>JAUPMV010000026.1:0-688471 GCA_030848855.1 Branchinecta sandiegonensis | reverse complement strand
GACTATAGTGGAAATACTGTAGTGGACAGAATAAAGCGGAGAGTATAGTGGAAAGAATAAAGTGGACAGAGAATAGTGGAAAGACTAAAGTGGACAGACTATAGTGGAAAGACTATAGTGGAAAGACTGTAGTGGAAATAATAAAGTGGAGACTATAGTGGAAAGACTAAAGTGGACAGAGAATAGTGGAAAGACTAAAGTGGACAGACTATAGTGGAAAGATTATAGTGGAAAGACTGTAGTGGACAGAATAAAGTGGAGACTATAGTGGAAAGATCAAAGTGGAAAGACTAAAGTGGACAGAGAATAGCGGAAAGACTAAAGTGGACAGACTATAGTGGAAAGATTATCGTGGAAAGACTGTAGTGGACAGACTATAGTGGAAAGACTAAAGTGGACAGACTAAAGTGGAAAAACTAAAGTGTAAAGACTAAAGTGGACAGACTATAGTGGAGAGACATTAGTGGAAAGACTGTCGTGGACAGAACAAAGTGGAGACTATAGTGGAAAGACTAAAGTGGACATACTATAGTGGAAAGACTACAGTGAAAAGACTGTTGTGGACAGAATAAAGTGGAGAATATAGTGGAAAGACTAAAGTGGACAGACTATAGTGGAAAGACTATAGTGGAAAGACTGTAGTGGACATAATAAAGGGGAGACTATAGTGGAAAGACTAAAGTGGACAGAGACTAGTGGAAAGACTAAAGTGGACAGACTATAGTGGAAAGATTATAGTGGAAAGACTGTAGTGGACAGACTATAGTGGAAAGACTGAAGTGGAAAGACTCAGTGGACAGACTAAAGTGTACACACTGAAGTGGACAGAATAAAGTGGAAAGACTAAAGTGGAAAGACTAAAGTGGACAGACTATAGTGGAAAGACTAAAGTGGACAGACTAAAGTGGACAGATTATAGTGCAAAGACCATAGTGGAAAGACTGTAGTGGACAGAATAAAGTGGAAAGACGAAAGTGGAAAGACTAAAGTGGACAGACTATAGTGGAAATACTGTAGTGGACAGAATAAAGCGGAGAGTATAGTGGAAAGAATAAAGTGGACAGAGAATAGTGGAAAGACTAAAGTGGACAGACTATAGTGGAAAGACTATAGTGGAGAGACTGTAGTGGACAGAATAAAGTGGAGACTATAGTGGAAAGACTAAAGTCGAAAAACTAAAGTGGACAGAGAATAGTGGAAAGACAAAAGTGGAAAGACTAAAGTGGACAGACTATAGTGGAAAGACTATAGTGGAGAGACTGTAGTGGACAGAATAAAGTAGAGACTATAGTGGAAAGACTAAAGTGGACAGAGAATAGTGGAAAGACTAAAGTGGACAGACTATAGTGGAAAGACTATAGTGGAAAGACTGTAGTGGACAGAATAAAGTGGAGACTATAGTGGAAAGCCTAAAGTGGACAGAGAATAGTGGAAAGACTAAAGTTGACAGACTATAGTGGAAAGACTATAGTGGAAAGACTGTAGTGGACAGAATAAAGTGGAGACTATAGTGGAAAGACTAAAGTGGACAGAGAATAGTGGAAAGACTAAAGTGGACAGACTATAGTGGAAAGACTGTAGTGAACAGAATAAAGTGGAGACTATAGTGGAAAGACTAAAGTAGACAGAGAATAGTGGAAAGACTAAAGTGGAAAGAATGTAGTGGACAGAATAAAGTGGAGACTATAGTGGAAAGACTAAAGTGGAAAGACTAAAGTGGACAGAATAAAGTGGAGACTATAGTGGAAAGACTAAAGTGGAAAGACTAAAGTGGACAGACTAAAGTGGAAAGACTGAAGTTGAAAGACTCAGTGGACACACTAAAGTGTAAGCACTGAAGTGGACAGAATAAAGTGGAAAGACTAAAGTGGAAAGACTAAAGTGGACAGACTATAGTGGAAAGACTAAAGTGGACAGACTAAAGTGGAAAAACTATAGTGGAAAGACTAAAGTGGACAGACTATAGTGGAAAGACTAAAGTGGACAGACTAAAGTGGACAGACTATAGTGCAAAGACTATAGTGGAAAGACTGTAGTGGACAGAATAAAGTGGAGACTATAGTGGAAAGACTAAAGTGGACAGACTATAGTGGAAAGACAATAGTGGAAAGACTATAGTGGAAAGACTGTAGTGGAAATAATAAAGTGGAGACTATAGTGGAAAGACTAAAGTGGACAGAGATTAGTGGAAAGACTAAAGTGGACAGACTATAGTGGAAAGATTATAGTGGAAAGACTGTAGGTCACAGAATAAAGTGGAGACTATAGTGGAAAGATCAAAGTGGAAAGACTAAAGTGGACAGAGAATAGCGGAAAGACAAAAGTGGACAGACTATAGTGGAAAGACTGAAGTGGAAAGACTAAGTGGACAGACTAAAGTGGAAAGACGATAGTGGAAAGACTAAAGTGGACAGACTATAGTGGAAAGACTAAAGTGGACAGACTGAAGTGAAAAGACTATAGTGGAAAGACAAAAGTGAAAAGACTAAAGTGGACAGACTATAGTGGAAAGACTGAAGCGGCAAGACTCAGTGGACAAATTAAAGTGTACACACTGAAGTGGACAGAATAAAGTGGAAAGACTAAAGTGGAAAGACTAAAGTGGAAAGACTATAGTGGAAAGACTAAAGTGGACAGACTAAAGTGGAAAGACTAAAGTGGAAAGACTAAAGTGGACAGAGAATAGTGGAAAGACTAAAGTGGACAGACTATAGTGGAAAGATTATAGTGGAAAGACTGTAGTGGACAGAATAAAGTGGAGACTATAGTGGAAAGATTAAAGTGGAAAGACTAAAGTGGACAGAGAATAGCGGAAAGACTAAAGTGGACAGACTATAGTGGAAAGATTATAGTGGAAAGACTGTAGTGGACAGACTATAGTGGAAAGACTAAAGTGGACAGACTAAAGTGGAAAAACTAAAGTGTAAAGACTAAAGTGGACAGACTATAGTGGAGAGACTATAGTGGAAAGACTGTCGTGGACAGAATAAAGTGGAGACTATAGTGGAAAGACTAAAGTGGACATACTATAGTGGAAAGACTACAGTGAAAAGACTGTTGTGGACAGAATAAAGTGGAGAATATAGTGGAAAGACTAAAGTGGACAGACTATAGTGGAAAGACTATAGTGGAAAGACTGTAGTGGACATAATAAAGTGGAGACTATAGTGGAAAGACTAAAGTGGACAGAGACTAGTGGAAAGACTAAAGTGGACAGACTATAGTGGAAAGATTATAGTGGAAAGACTGTAGTGGACATAATAAAGTGGAGACTATAGTGGAAAGAATAAAGTGGAAAGACTAAAGTGGACAGACTATAGTGGAAAGACTGAAGTGGAAAGACTCAGTGGACAGACTAAAGTGTACACACTGAAGTGGACAGAATAAAGTGGAAAGACTAAAGTGGAAAGACTAAAGTGGACAGACTATAGTGGAAAGACTAAAGTGGACAGACTAAAGTGGACAGACTATAGTGCAAAGACCATAGTGGAAAGACTGTAGTGGACAGAATAAAGTGGAAACACGAAAGTGGAAAGACTAAAGTGGACAGACTATAGTGGAAATACTGTATTGGACAGAATAAAGCGGAGACTATAGTGGAAAGAATAAAGTGGACAGAGAATAGTGGAAAGACTAAAGTGGACAGACTATAGTGGAAAGACTATAGTGGAGAGACTGTAGTGGACAGAATAAAGTGGAGACTATAGTGGAAAGACTAAAGTCGAAATACTAAAGTGGACAGAGAATAGTGGAAAGACTAAAGTGGAAAGACTAAAGTGGACAGACTATAGTGGAAAGACTATAGTGGAGAGACTGTAGTGGACAGAATAAAGTAGAGACTATAGTGGAAAGACTAAAGTGGACAGAGAATAGTGGAAAGACTAAAGTGGACAGACTATAGTGGAAAGACTATAGTGGAAAGACTGTAGTGGACAGAATAAAGTGGAGACTATAGTGGAAAGCCTAAAGTGGACAGAGAATAGTGGAAAGACTAAAGTTGACAGACTATAGTGGAAAGACTATAGTGGAAAGACTGTAGTGGACAGAATAAAGTGGAGACTATAGTGGAAAGACTAAAGTGGACAGAGAACAGTGGAAAGACTAAAGTGGACAGACTATAGTGGAAAGACTATAGTGGAAAGACTGTAGTGAACAGAATAAAGTGGAGACTATAGTGGAAAGACTAAAGTAGACAGAGAAAAGTGGAAAGACTAAAGTGGAAAGAATGTAGTGGACAGAATAAAGTGGAGACTATAGTGGAAAGACTAAAGTGGAAAGACTAAAGTGGACAGAATAAAGTGGAGACTATAGTGGAAAGACTAAAGTGGAAAGACTAAAGTGGACAGACTATAGTGGAAAGACTGAAGTTGAAAGACTCAGTGGACACACTAAAGTGTAAGCACTGAAGTGGACAGAATAAAGTGGAAAGACTAAAGTGGAAAGACTAAAGTGGACAGACTATAGTGGAAAGACTAAAGTGGACAGACTAAAGTGGAAAAACTATAGTGGAAAGACTAAAGTGGACAGACTATAGTGGAAAGACTAAAGTGGACAAACTAAAATGGACAGACTATAGTGCAAAGACTATAGTGGAAAGACTGTAGTGGACAGAATAAAGTGGAGACTATAGTGGAAAGACTAAAGTGGACAGACTATAGTGGAAAGACAATAGTGGAAAGACTATAGTGGAAAGACTGTAGTGGAAATAATAAAGTGGAGACTATAGTGGAAAGACTAAAGTGGACAGAGATTAGTGGAAAGACTAAAGTGGACAGACTATAGTGGAAAGATTATAGTGGAAAGACTGTAGTGGACAGAATAAAGTGGAGACTATAGTGGAAAGATCAAAGTGGAAAGACTAAAGTGGACAGAGAATAGCGGAAAGACAAAAGTGGACAGACTATAGTGGAAAGACTGAAGTGGAAAGACTAAGTGGACAGACTAAAGTGGAAAGACGATAGTGGAAAGACTAAAGTGGACAGACTATAGTGGAAAGACTAAAGTGGACAGACTGAAGTGAAAAGACTATAGTGGAAAGACAAAAGTGAAAAGACTAAAGTGGACAGACTATAGTGGAAAGACTGAAGCGGCAAGACTCAGTGGACAAATTAAAGTGTACACACTGAAGTGGACAGAATAAAGTGGAAAGACTAAAGTGGAAAGACTAAAGTGGACAGACTATAGTGGAAAGACTAAAGTGGACAGACTAAAATGGAAAGACTAAAGTGGAAAGACTAAAGTGGACAGACTATAGTGGAAATACTAAAGTGGACAGACTAATGTGGAAAGACTAAAGTGAAAAGACTAAAGTGGACAGACTATAGAGGAAAGACTGTAGTGGACAGAATAAAGCGGAGAGTATAGTGGAAAGAATAAAGTGGACAGAGAATAGTGGAAAGACTAAAGTGGACAGACTATAGTGGAAAGACTATAGTGGAGAGACTGTAGTGGACAGAATAAAGTGGAGACTATAGTGGAAAGACTAAAGTGGACAGACTATAGTGGAAAGACAATAGTGGAAAGACTATAGTGGAAAGACTGTAGTGGAAATAATAAAGTGGAGACTATAGTGGAAAGACTAAAGTGGACAGAGATTAGTGGAAAGACTAAAGTGGACAGACTATAGTGGAAAGATTATAGTGGAAAGACTGTAGTGGACAGAATAAAGTGGAGACTATAGTGGAAAGATCAAAGTGGAAAGACTAAAGTGGACAGAGAATAGCGGAAAGACAAAAGTGGACAGACTATAGTGGAAAGACTGAAGTGGAAAGACTAAGTGGACAGACTAAAGTGGAAAGACGATAGTGGAAAGACTAAAGTGGACAGACTATAGTGGAAAGACTAAAGTGGACAGACTGAAGTGAAAAGACTATAGTGGAAAGACAAAAGTGAAAAGACTAAAGTGGACAGACTATAGTGGAAAGACTGAAGCGGCAAGACTCAGTGGACAAATTAAAGTGTACACACTGAAGTGGACAGAATAAAGTGGAAAGACTAAAGTGGAAAGACTAAAGTGGACAGACTATAGTGGAAAGGCTAAAGTGGACAGACTAAAGTGGAAAGACTAAAGTGGAAAGACTAAAGTGGACAGAGAATAGTGGAAAGACTAAAGTGGACAGACTATAGTGGAAAGATTATAGTGGAAAGACTGTAGTGGACAGAATAAAGTGGAGACTATAGTGGAAAGATCAAAGTGGAAAGACTAAAGTGGACAGAGAATAGCGGAAAGACTAAAGTGGACAGACTACAGTGGAAAGATTATAGTGGAAAGACTGTAGTGGACAGACTATAGTGGAAAGACTAAAGTGGACAGACTAAAGTGGAAAAACTAAAGTGTAAAGACTAAAGAGGACAGACTATAGTGGAGAGACTATAGTGGAAAGACTGTCGTGGACAGAATAAAGTGGAGACTATAGTGGAAAGACTAAAGTGGACATACTATAGTGGAAAGACTACAGTGAAAAGACTGTTGTGGACAGAATAAAGTGGAGAATATAGTGGAAAGACTAAAGTGGACAGACTATAGTGGAAAGACTATAGTGGAAAGACTGTAGTGGACATAATAAAGTGGAGACTATAGTGGAAAGACTAAAGTGGACAGAGACTAGTGGAAAGACTAAAGTGGACGGACTATAGTGGAAAGATTATAGTGGAAAGACTGTAGTGGACATAATAAAGTGGAGACTATAGTGGAAAGAATAAAGTGGAAAGACTAAAGTGGACAGACTATAGTGGAAAGACTGAAGTGGAAAGACTCAGTGGACAGACTAAAGTGTACACACTGAAGTGGACAGAATAAAGTGGAAAGACTAAAGTGGAAAGACTAAAGTGGACAGACTATAGTGGAAAGACTAAAGTGGACAGACTAAAGTGGACAGACTATAGTGCAAAGACCATAGTGGAAAGACTGTAGTGGACAGAATAAAGTGGAAAGACGAAAGTGGAAAGACTAAAGTGGACAGACTATAGTGGAAATACTGTAGTGGACAGAATAAAGCGGAGAGTATAGTGGAAAGAATAAAGTGGACAGAGAATAGTGGAAAGACTAAAGTGGACAGACTATAGTGGAAAGACTATAGTGGAGAGACTGTAGTGGACAGAATAAAGTGGAGACTATAGTGGAAAGACTAAAGTCGAAATACTAAAGTGGACAGAGAATAGTGGAAAGACTAAAGTGGAAAGACTAAAGTGGACAGACTATAGTGGAAAGATTATAGTGGAAAGACTGTAGTGGACATAATAAAGTGGAGACTATAGTGGAAAGAATAAAGTGGAAAGACTAAAGTGGACAGACTATAGTGGAAAGACTGAAGTGGAAAGACTCAGTGGACAGACTAAAGTGTACACACTGAAGTGGACAGAATAAAGTGGAAAGACTAAAGTGGAAAGACTAAAGTGGACAGACTATAGTGGAAAGACTAAAGTGGACAGACTAAAGTGGACAGACTATAGTGCAAAGACCATAGTGGAAAGACTGTAGTGGACAGAATAAAGTGGAAACACGAAAGTGGAAAGACTAAAGTGGACAGACTATAGTGGAAATACTGTATTGGACAGAATAAAGCGGAGACTATAGTGGAAAGAATAAAGTGGACAGAGAATAGTGGAAAGACTAAAGTGGACAGACTATAGTGGAAAGACTATAGTGGAGAGACTGTAGTGGACAGAATAAAGTGGAGACTATAGTGGAAAGACTAAAGTCGAAATACTAAAGTGGACAGAGAATAGTGGAAAGACTAAAGTGGAAAGACTAAAGTGGACAGACTATAGTGGAAAGACTATAGTGGAGAGACTGTAGTGGACAGAATAAAGTAGAGACTATAGTGGAAAGACTAAAGTGGACAGAGAATAGTGGAAAGACTAAAGTGGACAGACTATAGTGGAAAGACTATAGTGGAAAGACTGTAGTGGACAGAATAAAGTGGAGACTATAGTGGAAAGCCTAAAGTGGACAGAGAATAGTGGAAAGACTAAAGTTGACAGACTATAGTGGAAAGACTATAGTGGAAAGACTGTAATGGACAGAATAAAGTGGAGACTATAGTGGAAAGACTAAAGTGGACAGAGAACAGTGGAAAGACTAAAGTGGACAGACTATAGTGGAAAGACTATAGTGGAAAGACTGTAGTGAACAGAATAAAGTGGAGACTATAGTGGAAAGACTAAAGTAGACAGAGAATAGTGGAAAGACTAAAGTGGAAAGAATGTAGTGGACAGAATAAAGTGGAGACTATAGTGGAAAGACTAAAGTGGAAAGACTAAAGTGGACAGAATAAAGTGGAGACTATAGTGGAAAGACTAAAGTGGAAAGACTAAAGTGGACAGACTATAGTGGAAAGACTGAAGTTGAAAGACTCAGTGGACACACTAAAGTGTAAGCACTGAAGTGGACAGAATAAAGTGGAAAGACTAAAGTGGAAAGACTAAAGTGGACAGACTATAGTGGAAAGACTAAAGTGGACAGACTAAAGTGGAAAAACTATAGTGGAAAGACTAAAGTGGACAGACTATAGTGGAAAGACTAAAGTGGACAGACTAAAATGGACAGACTATAGTGCAAAGACTATAGTGGAAAGACTGTAGTGGACAGAATAAAGTGGAGACTATAGTGGAAAGACTAAAGTGGACAGACTATAGTGGAAAGACAATAGTGGAAAGACTATAGTGGAAAGACTGTAGTGGAAATAATAAAGTGGAGACTATAGTGGAAAGACTAAAGTGGACAGAGATTAGTGGAAAGACTAAAGTGGACAGACTATAGTGGAAAGATTATAGTGGAAAGACTGTAGTGGACAGAATAAAGTGGAGACTATAGTGGAAAGATCAAAGTGGAAAGACTAAAGTGGACAGAGAATAGCGGAAAGACAAAAGTGGACAGACTATAGTGGAAAGACTGAAGTGGAAAGACTAAGTGGACAGACTAAAGTGGAAAGACGATAGTGGAAAGACTAAAGTGGACAGACTATAGTGGAAAGACTAAAGTGGACAGACTGAAGTGAAAAGACTATAGTGGAAAGACAAAAGTGAAAAGACTAAAGTGGACAGACTATAGTGGAAAGACTGAAGCGGCAAGACTCAGTGGACAAATTAAAGTGTACACACTGAAGTGGACAGAATAAAGTGGAAAGACTAAAGTGGAAAGACTAAAGTGGACAGACTATAGTGGAAAGACTAAAGTGGACAGACTAAAATGGAAAGACTAAAGTGGAAAGACTAAAGTGGACAGACTATAGTGGAAATACTAAAGTGGACAGACTAATGTGGATAGACTAAAGTGAAAAGACTAAAGTGGACAGACTATAGAGGAAAGACTGTAGTGGACAGAATAAAGCGGAGAGTATAGTGGAAAGAATAAAGTGGACAGAGAATAGTGGAAAGACTAAAGTGGACAGACTATAGTGGAAAGACTATAGTGGAGAGACTGTAGTGGACAGAATAAAGTGGAGACTATAGTGGAAAGACTAAAGTGGACAGACTATAGTGGAAAGACAATAGTGGAAAGACTATAGTGGAAAGACTGTAGTGGAAATAATAAAGTGGAGACTATAGTGGAAAGACTAAAGTGGACAGAGATTAGTGGAAAGACTAAAGTGGACAGACTATAGTGGAAAGATTATAGTGGAAAGACTGTAGTGGACAGAATAAAGTGGAGACTATAGTGGAAAGATCAAAGTGGAAAGACTAAAGTGGACAGAGAATAGCGGAAAGACAAAAGTGGACAGACTATAGTGGAAAGACTGAAGTGGAAAGACTAAGTGGACAGACTAAAGTGGAAAGACGATAGTGGAAAGACTAAAGTGGACAGACTATAGTGGAAAGACTAAAGTGGACAGACTGAAGTGAAAAGACTATAGTGGAAAGACAAAAGTGAAAAGACTAAAGTGGACAGACTATAGTGGAAAGACTGAAGCGGCAAGACTCAGTGGACAAATTAAAGTGTACACACTGAAGTGGACAGAATAAAGTGGAAAGACTAAAGTGGAAAGACTAAAGTGGACAGACTATAGTGGAAAGGCTAAAGTGGACAGACTAAAGTGGAAAGACTAAAGTGGAAAGACTAAAGTGGACAGAGAATAGTGGAAAGACTAAAGTGGACAGACTATAGTGGAAAGATTATAGTGGAAAGACTGTAGTGGACAGAATAAAGTGGAGACTATAGTGGAAAGATCAAAGTGGAAAGACTAAAGTGGACAGAGAATAGCGGAAAGACTAAAGTGGACAGACTATAGTGGAAAGATTATAGTGGAAAGACTGTAGTGGACAGACTATAGTGGAAAGACTAAAGTGGACAGACTAAAGTGGAAAAACTAAAGTGTAAAGACTAAAGAGGACAGACTATAGTGGAGAGACTATAGTGGAAAGACTGTCGTGGACAGAATAAAGTGGAGACTATAGTGGAAAGACTAAAGTGGACATACTATAGTGGAAAGACTACAGTGAAAAGACTGTTGTGGACAGAATAAAGTGGAGAATATAGTGGAAAGACTAAAGTGGACAGACTATAGTGGAAAGACTATAGTGGAAAGACTGTAGTGGACATAATAAAGTGGAGACTATAGTGGAAAGACTAAAGTGGACAGAGACTAGTGGAAAGACTAAAGTGGACGGACTATAGTGGAAAGATTATAGTGGAAAGACTGTAGTGGACATAATAAAGTGGAGACTATAGTGGAAAGAATAAAGTGGAAAGACTAAAGTGGACAGACTATAGTGGAAAGACAGAAGTGGAAAGACTCAGTGGACAGACTAAAGTGTACACACTGAAGTGGACAGAATAAAGTGGAAAGACTAAAGTGGAAAGACTAAAGTGGACAGACTATAGTGGAAAGACTAAAGTGGACAGACTAAAGTGGACAGACTATAGTGCAAAGACCATAGTGGAAAGACTGTAGTGGACAGAATAAAGTGGAAAGACGAAAGTGGAAAGACTAAAGTGGACAGACTATAGTGGAAATACTGTAGTGGACAGAATAAAGCGGAGAGTATAGTGGAAAGAATAAAGTGGACAGAGAATAGTGGAAAGACTAAAGTGGACAGACTATAGTGGAAAGACTATAGTGGAGAGACTGTAGTGGACAGAATAAAGTGGAGACTATAGTGGAAAGACTAAAGTCGAAATACTAAAGTGGACAGAGAATAGTGGAAAGACTAAAGTGGAAAGACTAAAGTGGACAGACTATAGTGGAAAGACTATAGTGGAGAGACTGTAGTGGACAGAATAAAGTAGAGACTATAGTGGAAAGACTAAAGTGGACAGAGAATAGTGGAAAGACTAAAGTGGACAGACTATAGTGGAAAGACTATAGTGGAAAGACTGTAGTGGACAGAATAAAGTGGACACTATAGTGGAAAGCCTAAAGTGGACAGAGAATAGTGGAAAGACTAAAGTTGACAGACTATAGTGGAAAGACTATAGTGGAAAGACTGTAGTGGACAGAATAAAGTGGAGACTATAGTGGAAAGACTAAAGTGGACAGAGAATAGTGGAAAGACTAAAGTGGACAGACTATAGTGGAAAGACTATAGTGGAAAGACTGTAGTGAACAGAATAAAGTGGAGACTATAGTGGAAAGACTAAAGTAGACAGAGAATAGTGGAAAGACTAAAGTGGAAAGAATGTAGTGGACAGAATAAAGTGGAGACTATAGTGGAAAGACTAAAGTGGACAGAATAAAGTGGAGACTATAGTGGAAAGACTAAAGTGGAAAGACTAAAGTGGACAGACTATAGTGGAAAGACTGAAGTTGAAAGACTCAGTGGACACACTAAAGTGTAAGCACTGAAGTGGACAGAATAAAGTGGAAAGACTAAAGTGGAAAGACTAAAGTGGACAGACTATAGTGGAAAGACTAAAGTGGAGAGACTAAAGTGGAAAAACTATAGTGGAAAGACTAAAGTGGACAGACTATAGTGGAAAGACTAAAGTGGACAGACTAAAGTGGACAGACTATAGTGCAAAGACTATAGTGGAAAGACTGTAGTGGACAGAATAAAGTGGAGACTATAGTGGAAAGACTAAAGTGGACAGACTATAGTGGAAAGACAATAGTGGAAAGACTATAGTGGAAAGACTGTAGTGGAAATAATAAAGTGGAGACTATAGTGGAAAGACTAAAGTGGACAGAGATTAGTGGAAAGACTAAAGTGGACAGACTATAGTGGAAAGATTATAGTGGAAAGACTGTAGTGGACAGAATAAAGTGGAGACTATAGTGGAAAGATCAAAGTGGAAAGACTAAAGTGGACAGAGAATAGCGGAAAGACAAAAGTGGACAGACTATAGTGGAAAGACTGAAGTGGAAAGACTAAGTGGACAGACTAAAGTGGAAAGACGATAGTGGAAAGACTAAAGTGGACAGACTATAGTGGAAAGACTAAAGTGGACAGACTGAAGTGAAAAGACTATAGTGGAAAGACAAAAGTGAAAAGACTAAAGTGGACAGACTATAGTGGAAAGACTGAAGCGGCAAGACTCAGTGGACAAATTAAAGTGTACACACTGAAGTGGACAGAATAAAGTGGAAAGACTAAAGTGGAAAGACTAAAGTGGACAGACTATAGTGGAAAGACTAAAGTGGACAGACTAAAGTGGAAAGACTAAAGTGGAAAGACTAAAGTGGACAGACTAATGTGGAAAGACTAAAGTGAAAAGACTAAAGTGGACAGACTATAGAGGAAAGACTGTAGTGGACAGAATAAAGCGGAGAGTATAGTGGAAAGAATAAAGTGGACAGAGAATAGTGGAAAGACTAAAGTGGACAGACTATAGTGGAAAGACTATAGTGGAGAGACTGTAGTGGACAGAATAAAGTGGAGACTATAGTGGAAAGACTAAAGTGGAAATACTAAAGTGGACAGAGAATAGTGGAAAGACTAAAGTGGAAAGACTAAAGTGGACAGACTATAGTGGAAAGACTATAGTGGAAAGACTATAGTGGAGAGACTGTAGTGGACAAAATAAAGTGGAGACTATAGTGGAAAGACTAAAGTGGAAATACTAAAGTGGACAGAGAATAGTGGAAAGACTAAAGTGGAAAGACTAAAGTGGACAGACTATAGTGGAAAGACTATAGTGGAAAGACTATAGTGGACAGAATAAAGTAGAGACTATAGTGGAAAGACTAAAGTGGACAGAGAATAGTGGAAAGACTAAAGTGGACAGACTATAGTGGAAAGACTATAGTGGAAAGACTGTAGTGGACAGAATAAAGTGGAGACTATAGTGGAAAGCCTAAAGTGGACAGAGAATAGTGGAAAGACTAAAGTTGACAGACTATAGTGGAAAGACTATAGTGGAAAGACTGTAGTGGACAGAATAAAGTGGAGACTATAGTGGAAAGACTAAAGTGGACAGAGAATAGTGGAAAGACTAAAGTGGGCAGACTATAGTGGAAAGACTATAGTGGAAAGACTGTAGTGGACAGAATAAAGTGGAGACTATAGTGGAAAGACTAAAGTGGACAGAGAATAGTGGAAAGACTAAAGTGGAAAGAATGTAGTGGACAGAATAAAGTGGAGACTATAGTGGAAAGACTAAAGTGGAAAGACTAAAGTGGACAGAATAAAGTGGAGACTATAGTGGAAAGACTAAAGTGGAAAGACTAAAGTGGACAGACTATAGTGGAAAGACTGAAGTTGAAAGACTCAGTGGACACACTAAAGTGTAAGCACTGAAGTGGACAGAATAAAGTGGAAAGACTAAAGTGGAAAGACTAAAGTGGACAGACTATAGTGGAAAGACTAAAGTGGACAGACTAAAGTGGAAAAACTAAAGTGGAAAGACTAAAGTGGACAGACTATAGTGGAAAGACTATAGTGGAAAGACTGTCGTGGACAGAATAAAGTGGAGAATATAGTGGAAAGACTAAAGTGGACAGACTATAGTGGAAAGACTATAGTGGAAAGACTGTAGTGGACATAATAAAGTGGAGACTATAGTGGAAAGAATAAAGTGGAAAGACTAAAGTGGACAGACTATAGTGGAAAGACTGAAGTGGAAAGACTCAGTGGACAGACTAAAGTGTACACACTGAAGTGGACAGAAAAAAGTGGAAAGACTAAAGTGGAAAGACTAAAGTGGACAGACTATAGTGGAAAGACTAAAGTGGACAGACTAAAGTGGAAAGACTAAAGTGGAAAGACTAAAGTGGACAGACTATAGTGGAAAGACTATAGTGGAAAGACTGTCGTGGACATAATAAAGTGGAGACTATAGTGGAAAGACTAAAGTGGACAGAGACTAGTGGAAAGACTAAAGTGGACAGACTATAGTGGAAAGATTATAGTGGAAAGACTGTAGTGGACATAATAAAGTGGAGACTATAGTGGAAAGAATAAAGTGGAAAGACTAAAGTGGACAGACTATAGTGGAAAGACTGAAGTGGAAAGACTCAGTGGACAGACTAAAGTGTACACACTGAAGTGGACAGAATAAAGTGGAAAGACTAAAGTGGAAAGACTAAAGTGGACAGACTATAGTGGAAAGACTAAAGTGGACAGACTAAAGTGGAAAGACTAAAGTGGAAAGACTAAAGTGGACAGACTAATGTGGAAAGACTAAAGTGAAAAGACTAAAGTGGACAGACTATAGAGGAAAGACTGTAGTGGACAGAATAAAGCGGAGAGTATAGTGGAAAGAATAAAGTGGACAGAGAATAGTGGAAAGACTAAAGTGGACAGACTATAGTGGAAAGACTATAGTGGAGAGACAGTAGTGGACAGAATAAAGTGGAGACTATAGTGGAAAGACTAAAGTGGAAATACTAAAGTGGACAGAGAATAGTGGAAAGACTAAAGTGGAAAGACTAAAGTGGACAGACTATAGTGGAAAGACTATAGTGGAAAGACTATAGTGGAGAGACTGTAGTGGACAAAATAAAGTGGAGACTATAGTGGAAAGACTAAAGTGGAAATACTAAAGTGGACAAAGAATAGTGGAAAGACTAAAGTGGAAAGACTAAAGTGGACAGACTATAGTGGAAAGACTATAGTGGAAAGACTATAGTGGACAGAATAAAGTAGAGACTATAGTGGAAAGACTAAAGTGGACAGAGAATAGTGGAAAGACTAAAGTGGACAGACTATAGTGGAAAGACTATAGTGGAAAGACTGTAGTGGACAGAATAAAGTGGAGACTATAGTGGAAAGCCTAAAGTGGACAGAGAATAGTGGAAAGACTAAAGTTGACAGACTATAGTGGAAAGACTATAGTGGAAAGACTGTAGTGGACAGAATAAAGTGGAGACTATAGTGGAAAGACTAAAGTGGACAGAGAATAGTGGAAAGACTAAAGTGGGCAGACTATAGTGGAAAGACTATAGTGGAAAGACTGTAGTGGACAGAATAAAGTGGAGACTATAGTGGAAAGACTAAAGTGGACAGAGAATAGTGGAAAGACTAAAGTGGAAAGAATGTAGTGGACAGAATAAAGTGGAGACTATAGTGGAAAGACTAAAGTGGAAAGACTAAAGTGGACAGAATAAAGTGGAGACTATAGTGGAAAGACTAAAGTGGAAAGACTAAAGTGGACAGACTATAGTGGAAAGACTGAAGTTGAAAGACTCAGTGGACACACTAAAGTGTAAGCACTGAAGTGGACAGAATAAAGTGGAAAGACTAAAGTGGAAAGACTAAAGTGGACAGACTATAGTGGAAAGACTAAAGTGGACAGACTAAAGTGGAAAAACTAAAGTGGAAAGACTAAAGTGGACAGACTATAGTGGAAAGACTATAGTGGAAAGACTGTCGTGGACAGAATAAAGTGGAGACTATAGTGGAAAGACTAAATTGGACATACTATAGTGGAAAGACTATAGTGAAAAGACTGTTGTGGACAGAATAAAGTGGAGAATATAGTGGAAAGACTAAAGTGGACAGACTATAGTGGAAAGACTATAGTGGAAAGACTGTAGTGGACATAATAAAGTGGAGACTATAGTGGAAAGACTAAAGTGGACAGAGACTAGTGGAAAGACTAAAGTGGACAGACTATAGTGGAAAGATTATAGTGGAAAGACTGTAGTGGACATAATAAAGTGGAGACTATAGTGGAAAGAATAAAGTGGAAAGACTAAAGTGGACAGACTATAGTGGAAAGACTGAAGTGGAAAGACTCAGTGGACAGACTAAAGTGTACACACTGAAGTGGACAGAATAAAGTGGAAAGACTAAAGTGGAAAGACTAAAGTGGACAGACTATAGTGGAAAGACTAAAGTGGACAGACTAAAGTGGACAGACTATAGTGCAAAGACTATAGTGGAAAGACTGTAGTGGACAGAATAAAGTGGAAAGACGAAAGTGGAAAGACTAAAGTGGACAGACTATAGTGGAAATACTGTAGTGGACAGAATAAAGCGGAGAGTATAGTGGAAAGAATAAAGTGGACAGAGAATAGTGGAAAGACTAAAGTGGACAGACTATAGTGGAAAGACTATAGTGGAGAGACTGTAGTGGACAGAATAAAGTGGAGACTATAGTGGAAAGACTAAAGTGGAAATACTAAAGTGGACAGAGAATAGTGGAAAGACTAAAGTGGAAAGACTAAAGTGGACAGACTATAGTGGAAAGACTATAGTGGAAAGACTGTAGTGGACAGAATAAAGTAGAGACTATAGTGGAAAGACTAAAGTGGACAGAGAATAGTGGAAAGAATAAAGTGGACAGACTATAGTGGAAAGACTATAGTGGAAAGACTGTAGTGGACAGAATAAAGTGGAGACTATAGTGGAAAGCCTAAAGTGGACAGAGAATAGTGGAAAGACTAAAGTGGACAGACTATAGTGGAAAGACTATAGTGGAAAGACTGTAGTGAACAGAATAAAGTGGAGACTATAGTGGAAAGACTAAAGTGGACAGAGAATAGTGGAAAGACTAAAGTGGAAAGAATGTAGTGGACAGAATAAAGTGGAGACTATAGTGGAAAGACTAAAGTAGAAAGACTAAAGTGGACAGAATAAAGTGGAGACTATAGTGGAAAGACTAAAGTGGAAAGACTAAAGTGGACAGACTATAGTGGAAAGACTGAAGTTGAAAGACTCAGTGGACACACTAAAGTGTAAGCACTGAAGTGGACAGAATAAAGTGGAAAGACTAAAGTGGAAAGACTAAAGTGGACAGACTATAGTGGAAAGACTAAAGTGGACAGAAGAAAGTGGAAAAACTATAGTGGAAAGACTAAAGTGGACAGACTATAGTGCAAAGACTAAAGTGGACAGACTAAAGTGGACAGACTATAGTGCAAAGACTATAGTGGAAAGACTGTAGTGGACAGAATAAAGTGGAGACTATAGTGGAAAGACTAAAGTGGACAGACTATAGTGGAAAGACAATAGTGGAAAGACTATAGTGGAAAGACTGTAGTGGAAATAATAAAGTGGAGACTATAGTGAAAAGACTAAAGTGGACAGAGATTAGTGGAAAGACTAAAGTGGACAGACTATAGTGGAAAGATTATAGACAGACTATAGAGGAAAGACTGTAGTGGACAGAATAAAGCGGAGAGTATAGTGGAAAGAATAAAGTGGACAGAGAATAGTGGAAAGACTAAAGTGGACAGACTATAGTGGAAAGACTATAGTGGAGAGACTGTAGTGGACAGAATAAAGTGGAGACTATAGTGGAAAGACTAAAGTGGAAATACTAAAGTGGACAGAGAATAGTGGAAAGACTAAAGTGGAAAGACTAAAGTGGACAGACTATAGTGGAAAGACTATAGTGGAAAGACTGTAGTGGACAGAATAAAGTAGAGACTATAGTGGAAAGACTAAAGTGGACAGAGAATAGTGGAAAGACTAAAGTGGACAGACTATAGTGGAAAGACTATAGTGGAAAGACTGTAGTGGACAGAATAAAGTGGAGACTATAGTGGAAAGACTAAAGTGGACAGAGAATAGTGGAAAGACTAAAGTGGAAAGAATGTAGTGGACAGAATAAAGTGGAGACTATAGTGGAAAGACTAAAGTGGACAGAGAATAGTGGAAAGACTAAAGTGGACAGACTATAGTGGAAAGACTATAGTGGAAAGACTGTAGTGGACAGAATAAAGTGGAGACTATAATGGAAAGACTAAAGTGGACAGAGAATAGTGGAAAGACTAAAGTGGAAAGAATGTAGTGGACAGAATAAAGTGGAGACTATAGTGGAAAGACTAAAGTGGAAAGACTAAAGTGGACAGAATAAAGTGGAGACTATAGTTTAAAGACTAAAGTGGAAAGACTAAAGTGGACAGACTATAGTGGAAAGACTGAAGTTGAAAGACTCAGTGGACACACTAAAGTGTAAGCACTGAAGTGGACAGAATAAAGTGGAAAGACTAAAGTGGAAAGACTAAAGTGGACAGACTATAGTGGAAAGACTAAAGTGGACAGACTAAAGTGGAAAAACTAAAGTGGAAAGACTAAAGTGGACAGACTATAGTGGAAAGACTATAGTGGAAAGACTGTCGTGGACAGAATAAAGTGGAGACTATAGTGGAAAGAATAAAGTGGAAAGACTAAAGTGGACAGACTATAGTGGAAAGACTGAAGTGGAAAGACTCAGTGGACAGACTAAATTGTACACACTGAAGTGGACAGAATAAAGTGGAAAGACTAAAGTGGAAAGACTAAAGTGGACAGACTAAAGTGGACAGACTATAGTGCAAAGACTATAGTGGAAAGACTGTAGTGGACAGAATAAAGTGGAGACTATAGTGGAAAGACTAAGGTGGACAGACTATAGTGGAAAGACTATAGTGGAAAGACTATAGTGGAAAGACTTTAGTGGAAATAATAAAGTGGAGACTATAGTGGAAAGACTAAAGTGGACAGAGAATAGTGGAAAGACTAAAGTGGACAGACTATAGCGGAAAGATTATAGTGGAAAGACTGTAGTGGACAGAATAAAGTGGAGACTATAGTGGAAAGATCAAAGTGGATAGACTAAAGTGGACAGAGAATAGCGGAAAGACTAAAGTGGACAGACTATAGTGGAAAGACTGAAGTGGAAAGACTAAAGTGGACAGACTGAAGTGAAAAGACTATAGTGGAAAGACAAAAGTGAAAAGACTAAAGTGGACAGACTATAGTGGAAAGACTGAAGCGGCAAGACTCAGTGGACAAACTAAAGTGTACACACTGAAGTGGACAGAATAAAGTGGAAAGACTAAAGTTGAAAGACTAAAGTGGACAGACTATAGTGGAAAGACTAAAGTGGACAGACTAAAGTGGAAAGACTAAAGTTGAAAGACTAAAGTGGACAGACTATAGTGGAAATACTAAAGTGGACAGACTAATGTGGAAAGACTAAAGTGAAAAGACTAAAGTGGACAGACTATAGTGGAAAGACTGTAGTGGACAGAATAAAGCGGAGAGTATAGTGGAAAGAATAAAGTGGACAGAGAATAGTGGAAAGACTAAAGTGGACAGACTATAGTGGAAAGACTATAGTGGAGAGACTGTAGTGGACAGAATAAAGTGGAGACTATAGTGGAAAGACTAAAGTGGAAATATTAAAGTGGACAGAGAATAGTGGAAAGACTAAAGTGGAAAGACTAAAGTGGACAGACTATAGTGGAAAGACTATAGTGGAAAGACTGCAGTGGACAGAATAAAGTGGAGACTATAGTGGAAAGACTAAAGTGGACAGAGAATAGTGGAAAGAATAAAGTGGACAGACTATAGTGGAAAGACTAAAGTGGACAGACTAAAATGGAAAGACTAAAGTGGAAAGACTAAAGTGGACAGCCTATAGTGGAAATACTGTAGTGGACAGAATAAAGCGGAGAGTATAGTGGAAAGAAAAAAGTGGACAGAGAATAGTGGAAAGACTAAAGTGGAAAGACTAAAGTGGACAGACTATAGTGGAAAGACTATAGTGGAAAGACTGTAGTGGACAGAATAAAGTAGAGACTATAGTGGAAAGACTAAAGTGGACAGAGAATAGTGGAAAGACTAAAGTGGACAGACTATAGTGGAAAGACTATAGTGGAAAGACTGTCGTGGACAGAATAAAGTGGAGACTATAGAGGAAAGACTAAAGTGGACAGAGAATAGTGGAAAGACTATAGTGGAAAGATTGAAGTGGACAGACTAAAGTGGAAAAGCTAAAGTGGAAAGACCAAAGTGGACAGACTATAGTGGAAAGACTATAGTGGAAAGACTGTAGTGGACAGAATAAAGTGTAGACTATAGTGGAAAGACTAAAGTGGACAGAGAATTGTGGAAAGAATAAAGTGGACAGACTATAGTGGAAAGACTACAGTGGAAAGACTGTAGTGGACAGAATAAAGTGGAGACTATAATGGAAAGACTAAAGTGGACAGAGAATAGTGGAAAGACTAAAGTGGAAAGACTGTAGTGGACAGAATAAAGTGGAGACTATAGTGTAAAGACTAAAGTGGACAGACTATAGTGGAAAGACTATAGTGGAAAGACTATAGTGGAAAGACTTTAGTGGAAATAATAAAGTGGAGACTATAGTGGAAAGACTAAAGTGGACAGAGAATAGTGGAAAGACTAAAGTGGACAGACTATAGTGGAAAGATTATAGTGGAAAGACTGTAGTGGACAGAATAAAGTGGAGACTATAGTGGAAAGATCAAAGTGGATAGACTAAAGTGGACAGAGAATAGCGGAAAGACTAAAGTGGACAGACTATAGTGGAAAGACTGAAGTGGAAAGACTAAGTGGACAGACTAAAGTGGAAAGACGATAGTGGAAAGACTAAAGTGGACAGACTATAGTGGAAAGACTAAAGTGGACAGACTGAAGTGAAAAGACTATAGTGGAAAGACAAAAGTGAAAAGACTGTTGTGGACAGAATAAAGTGGAGAATATAGTGGAAAGACTAAAGTGGACAGACTATAGTGGAAAGACTATAGTGGAAAGACTGTAGTGGACATAATAAAGTGGAGACTATAGTGGAAAGACTAAAGTGGACAGAGACTAGTGGAAAGACTAAAGTGGACAGACTATGGTGGAAAGATTATAGTGGAAAGACTGTAGTGGACATAATAAAGTGGAGACTATAGTGGAAAGAATAAAGTGGAAAGACTAAAGTGGACAGACTATAGTGGAAAGACTGAAGTGGAAAGACTCAGTGGACAGACTAAATTGTACACACTGAAGTGGACAGAATAAAGTGGAAAGACTAAAGTGGAAAGACTAAAGTGGACAGACTAAAGTGGACAGACTATAGTGCAAAGACTATAGTGGAAAGACTGTAGTGGACAGAATAAAGTGGAGACTATAGTGGAAAGACTAAGGTGGACAGACTATAGTGGAAAGACTATAGTGGAAAGACTATAGTGGAAAGACTTTAGTGGAAATAATAAAGTGGAGACTATAGTGGAAAGACTAAAGTGGACAGAGAATAGTGGAAAGACTAAAGTGGACAGACTATAGTGGAAAGATTATAGTGGAAAGACTGTAGTGGACAGAATAAAGTGGAGACTATAGTGGAAAGATCAAAGTGGATAGACTAAAGTGGACAGAGAATAGCGGAAAGACTAAAGTGGACAGACTATAGTGGAAAGACTGAAGTGGAAAGACTAAGTGGACAGACTAAAGTGGAAAGACGATAGTGGAAAGACTAAAGTGGACAGACTATAGTGGAAAGACTAAAGTGGACAGACTGAAGTGAAAAGACTATAGTGGAAAGACAAAAGTGAAAAGACTAAAGTGGACAGACTATAGTGGAAAGACTGAAGCGGCAAGACTCAGTGGACAAACTAAAGTGTACACACTGAAGTGGACAGAATAAAGTGGAAAGACTAAAGTTGAAAGACTAAAGTGGACAGACTATAGTGGAAAGACTAAAGTGGACAGACTAAAGTGGAAAGACTAAAGTTGAAAGACTAAAGTGGACAGACTATAGTGGAAATACTAAAGTGGACAGACTAATGTGGAAAGACTAAAGTGAAAAGACTAAAGTGGACAGACTATAGTGGAAAGACTGTAGTGGACAGAATAAAGCGGAGAGTATAGTGGAAAGAATAAAGTGGACAGAGAATAGTGGAAAGACTAAAGTGGACAGACTATAGTGGAAAGACTATAGTGGAGAGACTGTAGTGGACAGAATAAAGTGGAGACTATAGTGGAAAGACTAAAGTGGAAATATTAAAGTGGACAGAGAATAGTGGAAAGACTAAAGTGGAAAGACTAAAGTGGACAGACTATAGTGGAAAGACTATAGTGGAAAGACTGCAGTGGACAGAATAAAGTGGAGACTATAGTGGAAAGACTAAAGTGGACAGAGAATAGTGGAAAGAATAAAGTGGACAGACTATAGTGGAAAGACTAAAGTGGACAGACTAAAATGGAAAGACTAAAGTGGAAAGACTAAAGTGGACAGCCTATAGTGGAAATACTGTAGTGGACAGAATAAAGCGGAGAGTATAGTGGAAAGAAAAAAGTGGACAGAGAATAGTGGAAAGACTAAAGTGGAAAGACTAAAGTGGACAGACTATAGTGGAAAGACTATAGTGGAAAGACTGTAGTGGACAGAATAAAGTAGAGACTATAGTGGAAAGACTAAAGTGGACAGAGAATAGTGGAAAGACTAAAGTGGACAGACTATAGTGGAAAGACTATAGTGGAAAGACTGTCGTGGACAGAATAAAGTGGAGACTATAGAGGAAAGACTAAAGTGGACAGAGAATAGTGGAAAGACTATAGTGGAAAGATTGAAGTGGACAGACTAAAGTGGAAAAGCTAAAGTGGAAAGACCAAAGTGGACAGACTATAGTGGAAAGACTATAGTGGAAAGACTGTAGTGGACAGAATAAAGTGTAGACTATAGTGGAAAGACTAAAGTGGACAGAGAATTGTGGAAAGAATAAAGTGGACAGACTATAGTGGAAAGACTACAGTGGAAAGACTGTAGTGGACAGAATAAAGTGGAGACTATAATGGAAAGACTAAAGTGGACAGAGAATAGTGGAAAGACTAAAGTGGAAAGACTGTAGTGGACAGAATAAAGTGGAGACTATAGTGTAAAGACTAAAGTGGAAAGACTAAAGTGGACAGACTATAGTGGAAAGACTAAGTGGACGGACTAAAGTGGAAAGACTATAGTGGAAAGACTAAAGTGGACAGACTATAGTGGAAAGACTAAAGTGGACAAACTGAAGTGGAAAGACTATAGTAGGAAGACTAAAGTGGAAAGAATGTAGTGGACAGAATAAAAAGGAGACTATAGTGGAAAGACTAAAGTGGACAGACTATAGTGGAAAGACTATAGTGGAAAAACTGTAGTGGACGGAATAAAGTGGAGACTATAGTGGAAAGACTAAAGTGGAAAGACTAAAGTGGACAGAGAATAGTGGAAAGACTATAGTGGAAAGACTGTAGTGGACAGAATAAAGTGGAGACTATAGTGGAAAGACTAAAGTGGACAGGGAATAGTGGAAAGACTAAAGTGGAAAGAATGTAGTGGACAGAATAAAGTGGAGACTATAGTGGAAAGACTAAAGTGGAAAGACTAAAGTGGACAGAATAAAGTGGAGACTATAGTGGAAAGACTAAAGTGGAAAGACTAAAGTGGACAGACTATAGTGGAAAGACTGAAGTTGAAAGACTCAGTGGACACACTAAAGTGTAAGCACTGAAGTGGACAGAATTAAGTGGAAAGACTAAAGTGGAAAGACTAAAGTGGACAGACTATAGTGGAAAGACTAAAGTGGACAGACTAAAGTGGAAAAACTAAAGTGGAAAGACTAGAGTGAACAGACTATAGTGGAGAGACTAAAGTGGAAAGACTGTCGTGGACAGAATAAAGTGGAGACTATAGTGGAAAGACTAAAGTGGACATACTATAGTGGAAAGACTACAGTGAAAAGACTGTTGTGGACAGAATAAAGTGGAGAATATAGTGGAAAGACTAAAGTGGACAGACTATAGTGGAAAGACTATAGTGGAAAGACTGTAGTGGACATAATAAAGTGGAGACTATAGTGGAAAGACTAAAGTGGACAGAGACTAGTGGAAAGACTAAAGTGGACAGACTATAGTGGAAAGATTATAGTGGAAAGACTGTAGTGGACATAATAAAGTGGAGACTATAGTGGAAAGAATAAAGTGGAAAGACTAAAGTGGACAGACTATAGTGGAAAGACTGAAGTGGAAAGACTCAGTGGACAGACTAAAGTGTACACACTGAAGTGGACAGAATAAAGTGGAAAGACTAAAGTGGAAAGACTAAAGTGGACAGACTATAGTGGAAAGACTAAAGTGGACAGACTAAAGTGGACAGACTATAGTGCAAAGACTATAGTGGAAAGACTGTAGTGGACAGAATAAAGTGGAAAGACGAAAGTGGAAAGACTAAAGTGGACAGACTATAGTGGAAATACTGTAGTGGACAGAATAAAGCGGAGAGTATAGTGGAAAGAATAAAGTGGACAGAGAATAGTGGAAAGACTAAAGTGGACAGACTATAGTGGAAAGACTATAGTGGAGAGACTGTAGTGGACAGAATAAAGTGGAGACTATAGTGGAAAGACTAAAGTGGAAATACTAAAGTGGACAGAGAATAGTGGAAAGACTAAAGTGGAAAGACTAAAGTGGACAGACTATAGTGGAAAGACTATAGTGGAAAGACTGTAGTGGACAGAATAAAGTAGAGACTATAGTGGAAAGACTAAAGTGGACAGAGAATAGTGGAAAGACTAAAGTGGACAGACTATAGTGGAAAGACTGTAGTGGAAAGACTGTAGTGGACAGAATAAAGTGGAGACTATAGTGGAAAGCCTAAAGTGGACAGAGAATAGTGGAAAGACTAAAGTTGACAGACTATAGTGGAAAGACTATAGTGGAAAGACTGTAGTGGACAGAATAAAGTGGAGACTATAGTGGAAAGACTAAAGTGGACAGAGAATAGTGGAAAGACTAAAGTGGACAGACTATAGTGGAAAGACTATAGTGCAAAGACTGTAGTGGACAGAATAAAGTGGAGACTATAGTGGACAGACTAAAGTGGACAGAGAATAGTGGAAAGACTAAAGTGGAAAGAATGTAGTGGACAGAATAAAGTGGAGACTATAGTGGAAAGACTAAAGTGGAAAGACTAAAGTGGACAGAATAAAGTGGAGACTATAGTGGAAAGACTAAAGTGGAAAGACTAAAGTGGACAGACTATAGTGGAAAGACTGAAGTTGAAACACTCAGTGGACACACTAAAGTGTAAGCACTGAAGTGGACAGAATAAAGTGGAAAGACTAAAGTGGAAAGACTAAAGTGGACAGATTATAGTGGAAAGACTAAAGTGGACAGACTAAAGTGGAAAAACTATAGTGGAAAGACTAAAGTGGACAGACTATAGTGGAAAGACTAAAGTGGACAGACTAAAGTGGACAGACTATAGTGCAAAGACTATAGTGGAAAGACTGTAGTGGACAGAATAAAGTGGAGACTATAGTGGAAAGACTAAAGTGGACAGAGATTAGCGGAAAGACAAAAGTGGACAGACTATAGTGGAAAGACTGAAGTGGAAAGACTAAGTGGACAGACTAAAGTGGAAAGACGATAGTGGAAAGACTAAAGTGGACAGACTATAGTGGAAAGACTAAAGTGGACAGACTGAAGTGAAAAGACTATAGTGGAAAGACAAGAGTGAAAAGACTAAAGTGGACAGACTATAGTGGAAAGACTGAAGCGGCAAGACTCAGTGGACAAATTAAAGTGTACACACTGAAGTGGACAGAATAAAGTGGAGACTATAGTGGAAAGACTAAAGTGGAAAGACTAAAGTGGACAGACTATAGTGGAAAGACTGAAGTTGAAACACTCAGTGGACACACTAAAGTGTAAGCACTGAAGTGGACAGAATAAAGTGGAAAGACTAAAGTGGAAAGACTAAAGTGGACAGACTATAGTGGAAATACTAAAGTGGACAGACTAATGTGGAAAGACTAAAGTGAAAAGACTAAAGTGGACAGACTATAGAGGAAAGACTGTAGTGGACAGAATAAAGCGGAGAGTATAGTGGAAAGAATAAAGTGGACAGAGAATAGTGGAAAGACTAAAGTGGACAGACTATAGTGGAAAGACTATAGTGGAGAGACTAAAGTGGACAGAGAATAGTGGAAAGACTAAAGTGGAAAGACTAAAGTGGACAGACTATAGTGGAAAGACTATAGTGGAAAGACTGTAGTGGACAGAATAAAGTGGAGGCTATAGTCGAAAGACTAAAGTGGACAGAGAATAGTGGAAAGAATAAAGTGGACAGACTATAGTGGAAAGACTAAAGTGGACAGACTAAAATGGAAAGACTAAAGTGGAAAGACTAAAGTGGACAGACTATAGTGGAAATACTGTAGTGGACAGAATAAAGCGGAGAGTATAGTGGAAAGAATAAAGTGGACAGAGAATAGTGGAAAGACTAAAGTGGACAGACTATAGTGGAAAGACTATAGTGGAGAGACTAAAGTGGAAATACTAAAGTGGACAGAGAATAGTGGAAAGACTAAAGTGGAAAGACTAAAGTGGACAGACTATAGTGGAAAGACTATAGTGGAAAGACTGTAGTGGACAGAATAAAGTAGAGACTATAGTGGAAAGACTAAAGTGGACAGAGAATAGTGGAAAGACTAAAGTGGACAGACTATAGTGAAAAGACTATAGTGGAAAGACTGTAGTGGACAGAATAAAGTGGAGACTATAGTGGAAAGCCTAAAGTGGACAGAGAATAGTGGAAAGACTAAAGTTGATAGACTATAGTGGAAAGACTATAGTGGAAAGACTGTAGTGGACAGAATAAAGTGGAGACTATAGTGGAAAGACTAAAGTGGACAGAGAATAGTGGAAAGACTAAAGTGGACAGACTATAGTGGAAAGACTATAGTGGAAAGACTGTAGTGGACAGAATAAAGTGGAGACTATAGTGGAAAGACTAAAGTGGACAGAGAATAGTGGAAAGACTAAAGTGGAAAGAATGTAGTGGACAGAATAAAGTGGAGACTATAGTGAAAAGACTAAAGTGGAAAGACTAAAGTGGACAGAATAAAGTGGAGACTATAGTGGAAAGACTAAAGTGGAAAGACTAAAGTGGACAGACTATAGTGGAAAGACTGAAGTTGAAAGACTCAGTGGACACACTAAAGTGTAAGCACTGAAGTGGACAGAATAAAGTGGAAAGACTAAAGTGGAAAGACTAAAGTGGACAGACTATAGTGGAAAGACTAAAGTGGACAGACTAAAGTGGAAAAACTAAAGTGGAAAGACTAAAGTGGACAGACTATAGTGGAGAGACTATAGTGGAAAGACTGTCGTGGACAGAATAAAGTGGAGACTATAGTGGAAAGACTAAAGTGGACATACTATAGTGGAAAGACTACAGTGAAAAGACTGTTGTGGACGGAATAAAGTGGAGAATATAGTGGAAAGACTAAAGTGGACAGACTATAGTGGAAAGACTATAGTGGAAAGACTGTAGTGGACATAATAAAGTGGAGACTATAGTGGAAAGACTAAAGTGGACAGAGACTAGTGGAAAGACTAAAGTCTACAGACTATAGTGGAAAGATTATAGTGGAAAGACTGTAGTGGACATAATAAAGTGGAGACTATAGTGGAAAGAATAAAGTGGAAAGACTAAAGTGGACAGACTATAGTGGAAAGACTGAAGTGGAAAGACTCAGTGGACAGACTAAAGTGTACACACTGAAGTGGACAGAATAAAGTGGAAAGACTAAAGTGGAAAGACTAAAGTGGACAGACTATAGTGGAAAGACTAAAGTGGACAAACTAAAGTGGACAGACTATAGTGCAAAGACTATGGTGGAAAGACTGTAGTGGACAGAATAAAGTGGAGACTATAGTGGAAAGACTAAGGTGGACAGACTATAGTGGAAAGACTATAGTGGAAAGACTATAGTGGAAAGACTGTAGTGGAAATAATAAAGTGGAGACTATAGTGGAAAGACTAAAGTGGACAGAGAATAGTGGAAAGACTAAAGTGGACAGACTATAGTGGAAAGATTATAGTGGAAAGACTGTAGTGGACAGAATAAAGTGGAGATTATAGTGGAAAGATCAAAGTGGAAAGACTAAAGTGGACAGAGAATAGCGGAAAGACTAAAGTGGACAGACTATAGTGGAAAGACTGAAGTGGAAAGACTAAGTGGACAGACTAAAGTGGAAAGACGATAGTGGAAAGACTAAAGTGGACAGACTATAGTGGAAAGACTAAAGTGGACAGACTGAAGTGAAAAGACTATAGTGGAAAGACAAAAGTGAAAAGACTAAAGTGGACAGACTATAGTGGAAAGACTGAAGCGGCAAGACTCAGTGGACAAACTAAAGTGTACACACTGAAGTGGACAGAATAAAGTGGAAAGACTAAAGTTGAAAGACTAAAGTGGACAGACTATAGTGGAAAGACTAAAGTGGACAGACTAAAGTGGAAAGACTAAAGTTGAAAGACTAAGTGGACGGACTAAAGTGGAAAGACTATAGTGGAAAGACTAAAGTGGACAGACTATAGTGGAAAGACTAAAGTGGACAAACTGAAGTGGAAAGACTATAGTAGGAAGACAGACTATAGTGGAAAGACTATAGTGGAAAGACTGTAGTGGACAGAATAAAGTGGAGACTATAGTGGAAAGAATAAAGGTGACAGAGAATCGTGGAAAGACTAAAGTGGACAGACTATAGTGGAAACACTATAGTGGAGAGACTGTAGTGGACAGAATAAAGTTGAGACTATAGTGGAAAGACTAAAGTGGAAATACTAAAGTGGACAGAGAATAGTGGAAAGACTAAAGTGGAAACACTAAAGTGGACAGACTATAGTGGAAAGACTGTAGTGGACAGAATAAAGTGGAGACTATAGTGGAAAGACTAAAGTGGAGAGAGAATAGTGGAAAGACTAAAGTGGACAGACTATAGTGGAAAGACTGAAGTGGAAAGACTCAGTGGACAGACTAAAGTGTACACACTGAAGTGGACAGAATAAAGTGGAAAGACGAAAGTGGAAAGACTAAAGTGGACAAACTATAGTGGAAATACTGTAGTGGACAGAATAAAGCGGAGAGTATAGTGGAAAGAATAAAGTGGACAGAGAATAGTGGAAAGACTAAAGTGGACAGACTATAGTGGAAAGACTATAGTGGAGAGACTTTAGTGGACAGAATAAAGTGGAGACTATAGTGGAAATACTAAAGTGGACAGAGAATAGTGGAAAGACTAAAGTGGAAAGACTGTAGTGGACAGAATAAAGTAGAGACTATAGTGGAAAGACTAAAGTGGACAGAGAATAGTGGAAAGACTAAAGTGGACAGACTATAGAGGAAAGACTATAGTGGAAAGACTGTAGTGGACAGAATAAAGTGGAGACTATAGTGGAAATCCTAAAGTGGACAGGGAATAGTGGAAAGACTAAAGTTGACAGACTATAGTGGAAAGACTATAGTGGAAAGACTGTAGTGGACAGAATAAAGTGGAGACTATAGTGGAAAGACTAAAGTGGACAGAGAATAGTGGAAAGACTAAAGTGGACAGACTATAGTGGAAAGACTATAGTGGAAAGACTGTAGTGGACAGAATAAAGTGGAGACTATAGTGGAAAGACTAAAGTGGACAGAGAATAGTGGAAATACTAAAGTGGAAAGAATGTAGTGGACAGAATAAAGTGGAGACTATAGTGGAAAGACTAAAGTGGAAAGACTAAAGTGGACAGAATAAAGTGGAGACTATAGTGGAAAGACTAAAGTGGAAAGACTAAAGTGGACAGACTATAGTGGAAAGACTGAAGTTGAAAGACTCAGTGGACACACTAAAGTGTAAGCACTGAAGTGGACAGAATAAAGTGGAAAGACTAAAGTGGAAAGATTAAAGTGGACAGACTATAGTGGAAAGACTAAAGTGGACAGACTAAAGTGGAAAAAGTAAAGTGGAAAGACTAAAGTGGACAGACTATAGTGGAAAGACTATAGTGGAAAGACTGTCGTGGACAGAATAAAGTGGAGACTATAGTGGAAAGACTAAAGTGGACATACTATAGTGGAAAGACTACAGTGAAAAGACTGTTGTTGACAGAATAAAGTGGAGAATATAGTGGAAAGACTAAAGTGGACAGACTATAGTGGAAAGACTATAGTGGAAAGACTAAAGTGGACAGACTATAGTGGAAAGACTGAAGTTGAAAGACTCAGTGGACACACTAAAGTGTAAGCACTGAAGTGGACAGAATAAAGTGGAAAGACTAAAGTGGAAAGATTAAAGTGGACAGACTATAGTGGAAAGACTAAAGTGGAAAGACTAAAGTGGACAGACTATAGTGGAAAGACTGAAGTTGAAAGACTCAGTGGACACACTAAAGTGTAAGCACTGAAGTGGACAGAATAAAGTGGAAAGACTAAAGTGGAAAGATTAAAGTGGACAGACTATAGTGGAAAGACTAAAGTGGACAGACTAAAGTGGAAAAAGTAAAGTGGAAACACTAAAGTGGACAGACTATAGTGGAAAGACTATAGTGGAAAGACTGTCGTGGACAGAATATAGTGGAGACTATAGTGGAAAGACTAAAGTGGACATACTATAGTGGAAAGACTACAGTGAAAAGACTGTTGTGAACAGAATAAAGTGGAGAATATAGTGGAAAGACTAAAGTGGACAGACTACAGTGGAAAGACTATAGTGGAAAGACTGAAGTGGAAAGACTCAGTGGACAGACTAAAGTGTACACACTGAAGTGGACAGAATAAAGTGGGAAGACGAAAGTGGAAAGACTAAAGTGGACAGACTATAGTGGAAATACTGTAGTGGACAGAATAAAGCGGAGAGTATAGTGGAAAGAATAAAGTGGACAGGGAATAGTGGAAAGACTAAAGTGGACAGACTATAGTGGAAAGACTATAGTGGAGAGAATTTAGTGGACAGAATAAAGTGGAGACTATAGTGGAAAGACTAAAGTGGAAATACTAAAGTGGACAGAGAATAGTGGAAAGACTAAAGTGGAAAGACTAAAGTGGACAGACTATAGTGGAAAGACTATAGTGGAAAGACTGTAGTGGACAGAATAAAGTAGAGACTATAGTGGAAAGACTAAAGTGGACAGAGAATAGTGGAAAGACTAAAGTGGACAGACTATAGTGGAAAGACTATAGTGGAAAGACTGTAGTGGACAGAATAAAGTGGAGACTATAGTGGAAAGCCTAAAGTGGACAGAGAATAGTGGAAAGACTAAAGTTGACAGACTATAGTGGAAAGACTATAGTGGAAAGACTGTAGTGGACAGAATAAAGTGGAGACTATAGTGGAAAGACTAAAGTGGACAGAGAATAGTGGAAAGACTAAAGTGGAGACTATAGTGTAAAGACTAAAGTGGAAAGACTAAAGTGGACAGTCTATAGTGGAAAGACTGAAGTGGAAAGACTAAGTGGACGGACTAAAGTGGAAAGACTATAGTGGAAAGACTAAAGTGGACAGACTATAGTGGAAAGACTAAAGTGGACAAACTGAAGTGGAAAGACTATAGTAGGAAGACTAAAGTGGAAAGAATGTAGTGGACAGAATAAAAAGGAGACTATAGTGGAACGACTAAAGTGGACAGACTATAGTGGAAAGACTATAGTGGAAAAACTGTAGTGGACGGAATAAAGTGGAGACTATAGTGAAAAGACTAAAGTGGAAAGACTAAAGTGGACAGAGAATCGTGGAAAGACTAAAGTGGAAAGACTGTAATGGACAGAATAAAGTGGAGACTATAGTGGATAGACTAAAGTGGAACGACTAAAGTGGACAGACTATAGTGGAAAGACTATAGTGGAAAGACTGTAGTGGACAGAATAAAGTGGAGACTATAGTGGAAAGCCTAAAGTGGACAGAGAATAGTGGAAAGACTAAAGTTGACAGACTATAGTGGAAAGACTATAGTGGAAAGACTATAGTGGAAAGACTGTAGTGGACAGAATAAAGTGGAGACTATAGTGGAAAGACTAAAGTGGACAGAGAATAGTGGAAAGACTAAAGTGGACAGACTATAGTGGAAAGACTATAGTGGAAAGACTGTAGTGGACAGAATAAAGTGGAGACTATAGTGGAAAGAATAAAGTGGACAGAGAATCGTGGAAAGACTAAAGTGGACAGACTATAGTGGAAAGACTATAGTGGAGAGACTGTAGTGGACAGAATAAAGTTGAGACTATAGTGGAAAGACTAAAGTGGAAATACTAAAGTGGACAGAGAATAGTGGAAAGACTAAAGTGGAAACACTAAAGTGGACAGACTATAGTGGAAAGACTGTAGTGGACAGAATAAAGTGGAGACTATAGTGGAAAGACTAAAGTGGAGAGAGAATAGTGGAAAGACTAAAGTGGACAGACTATAGTGGAAAGACTGAAGTGGAAAGACTCAGTGGACGGACTAAAGTGTACACACTGAAGTGGACAGAATAAAGTGGAAAGACGAAAGTGGAAAGACTAAAGTGGACAGACTATAGTGGAAATACTGTAGTGGACAGAATAAAGCGGAGAGTATAGTGGAAAGAATAAAGTGGACAGAGAATAGTGGAAAGACTAAAGTGGACAGACTATAGTGGAAAGACTATAGTGGAGAGACTTTAGTGGACAGAATAAAGTGGAGACTATAGTGGAAATACTAAATTGGACAGAGAATAGTGGAAAGACTAAAGTGGAAAGACTGTAGTGGACAGAATAAAGTAGAGACTATAGTGGAAAGACTAAAGTGGACAGAGAATAGTGGAAAGACTAAAGTGGACAGACTATAGTGGAAAGACTATAGTGGAGAGACTAAAGTGGAAATACTAAAGTGGACAGAGAATAGTGGAAAGACTAAAGTGGAAAGACTAAAGTGGACAGACTATAGTGGAAAGACTATAGTGGAAAGACTGTAGTGGACAGAATAAAGTAGAGACTATAGTGGAAAGACTAAAGTGGACAGAGAATAGTGGAAAGACTAAAGTGGACAGACTATAGTGGAAAGACTATAGTGGAAAGACTGTAGTGGACAGAATAAAGTGGAGACTATAGTGGAAAGCCTAAAGTGGACAGAGAATAGTGGAAAGACTAAAGCTGATAGACTATAGTGGAAAGACTATAGTGGAAAGACTGTAGTGGACAGAATAAAGTGGAGACTATAGTGGAAAGACTAAAGTGGACAGAGAATAGTGGAAAGACTAAAGTGGACAGACTATAGTGGAAAGACTATAGTGGAAAGACTGTAGTGGACAGAATAAAGTGGAGACTATAGTGGAAAGACTAAAGTGGACAGAGAATAGTGGAAAGACTAAAGTGGAAAGAATGTAGTGGACAGAATAAAGTGGAGACTATAGTGAAAAGACTAAAGTGGAAAGACTAAAGTGGACAGAATAAAGTGGAGACTATAGTGGAAAGACTAAAGTGGAAAGACTAAAGTGGACAGACTATAGTGGAAAGACTGAAGTTGAAAGACTCAGTGGACACACTAAAGTGTAAGCACTGAAGTGGACAGAATAAAGTGGAAAGACTAAAGTGGAAAGACTAAAGTGGACAGACTATAGTGGAAAGACTAAAGTGGACAGACTAAAGTGGAAAAACTAAAGTGGAAAGACTAAAGTGGACAGACTATAGTGGAGAGACTATAGTGGAAAGACTGTCGTGGACAGAATAAAGTGGAGACTATAGTGGAAAGACTAAAGTGGACATACTATAGTGGAAAGACTACAGTGAAAAGACTGTTGTGGACAGAATAAAGTGGAGAATATAGTGGAAAGACTAAAGTGGACAGACTATAGTGGAAAGACTATAGTGGAAAGACTGTAGTGGACATAATAAAGTGGAGACTATAGTGGAAAGACTAAAGTGGACAGAGACTAGTGGAAAGACTAAAGTGGACAGACTATAGTGGAAAGATTATAGTGGAAAGACTGTAGTGGACATAATAAAGTGGAGACTATAGTGGAAAGAATAAAGTGGAAAGACTAAAGTGGACAGACTATAGTGGAAAGACTGAAGTGGAACGACTAAAGTGGACAGACTATAGTGGAAAGACTATAGTGGAAAGACTGTAGTGGACAGAATAAAGTGGAGACTATAGTGGAAAGCCTAAAGTGGACAGAGAATAGTGGAAAGACTAAAGTTGACAGACTATAGTGGAAAGACTATAGTGGAAAGACTATAGTGGAAAGACTGTAGTGGACAGAATAAAGTGGAGACTATAGTGGAAAGACTAAAGTGGACAGAGAATAGTGGAAAGACTAAAGTGGACAGACTATAGTGGAAAGACTATAGTGGAAAGACTGTAGTGGACAGAATAAAGTGGAGACTATAGTGGAAAGAATAAAGTGGACAGAGAATCGTGGAAAGACTAAAGTGGACAGACTATAGTGGAAAGACTATAGTGGAGAGACTGTAGTGGACAGAATAAAGTTGAGACTATAGTAGAAAGACTAAAGTGGAAATACTAAAGTGGACAGAGAATAGTGGAAAGACTAAAGTGGAAACACTAAAGTGGACAGACTATAGTGGAAAGACTGTAGTGGACAGAATAAAGTGGAGACTATAGTGGAAAGACTAAAGTGGAGAGAGAATAGTGGAAAGACTAAAGTGGACAGACTATAGTGGAAAGACTGAAGTGGAAAGACTCAGTGGACGGACTAAAGTGTACACACTGAAGTGGACAGAATAAAGTGGAAAGACGAAAGTGGAAAGACTAAAGTGGACAGACTATAGTGGAAATACTGTAGTGGACAGAATAAAGCGGAGAGTATAGTGGAAAGAATAAAGTGGACAGAGAATAGTGGAAAGACTAAAGTGGACAGACTATAGTGGAAAGACTATAGTGGAGAGACTTTAGTGGACAGAATAAAGTGGAGACTATAGTGGAAATACTAAAGTGGACAGAGAATAGTGGAAAGACTAAAGTGGAAAGACTGTAGTGGACAGAATAAAGTAGAGACTATAGTGGAAAGACTAAAGTGGACAGAGAATAGTGGAAAGACTAAAGTGGACAGACTATAGTGGAAAGACTATAGTGGAAAGACTGTAGTGGACAGAATAAAGTGGAGACTATAGTGGAAATCCTAAAGTGGACAGAGAATAGTGGAAAGACTAAAGTGGACAGACTATAGTGGAAAGACTATAGTGGAGAGACTTTAGTGGACAGAATAAAGTGGAGACTATAGTGGAAATACTAAAGTGGACAGAGAATAGTGGAAAGACTAAAGTGGAAAGACTGTAGTGGACAGAATAAAGTAGAGACTATAGTGGAAAGACTAAAGTGGACAGAGAATAGTGGAAAGACTAAAGTGGACAGACTATAGTGGAAAGACTATAGTGGAAAGACTGTAGTGGACAGAATAAAGTGGAGACTATAGTGGAAATCCTAAAGTGGACAGAGAATAGTGGAAAGACTAAAGTGGACAGACTATAGTGGAAAGACTATAGTGGAAAGACTGTAGTGGACAGAATAAAGTGGAGACTATAGTGGAAAGACTAAAGTGGACACAGAATAGTGGAAATACTAAAGTGGAAACACTAAAGTGGACAGACTATAGTGGAAAGACTGTAGTGGACAGAATAAAGTGGAATGAATAGTGGAAAGACTATAGTGGAAAGACTATAGTGGAAAGACTGTAGTGGACAGAATAAAGTGGAGACTATAGTGGAAAGACTAAAGTGGACAGAGAATAGTGGAAAGACTAAAGTGGACAGACTATAGTGGAAAGACTATAGTGGAAAGACTGTAGTGGACAGAATAAAGTGGAGACTATAGTGGAAAGACTAAAGTGGACAGAGAATCGTGGAAAGACTAAAGTGGACAGACTATAGTGGAAAGACTATAGTGGAGAGACTGTAGTGGACAGAATAAAGTTGAGACTATAGTAGAAAGACTAAAGTGGAAATACTAAAGTGGACAGAGAATAGTGGAAAGACTAAAGTGGAAACACTAAAGTGGACAGACTATAGTGGAAAGACTGTAGTGGACAGAATAAAGTGGAGACTATAGTGGAAAGACTAAAGTGGAGAGAGAATAGTGGAAAGACTAAAGTGGACAGACTATAGTGGAAAGACTGAAGTGGAAAGACTCAGTGGACGGACTAAAGTGTACACACTGAAGTGGACAGAATAAAGTGGAAAGACGAAAGTGGAAAGACTAAAGTGGACAGACTATAGTGGAAATACTGTAGTGGACAGAATAAAGCGGAGAGTATAGTGGAAAGAATAAAGTGGACAGAGAATAGTGGAAAGACTAAAGTGGACAGACTATAGTGGAAAGACTATAGTGGAGAGACTTTAGTGGACAGAATAAAGTGGAGACTATAGTGGAAATACTAAAGTGGACAGAGAATAGTGGAAAGACTAAAGTGGAAAGACTGTAGTGGACAGAATAAAGTAGAGACTATAGTGGAAAGACTAAAGTGGACAGAGAATAGTGGAAAGACTAAAGTGGACAGACTATAGTGGAAAGACTATAGTGGAAAGACTGTAGTGGACAGAATAAAGTGGAGACTATAGTGGAAATCCTAAAGTGGACAGAGAATAGTGGAAAGACTAAAGTGGACAGACTATAGTGGAAAGACTATAGTGGAGAGACTTTAGTGGACAGAATAAAGTGGAGACTATAGTGGAAATACTAAAGTGGACAGAGAATAGTGGAAAGACTAAAGTGGAAAGACTGTAGTGGACAGAATAAAGTAGAGACTATAGTGGAAAGACTAAAGTGGACAGAGAATAGTGGAAAGACTAAAGTGGACAGACTATAGTGGAAAGACTATAGTGGAAAGACTGTAGTGGACAGAATAAAGTGGAGACTATAGTGGAAATCCTAAAGTGGACAGAGAATAGTGGAAAGACTAAAGTGGACAGACTATAGTGGAAAGACTATAGTGGAAAGACTGTAGTGGACAGAATAAAGTGGAGACTATAGTGGAAAGACTAAAGTGGACACAGAATAGTGGAAATACTAAAGTGGAAACACTAAAGTGGACAGACTATAGTGGAAAGACTGTAGTGGACAGAATAAAGTGGAATGAATAGTGGAAAGACTATAGTGGAAAGACTATAGTGGAAAGACTGTAGTGGACAGAATAAAGTGGAGACTATAGTGGAAAGACTAAAGTGGACAGAGAATAGTGGAAAGACTAAAGTGGACAGACTATAGTGGAAAGACTATAGTGGAAAGACTGTAGTGGACAGAATAAAGTGGAGACTATAGTGGAAAGACTAAAGTGGACAGAGAATCGTGGAAAGACTAAAGTGGACAGACTATAGTGGAAAGACTATAGTGGAGAGACTGTAGTGGACAGAATAAAGTTGAGACTATAGTAGAAAGACTAAAGTGGAAATACTAAAGTGGACAGAGAATAGTGGAAAGACTAAAGTGGAAACACTAAAGTGGACAGACTATAGTGGAAAGACTGTAGTGGACAGAATAAAGTGGAGACTATAGTGGAAAGACTAAAGTGGAGAGAGAATAGTGGAAAGACTAAAGTGGACAGACTATAGTGGAAAGACTGAAGTGGAAAGACTCAGTGGACGGACTAAAGTGTACACACTGAAGTGGACAGAATAAAGTGGAAAGACGAAAGTGGAAAGACTAAAGTGGACAGACTATAGTGGAAATACTGTAGTGGACAGAATAAAGCGGAGAGTATAGTGGAAAGAATAAAGTGGACAGAGAATAGTGGAAAGACTAAAGTGGACAGACTATAGTGGAAAGACTATAGTGGAGAGACTTTAGTGGACAGAATAAAGTGGAGACTATAGTGGAAATACTAAAGTGGACAGAGAATAGTGGAAAGACTAAAGTGGAAAGACTGTAGTGGACAGAATAAAGTAGAGACTATAGTGGAAAGACTAAAGTGGACAGAGAATAGTGGAAAGACTAAAGTGGACAGACTATAGTGGAAAGACTATAGTGGAAAGACTGTAGTGGACAGAATAAAGTGGAGACTATAGTGGAAATCCTAAAGTGGACAGAGAATAGTGGAAAGACTAAAGTGGACAGACTATAGTGGAAAGACTATAGTGGAAAGACTGTAGTGGACAGAATAAAGTGGAGACTATAGTGGAAAGACTAAAGTGGACACAGAATAGTGGAAATACTAAAGTGGAAACACTAAAGTGGACAGACTATAGTGGAAAGACTGTAGTGGACAGAATAAAGTGGAGACTATAGTGGAAAGACTAAAGTGGAGAGAGAATAGTGGAAAGACTAAAGTGGACAGACTATAGTGGAAAGACTGAAGTGGAAAGACTCAGTGGACAGACTAAAGTGTACACACTGAAGTGGACAGAATAAAGTGGAAAGACGAAAGTGGAAAGACTAAAGTGGACAGACTATAGTGGAAATACTGTAGTGGACAGAATAAAGCGGAGAGTATAGTGGAAAGAATAAAGTGGACAGAGAATAGTGGAAAGACTAAAGTGGACAGACTATAGTGGAAAGACTATAGTGGAGAGACTTTAGTGGACAGAATAAAGTGGAGACTATAGTGGAAATACTAAAGTGGACAGAGAATAGTGGAAAGACTAAAGTTGACAGACTATAGTGGAAAGACTATAGTGGAAAGACTGTAGTGGGAAGACTAAAGTGGAAAGACTAAAGTGGAAAGATTAAAGTGGACAGACTATAGTGGAAAGACTACAGTGAAAAGACTGTTGTGGACAGAATAAAGTGGAGAATATAGTGGAAAGACTAAAGTGGACAGAGAATAGTGGAAATACTAAAGTGGAAAGAATGTAGTGGACAGAATAAAGTGGAGACTATAGTGGAAAGACTAAAGTGGAAAGACTAAAGTGGACAGAATAAAGTGGAGACTATAGTGGAAAAACTAAAGTGGAAAGACTAAAGTGGACAGACTATAGTGGAAAGACTGAAGTTGAAAGACTCAGTGGACACACTAAAGTGTAAGCACTGAAGTGGACAGAATAAAGTGGAAAGACTAAAGTGGAAAGATTAAAGTGGACAGACTATAGTGGAAAGACTACAGTGAAAAGACTGTTGTGGACAGAATAAAGTGGAGAATATAGTGGAAAGACTAAAGTGGACAGACTATAGTGGAAAGACTATAGTGGAAAGACTAAAGTGGACAGACTATAGTGGAAAGACTGAAGTTGAAAGACTCAGTGGACACACTAAAGTGTAAGCACTGAAGTGGACAGAATAAAGTGGAAAGACTAAAGTGGAAAGATTAAAGTGGACAGACTAAAGTGGAAAGACTAAAGTGGAAAGACTAAAGTGGACAGACTATAGTGGAAAGACTGAAGTTGAAAGACTCAGTGGACACACTAAAGTGTAAGCACTGAAGTGGACAGAATAAAGTGGAAAGACTAAAGTGGAAAGATTAAAGTGGACAGACTATAGTGGAAAGACTAAAGTGGACAGACTAAAGTGGAAAAAGTAAAGTGGAAAGACTAAAGTGGACAGACTATAGTGGAAAGACTATAGTGGAAAGACTGTCGTGGACAGAATAAAGTGGAGACTATAGTGGAAAGACTAAAGTGGACATACTATAGTGGAAAGACTACAGTGAAAAGACTGTTGTGGACAGAATAAAGTGGAGAATATAGTGGAAAGACTAAAGTGGACAGACTATAGTGGAAAGACTATAGTGGAAAGACTGTAGTGGACATAATAAAGTGGAGACTATAGTGGAAAGACTAAAGTGGACAGAGACTAGTGGAAAGACTAAAGTGGACAGACTATAGTGGAAAGACTATAGTGGAAAGACTGAAGTGGAAAGACTCAGTGGACAGACTAAAGTGTACACACTGAAGTGGACAGAATAAAGTGGAAAGACGAAAGTGGAAAGACTAAAGTGGACAGACTATAGTGGAAATACTGTAGTGGACAGAATAAAGCGGAGAGTATAGTGGAAAGAATAAAGTGGACAGGGAATAGTGGAAAGACTAAAGTGGACAGACTATAGTGGAAAGACTATAGTGGAGAGAATTTAGTGGACAGAATAAAGTGGAGACTATAGTGGAAAGACTAAAGTGGAAATACTAAAGTGGACAGAGAATAGTGGAAAGACTAAAGTGGAAAGACTAAAGTGGACAGACTATAGTGGAAAGACTATAGTGGAAAGACTTTAGTGGACAGAATAAAGTAGAGACTATAGTGGAAAGACTAAAGTGGACAGAGAATAGTGGAAAGACTAAAGTGGACAGACTATAGTGGAAAGACTATAGTGGAAAGACTGTAGTGGACAGAATAAAGTGGAGACTATAGTGGAAAGCCTAAAGTGGACAGAGAATAGTGGAAAGACTAAAGTTGACAGACTATAGTGGAAAGACTATAGTGGAAAGACTGTAGTGGACAGAATAAAGTGGAGACTATAGTTGAAAGACTAAAGTGGACAGAGAATACTGGAAAGACTAAAGTGGACAGACTATAGTGGAAAGACTATAGTGGAAAGACTGTAGTGGACAGAATAAAGTGGAGACTGTAGTGGAAAGACTAAAGTGGACAGAGAATAGTGGAAATACTAAAGTGGAAAGAATGTAGTGGACAGAATAAAGTGGAGACTATAGTGGAAAGACTAAAGTGGAAAGACTAAAGTGGACAGAATAAAGTGGAGAATATAGTGGAAAGACTAAAGTGGAAAGACTAAAGTGGACAGACTATAGTGGAAAGACTGAAGTTGAAAGACTCAGTGGACACACTAAAGTGTAAGCACTGAAGTGGACAGAATAAAGTGGAAAGACTAAAGTGGAAAGATTAAAGTGGACAGACTAAAGTGGAAAGACTAAAGTGGAAAGACTAAAGTGGACAGACTATAGTGGAAAGACTGAAGTTGAAAGACTCAGTGGACACACTAAAGTGTAAGCACTGAAGTGGACAGAATAAAGTGGAAAGACTAAAGTGGAAAGATTAAAGTGGACAGACTATAGTGGAAAGACTAAAGTGGACAGACTAAAGTGGAAAAAGTAAAGTGGAAAGACTAAAGTGGACAGACTATAGTGGAAAGACTATAGTGGAAAGACTGTCGTGGACAGAATAAAGTGGAGACTATAGTGGAAAGACTAAAGTGGACATACTATAGTGGAAAGACTACAGTGAAAAGACTGTTGTGGACAGAATAAAGTGGAGAATATAGTGGAAAGACTAAAGTGGACAGACTATAGTGGAAAGACTATAGTGGAAAGACTGTAGTGGACATAATAAAGTGGAGACTATAGTGGAAAGACTAAAGTGGACAGAGACTAGTGGAAAGACTAAAGTGGACAGACTATAGTGGAAAGACTATAGTGGAAAGACTGAAGTGGAAAGACTCAGTGGACAGACTAAAGTGTAAACACTGAAGTGGACAGAATAAAGTGGAAAGACGAAAGTGGAAAGACTAAAGTGGACAGACTATAGTGGAAATACTGTAGTGGACAGAATAAAGCGGAGAGTATAGTGGAAAGAATAAAGTGGACAGGGAATAGTGGAAAGACTAAAGTGGACAGACTATAGTGGAAAGACTATAGTGGAGAGAATTTAGTGGACAGAATAAAGTGGAGACTATAGTGGAAAGACTAAAGTGGAAATACTAAAGTGGACAGAGAATAGTGGAAAGACTAAAGTGGAAAGACTAAAGTGGACAGACTATAGTGGAAAGACTATAGTGGAAAGACTTTAGTGGACAGAATAAAGTAGAGACTATAGTGGAAAGACTAAAGTGGACAGAGAATAGTGGAAAGACTAAAGTGGACAGACTATAGTGGAAAGACTATAGTGGAAAGACTGTAGTGGACAGAATAAAGTGGAGACTATAGTGGAAAGCCTAAAGTGGACAGAGAATAGTGGAAAGACTAAAGTTGACAGACTATAGTGGAAAGACTATAGTGGAAAGACTGTAGTGGACAGAATAAAGTGGAGACTATAGTTGAAAGACTAAAGTGGACAGAGAATAGTGGAAAGACTAAAGTGGACAGACTATAGTGGAAAGACTATAGTGGAAAGACTGTAGTGGACAGAATAAAGTGGAGACTGTAGTGGAAAGACTAAAGTGGATAGAGAATAGTGGAAATACTAAAGTGGAAAGAATGTAGTGGACAGAATAAAGTGGAGACTATAGTGGAAAGACTAAAGTGGAAAGACTAAAGTGGACAGAATAAAGTGGAGACTATAGTGGAAAGACTAAAATGGAAAGACTAAAGTGGACAGACTATAGTGGAAAGACTGAAGTTGAAAGACTCAGTGGACACACTAAAGTGTAAGCACTGAAGTGGACAGAATAAAGTGGAAAGACTAAAGTGGAAAGACTAAAGTGGACAGACTATAGTGGAAAGACTAAAGTGGACCGACTAAAGTGGAAAAAGTAAAGTGGAAAGACTAAAGTGGACAGACTATAGTGGAAAGACTATAGTGGAAAGACTGTCGTGGACAGAATAAAGTGGAGACTATAGTGGAAAGACTAAAGTGGACATACTATAGTGGAAAGACTACAGTGAAAAGACTGTTGTGGACAGAATAAAGTGGAGAATATAGTGGAAAGACTAAAGTGGACAGACTATAGTGGAAAGACTACAGTGGAAAGACTGTAGTGGACATGATAAAGTGGAGACTATAGTGGAAAGACTAAAGTGGACAGAGACTAGTGGAAAGACTAAAGTGGACAGACTATAGTGGAAAGATTATAGTGGAAAGACTGTAGTGGACATAATAAAGTGGAGACTATAGTGGAAAGACTGAAGTGGAAAGACTCAGTGGACAGACTAAAGTGTACACACTGAAGTGGACAGAATAAAGTGGAAAGAATAAAGTGGAAAGACTAAAGTGGACAGACTATAGTGGAAAGACTAAAGTGGACAGACTAAAGTGGACAGACTATAGTGCAAAGACTATAGTGGAAAGACTGTAGTTCACAGAATAAAGTGGAGACTATAGTGGAAAGACTAAGGTGGACAGACTATAGTGGAAAGACTATAGTGGAAAGACTATAGTGGAAAGACTGTCGTGGAAATAATAAAGTGGAGACTATAGTGGAAAGACTAAAGTGGACAGAGAATAGTGGAAAGACTAAAGTGGACAGACTATAGTGGAAAGATTATAGTGGAAAGACTGTAGTGGACAGAATAAAGTGGAGACTATAGTGGAAAGATCAAAGTGGAAAGACAAAAGTGGACAGAGAATAGCGAAAAGACTAAAGTGGACAGACTATAGTGGAAAGACTGAAGTGGAAAGACTAAGTGGACAGACTAAAGTGGAAAGACGATAGTGGAAAGACTAAAGTGGACAGACTATAGTGGAAAGACTAAAGTGGACAGACTGAAGTGAAAAGACTATAGTGGAAAGACAAAAGTGAAAAGACTAAAGTGGACAGACTATAGTGGAAAGACTGAAGCGGCAAGACTCAGTGGACAAACTAAAGTGTACACACTGAAGTGGACAGAATAAAGTGGAAAGACTAAAGTGGAAAGACTAAAGTGGACAGACTATAGTGGAAAGACTAAAGTGGACAGACTAAAGTGGAAAGACTATAGTGGAAAAACTGTAGTGGACGGAATAAAGTGGAGACTATAGTGGAAAGACTAAAGTGGAAAGACTAAAGTGGACAGAGAATAGTGGAAAGACTAAAGTGGAAAGACAGTAATGGACAGAATAAAGTGGAGACTATAGTGGATAGACTAAAGTGGAACGACTAAAGTGGACAGACTATAGTGGAAAGACTATAGTGGAAAGACTGTAGTGGACAGAATAAAGTGGAGACTATAGTGGAAAGCCTAAAGTGGACAGAGAATAGTGGAAAGACTAAAGTTGACAGACTTTAGTGGAAAGACTATAGTGGAAAGACTATAGTGGAAAGACTGTAGTGGACAGAATAAAGTGGAGACTATAGTGGAAAGACTAAAGTGGACAGAGAATAGAGGAAAGACTAAAGTGGACAGACTATAGTGGAAAGACTATAGTGGAGAGACTGTAGTGGACAGAATAAAGTTGAGACTATAGTGGAAAGACTAAAGTGGAAATACTAAAGTGGACAGAGAATAGTGGAAAGACTAAAGTGGAAACACTAAAGTGGACAGACTATAGTGGAAAGACTGTAGTGGACAGAATAAAGTGGAGACTATAGTGGAAAGACTAAAGTGGAGAGAGAATAGTGGAAGGACTAAAGTGGACAGACTATAGTGGAAAGACTATAGTGGAGAGACTGTAGTGGACAGAATAAAGTGGAGACTATAGTGGAAAGCCTAAAGTGGACAGAGAATAGTGGAAAGACTAAAGTTGACAGACTATAGTGGAAAGAGTATAGTGGAAAGACTGTAGTGGACAGAATAAAGTGGAGACTATAGTGGAAAGACTAAAGTGGACAGAGAATAGTGGAAAGACTAAAGTGGACAGACTATAGTGGAAAGACTATAGTGGAAAGACTGTAGTGGACAGAATAAAGTGGAGACTATAGTGGAAAGACTAAAGTGGAAAGACTAAAGTGGACAGAATAAAGTGGAGACTATAGTGGAAAGACTAAAGTGGAAAGACTAAAGTGGACAGACTATAGTGGAAAGACTGAAGTTGAAAGACTCAGTGGACACACTAAAGTGTAAGCACTGAAGTGGACAGAATAAAGTGGAAAGACTAAAGTGGAAAGATTAAAGTGGACAGACTATAGTGGAAAGACTAAAGTGGACAGACTAAAGTGGAAAAACTAAAGTGGAAAGACTAAAGTGGACAGACTATAGTGGAAAGACTATAGTGGAAATACTGTCGTGGACAGAATGAAGTGGAGACTATAGTGGAAAGACTAAAGTGGACATACTATAGTGGAAAGACTACAGTGAAAAGACTGTTGTGGACAGAATAAAGTGGAGAATATAGTGGAAAGACTAAAGTGGACAGACTATAGTGGAAAGACTATAGTGGAAAGACTGTAGTGGACATAATAAAGTGGAGACTATAGTGGAAAGACTAAAGTGGACAGAGACTAGTGGAAAGACTAAAGTGGACAGACTATAGTGGAAAGATTATAGTGGAAAGACTGTAGTGGACATAATAAAGTGGAGACTATAGTGGAAAGAATAAAGTGGAAAGACTAAAGTGGACAGACTATAGTGGAAAGACTGAAGTGGAAAGACTCAGTGGACAGACTAAAGTGTACACACTGAAGTGGACAGAATAAAGTGGAAAGACTAAAGTGGAGAGACTAAAGTGGACAGACTATAGTGGAAAGACTAAAGTGGACAGACTAAAGTGGACAGACTATAGCGCAAAGACTATAGTGGAAAGACTGTAGTGGACAGAATAAAGTGGAGACTATAGTGGAAAGACTAAGGTGGACAGACTATAGTGGAAAGACTATAGTGGAAAGACTATAGTGGAAAGACTGTAGTGGAAATAATAAAGTGGAGACTATAGTGGAAAGACTGAAGTGGACAGAAAATAGTGGAAAGACTAAAGTGGACAGACTATAGTGGAAAGATTATAGTGGAAAGACTGTAGTGGACAGAATAAAGTGGAGACTATAGTGGAAAGATCAAAGTGGAAAGACTAAAGTGGACAGAGAATAGCGGAAAGACTAAAGTGGACAGACTATAGTGGAAAGACTGAAGTGGAAAGACTAAGTGGACGGACTAAAGTGGAAAGACGATAGTGGAAAGACTAAAGTGGACAGACTATAGTGGAAAGACTAAAGTGGACAGACTGAAGTGAAAAGACTATAGTGGAAAGACAAGAGTGAAAAGACTAAAGTGGACAGACTATAGTGGAAAGACTGAAGCGGCAAGACTCAGTGGACAAACTAAAGTGTACACACTGAAGTGGACAGAATAAAGTGGAAAGACTAAAGTGGAAAGACTAAAGTGGACAGACTATAGTGGAAAGACTAAAGTGGACAGACTAAAGTGGAAAGACTAAAGTGGAAAGACTAAAGTGGACAGACTAAAGTGGAAATACTAAAGTGGACAGACTAATGTGGAAAGACTAAAGTGAAAAGACTAAAGTGGACAGACTATAGTGGAAAGACTGTAGTGGACAGAATAAAGCGGAGATTATAGTGGAAAGAATAAAGTGGACAGAGAATAGTGGAAAGACTAAAGTGGACAGACTATAGTGGAGAGACTGTAGTGGACAGAATAAAGTGGAGACTATAGTGGAAAGACTAAAGTGGAAATACTAAAGTGGACAGAGAATAGTGGGAAGACTAAAGTGGAAAGACTAAAGTGGACAGACTATAGTGGAAAGACTATAGTGGAAAGACTGTAGTGGACAGAATAAAGTGGAGACTATAGTGGAAAGACTAAAGTGGACAGAGAATAGTGGAAAGAATAAAGTGGACAGACTATAGTGGAAAGACTAAAGTGGACAGACTAAAATGGAAAGACTAAAGTGGAAAGACTAAAGTGGACAGACTATAGTGGAAATACTGTAGTGGACAGAATAAAGCGGAGAGTATAGTGGAAAGAATAAAGTGGACAGAGAATAGTGGAAAGACTAAAGTGGACAGACTATAGTGGAAAGACTATAGTGGAGAGACTGTAGTTGACAGAATAAAGTGGAGACTATAGTGGAAAGACTAAAGTGGAAATACTAAAGTGGACAGAGAATAGTGGAAAGACTAAAGTGGAAAGACTAAAGTGGACAGACTATATTGGAAAGACTATAGTGGAAAGACTGTAGTGGACAGAATAAAGTAGAGACTATAGTGGAAAGACTAAAGTGGACAGAGAATAGTGGAAAGAATAAAGTGGACAGACTATAGTGGAAAGACTATAGTGGAAAGACTATAGTGGAAAGACTGTAGTGGACAGAATAAAGTGGAGACTATAGTGGAAAGACTAAAGTGGACAGAGAATAGTGGAAAGACTAAAGTGGACAGACTATAGTGGAAAGACTATAGTGGAAAGACTGTAGTGGACAGAATAAAGTGGAGACTATAGTGGAAAGAATAAAGTGGACAGAGAATCGTGGAAAGACTAAAGTGGACAGACTATAGTGGAAAGACTATAGTGGAGAGACTGTAGTGGACAGAATAAAGTTGAGACTATAGTGGAAAGACTAAAGTGGAAATACTAAAGTGGACAGAGAATAGTGGAAAGACTAAAGTGGAAACACTAAAGTGGACAGACTATAGTGGAAAGACTGTAGTGGACGGAATAAAGTGGAGACTATAGTGGAAAGACTAAAGTGGAGAGAGAATAGTGGAAGGACTAAAGTGGACAGACTATAGTGGAAAGATTATAGTGGAGAGACTGTAGTGGACAGAATAAAGTGGAGACTATAGTGGAAAGCCTAAAGTGGACAGAGAATAGTGGAAAGACTAAAGTTGACAGACTATAGTGGAAAGAGTATAGTGGAAAGACTGTAGTGGACAGAATAAAGTGGAGACTATAGTGGAAAGACTAAAGTGGACAGAGAATAGTGGAAAGACTAAAGTGGACAGACTATAGTGGAAAGACTATAGTGGAAAGACTGTAGTGGACAGAATAAAGTGGAGACTATAGTGGAAAGACTAAAGTGGAAAGACTAAAGTGGACAGAATAAAGTGGAGACTATAGTGGAAAGACTAAAGTGGAAAGACTAAAGTGGACAGACTATAGTGGAAAGACTGAAGTTGAAAGACTCAGTGGACACAATAAAGTGTAAGCACTGAAGTGGACAGAATAAAGTGGAAAGACTAAAGTGGAAAGATTAAAGTGAACAGACTATAGTGGAAAGACTAAAGTGGACAGACTAAAGTGGAAAAACTAAAGTGGAAAGACTAAAGTGGACAGACTATAGTGGAAAGACTATAGTGGAAATACTGTCGTGGACAGAATAAAGTGGAGACTTTAGTGGAAAGACTAAAGTGGACATACTATAGTGGAAAGACTACAGTGAAAAGACTGTTGTGGACAGAATAAAGTGGAGAATATAGTGGAAAGACTAAAGTGGACAGACTATAGTGGAAAGACTATAGTGGAAAGACTGTAGTGGACATAATAAAGTGGAGACTATAGTGGAAAGACTAAAGTGGACAGAGACTAGTGGAAAGACTAAAGTGGACAGACTGTAGTGGAAAGATTATAGTGGAAAGACTGTAGTGGACATAATAAAGTGGAGACTATAGTGGAAAGAATAAAGCGGAAAGACTAAAGTGGACAGACTATAGTGGAAAGACTGAAGTGGAAAGACTCAGTGGACAGACTAAAGTGTACACACTGAAGTGGACAGAATAAAGTGGAAAGACTAAAGTGGAGAGACTAAAGTGGACAGACTATAGTGGAAAGACTAAAGTGGACAGACTAAAGTGGACAGACTATAGCGCAAAGACTATAGTGGAAAGACTGTAGTGGACAGAATAAAGTGGAGACTATAGTGGAAAGACTAAGGTGGACAGACTATAGTGGAAAGACTATAGTGGAAAGACTATAGTGGAAAGACTGTAGTGGAAATAATAAAGTGGAGACTATAGTGGAAAGACTGAAGTGGACAGAGAATAGTGGAAAGACTAAAATGGACAGACTATAGTGGAAAGATTATAGTGGAAAGACTGTAGTGGACAGAATAAAGTGGAGACTATAGTGGAAAGATCAAAGTGGAAAGACTAAAGTGGACAGAGAATAGCGGAAAGACTAAAGTGGACAGACTATAGTGGAAAGACTGAAGTGGAAAGACTAAGTGGACGGACTAAAGTGGAAAGACGATAGTGGAAAGACTAAAGTGGACAGACTATAGTGGAAAGACTAAAGTGGACAGACTGAAGTGAAAAGACTATAGTGGAAAGACAAGAGTGAAAAGACTAAAGTGGACAGACTATAGCGGAAAGACTGAAGCGGCAAGACTCAGTGGACAAACTAAAGTGTACACACTGAAGTGGACAGAATAAAGTGGAAAGACTAAAGTGGAAAGACTAAAGTGGACAGACTATAGTGGAAAGACTAAAGTGGACAGACTAAAGTGGAAAGACTAAAGTGGAAAGACTAAAGTGGACAGACTAAAGTGGAAATACCAAAGTGGACAGACTAATGTGGAAAGACTAAAGTGAAAAGACTAAAGTGGACAGACTATAGTGGAAAGACTGTAGTGGACAGAATAAAGCGGAGAGTATAGTGGAAAGAATAAAGTGGACAGAGAATAGTGGAAAGACTAAAGTGGACAGACTATAGTGGAGAGACTGTAGTGGACAGAATAAAGTGGAGACTATAGTGGAAAGACTAAAGTGGAAATACTAAAGTGGACAGAGAATGGTGGAAAGACTAAAGTGGAAAGACTAAAGTGGACAGACTATAGTGGAAAGACTATAGTGGAAAGACTGTAGTGGACAGAATAAAGTGGAGACTATAGTGGAAAGACTAAAGTGGACAGAGAATAGTGGAAAGAATAAAGTGGACAGACTATAGTGGAAAGACTAAAGTGGACAGACTAAAATGGAAAGACTAAAGTGGAAAGACTAAAGTGGACAGACTATAGTGGAAATACTGTAGTGGACAGAATAAAGCGGAGAGTATAGTGGAAAGAATAAAGTGGACAGAGAATAGTGGAAAGACTAAAGTGGACAGACTATAGTGGAAAGACTATAGTGGAGAGACTGTAGTTGACAGAATAAAGTGGAGACTATAGTGGAAAGACTAAAGTGGAAATACTAAAGTGGACAGAGAATAGTGGAAAGACTAAAGTGGAAAGACTAAAGTGGACAGACTATATTGGAAAGACTATAGTGGAAAGACTGTAGTGGACAGAATAAAGTAGAGACTATAGTGGAAAGACTAAAGTGGACAGAGAATAGTGGAAAGACTAAAGTGGACAGACTATAGTGGAAAGACTATAGTGGAAAGACTGTAGTGGAAAGACTATAGTGGAAAGACTGTAGTGGACAGAATAAAGTGGAGACTATAGTGGAAAGACTAAAGTGGAAACAGAATAGTGGAAAGACTATAGTGGAAAGATTGAAGTGGACAGACTAAAGTGGAAAAGCTAAAGTGGAAAGACTAAAGTGGACAGACTATAGTGGAAAGACTATAGTGGAAAGACTGTAGTGGACAGAATAAAGTGGAGACTATAGTGGAAAGACTAAAGTGGACAGAGAATAGTGGAAAGACTAAAGTGGACAGACTATAGTGGAAAGACTATAGTGGAAAGACTGTAGTGGACAGAATAAAGTGGAGACTATAGTGGAAAGACTAAAGTGGAAAGACTAAAGTGGACAGAATAAAGTGGAGACTATAGTGGAAAGACTAAAGTGGAAAGACTAAAGTGGACAGACTATAGTGGAAAGACTGAAGTTGAAAGACTCAGTGGACACACTAAAGTGTAAGCACTGAAGTGGACAGAATAAAGTGGAAAGACTAAAGTGGAAAGATTAAAGTGGACAGAATATAGTGGAAAGACTAAAGTGGACAGACTAAAGTGGAAAAACTAAAGTGGAAAGACTAAAGTGGACAGACTATAGTGGAAAGACTATAGTGGAAATACTGTCGTGGACAGAATAAAGTGGAGACTATAGTGGAAAGACTAAAGTGGACAGACTAAAGTGGAAAAACTAAAGTGGAAAGACTAAAGTGGACAGACTGTAGTGGACAGAATAAAGTGGAGGACTATAGTGGAAAGACTGAAGTGGAAACAGAATAGTGGAAAGACTATAGTGGAAAGATTGAAGTGGACAGACTAAAGTGGAAAAGCTAAAGTGGAAAGACTATAGTGGAAATACTGTCGTGGACAGAATAAAGTGGAGACTATAGTGGAAAGACTAAAGTGGACAGACTAAAGTGGAAAAACTAAAGTGGAAAGACTATAGTGGAAAGACTGTAGTGGACAGAATAAAGTGGAGGACTATAGTGGAAAGACTGAAGTGGAAACAGAATAGTGGAAAGACTATAGTGGAAAGATTGAAGTGGACAGACTAAAGTGGAAAAGCTAAAGTGGAAAGACTAAAGTGGACAGACTATAGTGGAAAGACTATAGTGGAAATACTGTCGTGGAAAGAATAAAGTGGAGACTATAGTGGAAAGACTAAAGTGGACATACTATAGTGGAAAGACTACAGTGAAAAGACTGTTGTGGACAGAATAAAGAGGAGAATATAGTGGAAAGACTAAAGTGGACAGACTAAAGTGGAAAAACTAAAGTGGAAAGACTAAAGTGGACACACTATAGTGGAAAGACTATAGTGGAAATACTGTCGTGGACAGAATAAAGTGGAGACTATAGTGGAAAGACTAAAGTGGACATACTATAATGGAAAGACTACAGTGAAAAGACTGTTGTGGACAGAATAAAGAGGAGAATATAGTGGAAAGACTAAAGTGGACAGACTATAGTGGAAAGACTGTAGTGGAAAGACTAAAGTGGACAGACTAAAGTGGAAAGACTAAAGTTGAAAGACTATAGTGGAAAGACTAAAGTGGACAAACTAAAGTGGAAAGACTAAAGTGGAAAGACTAAAGTGGACAGACTATAGTGGAAAGACTATAGTGGAAAGACTAAAGTGGACAGAGACTAGTGGAAAGACTAAAGTGGACAGACTATAGTGGAAAGATTATAGTGGAAAGACTGTAGTGGACATAATAAAGTGGAGACTATAGTGGGAAGAATAAAGTGGAAAGACTAAAGTGGACAGACTAAAGTGGAAAGACTAAAGTGGAAAGACTAAAGTGGACAGACTATAGTGGAAATACTAAAGTGGACAGACTAATGTGGAAAGACTAAAGTGAAAAGACTAGAGTGGACAGACTATAGTGGAAAGACTGTAGTGGACAGAATAAAGCGGAGAGTATAGTGGAAAGAATAAAGTGGACAGAGAATAGTGGAAAGACTAAAGTGGACAGACTACAGTGGAGAGACTGTAGTGGACAGAATAAAGTGGAGACTATAGTGGAAAGACTAAAGTGGAAATACTAAAGTGGACAGAGAATAGTGGAAAGACTAAAGTGGAAAGACTAAAGTGGACAGACTATAGTGGAAAGACTATAGTGGAAAGACTGTAGTGGACAGAATAAAGTGGAGACTATAGTGGAAAGACTAAAGTGGACAGAGAATAGTGGAAAGAATAAAGTGGACAGACTATAGTAGAAAGACTAAAGTGGACAGACTAAAATGGAAAGACTAAAGTGGAAAGACTAAAGTGGACAGACTATAGTGGAAATACTGTAGTGGACAGAATAAAGCGGAGAGTATAGTGGAAAGAATAAAGTGGACAGAGAATAGTGGAAAGACTAAAGTGGACAGACTATAGTGGAAAGACTATAGTGGAGAGACTGTAGTTGACAGAATAAAGTGGAGACTATAGTGGAAAGACTAAAGTGGAAATACTAAAGTGGACAGAGAATAGTGGAAAGACTAAAGTGGACAGACTATAGTGGAAAGACTATAGTGGAAAGACTGTAGTGGAAAGACTATAGTGGAAAGACTGTAGTGGACAGAATAAAGTGGAGACTATAGTGGAAAAGACTAAAGTGGAAACAGAATAGTGGAAAGACTATAGTGGAAAGATTGAAGTGGACAGACTAAAGTGGAAAAGCTAAAGTGGAAAGACTAAAGTGGACAGACTATAGTGGAAAGACTATAGTGGAAAGACTGTAGTTGACAGAATAAAGTGGAGACTATAGTGGAAAGACTAAAGTGGACAGAGAATAGTGGAAAGACTAAAGTGGACAGACTATAGTGGAAAGACTATAGTGGAAAGACTGTAGTGGACAGAATAAAGTGGAGACTATAGTGGAAAGACTAAAGTGGAAAGACTAAAGTGGACAGAAAAAAGTGGAGACTATAGTGGAAAGACTAAAGTGGAAAGACTAAAGTGGACAGACTATAGCGGAAAGACTGAAGTTGAAAGACTCAGTGGACACACTAAAGTGTAAGCACTGAAGTGGACAGAATAAAGTGGAAAGACTAAAGTGGAAAGATTAAAGTGGACAGACTATAGTGGAAAGACTAAAGTGGACAGACTAAAGTGGAAAAACTAAAGTGGAAAGACTAAAGTGGACAGACTATAGTGGAAAGACTATAGTGGAAATACTGTCGTGGACAGAATAAAGTGGAGACTATAGTGGAAAGACTAAAGTGGACAGACTAAAGTGGAAAAACTAAAGTGGAAAGACTAAAGTGGACAGACTGTAGTGGAAAGACTATAGTGGAAAGACTGTAGTGGACAGAATAAAGTGGAGACTATAGTGGAAAGACTAAAGTGGAAACAGAATAGTGGAAAGACTATAGTGGAAAGATTGAAGTGGACAGACTAAAGTGGAAAAGCTAAAGTGGAAAGACTAAAGTGGACAGACTATAGTGGAAAGACTATAGTGGAAAGACTGTAGTGGACAGAATAAAGTGGAGACTATAGTGGAAAGACTAAAGTGGACAGCGAATAGTGGAAAGACTAAAGTGAACAGACTATAGTGGAAAGACTATCGTGGAAAGACTGTAGTGGACAGAATAAAGTGGAGACTATAGTGGAAAGACTAAAGTGGAAAGACTAAAGTGGACAGAATAAAGTGGAGACTATAGTGGAAAGACTAAAGTGGAAAGACTAAAGTGGACAGACTATAGTGGAAAGACTGAAGTTGAAAGACTCAGTGGACACACTAAAGTGTAAGCACTGAAGTGGACGGAATAAAGTGGAGACTATTTAGGAAAGACTAAAGTGGAAAGACTAAAGTGGACAGAGAATAGTGGAAAGACTAAAGTGGAAAGACAGTAATGGACAGAATAAAGTGGAGACTATAGTGGATAGACTAAAGTGGAACGACTAAAGTGGACAGACTATAGTGGAAAGACTATAGTTGAAAGACTGTAGTGGACAGAATAAAGTGGAGACTATAGTGGAAAGCCTAAAGTGGACAGAGAATAGTGGAAAGACTAAAGTTGACAGACTATAGTGGAATGACTATAGTGGAAAGACTATAGTGGAAAGACTGTAGTGGACAGAATAAAGTGGAGACTATAGTTGAAAGACTAAAGTGGACAGAGAATAGTGGAAAGACTAAAGTGGACAGACTATAGTGGAAAGACTATAGTGGAAAGACTGTAGTGGACAGAATAAAGTGGAGACTATAGTGGAAAGAATAAAGTGGACAGAGAATCGTGGAAAGACTAAAGTGGACAGACTATAGTGGAAAGACTATAGTGGAGAGACTGTAGTGGACAGAATAAAGTTGAGACTATAGTGGAAAGACTAAAGTGGAAATACTAAAGTGGACAGAGAATAGTGGAAAGACTAAAGTGGAAACACTAAAGTGGACAGACTATAGTGGAAAGACTGTAGTGGACAGAATAAAGTGGAGACTATAGTGGAAAGACTAAAGTGGAGAGAGAATAGTGGAAAGACTAAAGTGGACAGACTATAGTGGAAAGACTATAGTGGAGAGACTGTAGTGGACAGAATAAAGTGGAGACTATAGTGGAAAGCCTAAAGTGGACAGAGAATAGTGGAAAGACTAAAGTTGACAGACTATACTGGAAAGAGTATAGTGGAAAGACTGTAGTGGACAGAATAAAGTGGAGACTATAGTGGAAAGACTAAAGTGGACAGAGAATAGTGGAAAGACTAAAGTGGACAGACTATAGTGGAAAGACTATAGTGGAAAGACTGTAGTGGACAGAATAAAGTGGAGACTATAGTGGAAAGACTAAAGTGGAAAGACTAAAGTGGACAGAATAAAGTGGAGACTATAGTGGAAAGACTAAAGTGGAAAGACTAAAGTGGACAGACTATAGTGGAAAGACTGAAGTTGAAAGACTCAGTGGACACACTAAAGTGTAAGCACTGAAGTGGACAGAATAAAGTGGAAAGACTAAAGTGGAAAGATTAAAGTGGACAGACAATAGTGGAAATACTAAAGTGACAGACTAAAGTGGAAAAACTAAAGTGGAAAGACTAAAGTGGACAGACTATAGTGGAAAGACTATAGTGGAAATACTGTCGTGGACAGAATAAAGTGGAGACTATAGTGGAAAGACTAAAGTGGACATACTATAGTGGAAAGACTACAGTGAAAAGACTGTTGTGGACAGAATAAAGTGGAGAATATAGTGGAAAGACTAAAGTGGACAGACTGTAGTGGAAAGACTATAGTGGAAAGACTGTAGTGGACATAATAAAGTGGAGACTATAGTGGAAAGACTAAAGTGGACAGAGACTAGTGGAAAGACTAAAGTGGACAGACTATAGTGGAAAGATTATAGTGGAAAGACTGTAGTGGACATAATAAAGTGGAGACTATAGTGGAAAGACTGAAGTGGAAAGACTCAGTGGACAGACTAAAGTGTACACACTGAAGTGGACAGAATAAAGTGGAAAGACTAAAGTGGAGAGACTAAAGTGGACAGACTATAGTGGAAAGACTAAAGTGGACAGACTATAGTGCAAAGACTATAGTGGAAAGACTGTAGTGGACAGAATAAAGTGGAGACTATAGTGGAAAGACTAAGGTGGACAGACTATAGTGGAAAGACTATAGTGGAAAGACTATTGTGGAAAGACTGTAGTGGAAATAATAAAGTGGAGACTATAGTGGAAAGACTAAAGTGGACAGAGAATAGTGGAAAGACTAAAGTGGACAGACTATAGTGGAAAGATTATAGTGGAAAGACTGTAGTGGACAGAATAAAGTGGAGACTATAGTGGAAAGATCAAAGTGGAAAGACTAAAGTGGACAGAGAATAGCGGAAAGACTAAAGTGGACAGACTATAGTGGAAATACTGAAGTGGAAAGACTAAGTGGACGGACTAAAGTGGAAAGACGATAGTGGAAAGACTAAAGTGGACAGACTATAGTGGAAAGACTAAAGTGGACAGACTGAAGTGAAAAGACTATAGTGGAAAGACAAGAGTGAAAAGACTAAAGTGGACAGACTATAGTGGAAAGACTGAAGCGGCAAGACTCAGTGGACAAACTAAAGTGTACACACTGAAGTGGACAGAATAAAGTGGAAAGACTAAAGTGGAAAGACTAAAGTGGACAGACTATAGTGGAAAGACTAAAGTGGACAGACTAAAGTTGAAAGACTAAAGTGGAAAGACTAAAGTGGACAGACTATAGTGGAAATACTAAAGTGGACAGACTAATGTGGAAAGACTAAAGTGAAAAGACTAAAGTGGACAGACTATAGTGGAAAGACTGTAGTGGACAGAATAAAGCGGAGAGTATAGTGGAAAGAATAAAGTGGACAGAGAATAGTGGAAAGACTAAAGTGGACAGACTATAGTGGAGAGACTGTAGTGGACAGAATAAAGTGGAGACTATAGTGGAAAGACTAAAGTGGAAATACTAAAGTGGACAGAGAATAGTGGAAAGACTAAAGTGGAAAGACTAAAGTGGACAGACTATAGTGGAAAGACTATAGTGGAAAGACTGTATTGGACAGAATAAAGTGGAGACTATAGTGGAAAGACTAAAGTGGACAGAGAATAGTGGAAAGAATAAAGTGGACAGACTATAGTGGAAAGACTAAAGTGGACAGACTAAAATGGAAAGACTAAAGTGGAAAGACTAAAGTGGACAGACTATAGTGGAAATACTGTAGTGGACAGAATAAAGCGGAGAGTATAGTGGAAAGAGTAAAGTGGACAGAGAATAGTGGAAAGACTAAAGTGGACAGACTATAGTGGAAAGACTATAGTGGAGAGACTGTAGTTGACAGAATAAAGTGGAGACTATAGTGGAAAGACTAAAGTGGAAATACTAAAGTGGACAGAGAATAGTGGAAAGACTAAAGTGGAAAGACTAAAGTGGACAGACTATATTGGAAAGACTATAGTGGAAAGACTGTAGTGGACAGAATAAAGTAGAGACTATAGTGGAAAGACTAAAGTGGACAGAGAATAGTGGAAAGACTAAAGTGGACAGACTATAGTGGAAATACTATAGTGGAAAGACTGTAGTGGAAAGACTTTAGTGGAAAGACTGTAGTGGACAGAATAAAGTGGAGACTATAGTGGAAAGACTAAAGTGGAAACAGAATAGTGGAAAGACTATAGTGGAAAGATTGAAGTGGACAGACTAAAGTGGAAAAGCTAAAGTGGAAAGACTAAAGTGGACAGACTATAGTGGAAAGACTATAGTGGAAAGACTGTAGTGGACAGAATAAAGTGGAGACTATAGTGGAAAGACTAAAGTGGACAGAGAATAGTGGAAAGACTAAAGTGGACAGACTATAGTGGAAAGACTATAGTGGAAAGACTGTAGTGGACAGATTAAAGTGGAGACTATAGTGGAAAGACTAAAGTGGAAAGACTAAAGTGGACAGAATAAAGTGGAGACTATAGTGGAAAGACTAAAGTGGAAAGACTAAAGTGGACAGACTATAGTATAAAGACTGAAGTTGAAAGACTCAGTGGACACACTAAAGTGTAAGCACTGAAGTGGACAGAATAAAGTGGAAAGACTAAAGTGGAAAGATTAAAGTGGACAGACTATAGTGGAAAGACTAAAGTGGACAGACTAAAGTGGAAAAACTAAAGTGGAAAGACTAAAGTGGACAGACTATAGTGGAAAGAATATAGTGGAAATACTGTCGTGGACAGAATAAAGTGGAGACTATAGTGGAAAGACTAAAGTGGACATACTATAGTGGAAAGACTACAGTGAAAAGACTGTTGTGGACAGAATAAAGTGGAGAATATAGTGGAAAGACTAAAGTGGACAGACTATAGTGGAAAGACTATAGTGGAAAGACTGTAGTGGACATAATAAAGTGGAGACTATAGTGGAAAGACTAAAGTGGACAGAGACTAGTGGAAAGACTAAAGTGGACAGACTATAGTGGAAAGATTATAGTGGAAAGTCTGTAGTGGACATAATAAAGTGGAGACTATAGTGGAAAGAATAAAGTGGAAAGACTAAAGTGGACAGACTATAGTGGAAAGACTGAAGTGGAAAGACTCAGTGGACAGACTAAAGTGTACACACTGAAGTGGACAGAATAAAGTGGAAAGACTAAAGTGGAGAGACTAAAGTGGACAGACTATAGTGGAAAGACTAAAGTGGACAGACTAAAGTGGACAGACTATAGTGCAAAGACTATAGTGGAAAGACTGTAGTGGACAGAATAAAGTGGAGACTATCGTGGAAAGACTAAGGTGGACAGACTATAGTGGAAAGACTATAGTGGAAAGACTATAGTGGAAAGACTGTAGTGGAAATAATAAAGTGGAGACTATAGTGGAAAGACTAAAGTGGACAGAGAATAGTGGAAAGACTAAAGTGGACAGACTATAGTGGAAAGATTATAGTGGAAAGACTGTAGTGGACAGAATAAAGTGGAGACTATAGTGGAAAGATCAAAGTGGAAACACTAAAGTGGACAGAGAATAGCGGAAAGACTAAAGTGGACAGACTATAGTGGAAAGACTGAAGTGGAAAGACTAAGTGGACGGACTAAAGTGGAAAGACGATAGTGGAAAGACTAAAGTGGACAGACTATAGTGGAAAGACTAAAGTGGACAGACTGAAGTGAAAAGACTATAGTGGAAAGACAAGAGTGAAAAGACTAAAGTGGACAGACTATAGTGGAAAGACTGAAGCGGCAAGACTCAGTGGACAAACTAAAGTGTACACACTGAAGTGGACAGAATAAAGTGGAAAGACTAAAGTGGAAAGACTAAAGTGGACAGACTATAGTGGAAAGACTAAAGTGGACAGACTAAAGTGGAAAGACTAAAGTGGAAAGACTAAAGTGGACAGACTATAGTGGAAATACTAAAGTGGACAGACTAATGTGGAAAGACTAAAGTGAAAAGACTAAAGTGGACAGACTATAGTGGAAAGACTGTAGTCGACAGAATAAAGCGGAGAGTATAGTGGAAAGAATAAAGTGGACAGAGAATAGTGGAAAGACTAAAGTGGACAGACTATAGTGGAGAGACTGTAGTGGACAGAATAAAGTGGAGACTATAGTGGAAAGACTAAAGTGGAAATACTAAAGTGGACAGAGAATAGTGGAAAGACTAAAGTGGAAAGACTAAAGTGGACAGACTATAGTGGAAAGACTATAGTGGAAAGACTGTAGTGGACAGAATAAAGTGGAGACTATAGTGGAAAGACTAAAGTGGACAGAGAATAGAGGAAAGAATAAAGTGGACAGACTATAGTGGAAAGACTAAAGTGGACAGACTAAAATGGAAAGACTAAAGTGGAAAGACTAAAGTGGACAGACTATAGTGGAAATACTGTAGTGGACAGAATAAAGCGGAGAGTATAGTGGAAAGAATAAAGTGGACAGAGAATAGTGGAAAGACTAAAGTGGACAGACTATAGTGGAAAGACTATAGTGGAGAGACTGTAGTTGACAGAATAAAGTGGAGACTATAGTGGAAAGACTAAAGTGGAAATACTAAAGTGGACAGAGAATAGTGGAAAGACTAAAGTGGAAAGACTAAAGTGGACAGACTATATTGGAAAGACTATAGTGGAAAGACTGTAGTGGACAGAATAAAGTAGAGACTATAGTGGAAAGACTAAAGTGGACAGAGAATAGTGGAAAGACTAAAGTGAACAGACTATAGTGGAAAGACTATAGTGGAAAGACTGTAGTGGAAAGACTATAGTGGAAAGACTGTAGTGGACAGAATAAAGTGGAGACTATAGTGGAAAGACTAAAGTGGAAACAGAATAGTGGAAAGACTATAGTTGAAAGATTGAAGTGGACAGACTAAAGTGGAAAAGCTAAAGTGGAAAGACTAAAGTGGACAGACTATAGTGGAAAGACTATAGTGAAAAGACTGTAGTGGACAGAATAAAGTGTAGACTATAGTGGAAAGACTAAAGTTAACAGAGAATTGTGGAAAGAATAAAGTGGACAACTATAGTGGAAAGACTACAGTGGAAAGACTGTAGTGGACAGAATAAAGTGGAGACTATAATGGAAAGACTAAAGTGGACAGAGAATAGTGGAAAGACTAAAGTGGAAAGACTGTAGTGGGCAGAATAAAGTGGAGACTATAGTGTAAAGACTAAAGTGGAAAGACTAAAGTGGACAGACTATAGTGGAAAGACTGAAGTGGAAAGACTAAGTGGACGGACTAAAGTGGAAAGACTATAGTGGAAAGACTAAAGTGGACAGACTATAGTGGAAAGACTAAAGTGGACAAACTGAAGTGGAAAGACTATAGTAGGAAGACTAAAGTGGAAAGAATGTAGTGGACAGAATCAAGTGGAGACTATAGTGGAAAGACTAAAGTGGAAAAACTATAGTGGACGGAATAAAGTGGAGACTATAGTGGAAAGACTAAAGTGGAAAGACTAAAGTGGACAGAGAATAGTGGAAAGACTAAAGTGGAAAGACTGTAATGGACAGAATAAAGTGGAGACTATAGTGGATAGACTAAAGTGGAACGACTAAATTGGACAGACTATAGTGGAAAGACTATAGTGGAAAGACTGTAGTGGACAGAATAAAGTGGAGACTATAGTGGAAAGCCTATAGTGGACAGAGAATAGTGGAAAGACTAAAGTTGACAGACTATAGAGGAAAGACTATAGTGGAAAGACTATAGTGGAAAGACTGTAGTGGACAGAATAAAGTGGAGACTATAGTAGAAAGACTAAAGTGGACAGAGAATAGTGGAAAGACTAAAGTGGACAGACTATAGTGGAAAGACTATAGTGGAAAGACTGTAGTGGACAGAATAAAGTGGAGACTATAGTGGAAAGAATAAAGTGGACAGAGAATCGTGGAAAGACTAAAGTGGACAGACTATAGTGGAAAGACTATAGTGGAGAGACTGTAGTGGACAGAATAAAGTTGAGACTATAGTGGAAAGACTAAAGTGGAAATACTAAAGTGGACAGAGAATAGTGGAAAGACTAAAGTGGAAACACTAAAGTGGACAGACTATAGTGGAAAGACTGTAGTGGACAGAATGAAGTGGAGACTATAGTGGAAAGACTAAAGTGGAGAGATAATAGTGGAAAGACTAAAGTGGACAGACTATAGTGGAAAGACTGAAGTGGAAAGACTCAGTGGACAGACTAAAGTGTACACACTGAAGTGGACAGAATAAAGTGGAAAGACGAAAGTGGAAAGACTAAAGTGGACAGACTATAGTGGAAAGACTATAGTGGAAAGACTATAGTGGAAAGACTGTAGTGGACAGAATAAAGTTGAGACGATAGTGGAAAGACTAAAGTGGAAATACTAAAGTGGACAGAGAATAGTGGAAAGACTAAAGTGGAAACACTAAAGTGGACAGACTATAGTGGAAAGACTGTAGTGGACAGAATAAAGTGGAGACTATAGTGGAAAGACTAAAGTGGAGAGATAATAGTGGAAAGACTAAAGTGGACAGACTATAGTGGAAAGACTGAAGTGGAAAGACTCAGTGGACAGACTAAAGTGTACACACTGAAGTGGACAGAATAAAGTGGAAAGACGAAAGTGGAAAGACTAAAGCGGACAGACTATAGTGGAAATACTGTAGTGGACAGAATAAAGCGGAGAGTATAGTGGAAAGAATAAAGTGGACAGAGAATAGTGGAAAGACTAAAGTGGACAGACTATAGTGGAAAGACTATAGTGGAGAGACTTTAGTGGACAGAATAAAGTGGAGACTATAGTGGAAAGACTAAAGTGGAAATACTAAATTGGACAGAGAATAGTGGAAAGACTAAAGTGGAAAGACTAAAGTGGACAGACTATAGTGGAAAGACTATAGTGGAAAGACTGTAGTGGACAGAATAAAGTAGAGACTATAGTGGAAAGACTAAAGTGGACAGAGACTAGTGGAAAGACTAAAGTGGACAGACTATAGTGGAAAGATTATACTGGAAAGACTGTAGTGGACATGATAAAGTGGAGACTATAGTGGAAAGAATAAAGTGGAAAGACTAAAGTGGACAGACTATAATGGAAAGACTATAGTGGAAAGACTGTAGTGGACAGAATAAAGTGGAGACTATAGTGGAAAGACTAAAGTGGACAGAGACTAGTGGAAAGACTAAAGTGGACAGACTATAGTGGAAAGATTATACTGGAAAGACTGTAGTGGACATGATAAAGTGGAGACTATAGTGGAAAGAATAAAGTGGAAAGACTAAAGTGGACAGACTATATTGGAAAGACTATAGTGGAAAGACTGTAGTGGACAGAATAAAGTAGAGACTATAGTGGAAAGACTAAAGTGGACAGAGACTAGTGGAAAGACTAAAGTGGACAGACTATAGTGGAAAGACTATAGTGGAAAGACTGTAGTGGACAGAATAAAGTAGAGACTATAGTGGAAAGACTAAAGTGGACAGAGACTAGTGGAAAGACTAAAGTGGACAGACTATAGTGGAAAGATTATACTGGAAAGACTGTAGTGGACATGATAAAGTGGAGACTATAGTGGAAAGAATAAAGTGGAAAGACTAAAGTGGACAGACTATATTGGAAAGACTATAGTGGAAAGACTGTAGTGGACAGAATAAAGTAGAGACTATAGTGGAAAGGCTAAAGTGGACAGAGAATAGTGGAAAGACTAAAGTGGACAGACTATAGTGGAAAGACTATAGTGGAAAGACTGTAGTGGAAAGACTATAGTGGAAAGACTGTAGTGGACAGAATAAAGTGGAGACTATAGTGGAAAGACTAAAGTGGAAACAGAATAGTGGAAAGACTATAGTGGAAAGATTGAAGTGGACAGACTAAAGTGGAAAAGCTAACGTGGAAAGACTAAAGTGGACAGACTATAGTGGAAAGACTATAGTGGAAAGACTGTAGTGGACAGAATAAAGTGTAGACTATAGTGGAAAGACTAAAGTGGACAGAGAATTGTGGAAAGAATAAAGTGGACAGACTATAGTGGAAAGACTACAGTGGAAAGACTGTAGTGGACAGAATAAAGTGGAGACTATAATGGAAAGACTAAAGTGGAAATACTAAAGTGGACAGAGAATAGTGGAAAGACTAAAGTGGAAACACTAAAGTGGACAGACTATAGTGGAAAGACTGTAGTGGACAGAATGAAGTGGAGACTATAGTGGAAAGACTAAAGTGGAGAGAGAATAGTTGAAAGACTAAAGAGGACAGACTATAGTGGAAAGACTGAAGTGGAAAGACTCAGTGGACAGACTAAAGTGTCCACACTGAAGTGGACAGAATAAAGTGGAGACTATAGTGGAAAGCCTAAAGTGGACAGAGAATAGTGGAAAGACTATAGTGGAGAGACTGTAGTGGACAGAATAAAGTTGAGACTATAGTGGAAAGACTAAAGTGGAAATACTAAAGTGGACAGAGAATAGTGGAAAGACTAAAGTGGAAACACTAAAGTGGACAGACTATAGTGGAAAGACTGTAGTGGACAGAATGAAGTGGAGACTATAGTGGAAAGACTAAAGTGGAGAAAGAATAGTGGAAAGACTAAAGAGGACAGACTATAGTGGAAAGACTGAAGTGGAAAGACTCAGTGGACAGACTAAAGTGTCCACACTGAAGTGGACAGAAGAAAGTGGAAAGACTAAAGTGGACAGACTATAGTGGAAAGACTATAGTGGAAAGACTATAGTGGAAAGACTGTAGTGGACAGAATAAAGTTGAGACGATAGTGGAAAGACTAAAGTGGAAATACTAAAGTGGACAGAGAATAGTGGAAAGACTAAAGTGGAAACACTAAAGTGGACAGACTATAGTGGAAAGACTGTAGTGGACAGAATAAAGTGGAGACTATAGTGGAAAGACTAAAGTGGAAACAGAATAGTGGAAAGACTATAGTGGAAAGATTGAAGTGGACAGACTAAAGTGGAAAAGCTAAAGTGGAAAGACTAAAGTGGACAGACTATAGTGGAAAGACTATAGTGGAAAGACTGTAGTGGACAGAATAAAGTGTAGACTATAGTGGAAAGACTAAAGTGGACAAAGAATTGTGGAAAGAATAAAGTGGACAGACTATAGTGGAAAGACTACAGTTGAAAGACTGTAGTGGACAGAATAAAGTGGAGACTATAATGGAAAGACTAAAGTGGACAGAGAATAGTGGAAAGACTAAAGTGGAAAGACTGTAGTGGACAGAATAAAGTGGAGACTATAGTGTAAAGACTAAAGTGGAAAGACTAAAGTGGACAGACTATAGTGGAAAGACTGAAGTGGAAAGACTAAGTGGACGGACTAAAGTGGAAAGACTATAGTGGAAAGACTAAAGTGGACAGACTATAGTGGAAAGACTAAAGTGGACAAACTGAAATGGAAAGACTATAGTAGGAAGACTAAAGTGGAAAGAATGTAGTGGACAGAATAAAGTGGAGACTATAGTGGAAAGACTAAAGTGGAAAAACTGTAGTGGACGGAATAAAGTGGAGACTATTGTGGAAAGACTAAAGTGGAAAGACTAAAGTGGACAGAGAATAGTGGAAAGACTAAAGTGGAAAGACTGTAATGGACAGAATAAAGTGGAGACTATAGTGGATAGACTAAAGTGGAACGACTAAAGTGGACAGACTATAGTGGAAAGACTATAGTGGAAAGACTGTAGTGGACAGAATAAAGTGGAGACTATAGTGGAAAGCCTAAAGTGGACAGAGAATAGTGGAAAGACTAAAGTTGACAGACTATAGAGGAAAGACTATAGTGGAAAGACTATAGTGGAAAGACTGTAGTGGACAGAATAAAGTGGAGACTATAGTGGAAAGACTAAAGTGGACAGAGAATAGTGGAAAGACTATAGTGGAAAGACTGTAGTGGACAGAATAAAGTGGAGACTATAGTGGAAAGAATAAAGTGGACAGAGAATCGTGGAAAGACTAAAGTGGACAGACTATAGTGGAAAGACTATAGTGGAGAGACTGTAGTGGACAGAATAAAGTTGAGACTATAGTGGAAAGACTAAAGTGGAAATACTAAAGTGGACAGAGAATAGTGGAAAGACTAAAGTGGAAACACTAAAGTGGACAGACTATAGTGGAAAGACTGTAGTGGACAGAATGAAGTGGAGACTATAGTGGAAAGACTAAAGTGGAGAGAGAATAGTGGAAAGACTAAAGTGGACAGACTATAGTGGAAAGACTGAAGTGGAAAGACTCAGTGGACAGACTAAAGTGTACACACTGAAGTGGACAGAATAAAGTGGAAAGACGAAAGTGGAAAGACTAAAGTGGACAGACTATAGTGGAAAGACTATAGTGGAAAGACTATAGTGGAAAGACTGTAGTGGACAGAATAAAGTTGAGACTATAGTGGAAAGACTAAAGTGGAAATACTAAAGTGGACAGAGAATAGTGGAAAGACTAAAGTGGAAACACTAAAGTGGACAGACTATAGTGGAAAGACTGTAGTGGACAGAATAAAGTGGAGACTATAGTGGAAAGAATAAAGTGGAGAGAGAATAGTGGAAAGACTAAAGTGGACAGACTATAGTGGAAAGACTGAAGTGGAAAGACTCAGTGGACAGACTAAAGTGTACACACTGAAGTGGACAGAATAAAGTGGAAAGACGAAAGTGGAAAGACTAAAGCGGACAGACTATAGTGGAAATACTGTAGTGGACAGAATAAAGCGGAGAGTATAGTGGAAAGAATAAAGTGGACAGAGAATAGTGGAAAGACTAAAGTGGACAGACTATAGTGGAAAGACAATAGTGGAGAGACTTTAGTGGACAGAATAAAGTGGAGACTATAGTGGAAAGACTAAAGTGGAAATACTAAATTGGACAGAGAATAGTGGAAAGACTAAAGTGGAAAGACTAAAGTGGACAGACTATAGTGGAAAGACTATAGTGGAAAGACTGTAGTGGACAGAATAAAGTGGAGACTATAGTGGAAAGACTAAAGTGGACAGAGACTAGTGGAAAGACTAAAGTGGACAGACTATAGTGGAAAGATTATACTGGAAAGACTGTAGTGGACATGATAAAGTGGAGACTATAGTGGAAAGAATAAAGTGGAAAGACTAAAGTGGACAGACTATAATGGAAAGTAGTGGAAAGACTGTAGTGGACAGAATAAAGTGGAGACTATAGTGGAAAGACTAAAGTGGACAGAGAATAGTGGAAAGACTAAAGTGGACAGACTATAGTGGAAAGACTATAGTGGAAAGACTGTAGTGGACAGAATAAAGTGGAGACTATAGTGGAAAGACTAAAGTGGACAGAGAATAGTGGAAAGACTAAAGTGGAAAGAATGTAGTGGACAGAATAAAGTGGAGACTATAGTGGAAAGACTAAAGTGGAAAGACTAAAGTGGACAGAATAAAGTGGAGACTATAGTGGAAAGACTAAAGTGGAAAGACTAAAGTGGACAGACTATAGTGGAAAGACTGAAGTTGAAAGACTCAGTGGACACACTAAAGTGTAAGCACTGAAGTGGACAGAATAAAGTGGAAAGACTAAAGTGGAAAGATTAAAGTGGACAGACTATAGTGGAAAGACTAAAGTGGACAGACTAAAGTGATCATGTTATTTTAAATATGCAAAGCACCTGCTCCACTTGTCGAAATTATGTCATAACCATACATTGACGGAGAAATTCAAAATTCAAGACGCAAGTGTTATCACTCTGTTTCGTCATCACTTTCAAAACTCATGGACAACAAGGCCCAAACAGCACACGATGTCGTCCACTGCTTCCTGACCGAAGATTAAAAATTAAGTGTCTTTTTCTGTGTGTATATATGTGTTTTGTTTATTTTCTTTACTTTTGTCATTTACTCCGCCTTTTCAAAATGGCGGGTCATAAATAAATTACTTACTTACTTACTTAGTGGAAAAACTAAAGTGGAAAGACTAAAGTGGACAGACTATAGTGGAAAGACTATAGTGGAAAGACTGTCGTGGACAGAATAAAGTGGAGACTATAGTGGAAAGACTAAAGTGGACATACTATAGTGGAAAGACTACAGTGAAAAGACTGTTGTGGACAGAATAAAGTGGAGAATATAGAGGAAAGACTAAAGTGGACAGACTATAGTGGAAAGACTATAGTGGAAAGACTGTAAAGGACATAATAAAGTGGAGACTATAGTGGAAAGACTAAAGTGGACAGAGACTAGTGGAAAGACTAAAGTGGACAGACTATAGTGGAAAGATTATAGTGGAAAGACTGTAGTGGACATAATAAAGTGGAGACTATAGTGGAAAGAATAAAGTGGAAAGACTAAAGTGGACAGACTATAGTGGAAAGACTGAAGTGGAAAGACTCAGTGGACAGACTAAAGTGTACACACTGAAGTGGACAGAATAAAGTGGAAAGACTAAAGTGGAGAGACTAAAGTGGACAGACTATAGTGGAAAGACTAAAGTGGACAGACTAAAGTGGACAGACTATAGTGCAAAGACTATAGTGGAAAGACTGTAGTGGACAGAATAAAGTGGAGACTATAGTGGAAAGACTAAGGTGGACAGACTATAGTGGAAAGACTATAGTGGAAAGACTATAGTGGAAAGACTGTAGTGGAAATAATAAAGTGGAGACTATAGTGGAAAGACTAAAGTGGACAGAGAATAGTCGAAAGACTAAAGTGGACAGACTATAGTGGAAAGATTATAGTGGAAAGACTATAGTGGACAGAATAAAGTGGAGACTATAGTGGAAAGATCAAAGTGGAAAGACTAAAGTGGACAGAGAATAGCGGAAAGACTAAAGTGGACAGACTATAGTGGAAAGACTGAAGTGGAAAGACTAAGTGGACGGACTATAGTGGAAAGACTAAAGTGGACAGACTGAAGTGAAAAGACTATAGTGGAAAGACAAGAGTGAAAAGACTAAAGTAGACAGACTATAGTGGAAAGACTGAAGCGGCAAGACTCAGTGGACAAACTAAAGTGTACACACTGAAGTGGACAGAATAAAGTGGAAAGACTAAAGTGGAAAGACTAAAGTGGACAGACTATAGTGGAAAGACTAAAGTGGACAGACTAAAGTGGAAAGACTAAAGTGGAAAGACTAAAGTGGACAGACTATAGTGGAAATACTAAAGTGGACAGACTAATGTGGAAAGACTAAAGTGAAAAGACTAAAGTGGACAGACTATAGTGGAAAGACTGTAGTGGACAGAATAAAGCGGAGAGTATAGTGGAAAGAATAAAGTGGACAGAGAATAGTGGAAAGACTAAAGTGGACAGACTATAGTGGAGAGACTGTAGTGGACAGAATAAAGTGGAGACTATAGTGGAAAGACTAAAGTGGAAATACTAAAGTGGACAGAGAATAGTGGAAAGACTAAAGTGGAAAGACTAAAGTGGACAGACTATAGTGGAAAGACTATAGTGGAAAGACTGTAGTGGACAGAATAAAGTGGAGACTATAGTGGAAAGACTAAAGTGGACAGAGAATAGTGGAAAGAATAAAGTGGACAGACTATGGTGGAAAGACTAAAGTGGACAGACTAAAATGGAAAGACTAAAGTGGAAAGACTAAAGTGGACAGACTATAGTGGAAATACTGTAGTGGACAGAATAAAGCGGAGAGTATAGTGGAAAGAATAAAGTGAACAGAGAATAGTGGAAAGACTAAAGTGGACAGACTATAGTGGAAAGACTATAGTGGAGATACTGTAGTTGACAGAATAAAGTGGAGACTATAGTGGAAAGACTAAAGTGGAAATACTAAAGTGGACAGAGAATAGTGGAAAGACTAAAGTGGAAAGACTAAAGTGGACAGACTATATTGGAAAGACTATAGTGGAAAGACTGTAGTGGACAGAATAAAGTAGAGACTATAGTGGAAAGACTAAAGTGGACAGAGAATAGTGGAAAGACTAAAGTGGACAGACTATAGTGGAAAGACTATAGTGGAAAGACTGTAGTGGACAGAATAAAGTGGAGACTATCGTGGAAAGACTAAAGTGGAAACAGAATAGTGGAAAGACTATAGTGGAAAGATTGAAGTGGACAGACTAAAGTGGAAAAGCTAAAGTGGAAAGACTAAAGTGGACAGACTATAGTGGAAAGACTATAGTGGAAAGACTGTAGTGGACAGAAGAAAGTGTAGACTATAGTGGAAAGACTAAAGTGGACAGAGAATTGTGGAAAGAATAAAGTGGACGGACTATAGTGGAAAGACTACAGTGGAAAGACTGTAGTGGACAGAATAAAGTGAAGACTATAATGGAAAGACTAAAGTGGACAGAGAATAGTGGAAAGACTAAAGTGGAAAGACTGTAGTGGACAGAATAAAGTGGAGACTATAGTGTAAAGACTAAAGTGGAAAGACTAAAGTGGACAGACTATAGTGGAAAGACTGAAGTAGAAAGACTAAGTGGACAAACTAAAGTGGAAAGACTATAGTGGAAAGACTAAAGTGGACAGACTATAGTGGAAAGACTAAAGTGGACAAACTGAAGTGGAAAGACTATAGTAGGAAGACTAAAGTGGAAAGAATGTAGTGGACAGAATAAAGTGGAGACTATAGTGGAAAGACTAAAGTGGACAGACTGTAGTGGAAAGACTATAGTGGAAAAACTGTAGTGGACGGAATAAAGTGGAGACTATAGTGGAAAGACTAAAGTGGAAAGACTAAAGTGGACAGAGAATAGTGGAAAGACTAAAGTGGAAAGACTGTAATGGACAGAATAAAGTGGAGACTATAGTGGATAGACTAAAGTGGAACGACTAAAGTGGACAGACTATAGTGGAAAGACTATAGTGGAAATACTGTAGTGGACAGAATAAAGTGGAGACTATAGTGGAAAGCCTAAAGTGGACAGAGAATAGTGGAAAGACTAAAGTTGACAGACTATAGTGGAAAGACTATAGTGGAAAGACTATAGTGGAAAGACTGTAGTGGACAGAATAAAGTGGAGACTATAGTGGAAAGACTAAAGTGGACAGAGAATAGTGGAAAGACTAAAGTGGACAGACTATAGTGGAAAGACTATAGTGGAAAGACTTTAGTGGACAGAATAAAGTGGAGACTATAGTGGAAAGAATAAAGTGGACAGAAAATCGTGGAAAGACTAAAGTGGACAGACTATAGTGGACAGACTATAGTGGAGAGACTGTAGTGGACAGAATAAAGTTGAGACTATAGTGGAAAGATTAAAGTGGAAATACTAAAGTGGACAGAGAATAGTGGAAAGACTAAAGTGGAAACACTAAAGTGGACAGACTATCGTGGAAAGACTGTAGTGGACAGAATAAAGTGGAGACTACAGTGGAAAGACTAAAGTGGAGAGAGAACAGTGGAAAGACTAAAGTGGACAGACTATAGTGGAAAGACTGAAGTGGAAAGACTCAGTGGACAGACTAAAGTGTACACACTGAAGTGGACAGAATAAAGTGGAAAGACGAAAGTGGAAAGACTAAAAGACTATAGTGGAAATACTGTAGTTGTAGTGGACAGAATAAAGCGGAGAGTATAGTGGAAAGAATAAAGTGGACAGAGAATAGTGGAAAGACTAAAGTGGACAGACTATAGTGGAAAGACTATAGTGGAGAGACTTTAGTGGACAGAATAAAGTGGAGACTATAGTGGAAAGACTGAAGTGGAAGTACTAAATTGGACAGAGAATAGTGGAAAGACTAAAGTGGAAAGACTAAAGTGGACAGACTATAGTGGAAAGACTATAGTGGAAAGACTGTAGTGGACAGAATAAAGTAGAGACTATAGTGGAAAGACTAAAGTGGACAGAGACTAGTGGAAAGACTAAAGTGGACAGACTATAGTGGAAAGATTATACTGGAAAGACTGTAGTGGACATAATAAAGTGGAGACTATAGTGGAAAGAATAAAGTGGAAAGACTAAAGTGGACAGACTATAATGGAAAGACTATAGTGGAAAGACTGTAGTGGACAGAATAAAGTGGAGACTATAGTGGAAAGACTAAATTGGACAGAGAATAGTGGAAAGACTAAAGTGGACAGACTATAGTGGAAAGACTATAGTGGAAAGACTGTAGTGGACAGAATAAAGTGGAGACTATAGTGGAAAGACTAAAGTGGACAGAGAATAGTGGAAAGACTAAAGTGGAAAGAATGCAGTGGACAGAATAAAGTGGAGACTATAGTGGAAAGACTAAAGTGGAAAGACTAAAGTGGACAGAATAAAGTGGAGACTATAGTGGAAAGACTAAAGTGGAAAGACTAAAGTGGACAGACTATAGTGGAAAGACTGAAGTTGAAAGACTCAGTGGACACACTAAAGTGCAAGCACTGAAGTGGACAGAATAAAGTGGAAAGACTAAAGTGGAAAGATTAAAGTGGACAGACTATAGTGGAAAGACTAAAGTGGACAGACTAAAGTGGAAAAACTAAAGTGGAAAGACTAAAGTGGACAGACTATAGTGGAAAGACTATAGTGGAAAGACTGTCGTGGACAGAATAAAGTGGAGACTATAGTGGAAAGACTAAAGTGGACATACTATAGTGGAAAGACTACAGTGAAAAGACTGTTGTGGACAGAATAAAGTGGAGAATATAGTGGAAAGACTAAAGTTGACAGACTATAGTGGAAAGACTATAGTGGAAAGACTGTAGTGGACATAATAAAGTGGAGACTATAGTGGAAAGACTAAAGTGGACAGAGACTAGTGGAAAGACTAAAGTGGACAGACTATAGTAGAAAGATTATAGTGGAAAGACTGTAGTGGACATAATAAAGTGGAGACTATAGTGGAAAGAATAAAGTGGAAAGACTAAAGTGGACAGACTATAGTGGAAAGACTGAAGTGGAAAGACTCAGTGGACAGACTAAAGTGTACACACTGAAGTGGACAGAATAAAGTGGAAAGACTAAAGTGGAGAGACTAAAGTGGACAGACTATAGTGGAAAGACGAAAGTGGACAGACTAAAGTGGACAGACTATAGTGCAAAGACTATAGTGGAAAGACTGTAGTGGACAGAATAAAGTGGAGACTATAGTGGAAAGACTAAGGTGGACAGACTATAGTGGAAAGACTATAGTGGAAAGACTATAGTGGAAAGACTGTAGTGGAAATAATAAAGTGGAGACTATAGTGGAAAGACTAAAGTGGACAGAGAATAGTGGAAAGACTAAAGTGGACAGACTATAGTGGAAAGATTATAGTGGAAAGACTGTAGTGGACAGAATAAAGTGGAGACTATAGTGGAAAGATCAAAGTGGAAAGACTAAAGTGGACAGAGAATAGCGGAAAGACTAAAGTGGACAGACTTTAGTGGAAAGACTGAAGTGGAAAGACTAAGTGGACGGACTAAAGTGGAAAGACGATAGTGGAAAGACTAAAGTGGACAGACTATAGTGGAAAGACTAAAGTGGACAGACTGAAGTGAAAAGACTATAGTGGAAAGACAAGAGTGAAAAGACTAAAGTGGACAGACTATAGTGGAAAGACTGAAGCGGCAAGACTCAGTGGACAAACTAAAGTGTACACACTGAAGTGGACAGAATAAAGTGGAAAGACTAAAGTGGAAAGACTAAAGTGGACAGACTATAGTGGAAAGACTAAAGTGGACAGACTAAAGTGGAAAGACTAAAGTGGAAAGACTAAAGTGGACAGACTATAGTGGAAATACTAAAGTGGACAGACTAATGTGGAAAGACTAAAGTGAAAAGACTAAAGTGGACAGACTATAGTGGAAAGACTGTAGTGGACAGAATAAAGCGGAGAATATAGTGGAAAGAATAAAGTGGACAGAGAATAGTGGAAAGACTAAAGTGGACAGACTATAGTGGAGAGACTGTAGTGGACAGAATAAAGTGGAGACTATAGTGGAAAGACTAAAGTGGAAATACTAAAGTGGACAGAGAATAGTGGAAAGACTAAAGTGGAAAGACTAAAGTGGACAGACTATAGTGGAAAGACTATAGTGGAAAGACTGTAGTGGACAGAATAAAGTGGAGACTATAGTGGAAAGACGAAAGTGGACAGAGAATAGTGGAAAGAATAAAGTGGACAGACTATAGTGGAAAGACTAAAGTGGACAGACTAAAATGGAAAGACTAAAGTGGAAAGACTAAAGTGGACAGACTATAGTGGAAATACTGTAGTGGACAGAATAAAGCGGAGAGTATAGTGGAAAGAATAATGTGGACAGAGAATAGTGGAAAGACTAAAGTGGACAGACTATAGTGGAAAGACTATAGTGGAGAGACTGTAGTAGACAGAATAAAGTGGAGACTATAGTGGAAAGACTAAAGTGGAAATACTAAATTGGACAGAGAATAGTGGAAAGACTAAAGTGGAAAGACTAAAGTGGACAGACTATATTGGAAAGTCTATAGTGGAAAGACTGTAGTGGACAGAATAAAGTAGAGACTATAGTGGAAAGACTAAAGTGGACAGAGAATAGTGGAAAGACTAAAGTGGACAGACTATAGTGGAAAGACTATAGTGGAAAGACTGTAGTGGACAGAATAAAGTGGAGACTATAGTGGAAAGACTAAAGTGGAAACAGAATAGTGGAAAGACTATAGTGGAAAGATTGAAGTGGACAGACTAAAGTGGAAAAGCTAAAGTGGAAAGACTATAGTGGACAGACTATAGTGGAAAGACTATAGTGGAAAGACTGTAGTGGACAGAATAAAGTGTAGACTATAGTGGAAAGACTAAAGTGGACAGAGAATTGTGGAAAGAATAAAGTGGACAGACTATAGTGGAAAGACTACAGTGGAAAGACTGTAGTGGACAGAATAAAGTGGAGACTATAATGGAAAAACTAAAGTGGACAGAGAATATTGGAAAGACTAAAGTGGAAAGACTGCAGTGGACAGAATAAAGTGGAGACTATAGTGTAAAGACTAAAGTGGAAAGACTAAAGTGGACGGACTATAGTGGAAAGACTGAAGTGGAAAGACTAAGTGGACGGACTAAAGTGGAAAGACTATAGTGGAAAGACTAAAGTGGACAGACTATAGTGGAAAGACTAAAGTGGACAAACTGAAGTGGAAAGACTATAGTAGGAAGACTAAAGTGGAAAGAATGTAGTGGACAGAATAAAGTGGAGACTATAGTGGAAAGACTAAAGTGGACAGACTATAGTGGAAAGACTATAGTGGAAAAACTGTAGTGGACGGAATAAAGTGGAGACTGTAGTGGAAAGACTAAAGTGGACAGAGAATAGTGGAAAGACTAAAGTGGAAAGACTGTAATGAACAGAATAAAGTGGAGACTATAGTGGATAGACTAAAGTGGAACGACTAAAGTGGACAGACTATAGTGGAAAGACTATAGTGGAAAGACTGTAGTGGACAGAATAAAGTGGAGACTATAGTGGAAAGCCTAAAGTGGACAGAGAATAGTGGAAAGACTAAAGTTGACAGACTATAGTGGAAAGATTATAGTGGAAAGACTGTAGTGGACAGAATAAAGTGGAGACTATAGTGGAAAGACTAAAGTGGACAGAGAATAGTGGAAAGACTAAAGTGGACAGACTATAGTGGAAAGACTATAGTGGAAAGACTGTAGTGGACAGAATAAAGTGGAGACTATAGTGGAAAGAATAAAGTGGACAGAGAATCATGGAAAGACTAAAGTGGACAGACTATAGTGGAAAGACTATAGTGGAGAGACTGTAGTGGACAGAATAAAGTTGAGACTATAGTGGAAAGACTAAAGTGGAAATACTAAAGTGGACAGAGAATAGTGGAAAGACTAAAGTGGAAACACTAAAGTGGACAGACTATAGTGGAAAGACTGAAGTGGAAAGACTCAGTGGACAGACTAAAGTGTACACACTGAAGTGGACAGAATAAAGTGGAAAGACGAAAGTGGAAAGACTAAAGTGGACAGACTATAGTGGAAAGACTAAAGTGGACAGACTAAAGTGGAAAAACTAAAGTGGAAAGACTAAAGTGGACAGACTAAAGTGGAAAGACTAAAGTGGATAGACTCTAGTGGAAAGACTGAAGTGGAAAGACTAAGTGGACAGACTAAAGCGGAAAGACTAAAGTGGAAAGACTAAAGTGGGCAGACTATAGTGGAAAGACTAAAGTGGACAGACTAAAGTGGAAAGATTATAGTGGAAAGACTGTAGTGGACATAATAAAGTGGAGACTATAGTGGAAAGAATAAAGTGAAAGACTAAAGTGGACAGACTATAGTGGAAAGACTGAAGTGGAAAGACTCAGTGGACAGACTAAAGTGTACACACTGAAGTGGACAGAATAAAGTGGAAAGACTAAAGTGGAAAGACTAAAGTGGACAGACTATAGTGGAAAGACTAAAGTGGACAGACTAAAGTGGAAAAACTAAAGTAGAAAGACTAAAGTGGACAGACTATAGTGGAAAGACTACAGTGGAAAGACTGTAGTGGAGACTATAGTGGAAAGACTAAAGTGGACAGACTATAGTGGAAAGACTACAGTGGAAAGACTGTATTGGACATAATAAAGTGGAGACTATAGTTGAAAGACTAAAGTGGACAGAGAATATTGGAAAGACTAAAGTGGACAGACTATAGTGGAAAGACTATAGTGGAAAGACTACAGTGGAAAGACTGTAGTGGACATAATAAAGTGGAGACTATAGTTGAAAGACTAAAGTGGACAGAGAATATTGGAAAGACTAAAGTGGACAGACTATAGTGGAAAGACTATAGTGGAAAGACTGTAGTGGACATAATAAAGTGGAGACTATAGTGGAAAGACTAAAGTGGACAGAGACTAGTGGAAAGACTAAAGTGGACAGACTGTAGTGGAAAGATTATAGTGGAAAGACTGTAGTGGACATAATAAAGTGGAGACTATAGTGGAAAGAATAAAGTGAAAGACTAAAGTGGACAGACTATAGTGGAAAGACTGAAGTGGAAAGACTCAGTGGACAGACTAAAGTGTACACACTGAAGTGGACAGAATAAAGTGGAAAGACTAAAGTGGAAAGACTAAAGTGGACAGACTATAGTGGAAAGACTAAAGTGGACAGACTAAAGTGGAAAAACTAAAGTAGAAAGACTAAAGTCGACAGACTATAGTGGAAAGACTATAGTGGAAAGAGTGTAGTGGACAGAATAAAGTGGAGACTATAGTGGAAAGACTAAAGTGGACAGACTATAGTGGAAAGACTATAGTGGAAAGACTATAGTGAAAAGACTGTAGTGGAAATAATAAAGTAGAGACTATAGTGGAAAGACTAAAGTGGACAGAGAATAGTGGAAAGACTAAAGTGGACTGACTATAGTGGAAAGATTATAGTGGAAAGACTGTAGTGGACAGAATAAAGTGGAGACTATAGTGGAAAGATTAAAGTGGAAAGACTAAAGTGGACAGAGAATAGCGGAAAGACTAAAGTGGACAGACTATAGTGGAAAGACTGAAGTGGAAAGACTAAGTGGACAGACTAAAGTGGAAAGACGATACTGGAAAGACTAAAGTGGACAGACTATAGTGGAAAGACTAAAGTGGACAGACTGAAGTGAAAAGACTATAGTGGAAAGACTAAAGTGGAAAGAACAAAGTGGACAGACTATCGTGGAAAGACTAAAGTGGACAGACTAAAGTGGAAAGACTAAAGTGGACAGAGAATAGTGGAAAGACTAAAGTTGACAGACTATAGTGGAAAGACTGTAGTGGACAGAATAAAGTGGAGACTATAGTGGAAAGACTAAAGTGGACAGAGAATAGTGGAAAGACTAAAGTGGACAGACTATAGTGGAAAGACTATAGTGGACAGACTGTAGTGGACAGAATAAAGTGGAGACTATAGTGGAAAGACTAAAGTGGACAGAGAATAGTGGAAAGACTAAAGTGGAAAGAATGTAGTGGACAGAATAAAGTGGAGACTATAGTGGAAAGACTAAAGTGGAAAGACTAAAGTGGACAGAATAAAGTGGAGACTATAGTGGAAAGACTAAAGTGGAAAGACTAAAGTGGACAGACTATAGTGGAAAGACTGAAGTTGAAAGACTCAGTGGACACACTAAAGTGTAAGCACTGAAGTGGACAGAATAAAGTGGAAAGACTAAAGTGGAAAGACTAAAGTGGACAGACTATAGTGGAAAGACTAAAGTGGACAGACTAAAGTGGAAAAACTAAAGTGGAAAGACTAAAGTGGACAGACTATAGTGGAAAGACTGTAGTGGAAAGACTGTCGTGGACAGAATAAAGTGGAGACTATAGTGGAAAGACTAAAGTGGACATACTATAGTGGAAAGACTACAGTGAAAAGACTGTAGTGGACAGAATAAAGTGGAGACTATAGTGGAAAGACTAAAGTGGACAGACTATAGTGGAAAGACTATAGTGGAAAGACTGTAGTGGACATAATAAAGTGGAGACTAAAGTGGACAGAGACTAGTGGAAAGACTAAAGTGGACAGACTATATTGGAAAGATTATAGTGGAAAGACTGTAGTAGACATAATAAAGTGGAGACTATAGTGGAAAGAATAAAGTGGAAAGACTAAAGTGGACAGACTATAGTGGAAAGACTGAAGTGGAAAGACTCAGTGGACAGACTAAAGTGTACACACTGAAGTGGACAGAATAAAGTGGAAAGACTAAAGTGGAAAGATTAAAGTGGACAGACTATAGTGGAAAGACTAAAGTGGACAGACTAAAGTGGACAGACTATAGTGCAAAGACTATAGTGGAAAGACTGTAGTGGACAGAATAAAGTGGAGACTATAGTGGAAAGACTAAAGTGGACAGACTATATTGGAAAGACTATAGTGGAAAGACTATAGTGGAAAGACTGTAGTGGAAATAATAAAGTGGAGACTATAGTGGAAAGACTAAAGTTGACAGAGAAGAGTGGAAAGACTAAAGTCGACAGACTATAGTGGAAAGATTATAGTGGAAAGACTGTAGTGGACAGAGAATAGCGGAAAGACTAAAGTGGACAGACTATAGTGGAAAGACTGAAGTGGAAAGACTAAGTGGACAGACTAAAGTGGAAAGACGATTGTGGAAAGACTAAAGTGGACAGACTATAGTGGAAAGACTAAAGTGGACAGACTGAAGTGAAAAGACTATAGTGGAAAGACAAAAGTGAAAAGACTAAAGTGGACAGACTATAGTGGAAAGACTGAAGTGGAAAGACTCAGTGGACAGACTAAAGTTTACACACTGAAGTGGACAGAATAAAGTGGAAAGACTAAAGTGGAAAGACTAAAGTGGACAGACTATAGTGGAAAGACTAAAGTGGACAGACTAAAGTGGAAAGACTAAAGTGGAAAGACTAAAGTGGACAGACTATAGTGGAAATACTAAAGTGGACAGACTAATGTGGAAAGACTAAAGTGAAAAGACTAAAGTGGACAGAATATAGTGGAAAGACTGTAGTGGACAGAATAAAGCGGAGAGTATAGTGGAAAGAATAAAGTGGACAGAGAATAGTGGAAAGACTAAAGTGGACAGACTATAGTGGAGAGACTGTAGTGGACAGAATAAAGTGGAGACTATAGTGGAAAGACTAAAGTGGAAATACTAAAGTGGACAGAGAATAGTGGAAAGACTAAAGTGGAAAGACTAAAGTGGACAGACTATAGTGGAAAGACTATAGTGGAAAGACTATAGTGGACAGAATAAAGTGGAGACTATAGTGGAAAGACTAAAGTGGACAGAGAATAGTGGAAAGAATAAAGTGGACAGACTATAGTGGAAAGACTAAAGTGGACAGACTAAAATGGAAAGACTAAAGTGGAAAGACTAAAGTGGACAGACTATAGTGGAAATACTGTAGTGGACAGAATAAAGCGGAGAGTATAGTGGAAAGAATAAAGTGGACAGAGAATAGTGGAAAGACTAAAATGGACAGACTATAGTGGAAAGACTATAGTGGAGAGACTGTAGTGGACAGAATAAAGTGGAGACTATAGTGGAAAGACTAAAGTGGAAATACTAAAGTGGACAGAGAAAAGTGGAAAGACTAAAGTGGAAAGACTAAAGTGGACAGACTATAGTGGAAAGACTATAGTGGAAAGACTGTAGTGAACAGAATAAAGTAGAGACTATAGTGGAAAGACTAAAGTGGACGGAGAATAGTGGAAAGACTAAAGTGGACAGACTATAGTGGAAAGACTATAGTGGAAAGACTGTAGTGGACAGAATAAAGTGGAGACTATAGTGGTAAGACTAAAGTGGACAGAGAATAGTGGAAAGACTATAGTGGAAAGATTGAAGTGGACAGACTAAAGTGGAAAAGCTAAAGTGGAAAGACTAAAGTGGACAGACTATAGTGGAAAGACTATAGTGGAAAGACTGTAGTGGACAGAATAAAGTGTAGACTATAGTGGAAAGACTAAAGTGGACAGAGAATTGTGGAAAGAATAAAGTGGACAGACTATAGTGGAAAGACTACAGTGGAAAGACTGTAGTGGACAGAATAAAGTGGAGACTATAATGGAAAGACTAAAGTGGACAGAGAATAGTGGAAAGACTAAAGTGGAAAGACTGTAGTGGACAGAATAAAGTGGAGACTATAGTGTAAAGACTAAAGTGGAAAGACTAAAGTGGACAGACTATAGTGGAAAGACTGAAGTGGAAAGACTAAGTGGACGGACTAAAGTGGAAAGACTATAGTGGAAAGACTAAAGTGGACAGACTATAGTGGAAAGACTAAAGTGGACAAACTGAAGTGGAAAGACTATAGTAGGAAGACTAAAGTGGAAAGAATGTAGTGGACAGAATAAAGTGGAGACTATAGTGGAAAGACTAAAGTGGACAGACTATAGTCGAAAAACTGTAGTGGACGGAATAAAGTGGAGACTATAGTGGAAAGACTAAAGTGGAAAGACTAAAGTGGACAGAGAATAGTGGAAAGACTAAAGTGGAAAGACTGTAGTGGACAAAATAAAGTGGAGACTATAGTGGATAGACTAAAGTGGAACGACTAAAGTGGACAGACTATAGTAGAAAGACTATAGTGGAAAGACTGTAGTGGACAGAATAAAGTGGAGACTATAGTGGAAAGCCTAAAGTGGACAGAGAATAGTGGAAAGACTAAAGTTGACAGACTATAGTGGAAAGACTATAGTAGAAAGACTATAGTGGAAAGACTGTAGTGTACAGAATAAAGTGGAGACTATAGTGGAAAGACTAAAGTGGACAGAGAATAGTGGAAAGACTAAAGTGGACAGACTATAGTGGAAAGACTATAGTGGAAAGACTGTAGTGGACAGAATAAAGTGGAGACTATAGTGGAAAGAATGAAGTAGACAGAGAATCGTGGAAAGACTAAAGTGGACATACTAGAGTGGAAAGACTATAGTGGAGAGACTGTAGTGGACAGAATAAAGTTGAGACTATAGTGGAAAGACTAAAGTGGAAATACTAAAGTGGACAGAGAATAGTGGAAAGACTAAAGTGGAAAGACTAAAGTGGACAGACTATAGTGGAAAGACTGTAGTGGACAGAATAAAGTGGAGACTATAGTGGAAAGACTAAAGTGGAGAGAGAATAGTGGAAAGACTAAAGTGGACAGACTATCGTGGAAAGACTGAAGTGGAAAGACTCAGTGGACAGACTAAAGTGTACACACTGAAGTGGACAGAATAAAGTGGAAAGACGAAAGTGGAAAGACTAAAGTGGACAGACTATAGTGGAAAGACTAAAGTGGACAGACTAAAGTGGAAAAACTAAAGTGGAAAGACTAAAGTGGACAGACTAAAGTGGAAAGTCTAAAGTGGACAGACTCTAGTGGAAAGACTGAAGTGGAAAGACTAAGTGGAGAGACTAAAGCGGAAAGACTAAAGTGGAAAGACTATAGTGGACAGACTATAGTGGAAAGACTAAAGTGGACAGACTAAAGTGGAAAGACTATAGTGGAAAGACTGTCGTGGACAGAATAAAGTGGAGACTATAGTGGAAAGACTAAAGTGGACAGACTATAGTGGAAAGACTACAGTGGAAAGACTGTAGTGGACATAATAAAGTGGAGACTATAGTTGAAAGACTAAAGTGGACAGAGAATATTGGAAAGACTAAAGTGGACAGACTATAGTGGAAAGACTATAGTGGAAAGACTAAAGTGGACAGACTAAAGTGAAAAACTAAAGTGGAAAGACTAAAGTGGACAGACTATAGTGGAAACACTGTAGTGGACAGAATAAAGTGGAGACTATAGTGGAAAGACTAAAGTGGACAGACTATAGTGGAAAGACTATAGTGGAGAGACTGTAGTGGACAGAATAAAGTTGAGACTATAGTGGAAAGACTAAAGTGGAAATACTAAAGTTGACAGAGAATAGTGGAAAGACTATAGTGGAAAGACTGTCGTGGACAGAATAAAGTGGAGACTATAGTGGAAAGACTAAAGTGGACAGACTATAGTGGAAAGACTACAGTGGAAAGACTGTAGTGGACATAATAAAGTGGAGACTATAGTTGAAAGACTAAAGTGGACAGAGAATATTGGAAAGACTAAAGTGGACAGACTATAGTGGAAAGACTATAGTGGAAAGACTAAAGTGGACAGACTATAGTGGAAAGACTATAGTGGAAAGACTGTAGTGAACAGAATAAAGTAGAGACTATAGTGGAAAGACTAAAGTGGACGGAGAATAGTGGAAAGACTAAAGTGGACAGACTATAGTGGAAAGACTATAGTGGAAAGACTGTAGTGGACAGAATAAAGTGGAGACTATAGTGGTAAGACTAAAGTGGACAGAGAATAGTGGAAAGACTATAGTGGAAAGATTGAAGTGGACAGACTAAAGTGGAAAAGCTAAAGTGGAAAGACTAAAGTGGACAGACTATAGTGGAAAGACTATAGTGGAAAGACTGTAGTGGACAGAATAAAGTGTAGACTATAGTGGAAAGACTAAAGTGGACAGAGAATTGTGGAAAGAATAAAGTGGACAGACTATAGTGGAAAGACTACAGTGGAAAGACTGTAGTGGACAGAATAAAGTGGAGACTATAATGGAAAGACTAAAGTGGACAGAGAATAGTGGAAAGACTAAAGTGGAAAGACTGTAGTGGACAGAATAAAGTGGAGACTATAGTGTAAAGACTAAAGTGGAAAGACTAAAGTGGACAGACTATAGTGGAAAGACTGAAGTGGAAAGACTAAGTGGACGGACTAAAGTGGAAAGACTATAGTGGAAAGACTAAAGTGGACAGACTATAGTGGAAAGACTAAAGTGGACAAACTGAAGTGGAAAGACTATAGTAGGAAGACTAAAGTGGAAAGAATGTAGTGGACAGAATAAAGTGGAGACTATAGTGAATGACTAAAGTGGACAGACTATAGTCGAAAAACTGTAGTGGACGGAATAAAGTGGAGACTATAGTGGAAAGACTAAAGTGGAAAGACTAAAGTGGACAGAGAATAGTGGAAAGACTAAAGTGGAAAGACTGTAGTGGACAAAATAAAGTGGAGACTATAGTGGATAGACTAAAGTGGAACGACTAAAGTGGACAGACTATAGTAGAAAGACTATAGTGGAAAGACTGTAGTGGACAGAATAAAGTGGAGACTATAGTGGAAAGCCTAAAGTGGACAGAGAATAGTGGAAAGACTAAAGTTGACAGACTATAGTGGAAAGACTATAGTAGAAAGACTATAGTGGAAAGACTGTAGTGTACAGAATAAAGTGGAGACTATAGTGGAAAGACTAAAGTGGACAGAGAATAGTGGAAAGACTAAAGTGGACAGACTATAGTGGAAAGACTATAGTGGAAAGACTGTAGTGGACAGAATAAAGTGGAGACTATAGTGGAAAGAATGAAGTAGACAGAGAATCGTGGAAAGACTAAAGTGGACATACTAGAGTGGAAAGACTATAGTGGAGAGACTGTAGTGGACAGAATAAAGTTGAGACTATAGTGGAAAGACTAAAGTGGAAATACTAAAGTGGACAGAGAATAGTGGAAAGACTAAAGTGGAAAGACTAAAGTGGACAGACTATAGTGGAAAGACTGTAGTGGACAGAATAAAGTGGAGACTATAGTGGAAAGACTAAAGTGGAGAGAGAATAGTGGAAAGACTAAAGTGGACAGACTATCGTGGAAAGACTGAAGTGGAAAGACTCAGTGGACAGACTAAAGTGTACACACTGAAGTGGACAGAATAAAGTGGAAAGACGAAAGTGGAAAGACTAAAGTGGACAGACTATAGTGGAAAGACTAAAGTGGACAGACTAAAGTGGAAAAACTAAAGTGGAAAGACTAAAGTGGACAGACTAAAGTGGAAAGTCTAAAGTGGACAGACTCTAGTGGAAAGACTGAAGTGGAAAGACTAAGTGGAGAGACTAAAGCGGAAAGACTAAAGTGGAAAGACTATAGTGGACAGACTATAGTGGAAAGACTAAAGTGGACAGACTAAAGTGGAAAGACTATAGTGGAAAGACTGTCGTGGACAGAATAAAGTGGAGACTATAGTGGAAAGACTAAAGTGGACAGACTATAGTGGAAAGACTACAGTGGAAAGACTGTAGTGGACATAATAAAGTGGAGACTATAGTTGAAAGACTAAAGTGGACAGAGAATATTGGAAAGACTAAAGTGGACAGACTATAGTGGAAAGACTATAGTGGAAAGACTAAAGTGGACAGACTAAAGTGAAAAACTAAAGTGGAAAGACTAAAGTGGACAGACTATAGTGGAAACACTGTAGTGGACAGAATAAAGTGGAGACTATAGTGGAAAGACTAAAGTGGACAGACTATAGTGGAAAGACTATAGTGGAGAGACTGTAGTGGACAGAATAAAGTTGAGACTATAGTGGAAAGACTAAAGTGGAAATACTAAAGTTGACAGAGAATAGTGGAAAGACTATAGTGGAAAGACTGTCGTGGACAGAATAAAGTGGAGACTATAGTGGAAAGACTAAAGTGGACAGACTATAGTGGAAAGACTACAGTGGAAAGACTGTAGTGGACATAATAAAGTGGAGACTATAGTTGAAAGACTAAAGTGGACAGAGAATATTGGAAAGACTAAAGTGGACAGACTATAGTGGAAAGACTATAGTGGAAAGACTAAAGTGGACAGACTAAAGTGGAAAAACTAAAGTGGAAAGACTAAAGTGGACAGACTATAGTGGAAAGACTGTAGTGGACAGAATAAAGTGGAGACTATAGTGGAAAGACTAAAGTGGACAGAGACTAGTGGAAAGACTAAAGTTGACAGACTATAGTGGAAAGACTATAGTAGAAAGACTATAGTGGAAAGACTGTAGTGTACAGAATAAAGTGGAGACTATAGTGGAAAGACTAAAGTGGACAGAGAATAGTGGAAAGACTAAAGTGGACAGACTATAGTGGAAAGACTATAGTGGAAAGACTGTAGTGGACAGAATAAAGTGGAGACTATAGTGGAAAGAATAAAGTAGACAGAGAATCGTGGAAAGACTAAAGTGGACATACTAGAGTGGAAAGACTATAGTGGAGAGACTGTAGTGGACAGAATAAAGTTGAGACTATAGTGGAAAGACTAAAGTGGAAATACTAAAGTGGACAGAGAATAGTGGAAAGACTAAAGTGGAAAGACTAAAGTGGACAGAATAAAGTGGAGACTATAGTGGAAAGACTAAAGTGGACAGACTATAGTGGAAAGACTACAGTGGAAAGACTGTAGTGGACATAATAAAGTGGAGACTATAGTTGAAAGACTAAAGTGGACAGAGAATATTGGAAAGACTAAAGTGGACAGAATAAAGTGGAGACTATAGTGGAAAGACTAAAGTGGACAGACTATAGTGGAAAGACTATAGTGGAGAGACTGTAGTGGACAGAATAAAGTTGAGACTATAGTGGAAAGACTAAAGTGGAAATACTAAAGTGGACAGAGAATAGTGGAAAGACTATAGTGGAAAGACTGTCGTGGACAGAATAAAGTGGAGACTATAGTGGAAAGACTAAAGTGGACAGACTATAGTGGAAAGACTACAGTGGAAAGACTGTAGTGGACATAATAAAGTGGAGACTATAGTTGAAAGACTAAAGTGGACAGAGAATATTGGAAAGACTAAAGTGGACAGACTATAGTGGAAAGACTATAGTGGAAAGACTAAAGTGGACAGACTAAAGTGGAAAAACTAAAGTGGAAAGACTAAAGTGGACAGACTATAGTGGAAAGACTGTAGTGGACAGAATAAAGTGGAGACTATAGTGGAAAGACTAAAGTGGACAGAGACTAGTGGAAAGACAAAAGTGGACAGACTATAGTGGAAAGATTATAGTGGAAAGACTGTAGTGGACATAATAAATTGGAGACTATAGTGGAAAAAATAAAGTGGAAAGACTAAAGTGGACAGACTATAGTGGAAAGACTGAAGTGGAAAGACTCAGTGGACAGACTAAAGTGTACACACTGAAGTGGACAGAATAAAGTGGAAAGACTAAAGTGGAAAGACTAAAGTGGACAGACTATAGTGGAAAGACTAAAGTGGACAGACTATAGTGGAAAGACTATAGTGGAAAGACTGTAGTGGAAAGAATACAGTGGAGACTATAGTGGAAAGACTAAAGTGGACAGACTATAGTGGAAAGACTATAGTGGAAAGACTATAGTGGAAAGACTGTAGTGGAAATAATAAAGTAGAGGACAGAGAATAGTGGAAAGACTAAAGTGGACTGACTATAGTGGAAAGATTATAGTGGAAAGACTGTAGTGGACAGAATAAAGTGGAGACTATAGTGGAAAGACTAAAGTGGACAGAGAATAGCGGAAAGACTAAAGTGGACAGACTATAGTGGAAAGACTGAAGTGGAAAGACTAAGTGGACAGACTAAAGTGGAAAGACGATAGTGGAAAGACTAAAGTGGACAGACCATAGTGGAAAGACTAAAGTGGACAGACTGAAGTGAAAAGACTATAGTGGAAAGACTAAAGTGGAAAGACTAAAGTGGACAGACTATAGTGGAAAGACTGAAGCGGCAAGACTCAGTGGACAAACTAAAGTGTACACACTGAAGTGGACAGAATAAAGTGGAAAGACTAAAGTGGAAAGACTAAAGTGGACAGACTATCGTGGAAAGACGAAAGTGGACAGACTAAAGTGGAAAGACTAAAGTGGAAAGACTAAAGTGGACAGACTGTAGTGGAAAGACTAAAGTGGACAGACTATAGTGAAAAGACTAAAGTGGACCGACTAAAGTGGAAAGACTAAAGTGGAAAGACTAAAGTGGACAGACTATAGTGGAAAGACCATCGTGGAAAGACGATAGTGGACAGAATAAAGTGGAGACTATAGTGGAAAGACTAAAGTGAAAGGCTAAAGTGGACAGAGAATAGAGGAAAGACTAAAGTGGACAGACTATAGTGGAAAGACTAAAGTGGAAAGACTAAAGTGGAAAGACTAAGGTGGAAAGACTAAAGTGGACAGACTATAGTGGAAAGACTATATTGGAAAGACTGTAGTGGACAGAATAAAGTGGAGACTATGGTGGAAAGACTAAAGTGGACAGAGAATATTGGAAAGACTAAAGTGGACAGACTATAGTGAAAAGACTAAAGTGGAAAGACTTAAGTGGAAAGACTAAAGTGGACAGACTTTAGTGGAAAGACTAAAGTGGACAGTCTATAGTGGAAAGACTAAAGTGGACACACTAAAGTGGAAAGACTAAAGTGGAAAGACTAAAGTGGACAGACGATAGTGGACAGACTAAAGTGGAAAGACTAAAGTGGACGTACTAAAGTGGACAGACTAAAGTGGAAAGACTAAAGTGGACAGACTCTAATGGAAAGACTGAAGTGGAAAGACTAAGTGGACAGACTAAAGCGGAAAGACTAAAGTGGAAAGACTATAGTGGACAGACTATAGTGGAAAGACTAAAGTGGACAGACTAAAGTGGAAAGACTAAAGTGGAAAGACTAAAGTGGAGAGACTATATTGGAAAGACTATAGTGGAAAGACTGTAGTAGACAGAATAAAGTGGAGACTATAGTGGAAAGACTAAAGTGGAAAGACTAAAGTGGACAGAGAATAGTGGAAAGAATAAAGTGGACAGACTATAGTGGAAATACTAAAGTGGACAGACTAATGTGGAAAGACTAAAGTGGAAAGACTAAAGTGGACAGACTATAGTGGAAAGACTGTAGTGGACAGAATAAATTGGAGAATATAGTGGAAAGAATAAAGTGGACAGAGAATAGTGGAAAGACTAAAGTGGACAGACTATATTGGAAAGACGATAGTGGAGAGACTGTAGTGGACAGAATAAAGTGGAGACTATAGTGGAAAGACTAAAGTGGAAAGACTAAAGTGGACAGAGAATAGTGGAAAGACTAAAGTGGAAAGACTATAGTGGAAAGCCTAAAGTGGACAGACTAAAATGTAAAGACTAAAGTGGAAAGACTAAAGTGGACAGACTATAGTGGAAAGACTGTAGTGGACAGAATAAATTGGAGAGAATAGTGGAAAGAATAAAATGGACAGAGAATAGTGGAAAGACTAAAGTGGACAGACTATATTGGAAAGACTATAGTGGAGAGACTGTAGTGGACAGAATAAAGTGGAGACTATAGTGGAAAGACTAAAGTGGAAAGACTAAAGTGGAAAGACTAAAGTGGACAGACTATAGTGGAAATACTAAAGTGGACAGACTAATGTGGAAAGACTAAAGTGAAAAGACTAAAGTGGACAGACTATAGTGGAAATACTGTAGTGGACAGAATAAAGCGGAGAGTATAGTGGAAAGAATAAAGTGGACAGAGAATAGTGGAAAGACTAAAGTGGACAGACTATAGTGGAAAGACTATAGTGGAGAGACTGTAGTGGACAGAATAAAGTGGAGACTATATTGGAAAGACTAAAGTGGACAGAGAATAGTGGAAAGACTAAAGTGGAAAGGCTTTAGTGGACAGAATAAAGTGGAGACTATAGTGTAAAGACTAAAGTGGAAAGACTAAAGTGGACAGACTATAGTGGAAAGACTGAAGTGGAAAGACTAAGTGGACGGACTAAAGTGGAAAGACTATAGTGGAAAGACTAAAGTGGACAGACTATAGTGGAAAGACTAAAGTGGAAAAACTGAAGTGGAAAGACTATAGTGGAAAGACTGTAGTGGACAGAATACAGTGGAGACTATAGTGGAAAGACTAAAGTGGACAGACTATAGTGGAAAGACTATAGTGGAAAGACTATAGTGGAAAGACTAAAGTGGACAGACTATAGTGGAAAAACTGTAGTGGACGGAATAAAGTGGAGACTATAGTGGAAAGACTAAAGTGGAAAGACTAAAGTGGACAGAGAATAGTGGAAAGACTAAAGTGGAAAGACTGTAGTGGAAAGACTATAGTGGAAAGACTGTAGTGGACAGAATACAGTGGAGACTATAGTGGAAAGACTAAAGTGGACAGACTATAGTGGAAAGACTATAGTGGAAAGACTATAGTGGAAAGACTGTAGTGGAAATAATAAAGTAGAGGACAGAGAATAGTGGAAAGACTAAAGTGGACTGACTATAGTGGAAAGATTATAGTGGAAAGACTGTAGTGGACAGAATAAAGTGGAGACTATAGTGGAAAGACTAAAGTGGACAGAGAATAGCGGAAAGACTAAAGTGGACAGACTATAGTGGAAAGACTGAAGTGGAAAGACTAAGTGGACAGACTAAAGTGGAAAGACGATAGTGGAAAGACTAAAGTGGACAGACTATAGTGGAAAGACTAAAGTGGACAGACTGAAGTGAAAAGACTATAGTGGAAAGACTAAAGTGGAAAGACTAAAGTGGACAGACTATAGTGTGAAGACTGAAGCGGCAAGACTCAGTGGACAAACTAAAGTGTACACACTGAAGTGGACAGAATAAAGTGGAAAGACTAAAGTGGAAAGACTAAAGTGGACAGACTATCGTGGAAAGACGAAAGTGGACAGACTAAAGTGGAAAGACTAAAGTGGAAAGACTAAAGTGGACAGACTGTAGTGGAAAGACTAAAGTGGACAGACTATAGTGGAAAGACTAAAGTGGACCGACTAAAGTGGAAAGACTAAAGTGGAAAGACTAAAGTGGACAGACTATAGTGGAAAGACCATAGTGGAAAGACGATAGTGGACAGAATACAGTGGAAAAACTAAAGTGGACAGACTATCGTGGAAAGACGAAAGTGGACAGACTAAAGTGGAAAGACTAAAGTGGAAAGACTAAAGTGGACAGACTGTAGTGGAAAGACTAAAGTGGACAGACTAAAAGTGTGGACAGAATAAAGTGGAGACTCTAGTGGAAAGCCTAAAGTGGACAGAGAATAGTGGAGAGACTAAAGTTGACGGACTATAGTGGAAAGACTATAGTGGAAAGACTGTAGCGTACAGAATTAAGTGGAGACTATAGTGGAAAGACTAAAGTGGACAGAGAATAGTGGAAAGACTAAAGTGGACAGACTATAGTGGAAAGACTATAGTGGAAAGACTGTAGTGGACAGAATAAAGTGGAGACTATAGTGGAAAGAATAAAGTAGACAGAGAATCGTGGAAAGACTAAAGTGGACAGACTAGAGTGGAAAGACTATAGTGGAGAGACTGTAGTGGACAGAATAAAGTTGAGACTATAGTGGAAAGACTAAAGTGGAAATACTAAAGTGGACAGAGAATAGTGGAAAGACTAAAGTGGAAAGACTAAAGTGGACAGACTATAGTGGAAAGACTGTAGTGGACAGAATAAAGTGGAGACTATAGTGGAAAGACTAAAGTGGAGAGAGAATAGTGGAAAGACTAAAGTGGACAGACTATAGTGGAAAGACTGAAGTGGAAAGACTCAGTGGACAGACTAAAGTGTACACACTGAAGTGGACAGAATAAAGTGGAAAGACGAAAGAGGAAAGACTAAAGTGGACAGATTATAGTGGAAAGACTAAAGTGGACAGACTAAAGTGGACAGACTATCGTGGAAAGACGAAAGTGGACAGACTAAAGTGGAAAGACTAAAGTGGAAAGACTAAAGTGGACAGACTGTAGTGGAAAGACTAAAGTGGACAGACTATAGTGGAAAGACTAAAGTGGACCGACTAAAGTGGAAAGACTAAAGTGGAAAGACTAAAGTGGACAGACTATAGTGGAAAGACCATAGTAGAAAGACGATAGTGGACAGAATACAGTGGAAAAACTAAAGTGGACAGACTATCGTGGAAAGACGAAAGTGGACAGACTAAAGTGGAAAGACTAAAGTGGAAAGACTAAAGTGGACAGACTGTAGTGGAAAGACTAAAGTGGACAGACTAAAAGTGTGGACAGAATAAAGTGGAGACTCTAGTGGAAAGCCTAAAGTGGACAGAGAATAGTGGAGAGACTAAAGTTGACGGACTATAGTGGAAAGACTATAGTGGAAAGACTGTAGTGTACAGAATTAAGTGGAGACTATAGTGGAAAGACTAAAGTGGACAGAGAATAGTGGAAAGACTAAAGTGGACAGACTATAGTGGAAAGACTATAGTGGAAAGACTGTAGTGGACAGAATAAAGTGGAGACTATAGTGGAAAGAATAAAGTAGACAGAGAATCGTGGAAAGACTAAAGTGGACAGACTAGAGTGGAAAGACTATAGTGGAGAGACTGTAGTGGACAGAATAAAGTTGAGACTATAGTGGAAAGACTAAAGTGGAAATACTAAAGTGGACAGAGAATAGTGGAAAGACTAAAGTGGAAAGACTAAAGTGGACAGACTATAGTGGAAAGACTGTAGTGGACAGAATAAAGTGGAGACTATAGTGGAAAGACTAAAGTGGAGAGAGAATAGTGGAAAGACTAAAGTGGACAGACTATAGTGGAAAGACTGAAGTGGAAAGACTCAGTGGACAGACTAAAGTGTACACACTGAAGTGGACAGAATAAAGTGGAAAGACGAAAGAGGAAAGACTAAAGTGGACAGATTATAGTGGAAAGACTAAAGTGGACAGACTAAAGTGGAAAAACTAAAGTGGAAAGACTAAAGTGGACAGACTAAAGTGGAAAGACTAAAGTGGACAGACTCTAGTGGAAAGACTGAAGTGGAAAGACTAAGTGGACAGACTAAAGCGGAAAGACTAAAGTAGAAAGACTATAGTGGGCAGACTATAGTGGAAAGACTAAAGTGGACAGACTAAAGTGGAAAGACTATAGTGGAAAGACTGTCGTGGACAGAATAAAGTGGAGACTATAGTGGAAAGACTAAAGTGGACAGACTATAGTGGAAAGACTACAGTGGAAAGACTGTAGTGGACATAATAAAGTGGAGACTATAGTTGAAAGACTAAAGTGGACAGAGAATATTGGAAAGACTAAAGTTGACAGACTATAGTGGAAAGACTATAGTGGAAAGACTAAAGTGGACAGACTAAAGTGGAAAAACTAAAGTGGAAAGACTAAAGTGGACAGACTATAGTGGAAAGACTGTAGTGGACAGAATAAAGTGGAGACTATAGTGGAAAGACTAAAGTGGACAGACTATAGTGGAAAGACTATAGTGGAGAGACTGTAGTGGACAGAATAAAGTTGAGACTATAGTGGAAAGACTAAAGTGGAAATACTAAAGTGGACAGAGAATACTGGAAAGACTAAAGTGGAAAGACTAAAGTGGACAGACTATAGTGGAAAGACTGTAGTGGACAGAATAAAGTGGAGACTATAGTGGAAAGACTAAAGTGGAGAGAGAATAGTGGAAAGACTAAAGTGGACAGACTATAGTGGAAAGACTGAAGTGGAAAGACTCAGTGGACAGACTAAAGTGTACACACTGAAGTGGACAGAATAAAGTGGAAAGACGAAAGTGGAAAGACTAAAGTGGACAGACTATAGTGGAAAAACTAAAGTGGACAGACGAAAGTGGAAAAACTAAAGTGGAAAGACTAAAGTGGACAGACTAAAGTGGAAAGACTAAAGTGGACAGACTCTAGTGGAAAGACTGAAGTGGAAAGACTAAGTGGACAGACTAAAGCGGAAAGACTAAAGTGGAAAGACTATAGTGGACAGACTATAGTGGAAAGACTAAAGTGGACAGACTAAAGTGGAAAGACTATAGTGGAAAGACTGTCGTGGACAGAATAAAGAGGAGACTATAGTGGAAAGACTAAAGTGGACAGACTATAGTGGAAAGACTACAGTGGAAAGACTGTAGTGGAAAGACTATAGTGGAAAGACTAAAGTGGACAGACTAAAGTGGAAAAACTAAAGTGGAAAGACTAAAGTGGACAGACTATAGTGGAAAGACTGTAGTGGACAGAATAAAGTGGAGACTATAGTGGAAAGACTAAAGTGGACAGAGACTAGTGGGAGGACTAAAGTGGACAGACTATAGTGGAAAGATTATAGTGGAAAGACTGTAGTGGACATAATAAAGTGGAGACTATAGTGGAAAAAATAAAGTGGAAAGACTAAAGTGGACAGAATATAGTGGAAAGACTGAAGTGGAAAGACTCAGTGGACAGACTAAAGTGTACACACTGAAGTGGACAGAATAAAGTGGAAAGACTAAAGTGGAAAGACTAAAGTGGACAGACTAAAGTGGAAAAACTAAAGTGGAAAGACTAAAGTGGACAGACTATAGTGGAAAGACTGTAGTGGACAGAATAAAGTGGAGACTATAGTGGAAAGACTAAAGTGGACAGACTATAGTGGAAAGACTATAGTGGAGAGACTGTAGTGGACAGAATAAAGTTGAGACTATAGTGGAAAGACTAAAGTTGAAATACTAAAGTGGACAGAGAATAGTGGAAAGACTAAAGTGGAAAGACTAAAGTGGACAGACTATAGTGGAAAGACTGTAGTGGACAGAATAAAGTGGAGACTATAGTGGAAAGACTAAAGTGGAGAGAGAATAGTGGAAAGACTAAAGTGGACAGACTATAGTGGAAAGACTGAAGTGGAAAGACTCAGTGGACAGACTAAAGTGTACACACTGAAGTGGACAGAATAAAGTGGAAAGACGAAAGTGGAAAGACTAAAGTGGACAGACTATAGTGGAAAGACTAAAGTGGACAGACTAAAGTGGAAAAACTAAAGTGGAAAGACTAAAGTGGACAGACTAAAGTGGAAAGACTAAAGTGGACAGACTCTAGTGGAAAGACTGAAGTGGAAAGACTAAGTGGACAGACTAAAGCGGAAAGACTAAAGTGGAAAGACTATAGTGGACAGACTATAGTGGAAAGACTAAAGTGGACAGACTAAAGTGGAAAGACTATAGTGGAAAGACTGTCGTGGACAGAATAAAGTGGAGACTATAGTGGAAAGACTAAAGTGGACAGACTATAGTGGAAAGACTACAGTGGAAAGACTGTAGTGGAAAGACTATAGTGGAAAGACTAAAGTGGACAGACTAAAGTGGAAAAACTAAAGTGGAAAGACTAAAGTGGACAGACTATAGTGGAAAGACTGTAGTGGATAGAATAAAGTGGAGACTATAGTGGAAAGACTAAAGTGGACAGAGACTAGTGGAAAGACTAAAGTGGACAGACTATAGTGGAAAGATTATAGTGGAAAGACTGTAGTGGACATAATAAAGTGGAGACTATAGTGGAAAAAATAAAGTGGAAAGACTAAAGTGGACAGACTATAGTGGAAAGACTGAAGTGGAAAGACTCAGTGGACAGACTAAAGTGTACACACTGAAGTGGACAGAATAAAGTGGAAAGACTAAAGTGGAAAGACTAAAGTGGACAGACTAAAGTGGAAAAACTAAAGTGGAAAGACTAAAGTGGACAGACTATAGTGGAAAGACTGTAGTGGACAGAATAAAGTGGAGACTATAGTGGAAAGACTAAAGTGGACAGACTATAGTGGAAAGACTATAGTGGAGAGACTGTAGTGGACAGAATAAAGTTGAGACTACAGTGGAAAGACCAAAGTGGAAATACTAAAGTGGACAGAGAATAGTGGAAAGACTAAAGTGGAAAGACTAAAGTGGACAGAATATAGTGGAAAGACTGTAGTGGACAGAATAAAGTGGAGACTATAGTGGAAAGACTAAAGTTGAGAGAGAATAGTGGAAAGACTAAAGTGGACAGACTATAGTGGAAAGACTGAAGTGGAAAGACTCAGTGGACAGACTAAAGTGTACACACTGAAGTGGACAGAATAAAGTGGAAAGACGAAAGTGGAAAGACTAAAGTGGACAGACTATAGTGGAAAGACTAAAGTGGACAGACTATAGTGGAAAAACTAAAGTGGAAAGACTAAAGTGGACAGACTAAAGTGGAAAGACTAAAGTGGACAGACTCTAGTGGAAAGACTGAAGTGGAAAGACTAAGTGGACAGACTAAAGCGGAAAGACTAAAGTGGAAAGACTATAGTGGACAGACTATAGTGGAAAGACTAAAGTGGACAGACTAAAGTGGAAAGACTATAGTGGAAAGACTGTCGTGGACAGAATAAAGTGGAGACTATAGTGGAAAGACTAAAGTGGACAGACTATAGTGGAAAGACTACAGTGGAAAGACTGTAGTGGAAAGACTATAGTGGAAAGACTAAAGTGGACAGACTAAAGTGGAAAAACTAAAGTGGAAAGACTAAAGTGGACAGACTATAGTGGAAAGACTGTAGTGGATAGAATAAAGTGGAGACTATAGTGGAAAGACTAAAGTGGACAGAGACTAGTGGAAAGACTAAAGTGGACAGACTATAGTGGAAAGATTATAGTGGAAAGACTGTAGTGGACATAATAAAGTGGAGACTATAGTGGAAAAAATAAAGTGGAAAGACTAAAGTGGACAGACTATAGTGGAAAGACTGAAGTGGAAAGACTCAGTGGACAGACTAAAGTGTACACACTGAAGTGGACAGAATAAAGTGGAAAGACTAAAGTGGAAAGACTAAAGTGGACAGACTAAAGTGGAAAAACTAAAGTGGAAAGACTAAAGTGGACAGACTATAGTGGAAAGACTGTAGTGGACAGAATAAAGTGGAAACTATAGTGGAAAGACTAAAGTGGACAGACTATAGTGGAAAGACTATAGTGGAGAGACTATAGTGGACAGAATAAAGTTGAGACTATAGTGGAAAGACCAAAGTGGAAATACTAAAGTGGACAGAGAATAGTGGAAAGACTAAAGTGGAAAGACTAAAGTGGACAGACTATAGTGGAAAGACTGTAGTGGACAGAATAAAGTGGAGACTATAGTGGAAAGACTAAAGTGGAGAGAGAATAGTGGAAAGACTAAAGTGGACAGACTATAGTGGAAAGACTGAAGTGGAAAGACTCAGTGGACAGACTAAAGTGTACACACTGAAGTGGACAGAATAAAGTGGTAAGACGAAAGTGGAAAGACTAAAGTGGACAGACTATAGTGGAAAGACTAAAGTGGACAGACTAAAGTGGAAAAACTAAAGTGGAAAGACTAAAGTGGACAGACTAAAGTGGAAAGACTAAAGTGGACAGACTCTAGTGGAAAGACTGAAGTGGAAAGACTAAGTGGACAGACTAAAGCGGAAAGACTAAAGTGGAAAGACTATAGTGGACAGACTATAGTGGAAAGACTAAAGTGGACAGACTAAAGTGGAAAGACTATAGTGGAAAGACTGTCGTGGACAGAATAAAGTGGAGACTATAGTGGAAAGACTAAAGTGGACAGACTATAGTGGAAAGACTACAGTGGAAAGACTGTAGTGGAAAGACTATAGTGGAAAGACTAAAGTGGACAGACTAAAGTGGAAAAACTAAAGTGGAAAGACTAAAGTGGACAGACTATAGTGGAAAGACTGTAGTGGACAGAATAAAGTGGAGACTATAGTGGAAAGACTAAAGTGGACAGAGACTAGTGGAAAGACTAAAGTGGACAGACTATAGTGGAAAGATTATAGTGGAAAGACTGTAGTGGACATAATAAAGTGGAGACTATAGTGGAAAAAATAAAGTGGAAAGACTAAAGTGGACAGACTATAGTGGAAAGACTGAAGTGGAAAGACTCAGTGGACAGACCAAAGTGTACACACTGAAGTGGACAGAATAAAGTGGAAAGACTAAAGTGGAAAGACTAAAGTGGACAGACTAAAGTGGAAAAACTAAAGTGGAAAGACTAAAGTGGACAGACTATAGTGGAAAGACTGTAGTGGACAGAATAAAGTGGAGACTATAGTGGAAAGACTAAAGTGGACAGACTATAGTGGAAAGACTATAGTGGAGAGACTGTAGTGGACAGAATAAAGTTGAGACTGTAGTGGAAAGACTAAAGTGGAAATACTAAAGTGGACAGAGAATAGTGGAAAGACTAAAGTGGAAAGACTAAAGTGGACAGACTATAGTAGAAAGACTGTAGTGGACAGAATAACGTGGAGACTATAGTGGAAAGACTAAAGTGGAGAGAGAATAGTGGAAAGACTAAAGTGGACAGACTATAGTGGAAAGACTGAAGTGGAAAGACTCAGTGGACAGACTAAAGTGTACACACTGAAGTGGACAGAATAAAGTGGAAAGACGAAAGTGGAAAGACTAAAGTGGACAGACTATAGTGGAAAGACTAAAGTGGACAGACTAAAGTGGAAAAACTAAAGTGGAAAGACTAAAGTGGACAGACTAAAGTGGAAAGACTAAAGTGGACAGACTCTAGTGGAAAGACTGAAGTGGAAAGACTAAGTGGACGGACTAAAGCGGAAAGACTAAAGTGGAAAGACTATAGTGGACAGACTATAGTGGAAAGACTAAAGTGGACAGACTAAAGTGGAAAGACTATAGTGGAAAGACTGTCGTGGACAGAATAAAGTGGAGACTATAGTGGAAAGACTAAAGTGGACAGACTATAGTGGAAAGACTACAGTGGAAAGACTATAGTGGAAAGACTAAAGTGGACAGACTAAAGTGGAAAAACTAAAGTGGAAAGACTAAAGTGGACAGACTATAGTGCAAAGACTGTAGTGGACAGAATAAAGTGGAGACTATAGTGGAAAGACTAAAGTGGACAGAGACTAGTGGAAAGACTAAAGTGGACAGACTATAGTGGAAAGATTATAGTGGAAAGACTGTAGTGGACATAATAAAGTGGAGACTATAGTGGAAAAAATAAAGTGGAAAGACTAAAGTGGACAGACTATAGTGGAAAGACTGAAGTGGAAAGACTCAGTGGACAGACTAAAGTGTACACACTGAAGTGGACAGAATAAAGTGGAAAGACTAAAGTGGAAAGACTAAAGTGGACAGACTAAAGTGGAAAAACTAAAGTGGAAAGACTAAAGTGGACAGACTATAGTGGAAAGACTGTAGTGGACAGAATAAAGTGGAGACTATAGTGGAAAGACTAAAGTGGAGAGACTATAGTGGAAAGACTATAGTGGAAAGACTAAAGTGGAAATACTAAAGTGGACAGAGAATAGTGGAAAGACTAAAGTGGAAAGACTAAAGTGGACAGACTATAGTGGAAAGACTGTAGTGGACAGAATAAAGTGGAGACTATAGTGGAAAGACTAAAGTGGAGAGAGAATAGTGGAAAGACTAAAGTGGACAGACTATAGTGGAAAGACTGAAGTGGAAAGACTCAGTGGACAGACTAAAGTGTACACACTGAAGTGGACAGAATAAAGTGGAAAGACGAAAGTGGAAAGACTAAAGTGGACAGACTATAGTGGAAAGACTAAAGTGGACAGACTAAAGTGGAAAAACTAAAGTGGAAAGACTAAAGTGGACAGACTAAAGTGGAAAGACTAAAGTGGACAGACTCTAGTGGAAAGACTGAAGTGGAAAGACTAAGTGGACAGACTAAAGCGGAAAGACTAAAGTGGAAAGACTATAGTGGACAGACTATAGTGGAAAGACTAAAGTGGACAGACTAAAGTGGAAAGACTATAGTGGAAAGACTGTCGTGGACAGAATAAAGTGGAGACTATAGTGGAAAGACTAAAGTGGACAGACTATAGTGGAAAGACTACAGTGGAAAGACTGTAGTGGAAAGACTATAGTGGAAAGACTAAAGTGGACAGACTAAAGTGGAAAAACTAAAGTGGAAAGACTAAAGTGGACAGACTATAGTGGAAAGACTGTAGTGGACAGAATAAAGTGGAGACTATAGTGGAAAGACTAAAGTGGACAGAGACTAGTGGAAAGACTAAAGTGGATAGACTATAGTGGAATGATTATAGTGGAAAGACTGTAGTGGACATAATAAAGTGGAGACTATAGTGGAAAAAATAAAGTGGAAAGACTAAAGTGGACAGACTATAGTGGAAAGACTGAAGTGGAAAGACTCAGTGGACAGACTAAAGTGTACACACTGAAGTGGACAGAATAAAGTGGAAAGACTAAAGTGGAAAGACTAAAGTGGACAGACTAAAGTGGAAAAACTAAAGTGGAAAGACTAAAGTGGACAGACTATAGTGGAAAGACTGTAGTGGACAGAATAAAGTGGAGACTATAGTGGAAAGACTAAAGTGGACAGACTATAGTGGAAAGACTATAGTGGAGAGACTGTAGTGGACAGAATAAAGTTGAGACTATAGTGGAAAGACTAAAGTGGAAATACTAAAGTGGACAGAGAATAGTGGAAAGACTAAAGTGGAAAGACTAAAGTGGACAGACTATAGTGGAAAGACTGTAGTGGACAGAATAAAGTGGAGACTATAGTGGAAAGACTAAAGTGGAGAGAGAATAGTGGAAAGACTAAAGTGGACAGACTATAGTGGAAAGACTGAAGTGGAAAGACTCAGTGGACAGACTAAAGTGTACACACTGAAGTGGACAGAAGAAAGTGGAAAGACGAAAGTGGAAAGACTAAAGTGGACAGACTATAGTGGAAAGACTAAAGTGGACAGAGTAAAGTGGAAAAACTAAAGTGGAAAGACTAAAGTGGACAGACTAAAGTGGAAAGACTAAAGTGGACAGACTCTAGTGGAAAGACTGAAGTGGAAAGACTAAGTGGACAGACTAAAGCGGAAAGACTAAAGTGGAAAGACTATAGTGGACAGACTATAGTGGAAAGACTAAAGTCGACAGACTAAAGTGGAAAGACTATAGTGGAAAGACTGTCGTGGACAGAATAAAGTGGAGACTATAGTGGAAAGTCTAAAGTGGACAGACTATAGTGGAAAGACTACAGTGGAAAGACTGTAGTGGAAAGACTATAGTGGAAAGACTAAAGTGGACAGACTAAAGTGGAAAAACTAAAGTGGAAAGACTAAAGTGGACAGACTATAGTGGAAAGACTGTAGTGGACAGAATAAAGTGGAGACTATAGTGGAAAGACGAAAGTGGAAAGACTAAAGTGGACAGACTATAGTGGAAAGACTAAAGTGGACAGACTAAAGTGGAAAAACTAAAGTGGAAAGACTAAAGTGGACAGACTAAAGTGGAAAGACTAAAGTGGACAGACTCTAGTGGAAAGACTGAAGTGGAAAGACTAAGTGGACAGACTAAAGCGGAAAGACTAAAGTGGAAAGACTATAGTGGACAGACTATAGTGGAAAGACTAAAGTGGACAGACTATAGTGGAAAGACTGTAGTGGACAGAATAAAGTGGAGACTATAGTGGAAAGACTAAAGTGGAGAGAGAATAGTGGAAAGACTAAAGTGGACAGACTATAGTGGAAAGACTGAAGTGGAAAGACTCAGTGGACAGACTAAAGTGTACACACTGAAGTGGACAGAAGAAAGTGGAAAGACGAAAGTGGAAAGACTAAAGTGGAAAGACTATAGTGGAAAGACTAAAGTGGACAGAGTAAAGTGGAAAAACTAAAGTGGAAAGACTAAAGTGGACAGACTAAAGTGGAAAGACTAAAGTGGACAGACTCTAGTGGAAAGACTGAAGTGGAAAGACTAAGTGGACAGACTAAAGCGGAAAGACTAAAGTGGAAAGACTATAGTGGACAGACTATAGTGGAAAGACTAAAGTCGACAGACTAAAGTGGAAAGACTATAGTGGAAAGACTGTCGTGGACAGAATAAAGTGGAGACTATAGTGGAAAGTCTAAAGTGGACAGACTATAGTGGAAAGACTACAGTGGAAAGACTGTAGTGGAAAGACTATAGTGGAAAGACTAAAGTGGACAGACTAAAGTGGAAAAACTAAAGTGGAAAGACTAAAGTGGACAGACTATAGTGGAAAGACTGTAGTGGACAGAATAAAGTGGAGACTATAGTGGAAAGACTAAAGTGGACAGAGACTAGTGGAAAGACTAAAGTGGACAGACTGTAGTGGACATAATAATTGCGACGGCTGTCATGTCTCTTTTAGCCTCAGATGTAGCGTTATGAGGAAGGCCGTGGGACTTGGCAAATAATGGTTTTTCAGGAAAAGAAATTGCGCTGTGTGTCATTAAATGTAAATGGCACTAAGGACAAAGATCTTCTACTTGATGATTTGCTAGGCAGCTCGGACATTCTTTGTCTTCAAGAGCACCTGCTATCCGCCCCTAGTAGCGAAAGTTTGCGCCGATCTCCTGAGCACTTTGTGTTCATTCAGCCGGCAATGAAAACTAGAGGTCGTCCTTCCGGTGGGTTAGCCATTTTTCTTCGAGCCAGCGAGTGTTCAGCACCACCAAAACTGATCCAGTCTGGGCGTTATGCTCTTGCCGTTCAGTTGGACAATATTGTTCTTGTTAATGTATATTTACCTTGCGACCGGCAGAACATTGCATCACATAGTTCATTTGCTAAGGCTTGTCAGAAAATCAGAACACTTCTATCAGACATTTCAAGGAAAGGAATGAAATGGGCTCTTGTTGGTGATATTAACACTGATCTTCTAACTTCTTCTGTACGGACTGATTTATTTTTCGATTCTTTACCGGTAGCTCACAGTCTCATTGAGAAGTCTCTACCCTTTTCATATAGACATAATCGTGGCGCTAATGTTTCCAACCTTGATCATTTGATTGTTTCTGAAACAAGTCTCATTGACGGTATTGTTGAGGTTGATGAGGAGAAAATTGAGGACGACCATCTGCCTCTGTCTTTCTGTTTGGTTATCCCTGTTGCTCGAATCAGTCGTCCAAATCCCAAGAAGGCTTGGATCCAAAAGCGTAACTGGAATTGTATAGATACTGTGCTCTACATTTCTACATTAACTAATCTTCTCTCGCTTTTAAAAGTTCCTTTTCACCTTCTTCAGACTGGTATAGCAGCTACTACTTCGTCCGTTGATATTAATTGTTATTATAGCGAGCTTGTCCATTGCTTGAAATTGGCAGCCGATATTGCTGTACCGACTGAGAGAATTCGAGTTGGTACAAGGAAACCTATTTGGAAAGTCAGTCCTGAAGTTAAGAAGGCAAAAAACACGGCAAAATTTTGGCTAAAAATTTGGATTGCTTGTGGACGCCCAGGGAATGGTACTGTTTTTAATCTAAAAGCTAAAACAAAGCGTGAATACAAATCTTCACTTAAAAATGCTCGTTTGAATGCCTTAGATGCTCCCAGTGACAAAAAAGCGTGGCAAAAGGTCCTTCGTACAGATAAAGGTTCAGCTGTACCTCCTTCCGCGCTAACTATGGCTGACTGGACCAACCACTGCCGTGGTCTATTCAGTGGTTGCAAAAACCAGATTCAGCAGCACTTTGAAAATTTACTTCTTAAATACCTACCAAGGAAAATATTTCAACCTTCTGTTCTTCCCGTTACTTGTTCTTCCATCGAAATTGCTTTCCAAAAATTAAGAAGAACTGGTTCTACAGATTCTGATGGCCTTAGTGCCGATTTTTTCAAAATTGAGTGTCCAGCTTTAACACAACACCTTCAGCTGCTATTTCAAATTTGTTTATGCCAGGGTTTGGTTCCGAATAGTTTCCTCCTGGGTACTATAACATCGGTGATTAAGCGAGGGAAAGACGCGGACCTTTGCAAAAGCTATCGGCCAATTACAGTTTCTTGTAGCATAAGCAAAATCCTGGAATACGTCCTTCTTCCAGAACTAGTTGAAAAATGTACCTTTCGTTCAATGCAGTTTGGATTCCGTTCGAGCGCCAGTTGTGCGCATGCTCATCACATACTGACAAAAATGATGAAACAGGCTACCCGCGACAAGTCTTCTATACATATATGTTCTATAGATATAGCTGGTGCTTTTGACAATATAACGCATTCTCAGGCCCTATTTTCTCTCATTACTTCTGGCGTGAATCTGTCTGTCGTCTATCTGTTAAAATTTTGGTATGGTCATTCTTCAGTAAGGTTCAAATGGCAAGGTAGCTTGTCAGAGATTATTTCTGTCCGAACTGGTGTTCGCCAAGGGGGAGTCTTATCCCCCTACATCTTCAAATCGGCCATATCTTCTTGTCTCGATTCTTTGCTTCCTGCTTACTTCTATAAAGACTATGCCTTCAGCTACATAGCCTATGCGGACGACTTGCTCTTAGTAAGCCGTAGCCGATCCACACTCACAAAAAATGTAAGTAAGCTGTCGTCAGAACTTCTGAAAATTGGCCTTGAAGTTAACCTTTCAAAATGTGAGTACCTGCATTTCAACCCTTCGTCAAATTGTTCGAGTGCATCTAAAGCTTCTATATCTCTTGGATCGTTCGTCGTCAAATCAACAGACTCTCTACGGTGGCTCGGCATAACATTCAAATCTTCATTGTCAAAATTTTGCTCATCGGTTGTTCAAGAAGTTTATAAGTCGATCCGTAGCGCCTATGGGCGCATCGTCCCCAACCGGGGGCGCTATAATCGTAAAGCTTTGGGAAATTTGTACAGCACCTTCTGCACTCCTTCTATACTATTTCGTTCTGGCGTCACTCATGTTCTGCTAAAGAAGGAGATTAAAAAGATGAGATCATGTTATTTTAAATATGCAAAGCACCTCCTCCACTTGTCGAAATTATGTCATAACCATACATTGACGGAGAAATTCAAAATTCAAGACGCAAGTGTTACCCTTTTGGATGTTTCATCATCACTTTCAAAACTCATGGACAACAAGGCCCAACCAGCACACGATGTCGTCCACTGCTTCCTGACCGAAGATTAAAAATTAAGTGTCTTTTTCTGTGTGTATATATGTGTTTTGTTTATTTTCTTTACTTTTGTCATTTACTCCGCCTTTTCAAAATGGCGGGTCATAAATAAATTACTTATAGTGGAAAGATTATAGTGGAAAGACTGTAGTGGATATAATAAAGTGGAGACTATAGTGGAAAAAATAAAGTGGAAAGACTAAAGTGGACAGACTATAGTGGAAAGACTGAAGTGGAAAGACTCAGTGGACAGACTAAAGTGTACACACTGAAGTGGACAGAATAAAGTGGAAAGACTAAAGTGGAAAGACTAAAGTGGACAGACTAAAGTGGAAAAACTAAAGTGGAAAGACTAAAGTGGACAGACTATAGTGGAAAGACTGTAGTGGACAGAATAAAGTGGAGACTATAGTGGAAAGACTAAAGTGGACAGACTATAGTGGAAAGACTATAGTGGAGAGACTGTAGTGGACAGAATAAAGTTGAGACTATAGTGGAAAGACTAAAGTGGAAATACTAAAGTGGACAGAGAATAGTGGAAAGACTAAAGTGGAAAGACTAAAGTGGACAGACTATAGTGGAAAGACTGTAGTGGACAGAATAAAGTGGAGACTATAGTGGAAAGACTAAAGTGGAGAGAGAATAGTGGAAGACTAAAGTGGACAGACTATAGTGGAAAGACTGAAGTGGAAAGACTCAGTGGACAGACTAAAGTGTACACACTGAAGTGGACAGAATAAAGTGGAAAGACGAAAGTGGAAAGACTAAAGTGGACAGACTATAGTGGAATGACTAAAGTGGACAGACTAAAGTGGAAAAACTAAAGTGGAAAGACTAAAGTGGACAGACTAAAGTGGAAAGACTAAAGTGGACAGACTCTAGTGGAAAGACTGAAGTGGAAAGACTAAGTGGACAGACTAAAGCGGAAAGACTAAAGTGGAAAAACTATAGTGGACAGACTATAGTGGAAAGACTAAAGTGGACAGACTAAAGTGGAAAGACTATAGTGGAAAGACTGTCGTGGACAGAATAAAGTGGAGACTATAGTGGAAAGACTAAAGTGGACAGACTATAGTGGAAAGACTACAGTGGAAAGACTGTAGTGGAAAGACTATAGTGGAAAGACTAAAGTGGACGGACTAAAGTGGAAAAACTAAAGTGGAAAGACTAAAGTGGACAGACTATAGTGGAAAGACTGTAGTGGACAGAATAAAGTGGAGACTATAGTGGAAAGACTAAAGTGGACAGAGACTAGTGGAAAGACTAAAGTGGACAGACTATAGTGGAAAGACTGAAGTAGAAAGACTCAGTGGACAGACTAAAGGGTACACACTGAAGTGGACAGAATAAAGTGGAAAGACTAAAGTGGAAAGACTAAAGTGGACAGACTAAAGTGGAAAAACTAAAGTGGAAAGACTAAAGTGGACAGACTATAGTGGAAAGACTGTAGTGGACAGAATAAAGTGGAGACTATAGTGGAAAGACTAAAGTGGACAGACTATAGTGGAAAGACTATAGTGGAGAGACTGTAGTGGACAGAATAAAGTTGAGACTATAATGGAAAGACTAAAGTGGAAATACTAAAGTGGACAGAGAATAGTGGAAAGACTAAAGTGGAAAGACTAAAGTGGACAGACTATAGTGGAAAGACTGTAGTGGACAGAATAAAGTGGAGACTATAGTGGAAAGACTAAAGTGGAGAGAGAATAGTGGAAAGACTATAGTGGACAGACTATAGTGGAAAGACTGAAGTGGAAAGACTCAGTGAACAGACTAAAGTGTACACACTGAAGTGGACAGAATAAAGTGGAAAGACGAAAGTGGAAAGACTAAAGTGGACAGACTATAGTGGAAAGACTAAAGTGGACAGACTAAAGTGGAAAAACTAAAGTGGAAAGACTAAAGTGGACAGACTAAAGTGGAAAGACTAAAGTGGACAGACTCTAGTGGAAAGACTGAAGTGGAAAGACTAAGTGGACAGACTAAAGCGGAAAGACTAAAGTGGAAAGACTATAGTGGACAGACTATAGTGGAAAGACTAAAGTGGACAGACTAAAGTGGAAAGACTATAGTGGAAAGACTGTCGTGGACAGAATAAAGTGGAGACTATAGTGGAAAGACTAAAGTGGACAGACTATAGTGGAAAGACTACAGTGGAAAGACTGTAGTGGAAAGACTATAGTGGAAAGACTAAAGTGGACAGACTAAAGTGGAAAAACTAAAGTGGAAAGACTAAAGTGGACAGACTATAGTGGAAAGACTGTAGTGGACAGAATAAAGTGGAGACTATAGTGGAAAGACTAAAGTGGACAGAGACTAGTGGAAAGACTTAAGTGGACAGACTATAGTGGAAAGATTATAGTGGAAAGACTGTAGTGGACATAATAAAGTGGAGACTATAGTGGAAAAAATAAAGTGGAAAGACTAAAGTGGACAGACTATAGTGGAAAGACTGAAGTGGAAAGACTCAGTGGACAGACTAAAGTGTACACACTGAAGTGGACAGAATAAAGTGGAAAGACTAAAGTGGAAAGACTAAAGTGGAAAGACTAAAGTGGACAGACTAAAGTGGAAAAACTAAAGTGGAAAGACTAAAGTGGACAGACTATAGTGGAAAGACTGTAGTGGACAGAATAAAGTGGAGACTATAGTGGAAAGACTAAAGTGGACAGACTATAGTGGAAAGACTATAGTGGAGAGACTGTAGTGGACAGAATAAAGTTGAGACTATAGTGGAAAGACTAAAGTGGAAATACTAAAGTGGACAGAGAATAGTGGAAAGGCTAAAGTGGAAAGACTAAAGTGGACAGACTATAGTGGAAAGACTGTAGTGGACAGAATAAAGTGGAGACTATAGTGGAAAGACTAAAGTGGAGAGAGAATAGTGGAAAGACTAAAGTGGACAGACTATAGTGGAAAGACTGAAGTGGAAAGACTCAGTGGACAGACTAAAGTGTACACACTGAAGTGGACAGAATAAAGTGGAAAGACGAAAGTGGACAGACTAAAGTGGACAGACTATAGTGGAAAGACTAAAGTGGACAGACTATAGTCCACTATTCTCAGTCTTTCCACTATAGTCTGTCCACTTTAGTCTTTCCACTTTAGTCTTTCCACTATAGTCTCCACTTTATTCTGTCCACTACAGTTTTTCCACTACGGTCTTTCCACTATAGTCTGTCCACTTTAGTCTTTCCACTATTCTCTGTCCACTTTAGTCTTTCCACTATAGTCTCCACTTTATTCTGTCCACTACAGTCTTTCCACTATAGTCTTTCCACTTTATTCTGTCCACTACAGTCTTTCCACTATAGTCTTTCCACTATAGTCTGTCCACTTTAGTCTTTCCACTATTCTCTGTCCACTTTAGTCTTTCCACTATAGTCTCCACTTTATTCTGACCACTACAGTCTTTCCACTATAGTCTTTCCACTATAGTCTGTCCACTTTAGTCTTTCCGATTTAGTCTTTCCACTATTCTCTGTCCACTTTAGTATTTCCAATTTAGTCTTTCCACTATAGTCTCCACTTTATTCTCTCCACACAGTCTCTCCACTATAGTCTTTCCACCATCGTCTGTCCACGTTAGTCTTTCCACTATTCTCTGTCCACTTTATTCTTTCCACTATACTCTCCACTTTATTCTGTCCACTACAGTCTTTCCACTATATTCTATCCACTTTAGTATTTCCATTTTGTCTGTCCACTTTAGTGTTTCCAGTATAGTCTGTCCACTTAGTCTTTCCACTATTCTCTGTCCACTTTAGTCTTTCCACTATAGTCTCCACTTTATTCTGTCCACTACTGTCTTTGTGGAGAGTATAGTGGAAAGAATAAAGTGGACAGAGAATAGAGGAAAGACTAAAGTGGACAGACTATAGTGGAAAGACTATAGTGGAGAGACTGTAGTGGAAAGAATAAAGTGGAGACTATAGTGGAAAGACTAAAGTGGAAAGACTAAAGTGGACAGGGAATAGTGGAAAGACTAAAGTGGAAAGACTGTAGTGGACAGAATAAAGTGGAAAGACTAAAGTGGACAGACTATAGTGGAAAAACTATAGTGGAAAAACTGTAGTGGACAGAATAAAGTGGAAAGACTAAAGTGGACAGAGAATAGTGGAAAGACTAAAGTGGAAAGACTGTAGTGGACAGAATAAAGAGGAAAGACTATAGTGGAAAGACTGTAGTGGACAGAATAAAGTGTAGACTATAGTGGAAAGACTAAAGTGGACAGAGAATAGTGGAAAGACTAAAGTGGACAGACTATAGTGGAAAGATTAAAGTGGACAGAGAATAGTGGAAAGACTAAAGTGGACAGACTATATTGGAAAGACTATAGTGGAAAGACTTTAGTGGACGGAATAAAGTGGAGACTACAGTGGAAAGACTAAAGTGGAAATACTAAAGTGGAGACTATAGTGGAAAGAGTAAAGTGGAAATACTAAAGTGGACAGAGTATAGTGGAAAGACTAAAGTGGAAAGACTGTAGTGGACAGAATAAATTTGGAGACTATAGTGGATAGACTAAAGTGGAAAGACTAAAGTGGACAGACTATAGTGGAAAGACTATAGTGGAAAGACTGTAGTGGACAGAATAAAGTGGAGACTATAGTGGAAAGACTAAAGTGGACAGAGAATAGTGGAAAGACTAAAGTGGACAGACTATAGTGGAAAGACTATAGTGGAAAAACTGTAGTGGACAGAATAAAGTGGAGACTATAGTGGAAAGACTAAAGTGGACAGAGAATAGTAGAAAGACTAAAGTGGAAAGAATGTAGTGGACAGAATAAAGTGGAGACTATAGTGGAAAGACTAAAGTGGACAGACTAAAGTGGAAAGACTAAAGTGGAGAGACTAAAGTGGACAGACTATAGTGGAAAGACTATATTGGAAAGACTGTAGTGGGCAGAATAAAGTGGAGACTATAGTGGAAAGACTAAAGTGGACAGAGAATAGTGGAAAGACTAAAGTGGACAGACTGTAGTGGAAAGACTAAAGTGGACAGACTAAAGTGGAAAGACTAAAGTGGAAAGACTAAAGTGGACAGACTATAGTGGAATGACTGTAGTGGACAGAATAAAGTGGAAAGACTATAGTGGAAAGACTGTAGTGGACAGAATAAAGTGGAGACTATATTGGAAAGACTAAAGTGGACAGAGAATAGTGGAAAGACTAAAGTGGACAGACTATAGTGGAAAGACTAAAGTGGACAGACTAAAGTGGACAGACTATAGTGGAAATACTGTAGTGGACAGAATAAAGTGGAGAGTATAGTGGAAAGAATAAAGTGGACAGAGAATAGTGGAAAGACTAAAGTGGACAGACTATAGTGGAAAGACTATAGTGGAGAGATTGTAGTGGACAGAATAAAGTGGAGACTATAGTGGAAAGACTAAAGTGGACAGACTAAAGTGGAAAGACTAAAGTGGAGAGACTAAAGTGGACAGACTATAGTGGAAAGACTATATTGGAAAGACTGTAGTGGGCAGAATAAAGTGGAGACTATAGTGGAAAGACTAAAGTGGACAGAGAATAGTGGAAAGACTAAAGTGGACAGACTGTAGTGGAAAGACTAAAGTGGACAGACTAAAGTGGAAAGACTAAAGTGGAAAGACTAAAGTGGACAGACTATAGTGGAATGACTGTAGTGGACAGAATAAAGTGGAAAGACTATAGTGGAAAGACTGTAGTGGACAGAATAAAGTGGAGACTATATTGGAAAGACTAAAGTGGACAGAGAATAGTGGAAAGACTAAAGTGGACAGACTATAGTGGAAAGACTAAAGTGGACAGACTAAAGTGGACAGACTATAGTGGAAATACTGTAGTGGACAGAATAAAGTGGAGAGTATAGTGGAAAGAATAAAGTGGACAGAGAATAGTGGAAAGACTAAAGTGGACAGACTAAAATGGAAAGACTAAAGTGGAAAGACTAAAGTGGACAGACTATAGTGGAAACACTGTAGTGGACAGAATAAAGTGGAGAGTATAGTGGAAAGAATAAAGTGGACAGAGAATAGTGGAAAGACTATAGTGGAAAGACTGTAGTGGACAGAATAAAGTGGAGACTATAGTGGAAAGACTAAAGTGAAAAGACTAAAGTGGACAGACTATAGTGGAAAGACTGCAGTGGACAGACTAAAGTGGAGACTATAGTGGAAAGACTAAAGTGGAAAGACTAAAGTGGACAGATTATAGTGGAAAGACTGAAGTGGACAGACTATAGTGGAAAGACTATAGTGGAGAGACTGTAGTGGACAGAATAAAGTGGAGACTATAGTGGAAAGACTAAAGTGGAAATACTAAAGTGGACAGAGAATAGTGGAAAGACTAAAGTGGACAGACTAAAGTGGACAGACTATAGTGGAAAGACTATAGTGGAAAGACTAAAGTGGACAGAGAATAGTGGAAAGACTAAAGTGGACAGACTGTAGTGGAAAGACTAAAGTGGACAGACTAAAGTGGAAAGACTAAAGTGGAAAGACTAAAGTGGACAGACTATAGTGGAATGACTGTAGTGGACAGAATAAAGTGGAAAGACTATAGTGGAAAGACTGTAGTGGACAGAATAAAGTGGAGACTATATTGGAAAGACTAAAGTGGACAGAGAATAGTGGAAAGACTAAAGTGGACAGACTATAGTGGAAAGACTAAAGTGGACAGACTAAAGTGGACAGACTATAGTGGAAATACTGTAGTGGACAGAATAAAGTGGAGAGTATAGTGGAAAGAATAAAGTGGACAGAGAATAGTGGAAAGACTAAAGTGGACAGACTATAGTGGAAAGACTATAGTGGAGAGATTGTAGTGGACAGACTATAGTGGAAACACTTTAGTGGACAGAATAAAGTGGAGAGTATAGTGGACAGAATAAAGTGGACAGAGAATAGTGGAAAGACTAAAGTGGACAGACTATAGCGGAAAGACTATAGTGGAGAGACTGTAGTGGACAGAATAAAGTGGAGACTATAGTGGAAAGACTAAAGTGGACAGAGAACAGTGGAAAGACTAAAGTGGACAGACTATAGTGGAAAGACTAAAGTGGACAGACTAAAATAGAAAGACTAAAGTGGAAAGACTAAAGTGGACAGACTATAGTGGAAACACTGTAGTGGACAGAATAAAGTGGAGAGTATAGTGGAAAGAATAAAGTGGACAGAGAATAGTGTAAAGACTAAAGTGGACAGACTATAGTGGAAAGACTTCCACATAGTCTCCACTTTATTCTGCCCACTACAGTCTTTCCACTATAGTCTTTCCACTATAGTCTGTCCACTTTAGTCTTTCCACTATAGTCTCCACTTTATTCTGTCCACTACAGTTTTTCCACTATAGTCTTTCCACTATAGTCTGTCCACTTTAGTCTTTCCACTATTCTCTGTCCACTTTAGTCTTTCCACTATAGTCTCCACTTTATTCTGTCCACTACAGTCTTTCCACTATAGTCTTTCCACTATTCTCTGTCCACTTTAGTATTTCCACTTTAGTCTTTCCACTTTAGTCTTTCCATTTTAGTCTGTCCACTTTAGTCTTTCCACTATAGTCTGTCCACTTATTCTTTCCACTATTCTCTGTCCACTTTAGTCTTTCCACTATAGTCTCCACTTTATTCTGTCCACTACAGTCTCTCCACTATAGTCTTTCCACTATAGTTTGTCCACTTTAGTCTTTCTACTATTCTCTGTCCACATTATTCTTTCCACTATACTTTCCACTTTATTCTGTCCACTACAGTGTTTCCACTATAGTCTGTCCACTTTAGTCTTTCCACTTTAGTCTTTCCATTTTAGTCTGTCCACTTTAGTCTTTCCACTATAGTCTGTCCACTTTAGTCTTTCCACTATTCTCTGTCCACTTTAGTCTTTCCACTATAGTCTCCACTTTATTCTGTCCACTACAGTATCTCCACTATAGTCTTTCCACTATAGTCTGTCCACTTTAGTCTTTCCACTATTCTCTGTCCACTTTATTCTTTCCACTATACTCTCCACTTTATTCTGTCCACTATAGTATTTCCACTATAGTCTGTCCACTTTAGTCTTTCCACTATAGTCTCCACTTTATTCTGTCCACTACAGTCTTTCCACTATAGTCTTTCCACTATAGTCTGTCCACTTTAGTCTTTCCACTTTAGTTTTTCCACTTTAGTCTGTCCACTTTAGTCTTTCCACTATAGTCTGTCCACTTTAGTCTTTCCACATTAGTCTTTCCACTTTATTCTTTCCACTTCAGTGTGTACACTTTAGTCTGTCCACTGAGTCTTTCAACTTCAGTCTTTCCACTATAGTCTGTCCACTTTAGTCTTTCCACTTTAGTCTTTCCACTATAGTCTCCACTTTATTCTGTCCACTACAGTTTTTCCACTATTGTCTTTCCACTATAGTCTGTCCACTTTCGTCTTTCCACTATTCTCTGTCCACTTTAGTCTTTCCACTATAGTCTCCACTTTATTCTGTCCACTACAGTCTTTCCACTATAGTCTTTCCACTATAGTCTGTCCACTTTAGTCTTTCCACTTTAGTTTTTCCACTTTAGTCTGTCCACTTTAGTCTTTCCACTATAGTCTGTCCACTTTAGTCTTTCCACATTAGTCTTTCCACTTTATTCTTTCCACTTCAGTGTGTACACTTTAGTCTGTCCACTGAGTCTTTCAACTTCAGTCTTTCCACTATAGTCTGTCCACTTTAGTCTTTCCACTTTAGTCTTTCCACTATAGTCTCCACTTTATTCTGTCCACTACAGTTTTTCCACTATAGTCTTTCCACTATAGTCTTTCCACTATAGTCTGTCCACTTTAGTCTTTCCACTATTCTCTGTCCACTTTAGTCTTTCCACTATAGTCTCCACTTTATTCTGACCACTACAGTCTTTCCACTATAGTCTTTCCACTATAGTCTGTCCACTTTAGTCTTTCCACTTTAGTCTTTCCACTATTCTCTGTCCACTTTAGTATTTCCAATTTAGTCTTTCCACTATAGTCTCCACTTTATTCTCTACACACAGTCTCTCCACTATAGTCTTTCCACCATCGTCTGTCCACGTTAGTCTTTCCACTATTCTCTGTCCACTTTATTCTTTCCACTATACTCTCCACTTTATTCTGTCCACTACAGTCTTTCCACTATATTCTGTCCACTTTAGTCTTTCCATTTTGTCTGTCCACTTTAGTGTCTCCAGTATAGTCTGTCCACTTAGTCTTTCCACTATTCTCTGTCCACTTTAGTCTTTCCACTATAGTCTCCACTTTATTCTGTCCACTACTGTCTTTCCACTATAGTTTTTCCACTATAGTCTGTCCACTTTAGACTTTCCACTTTATTCTGTCCACTACAGTCTTTCCACTTTAGTCTTTCCACTATTCTCTGTCCACTTTAGTCTTTCTACTTTAATCTTTCCACTATAGTCTCCACTTTATTCTGTCCACTACAGTCTCTCCACTATAGTCTTTCCACTATAGTCTGTCCGCTTTAGTCTTTCCACTATTCTCTGTGGACAGACTAAAATGGAAAGACTAAAGTGGAAAGACTAAAGTGGACAGACTATAGTGGAAACACTGTAGTGGACAGAATAAAGTGGAGAGTATAGTGGAAAGAATAAAGTGGACAGAGAATAGTGTAAAGACTAAAGTGGACAGACTATAGTGGAAAGACTTCCACATAGTCTCCACTTTATTCTGCCCACTACAGTCTTTCCACTATAGTCTTTCCACTATAGTCTTTCCACTTTAGTCTTTCCACTATAGTCTCCACTTTATTCTGTCCACTACAGTTTTTCCACTATAGTCTTTCCACTATAGTCTGTCCACTTTAGTCTTTCCACTATTCTCTGTCCACTTTAGTCTTTCCACTATAGTCTCCACTTTATTCTGTCCACTACAGTCTTTCCACTATAGTCTTTCCACTATTCTCTGTCCACTTTAGTATTTCCACTTTAGTCTTTCCACTTTAGTCTTTCCATTTTAGTCTGTCCACTTTAGTCTTTCCACTATAGTCTGTCCACTTATTCTTTCCACTATTCTCTGTCCACTTTAGTCTTTCCACTATAGTCTCCACTTTATTCTGTCCACTACAGTCTCTCCACTATAGTCTTTCCACTATAGTTTGTCCACTTTAGTCTTTCTACTATTCTCTGTCCACATTATTCTTTCCACTATACTTTCCACTTTATTCTGTCCACTACAGTGTTTCCACTATAGTCTGTCCACTTTAGTCTTTCCACTTTAGTCTTTCCATTTTAGTCTGTCCACTTTAGTCTTTCCACTATAGTCTGTCCACTTTAGTCTTTCCACTATTCTCTGTCCACTTTAGTCTTTCCACTATAGTCTCCACTTTATTCTGTCCACTACAGTATCTCCACTATAGTCTTTCCACTATAGTCTGTCCACTTTAGTCTTTCCACTATTCTCTGTCCACTTTATTCTTTCCACTATACTCTCCACTTTATTCTGTCCACTATAGTATTTCCACTATAGTCTGTCCACTTTAGTCTTTCCACTATAGTCTCCACTTTATTCTGTCCACTACAGTCTTTCCACTATAGTCTTTCCACTATAGTCTGTCCACTTTAGTCTTTCCACTTTAGTTTTTCCACTTTAGTCTGTCCACTTTAGTCTTTCCACTATAGTCTGTCCACTTTAGTCTTTCCACATTAGTCTTTCCACTTTATTCTTTCCACTTCAGTGTGTACACTTTAGTCTGTCCACTGAGTCTTTCAACTTCAGTCTTTCCACTATAGTCTGTCCACTTTAGTCTTTCCACTTTAGTCTTTCCACTATAGTCTCCACTTTATTCTGTCCACTACAGTTTTTCCACTATAGTCTTTCCACTATAGTCTGTCCACTTTAGTCTTTCCACTATTCTCTGTCCACTTTAGTCTTTCCACTATAGTCTCCACTTTATTCTGTCCACTACAGTCTTTCCACTATAGTCTTTCCACTTTATTCTGTCCACTACAGTCTTTCCACTATAGTCTTTCCACTATAGTCTGTCCACTTTAGTCTTTCCACTATTCTCTGTCCACTTTAGTCTTTCCACTATAGTCTCCACTTTATTCTGACCACTACAGTCTTTCCACTATAGTCTTTCCACTATAGTCTGTCCACTTTAGTCTTTCCACTTTAGTCTTTCCACTATTCTCTGTCCACTTTAGTATTTCCAATTTAGTCTTTCCACTATAGTCTCCACTTTATTCTCTCCACACAGTCTCTCCACTATAGTCTTTCCACCATCGTCTGTCCACGTTAGTCTTTCCACTATTCTCTGTCCACTTTATTCTTTCCACTATACTCTCCACTTTATTCTGTCCACTACAGTCTTTCCACTATATTCTGTCCACTTTAGTCTTTCCATTTTGTCTGTCCACTTTAGTGTCTCCAGTATAGTCTGTCCACTTAGTCTTTCCACTATTCTCTGTCCACTTTAGTCTTTCCACTATAGTCTCCACTTTCTTCTGTCCACTACTGTCTTTCCACTATAGTTTTTCCACTATAGTCTGTCCACTTTAGACTTTCCACTTTATTCTGTCCACTACAGTCTTTCCACTTTAGTCTTTCCACTATTCTCTGTCCACTTTAGTCTTTCTACTTTAATCTTTCCACTATAGTCTCCACTTTATTCTGTCCACTACAGTCTCTCCACTATAGTCTTTCCACTATAGTCTGTCCGCTTTAGTCTTTCCACTATTCTCTGTCCACTTTATTCTTTCCACTATACTCTCCACTTTATTCTGTCCACTACAGTATTTCCACTATAGTCTTTCCACTACAGTCTTTCCACTATAGTCTGTCCACTTTAGTCTTTCCACTTTAGTCTTTCCACTTTAGTCTCCACTTTATTCTGTCCACTACAGTCTTTCCACTATAGTCTTTCCACTATAGTCTGTCCACTTTAGTCTTTCCACTATTCTCTGTCCACTTTAGTCTTTCCGCTATAGTCTCCACTTTATTCTGTCCACTACAGTCTATCCACTATAGTCTTTCCACTATAGTCTGTCCACTTTAGTCTTTCCACTTTAGTCTTTCCACTATTCTCTGTCCACTTTAGTATTTCCACTTTAGTCTTTCCACTATAGTCTCCACTTTATTCTGTCCACTACGGTCTCTCCACTATAGTCTTTCCACTATAGTCTGTCCACTTTAGTCTTTCCACTATTCTCTGTCCACTTTATTCTTTCCACTATACTCTCCACTTTATTCAGTCCACTACAGTGTTTCCACTATAGTCTGTCCACTTTAGTCTTTCCACTTTAGTCTTTCCATTTTAGTCTGTCCACTTTAGTCTTTCCACTATTCTCTGTCCACTTAGTCTTTCCACTTCAGTCTTTCAACTATAGTCTGTCCACTTTCGTCTTTCCACTTTAGTCTTTACACTATAGTCTCCACTTTATTCTGTCCACTACAGTCTTTCCACTTTAGTCTTTCCACTATTCTCTGTCCACTTTAGTCTTTCCACTATAGTCTCCACTTTATTCTGTCCACTACAGTCTTTCCACTGTAGTCTTTCCACTATAGTCTGTCCACTTTATTCTTTCCACTATTCTCTGTTCACTTTAGTCTTTCCACTTTAGTTTTTCCACTTTAGTCTGTCCACTTCAGTCTTTCCACTATAGTCTATCCACTTTAGTCTTTCCACTTTAGTCTTTCCACTATAGTCTCCACTTTATTCTGTCCACTACAGTCTTTCCACTATAGTCTTTCCACTATAGTCTGTCCACTTTAGTCTTTCCACTATTCTCTGTCCACTTTAGTCTTTCCACTATAGTCTCCACTTTATTCTGACCACTACAGTCTTTCCACTATAGTCTTTCCACTATAGTCTGTCCACTTTAGTCTTTCCACTTTAGTCTTTCCACTATTCTCTGTCCACTTTAGTATTTCCACTTTAGTCTTTCCACTATAGTCTCCACTTTATTCTCTCCACACAGTCTCTCCACTATAGTCTTTCCACCATAGTCTGTCCACGTTAGTCTTTCCACTATTCTCTGTCCACTTTATTCTTTCCACTATACTCTCCACTTTATTCTGTCCACTACAGTCTTTCCACTATATTCTGTCCACTTTAGTCTTTCCACTTTTGTCTTTCCATTTTGTCTGTCCACTTTAGTGTTTCCAGTATAGTCTGTCCACTTAGTCTTTCCACTATTCTCTGTCCACTTTAGTCTTTCCACTATAGTCTCCACTTTCTTCTGTCCACTACTGTCTTTCCACTATAGTTTTTCCACTATAGTCTGTCCACTTTAGACTTTCCACTTTATTCTGTCCACTACAGTCTTTCCACTTTAGTCTTTCCACTATTCTCTGTCCACTTTAGTCTTTCTACTTTAATCTTTCCACTATAGTCTCCACTTTATTCTGTCCACTACAGTCTCTCCACTATAGTCTTTCCACTATAGTCTGTCCGCTTTAGTCTTTCCACTATTCTCTGTCCACTTTATTCTTTCCACTATACTCTCCACTTTATTCTGTCCACTACAGTATTTCCACTATAGTCTGTCCACTTTAGTCTTTCCACTATAGTCTGTCCACTTTAGTCTTTCCACTATTCTCTGTCCACTTTAGTCTTTCCACTATAGTCTCCACTTTATTCTGTCCACTACAGTCTTTCCACTATAGTCTTTCCTCTTTATTCTGTCCACTACAGTCTTTCCACTTTAGTCTTTCCACTATCTTCTGTCCACTTTAGTCTTTCCACTTTAGTCTTTCCACTATAGTCACCACTTTATTCTGTCCACTATAGTCTCTCCACTATAGTCTTTCCACTATAGTCTGTTTACTTTAGTCTTTCCACTATTCTCTGTCCACTTTATTCTTTCCACTATACTCTCCACTTTATTCTGTCCACTACAGTCTTTCCACTATAGTCTGTCCACTTTAGTCTTTCCACTTTAGTCTTTCCACTTTAGTCTTTCCACTTTAGTCTTTCCACTATAGTCTGTCCACTTTAGTCTTTCCACTATTCTCTGTCCACTTTAGTCTTTCCACTATAATCTCCACTTTATTCTGCCCACTACAGTCTTTCCACTATAGTCTTTCCACTATAGTCTGTCCGCTTTAGTCTTTCCACTTTAGTCTTTCCACTTTAGTTTGTCCACTTTAGTCTTTCCACTATAGTCTTTCCATTTTAGTCTTTCCACTTTAGTCTGTCCACTTTAGTCTTTCCACTACAGTATTTCCACTATAGTCTGTCCACTTTAGTCTGTCCACTTTAGTCTTTCCACTATAGTCTCCACTTTATTCTGTCCACTACAGTCTCTCCACTATAGTCTTTCCACTATAGTCTGTCCACTTCAGTCTTTCCACTATAGTCTGTCCACTTTAGTCTCTCTACTTTAGTCTTTCCACTATAGTCTCCACTTTAGTCTGTCCACTACAGTCTTTCCACTATAGTCTGTCCACTTTAGTCTTTCCACTTTAGTCTTTCTACTATAGTCTCCACTTTATTCTGTCCACTACAGTCTTTCCACTATAGTCTTTCCACTATAGTCTGTCCACTTTAGTCTTTCCACTATTCTCTGTCCACTTTAGTCTTTCCACTATAGTCTCCACTTTATTCTGTCCACTACAGTCTATCCACTATAGTCTTTCCACTATAGTCTGTCCACTTTAGTCTTTCCACTTTAGTCTTTCCACTATTCTCTGTCCATTTTAGTATTTCCACTTTAGTCTTTCCACTATAGTCTCCACTTTATTCTGTCCACTACGGTCTCTCCACTATAGTCTTTCCACTATAGTCTGTCCACTTTAGTCTTTCCACTATTCTCTGTCCACTTTATTCTTTCCACCATACTCTCCACTTTATTCTGTCCACTACAGTGTTTCCACTATAGTCTGTCCACTTTAGTCTTTCCACTTTAGTCTTTCCATTTTAGTCTGTCCACTTTAGTCTTTCCACTATTCTCTGTCCACATTATTCTTTCCACTATACTCTCCACTTTATTCTGTCCACTACAGTGTTTCCACTATAGTCTGTCCACTTTAGTCTTTCCACTTTAGTCTTTCCATTTTAGTCTGTCCACTTTAGTCTTTCCACTATAGTCTGTCCACTTTAGTCTTTCCACTATTCTCTGTCCACTTTAGTCTGTCCACTATAGTCTCCACTTTATTCTGTCCACTACAGTCTCTCCACTATAGTCTTTCCACTATAATCTGTCCACTTTAGTCTTTCCACTATTCTCTGTCCACTTTATTCTTTCCACTATACTCTCCACTTTATTCTGTCCACTACAGTATTTCCACTATAGTCTGTCCACTTTCGTCTGTCCACTTTAGTCTTTCCACTATAGTCTGTCCACTTTAGTCTTTCCACTATTCTCTGTCCACTTTAGTCTTTCCACTATAGTCTCCACTTTATTCTGTCCACTACAGTCTTTCAACTATAGTCTTTCCACTTTATTCTGTCCACTACAGTCTTTCCACTATAGTCTGTCCACTTTAGTCTTTCCACTTTAGTCTTTCCACTTTAGTCTGTCCACTTTAGTCTTTCCACTATAGTCTGTCCACTTTAGTCTTTCCACTATTCTCTGTCCACTTTAGTCTTTCCACTATAGTCTCCACTTTATTCTGCCCACTACAGTCTTTCCACTATAGTCTTTCCACTGTAGTCTGTCCACTTTAGTCTTTCCACTATAGTCTCCACTTTATTCTGTCCACTACAGTCTTTCCACTATAGTCTTTCCACTATAGTCTGTCCACTTTAGTCTTTCCACTTTAGTTTTTCCACTTTATTCTGTCCACTTTAGTCTTTCCACTATAGTCTGTCCACTTTAGTCTTTCCACTTTAGTCTTTCCACTTTATTCTTTCCACTTCAGTGTGTACACTTTAGTCTGTCCACTGAGTCTTTCAACTTCAGTCTTTCCACTATAGTCTGTCCACTTTAGTCTTTCCACTTTAGTCTTTCCACTATAGTGTCTACTTTATTCTGTCCACTACAGTTTTTCCACTATAGTCTTTCCACTATAGTCTGTCCACTTTAGTCTTTCCACTACTCTCTGTCCACTTTAGTCTTTACACTATAGTCTCCACTTTATTCTGTCCACTACAGTCTTTCCACTATAGTCTTTCCACTATAGTCTGTCCACTTTAGTCTTTCCACTTTAGTCTTTCCACTTTAGTTTGTCCACTTTAGTCTTTCCACTATAGTCTTTCAACTTTAGTCTTTCCACTTTAGTCTGTCCACTTTAGTCTTTCCACTACAGTCTTTCCACTATAGTCTGTCCACTTTAGTCTTTCCACTTTAGTCTTTCCACTATAGTCTCCACTTTATTCTGTCCACTACAGTTTTTCCACTATAGTCTTTCCACTATAGTCTGTCCACTTTAGTCTTTCCACTATTCTCTGTCCACTTTAGTCTTTCCACTATAGTCTCCACTTTATTCTGTCCACTACAGTCTTTGAACTATAGTCTTTCCACTATTCTCTGTCCACTTTAGTATTTCCACTTTAGTCTTTCCACTTTAGTCTTTCCATTTTAGTCTGTCCACTTTAGTCTTTCCACTATAGTCTGTCCACTTATTCTTTCCACTATTCTCTGTCCACTTTAGTCTTTCCACTATAGTCTAACACTTTATTCTGTCCACTACAGTCTCTCCACTATAGTCTTTCCACTATAGTTTGTCCACTTTAGTCTTTCCACTATTCTCTGTCCACATTATTCTTTCCACTATACTTTCCACTTTATTCTGTCCACTACAGTGTTTCCACTATAGTCTGTCCACTTTAGTCTTTCCACTTTAGTCTTTCCATTTTAGTCTGTCCACTTTATTCTGTCCACTACAGTGTTTCCACTATAGTCTGTCCACTTTAGTCTTTCCACTTTAGTCTTTCCACTATAGTCTCCACTTTATTCTGTCCACTACAGTCTCTCCACTATAGTCTTTCCACTATAATCTGTCCACTTTAGTCTTTCCACTATTCTCTGTCCACTTTATTCTTTCCACTATACTCTCCACTTTATTCTGTCCACTACAGTATTTCCACTATAGTCTGTCCACTTTCGTCTGTCCACTTTAGTCTTTCCACTATAGTCTGTCCACTTTAGTCTTTCCACTATTCTCTGTCCACTTTAGTCTTTCCACTATAGTCTCCACTTTATTCTGTCCACTACAGTCTTTCAACTATAGTCTTTCCACTTTATTCTGTCCACTACAGTCTTTCCACTATAGTCTGTCCACTTTAGTCTTTCCACTTTAGTCTTTCCACTTTAGTCTGTCCACTTTAGTCTTTCCACTATAGTCTGTCCACTTTAGTCTTTCCACTATTCTCTGTCCACTTTAGTCTTTCCACTATAGTCTCCACTTTATTCTGCCCACTACAGTCTTTCCACTATAGTCTTTCCACTGTAGTCTGTCCACTTTAGTCTTTCCACTATAGTCTCCACTTTATTCTGTCCACTACAGTCCTTCCACTATAGTCTTTCCACTATAGTCTGTCCACTTTAGTCTTTCCACTTTAGTTTTTCCACTTTATTCTGTCCACTTTAGTCTTTCCACTATAGTCTGTCCACTTTAGTCTTTCCACTTTAGTCTTTCCACTTTATTCTTTCCACTTCAGTGTGTACACTTTAGTCTGTCCACTGAGTCTTTCAACTTCAGTCTTTCCACTATAGTCTGTCCACTTTAGTCTTTCCACTATAGTGTCTACTTTATTCTGTCCACTACAGTTTTTCCACTATAGTCTTTCCACTATAGTCTGTCCACTTTAGTCTTTCCACTACTCTCTGTCCACTTTAGTCTTTACACTATAGTCTCCACTTTATTCTGTCCACTACAGTCTTTCCACTATAGTCTTTCCACTATAGTCTGTCCACTTTAGTCTTTCCACTTTAGTCTTTCCACTTTAGTTTGTCCACTTTAGTCTTTCCACTATAGTCTTTCAACTTTAGTCTTTCCACTTTAGTCTGTCCACTTTAGTCTTTCCACTACAGTCTTTCCACTATAGTCTGTCCACTTTAGTCTTTCCACTTTAGTCTTTCCACTATAGTCTCCACTTTATTCTGTCCACTACAGTTTTTCCACTATAGTCTTTCCACTATAGTCTGTCCACTTTAGTCTTTCCACTATTCTCTGTCCACTTTAGTCTTTCCACTATAGTCTCCACTTTATTCTGTCCACTACAGTCTTTGAACTATAGTCTTTCCACTATTCTCTGTCCACTTTAGTATTTCCACTTTAGTCTTTCCACTTTAGTCTTTCCATTTTAGTCTGTCCACTTTAGTATTTCCACTATAGTCTGTCCACTTATTCTTTCCACTATTCTCTGTCCACTTTAGTCTTTCCACTATAGTCTAACACTTTATTCTGTCCACTACAGTCTCTCCACTATAGTCTTTCCACTATAGTTTGTCCACTTTAGTCTTTCCACTATTCTCTGTCCACATTATTCTTTCCACTATACTTTCCACTTTATTCTGTCCACTACAGTGTTTCCACTATAGTCTGTCCACTTTAGTCTTTCCACTTTAGTCTTTCCATTTTAGTCTGTCCACTTTAGTCTTTCCACTATAGTCTGTCCACTTTAGTCTTTCCACTATTCTCTGTCCACTTTAGTCTTTCCACTATAGTCTCCACTTTATTCTGTCCACTACAGTATCTCCACTATAGTCTTTCCACTATGGTCTGTCCACTTTAGTCTTTCCACTATTCTCTGTCCACTTTATTCTTTCCACTATACTCTCCACTTTATTCTGTCCACTACAGTATTTCCACTATAGTCTGTCCACTTTAGTCTTTCCACTATAGTCTCCACTTTATTCTGTCCACTACAGTCTTTCCACTATAGTCTTTCCACTATAGTCTGTCCACTTTAGTCTTTCCACTTTAGTTTTTCCACTTTAGTCTGTCCACTTTAGTCTTTCCACTATAGTCTGTCCACTTTAGTCTTTCCACTTTAGTCTTTCCACTTTATTCTTTCCACTTCAGTGTGTACACTTTAGTCTGTCCACTGAGTCTTTCAACTTCAGTCTTTCCACTATAGTCTGTCCACTTTAGTCTTTCCACTTTAGTCTTTCCACTATAGTCTCCACTTTATTCTGTCCACTACAGTTTTTCCACTATAGTCTTTCCACTAAAGTCTGTCCACTTTAGTCTTTCCACTATTCTCTGTCCACTTTAGTCTTTCCACTATAGTCTCCACTTTATTCTGTCCACTACAGTCTTTCCACTATAGTTATTCCACTATAGTCTGTCAACTTTAGTCTTTCCACTATTCTCTGTCCACTTTAGGCTTTCCACTATAGTCTCCATTTTATTCTGTCCACTACAGTCTTTCCACTATAGTCTTTCCACTATAGTCTGTCCACTTTAGTCTTTCCACTTTCGTCTATCCACTATACTCTCCACTTTATTCTGTCCACTACAGTCTTTCCACTTTAGTCTTTCCACTATTCTCTGTCCACTTTAGTCTTTCCACTTTAGTCTTTCCACTATAGTGTCTACTTTATTCTGTCCCCTACAGTTTTTCCACTATAGTCTTTCCACTATAGTCTGTCCACTTTAGTCTTTCCACTATTCTCTGTCCACTTTAGTCTTTACACTATAGTCTCCACTTTATTCTGTCCACTACAGTCTTTCCACTATAGTCTTTCCACTATAGTCTGTCCACTTTAGTCTTTCCACTTTAGTCTTTCCACTTTAGTTTGTCCACTTTAGTCTTTCCACTATAGTCTTTCAACTTTAGTCTTTCCACTTTAGTCTGTCCACTTTAGTCTTTCCACTACAGTCTTTCCACTATAGTCTGTCCACTTTAGTCTTTCCACTTTAGTCTTTCCACTATAGTCTCCACTTTATTCTGTCCACTACAGTTTTTCCACTATAGTCTGTCCACTTTAGTCTTTCCACTATTCTCTGTCCACTTTAGTCTTTCCACTATAGTCTCCACTTTATTCTGTCCACTACAGTCTTTCCACTATAGTCTTTCCACTATTCTCTGTCCACTTTAGTATTTCCACTTTAGTCTTTCCACTTTAGTCTTTCCATTTTAGTCTGTCCACTTTAGTCTTTCCACTATAGTCTGTCCACTTATTCTTTCCACTATTCTCTGTCCACTTTAGTCTTTCCACTATAGTCTCCACTTTATTCTGTCCACTACAGTCTCTCCACTATAGTCTTTCCACTATAGTTTGTCCACTTTAGTCTTTCCACTATTCTCTGTCCACATTATTCTTTCCACTATACTCTCCACTTTATTCTGTCCACTACAGTGTTTCCACTATAGTCTGTCCACTTTAGTCTTTCCACTTTAGTCTTTCCATTTTAGTCTGTCCACTTTAGTCTTTCCACTATAGTCTGTCCACTTTAGTCTTTCCACTATTCTCTGTCCACTTTAGTCTTTCCACTATAGTCTCCACTTTATTCTGTCCACTACAGTATCTCCACTATAGTCTTTCCAATATAGTCTGTCCACTTTAGTCTTTCCACTATTCTCTGTCCACTTTATTCTTTCCACTATACTCTCCACTTTATTCTGTCCACTACAGTATTTCCACTACAGTCTGTCCACTTTAGTCTTTCCACTATAGTCTCCACTTTATTCTGTCCACTACAGTCTTTCCACTATAGTCTTTCCACTATAGTCTGTCCACTTTAGTCTTTCCACTTTAGTTTTTCCACTTTAGTCTGTCCACTTTAGTCTTTCCACTATAGTCTGTCCACTTTAGTCTTTCCACTATAGTCTGTCCACTTTAGTCTTTCCACTTTAGTCTTTCCACTTTATTCTTTCCACTTCAGTGTGTACACTTTAGTCTGTCCACTGAGTCTTTCAACTTCAGTCTTTCCACTATAGTCTGTCCACTTCAGTCTTTCCACTTTAGTCTTTCCACTATAGTCTCCACTTTATTCTGTCCACTACAGTTTTTCCACTATAGTCTTTCCACTATAGTCTGTCCACTTTAGTCTTTCCACTATTCTCTGTCCACTTTAGTCTTTCCACTATAGTCTCCACTTTATTCTGTCCACTACAGTCTTTCCACTATAGTCTTTCCACTATAGTCTGTCAACTTTAGTCTTTCCACTATTCTCTGTCCACTTTAGGCTTTCCACTATAGTCTCCATTTTATTCTGTCCACTACAGTCTTTCCACTATAGTCTTTCCACTATAGTCCGTCCACTTTAGTCTTTCCACTTTAGTCTATCCACTATACTCTCCACTTTATTCTGTCCACTACAGTCTTTCCACTTTAGTCTTTCCACTATTCTCTGTCCACTTTAGTCTTTCCACTTTAGTCTTTCCACTATAGTCTCCACTTTATTCCGTCCACTACAGTCTTTCCACTATAGTCTTACCACTATAGTCTGTCCACTTTGGTCTTTCCACTATTCTCTGTCCATTTTAGTCTTTCCCCTATAGTCTCCACTTTATTCTGTCCACTTTAGTCTTTCCACTTTAGTCTTTCCACTATAGTCTGTCCACTTTAGTTTTTCCACTATAGTATTTCCACTTTTGTCTGTCCACTTAGTCTTTCCACTTCAGTCTTTCCACTATAGTCTGTCCACTTCAGTCTTTCCACTTTAGTCTTTACACTATAGCCTCCACTTTATTCTGTCCACTACAGTCTTTCCACTTTAGTCTTTCCACTATTCTCTGTCCACTTTAGTCTTTCCACTATAGTCTCCACTTTATTCTGTCCACTACAGTCTTTCCACTGTAGTCTTTCCACTATTGTCTGTCCACTTTATTCTTTCCACTATTCTCTGTCCACTTTAGTCTTTCCACTATAGTCTACACTTTATTCTGTCCACTACAGTCTTTCCACTATAGTCTGTCCACTTTAGTCTTTCCACTTTAGTTTTTCCACTTTAGTCTGTCCACTTCAGTCTTTCCACTATAGTCTGTCCACTTTAGTCTTTCCACTTTAGTCTTTCCACTATAGTCTCCACTTTATTCTGTCCATTACAGTCTTTCCACTATAGTCTTTCCACTATAGTCTGTCCACTTTTGTCTTTCCACTATTCTCTGTCCACTTTAGTCTTTCCACTATAGTCTCCACTTTATTCTGTCCACTACAGTCTTTCCACTATCATCTTTCCACTATAGTCTGTCCACTTTAGTCTTTCCACTTTAGTCTTTCCACTATTCTCTGTCCACTTTAGTATTTCCACTTTAGTCTTTCCACTATAGTCTCCACTTTATTCTGTCCACACAGTCTCTCCACTATAGTCTGTCCACTTTAGTTTTTCCACTATAGTATTTCCACTTTTGTCTGTCCACTTAGTCTTTCCACTTCAGTCTTTCCACTATAGTCTGTCCACTTCAGTCTTTCCACTTTAGTCTTTACACTATAGCCTCCACTTTATTCTGTCCACTACAGTCTTTCCACTTTAGTCTTTCCACTATTCTCTTTCCACTTTAGTCTTTCCACTATAGTCTCCACTTTATTCTGTCCACTACAGTCTTTCCACTGTAGTCTTTCCACTATTGTCTGTCCACTTTATTCTTTCCACTATTCTCTGTCCACTTTAGTCTTTCCACTATAGTCTACACTTTATTCTGTCCACTACAGTCTTTCCACTATAGTCTGTCCACTTTAGTCTTTCCACTTTAGTTTTTCCACTTTAGTCTGTCCACTTCAGTCTTTCCACTATAGTCTGTCCACTTTAGTCTTTCCACTTTAGTCTTTCCACTATAGTCTCCACTTTATTCTGTCCATTACAGTCTTTCCACTATAGTCTTTCCACTATAGTCTGTCCACTTTTGTCTTTCCACTATTCTCTGTCCACTTTAGTCTTTCCACTATAGTCTCCACTTTATTCTGTCCACTACAGTCTTTCCACTATCATCTTTCCACTATAGTCTGTCCACTTTAGTCTTTCCACTTTAGTCTTTCCACTATTCTCTGTCCACTTTAGTATTTCCACTTTAGTCTTTCCACTATAGTCTCCACTTTATTCTGTCCACACAGTCTCTCCACTATAGTCTTTCCACTATAGTCTGTCCACTTTAGTCTTTCCACTATTCTCTGTCCACTTTAGTCTTTCCACTTAGTCTTTCCAATTTGTCTGTCCACTTTAGTCTTTCCAGTATAGTCTGTCCACTTAGTCTTTCCACTATTCTCTGTCCACTTTAGTCTTTCCACTATAGTCTCCACTTTATTCTGTCCACTACAGTCTATCCACTATAGTCTGTCCACTTTAGTCTTTCCACTATTCTCTGTCCACTTTATTCTTTCCACTATACTCTCCACTTGATTCTGTCCACTACAGTATTTCCACTATAGTCTGTCCACTTTAGTCTTTCCACTATAGTCTCCACTTTATTCTGTCCACTATAGTCTTTCCACTATAGTCTTTCCACTATAGTCTGTCCACTTTAGTCTTTCCACTTTAGTTTTTCCACTTTAGTCTGTCCACTTTAGTCTTTCCACTATAGTCTGTCCACTTTAGTCTTTCCACTTTAGTCTTTCCACTTTATTCTTTCCACTTCAGTGTGTACACTTTAGTCTGTCCACTGAGTCTTTCAACTTCAGTCTTTCCACTATAGTCTGTCCACTTTAGTCTTTCCACTTTAGTCTTTCCACTATAGTCTCCACTTTATTCTGTCCACTACAGTTTTTCCACTATAGTCTTTCCACTATAGTCTGTCCACTTTAGTCTTTCCACTATTCTCTGTCCACTTTAGTCTTTCCACTATAGTCTCCACTTTATTCTGTCCACTACAGTCTTTCCACTATAGTCTTTCCACTATAGTCTGTCAACTTTAGTCTTTCCACTGTTCTCTGTCCACTTTAGGCTTTCCACTATAGTCTCCATTTTATTCTGTCCACTACAGTCTTTCCACTATAGTCTGTCCACTTTGGTCTTTCCACTTTAGTTTTTCCACTTTAGTCTGTCCACTTCAGTCTTTCCACTATAGTCTGTCCACTTTAGTCTTTCCACTTTAGTCTTTCCACTATAGTCTCCACTTTATTCTGTCCATTACAGTCTTTCCACTATAGTCTTTCCACTATAGTCTGTCCACTTTTGTCTTTCCACTATTCTCTGTCCACTTTAGTCTTTCCACTATAGTCTCCACTTTATTCTGTCCACTACAGTCTTTCCACTATCATCTTTCCACTATAGTCTGTCCACTTTAGTCTTTCCACTTTAGTCTTTCCACTATTCTCTGTCCACTTTAGTATTTCCACTTTAGTCTTTCCACTATAGTCTCCACTTTATTCTGTCCACACAGTCTCTCCACTATAGTCTTTCCACTATAGTCTGTCCACTTTAGTCTTTCCACTATTCTCTGTCCACTTTAGTCTTTCCACTTTAGTCTTTCCATTTTGTCTGTCCACTTTAGTCTTTCCACTATAGTCTGTCCACTTCAGTCTTTCCACTTTAGTCTTTACACTATAGCCTCCACTTTATTCTGTCCACTACAGTCTTTCCACTTTAGTCTTTCCACTATTCTCTGTCCACTTTAGTCTTTCCACTATAGTCTCCACTTTATTCTGTCCACTACAGTCTTTCCACTGTAGTCTTTCCACTATTGTCTGTCCACTTTATTCTTTCCACTATTCTCTGTCCACTTTAGTCTTTCCACTATAGTCTACACTTTATTCTGTCCACTACAGTCTTTCCACTATAGTCTCCACTTTATTCTGTCCACACAGTCTCTCCACTATAGTCTGTCCACTTTAGTTTTTCCACTATAGTATTTCCACTTTTGTCTGTCCACTTAGTCTTTCCACTTCAGTCTTTCCACTATAGTCTGTCCACTTCAGTCTTTCCACTTTAGTCTTTACACTATAGCCTCCACTTTATTCTGTCCACTACAGTCTTTCCACTTTAGTCTTTCCACTATTCTCTTTCCACTTTAGTCTTTCCACTATAGTCTCCACTTTATTCTGTCCACTACAGTCTTTCCACTGTAGTCTTTCCACTATTGTCTGTCCACTTTATTCTTTCCACTATTCTCTGTCCACTTTAGTCTTTCCACTATAGTCTACACTTTATTCTGTCCACTACAGTCTTTCCACTATAGTCTGTCCACTTTAGTCTTTCCACTTTAGTTTTTCCACTTTAGTCTGTCCACTTCAGTCTTTCCACTATAGTCTGTCCACTTTAGTCTTTCCACTTTAGTCTTTCCACTATAGTCTCCACTTTATTCTGTCCATTACAGTCTTTCCACTATAGTCTTTCCACTATAGTCTGTCCACTTTTGTCTTTCCACTATTCTCTGTCCACTTTAGTCTTTCCACTATAGTCTCCACTTTATTCTGTCCACTACAGTCTTTCCACTATCATCTTTCCACTATAGTCTGTCCACTTTAGTCTTTCCACTTTAGTCTTTCCACTATTCTCTGTCCACTTTAGTATTTCCACTTTAGTCTTTCCACTATAGTCTCCACTTTATTCTGTCCACACAGTCTCTCCACTATAGTCTGTCCACTTTAGTTTTTCCACTATAGTATTTCCACTTTTGTCTGTCCACTTAGTCTTTCCACTTCAGTCTTTCCACTATAGTCTGTCCACTTCAGTCTTTCCACTTTAGTCTTTACACTATAGCCTCCACTTTATTCTGTCCACTACAGTCTTTCCACTTTAGTCTTTCCACTATTCTCTGTCCACTTTAGTCTTTCCACTATAGTCTCCACTTTATTCTGTCCACTACAGTCTTTCCACTGTAGTCTTTCCACTATTGTCTGTCCACTTTATTCTTTCCACTATTCTCTGTCCACTTTAGTCTTTCCACTATAGTCTACACTTTATTCTGTCCACTACAGTCTTTCCACTATAGTCTGTCCACTTTAGTCTTTCCACTTTAGTTTTTCCACTTTAGTCTGTCCATTTCAGTCTTTCCACTATAGTCTGTCCACTTTAGTCTTTCCACTTTAGTCTTTCCACTATAGTCTCCACTTTATTCTGTCCATTACAGTCTTTCCACTATAGTCTTTCCACTATAGTCTGTCCACTTTTGTCTTTCCACTATTCTCTGTCCACTTTAGTCTTTCCACTATAGTCTCCACTTTATTTTGTCCACTACAGTCTTTCCACTATCATCTTTCCACTATAGTCTGTCCACTTTAGTCTTTCCACTTTAGTCTTTCCACTATTCTCTGTCCACTTTAGTATTTCCACTTTAGTCTTTCCACTATAGTCTCCACTTTATTCTGTCCACACAGTCTCTCCACTATAGTCTTTCCACTATAGTCTGTCCACTTTAGTCTTTCCACTATTCTCTGTCCACTTTAGTCTTTCCACTTAGTCTTTCCAATTTGTCTGTCCACTTTAGTCTTTCCAGTATAGTCTGTCCACTTAGTCTTTCCACTATTCTCTGTCCACTTTAGTCTTTCCACTATAGTCTCCACTTTATTCTGTCCACTACAGTTTTTCCACTATAGTTTTTCCACTATAGTCTGTCCACTTTAGTCTTTCCACTTTATTCTGTCCAATACAGTCTTTCCACTTTAGTCTTTCCATTATTCTCTGTCCACTTTAGTCTTTCCACTATAGTCTCCACTTTATTCTGTACACTACAGTCTATCCACTATAGTCTGTCCACTTTAGTCTTTCCACTATTCTCTGTCCACTTTATTCTTTCCACTATACTCTCCACTTTATTCTGTCCACTACAGTATTTCCACTATAGTCTGTCCACTTTAGTCTTTCCACTATAGTCTCCACTTTATTCTGTCCACTATAGTCTTTCCACTATAGTCTTTCCACTATAGTCTGTCCACTTTAGTCTTTCCACTTTAGTTTTTCCACTTTAGTCTGTCCACTTTAGTCTTTCCACTATAGTCTGTCCACTTTAGTCTTTCCACTTTAGTCTTTCCACTTTATTCTTTCCACTTCAGTGTGTACACTTTAGTCTGTCCACTGAGTCTTTCAACTTCAGTCTTTCCACTATAGTCGTCTGTCCACTTTAGTCTTTCCACTTTAGTCTTTCCACTATAGTCTCCACTTTATTCTGTCCACTACAGTTTTTCCACTATAGTCTTTCCACTATAGTCTGTCCACTTTAGTCTTTCCACTATTCTCTGTCCACTTTAGTCTTTCCACTATAGTCTCCACTTTATTCTGTCCACTACAGTCTTTCCACTATAGTCTTTCCACTATAGTCTGTCAACTTTAGTCTTTCCACTGTTCTCTGTCCACTTTAGGCTTTCCACTATAGTCTCCATTTTATTCTGTCCACTACAGTCTTTCCACTATAGTCTGTCCACTTTGGTCTTTCCACTATTCTCTGTCCATTTTAGTCTTTCCCCTATAGTCTCCACTTTATTCTGTCCACTTTAGTCTTTCCACTTCAGTCTTTCCACTATAGTCTGTCCACTTTAGTCTTTCCACTTTAGTCTTTACACTATAGCCTCCACTTTATTCTGTCCACTACAGTCTTTCCACTTTAGTCTTTCCACTATTCTCTGTCCACTTTAGTCTTTCCACTATAGTCTCCACTTTATTCTGTCCACTACAGTCTTTCCACTGTAGTCTTTCCACTCTTGTCTGTCCACTTTATTCTTTCCACTATTCTCTGTCCACTTTAGTCTTTCCACTATAGTCTACACTTTATTCTGTCCACTACAGTCTTTCCACTATAGTCTGTCTATTTAGTCTTTCCACTTTAGTTTTTCCACTTTAGTCTGTCCACTTCAGTCTTTCCACTATAGTCTGTCCACTTTAGTCTTTCCACTTTAGTCTTTCCACTATAGTCTCCACTTTATTCTGTCCATTACAGTCTTTCCACTATAGTCTTTCCACTATAGTCTGTCCACTTTTGTCTTTCCACTATTCTCTGTCCACTTTAGTCTTTCCACTATAGTCTCCACTTTCTTCTGTCCACTACAGTCTTTCCACTATCGTCTTTCCACTATAGTCTGTCCACTTTAGTCTTTCCACTTTAGTCTTTCCACTATTCTCTGTCCACTTTAGTATTTCCACTTTAGTCTTTCCACTATAGTCTCCACTTTATTCTGTCCACACAGTCTCTCCACTTTAGTCTTTCCACTATTCTCTGTCCACTTTAGTCTTTCCACTATAGTCTCCACTTTATTCTGTCCACTACAGTCTTTCCACTGTAGTCTTTCCACTATTGTCTGTCCACTTTATTCTTTCCACTATTCTCTGTCCACTTTAGTCTTTCCACTATAGTCTACACTTTATTCTGTCCACTACAGTCTTTCCACTATAATCTGTCTATTTAGTCTTTCCACTTTAGTTTTTCCACTTTAGTCTGTCCACTTCAGTCTTTCCACTATAGTCTGTCCACTTTAGTCTTTCCACTTTAGTCTTTCCACTATAGTCTCCACTTTATTCTGTCCATTACAGTCTTTCCACTATAGTCTTTCCACTATAGTCTGTCCACTTTTGTCTTTCCACTATTCTCTGTCCACTTTAGTCTTTCCACTATAGTCTCCACTTTATTCTGTCCACTACAGTCTTTCCACTATCGTCTTTCCACTATAGTCTGTCCACTTTAGTCTTTCCACTTTAGTCTTTCCACTATTCTCTGTCCACTTTAGTATTTCCACTTTAGTCTTTCCACTATAGTCTCCACTTTATTCTGTCCACACAGTCTCTCCACTATAGTCTTTCCACTATAGTCTGTCCACTTTAGTCTTTCCACTATTCTCTGTCCACTTTAGTCTTTCCACTTTAGTCTTTCCATTTTGTCTGTCCACTTTAGTCTTTCCAGTATAGTCTGTCCACTTAGTCTTTCCACTATTCTCTGTCCACTTTAGTCTTTCCACTATAGTCTCCACTTTATTCTGTCCACTACAGTCTTTCCACTATAGTTTTTCCACTATAGTCTGTCCACTTTAGTCTTTCCACTTTATTCTGTCCAATACAGTCTTTCCACTTTAGTCTTTCCATTATTCTCTGTCCACTTTAGTCATTCCACTATAGTCTCCACTTTATTCTGTCCAGTACAGTCTATCCACTATAGTCTTTCCACTATAGTCTGTCCACTTTAGTATTTCCACTTTAGTCTTTCCACTATAGTCTCCACTTTATTCTGTCCACTACGGTCTCTCCACTATAGTCTTTTCACTATAGTCTGTCCACTTTAGTCTTTCCACTATTCTCTGTCCACTTTATTCTTTCCACTATAATCTCCACTTTATTCTGTCCACTACAGTGTTTCCACTATAGTCTGTCCACTTTAGTCTTTCCACTTTAGTCTTTCCACTATAGTCTCCACTTTATTCTGTCCACTACAGTTTTTCCACTATAGTCTTTCCAATATAGTCTGTCCACTTTAGTCTTTCCACTATTCTCTGTCCACTTTAGTCTTTCCACTATAGTCTCCACTTTATTCTGTCCACTACAGTCTTTCCACTATAGTCTTTCCACTATTCTCTGTCCACTTTAGTATTTCCACTTTAGTCTTTCCACTTTAGTCTTTCCATTTTAGTCTGTCCACTTTAGTCTTTCCACTATAGTCTGTCCACTTATTCGTTCCACTATTCTCTGTCCACTTTAGTCTTTCCACTATAGTCTCCACTTTATTCTGTCCACTACAGTCTCTCCACTATAGTTTTTCCACTATCGTCTGTCCACTTTAGTCTTTCCACTATTCTCTGTCCACATTATTCTTTCCACTATACTCTCCACTTTATTCTGTCCACTACAGTTTTTCCACTACAGTCTGTCCACTTTAGTCTTTCCACTTTAGTCTTTCCATTTTATTCTGTCCACTTTAGTCTTTCCACTATAGTCTGTCCACTTTAGTCTTTCCACTATTCTCTGTCCACTTTAGTCTTTCCACTATAGTCTCCACTTTATTCTGTCCACTACAGTATCTCCACTATAGTCTTTCCACTATAGTCTGTCCACTTTAGTCTTTCCACTATTCTCTGTCCACTTTATTCTTTCCACTATACTCTCCACTTTATTCTGTCCACTACAGTATTTCCACTTCTGTCCACTTTAGTCTTTCCACTATAGTCTCCACTTTATTCTGTCCACTACAGTCTTTCCACTATAGTCTTTCCTCTATAGTCTGTCCACTTTAGTCTTTCCACTTTAGTTTTTCCACTTTAGTCTGTCCACTTTAGTCTTTCCACTATAGTCTGTCCACGTTAGTCTTTCCACTTTAGTCTTTCCACTTTATTCTTTCCACTTCAGTGTGTACACTTTAGTCTGTCCACTGAGTCTTTCAACTTCAGTCTTTCCACTATAGTCTGTCCACTTTAGTCTTTCCACTTTAGTCTTTCCACTATAGTCTCCACTTTATTCTGTCCACTACAGTTTTTCCACTATAGTCTTTCCACTATAGTCTGTCCACTTTAGTCTTTCCACTATTCTCTGTCCACTTTTGTCTTTCCACTATAGTCTCCACTTTATTCTGTCCACTACAGTCTTTCCACTATAGTCTTTCCACTATAGTCTGTCAACTTTAGTCTTTCCACTATTCTCTGTCCACTTTAGGCTTTCCACTATAGTCTCCATTTTATTCTGTCCACTACAGTCTTTCCACTATAGTCTTTCCACTATAGTCTGTCCACTTTAGTCTTTCCACTTTAGTCTATCCACTATACTCTCCACTTTATTCTGTCCACTACAGTCTTTCCACTTTAGTCTTTCCACTATTCTCTGTCCACTTTAGTCTTTCCACTTTAGTCTTTCCACTATAGTCTCCACTTTATTCCGTCCACTACAGTCTTTCCACTATAGTCTTACCACTATAGTCTGTCCACTTTGGTCTTTCCACTATTCTCTGTCCTTTTTAGTCTTTCCCCTATAGTCTCCACTTTATTCTGTCCACTTTAGTCTTTCCACTTTAGTCTTTCCACTATAGTCTGTCCACTTTAGTTTTTCCACTATAGTCTTTCCACTTTAGTCTGTCCACTTAGTCTTTCCACTTCAGTCTTTCCACTATAGTCTGTCCACTTTAGTCTTTCCACTTTAGTCTTTACACTATAGCCTCCACTTTATTCTGTCCATTACAGTCTTTCCACTTTAGTCTTTCCACTATTCTCTGTCCACTTTAGTCTTTCCACTATAGTCTCCACTTTATTCTGTCCACTACAGTCTTTCCACTGTAGTCTTTCCACTATTGTCTGTCCACTTTATTCTTTCCACTATTCTCTGTCCACTTTAGTCTTTCCACTATAGTCTACACTTTATTCTGTCCACTACAGTCTTTCCACTATAGTCTGTCCACTTTAGTCTTTCCACTTTAGTTTTTCCACTTAGTCTGTCCACTTCAGTCTTTCCACTATAGTCTGTCCACTTTAGTCTTTCCACTTTAGTGTTTCCACTATAGTCTCCTCTTTATTCTGTCCATTACAGTCTTTCCACTATAGTCTGTCCGCTTTAGTCTTTCCACTCTTCTCTGTCCACTTTATTCTTTCCACTATACTCTCCACTTTATTCTGTCCACTACAGTATTTCCACTATAGTCTGTCCACTTTAGTCTGTCCACTTTAGTCTTTCCACTATAGTCTGTCCACTTTAGTCTTTCCACTATTCTCTGTCCACTTTAGTCTTTCTACTATAGTCTCCACTTTATTCTGTCCACTACAGTCTTTCCACTATAGTCTTTCCTCTTTATTCTGTCCACTACAGTCTTTCCACTTTAGTCTTTCCACTATCTTCTGTCCACTTTAGTCTTTCCACTTTAGTCTTTCCACTATAGTCACCACTTTATTCTGTCCACTATAGTCTCTCCACTGTAGTCTTTCCACTATAGTCTGTCCACTTTAGTCTTTCCACTATTCTCTGTCCACTTTATTCTTTCCACTATACTCTCCACTTTATTCTGTCCACTACAGTCTTTCCACTATAGTCTGTCCACTTTAGTCTTTCCACTTTAGTCTTTCCACTTTAGTTTTTCCACTTTAGTCTTTCCACTATAGTCTGTCCACTTTAGTCTTTCCACTATTCTCTGTCCACTTTAGTCTTTCCACTATAATCTCCACTTTATTCTGTCCACTACAGTCTTTCCACTATAGTCTTTCCACTATAGTCTGTCCACTTTAGTCTTTCCACTTTAGTCTTTCCACTATTCTCTTTCCACTTTAGTATTTCCACTTTAGTCTTTCCACTATAGTCTCCACTTTATTCTGTCCACTACAGTCTCTCCACTATAGTCTTTCCACTATAGTCTCCACTTTATTCTGTCCACTACAGTCTCTCCACTATAGTCTTTCCACTATAGTCTGTCCACTTTAGTCTTTCCACTATTCTCTGTCCACTTTAGTCTTTCCACTTTAGTCTTTCCACTATAGTCTCCACTTTATTCTGTCCACTACAGTCTCTCCACTATAGTCTTTCCACTATAGTCTGTCCACTTTAGTCTTTCCACTATTCTCTGTCTACTTTATTCATTCCACTATACTCTCCACTTTATTCTGTCCACTACAGTATTTCCACTATAGTCTGTCCACTTGAGACAGTCCACTTTAGTCTTTCCACTATAGTCTGTCCACTTTAGTCTTTCCACTATTCTCTGTCCACTTTAGTCTTTCCACTTTAGTCTTTCCACTTTAGTCTGCCCACTTTAGTCTTTCTATTACAGTCTGTCCACTTGAGTCTTTCCACTATTCTCTGTCCACTTTAATCTTTCCACTATAGTCTCCACTTTATTCTGCCCACTACAGTCTTTCCACTACAGTCTTTCCACTATAGTCTGTCCACTTTAGTCTTTCCACTTTAGTCTTTCCACTATAGTCTCCACTTTATTCTGTCCACTACAGTCTTTCCACTATAGTCTTTCCACTTTATTCTGTCCACTACAGTCTTTCCACTATAGTCTCCACTTTATTCTGTCCACTACATTCTTTCCACTTTAGTCTTTCCACTATTCTCTGTCCACTTTAGTCTTTCCACTATAGTCTCCACTATAGTCTGTCCACTTTAGTCTTTCCACTATTCTCTGTCTACTTTATTCATTCCACTATACTCTCCACTTTATTCTGTCCACTACAGTATTTCCACTATAGTCTGTCCACTTGAGACAGTCCACTTTAGTCTTTCCACTATAGTCTGTCCACTTTAGTCTTTCCACTATTCTCTGTCCACTTTAGTCTTTCCACTATAGTCTCCACTTTATTCTGTCCACTGCAGTCTTTCTACTATAGTCTTTCCACTTTATTCTGTCCACTACAGTCTTTCCACTATAGTCTGTCCACTTTAGTCTTTCCACTTTAGTCTTTCCACTTTAGTCTGCCCACTTTAGTCTTTCTATTACAGTCTGTCCACTTGAGTCTTTCCACTATTCTCTGTCCACTTTAATCTTTCCACTATAGTCTCCACTTTATTCTGCCCACTACAGTCTTTCCACTACAGTCTTTCCACTATAGTCTGTCCACTTTAGTCTTTCCACTTTAGTCTTTCCACTATAGTCTCCACTTTATTCTGTCCACTACAGTCTTTCCACTATAGTCTTTCCACTTTATTCTGTCCACTACAGTCTTTCCACTATAGCCTCCACTTTATTCTGTCCACTACATTCTTTCCACTTTAGTCTTTCCACTATTCTCTGTCCACTTTAGTCTTTCCACTATAGTCTCCACTTTATTCTGTCCACTACAGTTTTTCCACTGTAGTCTTTCCACTATTCTCTGTCCACTTTAGTCTTTCCACTATAGTCTCCACTTTATTCTGTCCACTACAGTCTTTCCACTACAGTCTTTCCACTATAGTCTTTCCACCATAGTCTTTCCACTATGGTCTGTCAACTTTAGTCTTTCCACTATTCTCTGTCCACTTTAGGCTTTTCACTATAGTCTCCATTTTATTCTGTCCACTACAGTCTTTCCACTACAGTCTTTCCACTATAGTCTTTCCACTATAGTCTGTCCACTTTAGTCTTTCCACTTTAGTCTATCCACTATAGTTTCCACTTTATTCTGTCCACTACAGTCTTTCCACTTTAGTCTTTCCACTATTCTCTGTCCACTTTAGTCTTTCCACTTTAGTCTTTCCACTATAGTCTCCACTTTATTCCATCCACTAAAGTCTTTCCACTATAGTCTTTCCAATATAGTCTGTCCACTTTAGTCTTTCCACTATTCTCTGTCCACTTTAGTCTTTCCACTATAGTCTCCACTTTATTCTGTCCACTACATTCTTTCCACTTTAGTCTTTCCACTATAGTCTGTCCACTTTATTCTTTCCACTATTCTCTGTCCACTATAGTCTACACTTTATTCTGTCCACTACAGTCTTTCCACTATAGTCTGTCCACTTTAGTCTTTCCATTTTAGTCTTTCCACTAAAGTCTCCACTTTATTCTGTCCACTACACTCTTTCCACTATAGTCTTTCCACTATAGTCTGTCCACTTTAGTCTTTCCACTTTAGTCTTTCCACTATAGTCTCCACTTTATTCTGTCCACTACAGTCTCTCCACTATAGTCTTTCCACTATAGTCTGTCCACTTTAGTCTTTCCACTATTCTCTGTCCACTTTATTCTTTCCACTATACTCTCCACTTTATTCTGTCCACTACAGTATTTCCACTATAGTCTGTCCACTTTAGTCTGTCCACTTTAGTCTTTCCACTATAGTCTGTCCACTTTAGTCTTTCCACTATTCTCTGTCCACTTTAGTCTTTCCAATATAGTCTCCACTTTATTCTGTCCACTACAGTCTTTCCACTATAGTCTTTCCACTTTATTCTGTCCACTACAGTCATTCCACTATAGTCTGTCCACTTTAGTCTTTCCACTTTAGTCTTTCCACTATAGTCTGTCCACTTTAGTCTTTCCACTTTAGTCTATCCACTATAGTTTCCACTTTATTCTGTCCACTACAGTCTTTCCACTTTAGTCTTTCCACTATTCTCTGTCCACTTTAGTCTTTCCACTATAGTCTCCACTTTATTCTGCCCACTACAGTCTTTCCAATAAAGTCTTTCCACTATAGTCTGTCCACTTTAGTCTCTCCACTTTAGTCTTTCCACTTTAGTCGGTCCACTATAGTCTCCACTTTATTCTGTCCACTACAGTCTCTCCACTATAGTCTTTCCACTATAGTCTGTCCACTTTAGTCTTTCCACTATTCTCTGTCCACTTTATTCTTTCCACTATACTCTCCACTTTATTCTGTCCACTACAGTATTTCCACTATAGTCTGTCCACTTTAGTCTGTCCACTTTAGTCTTTCCACTATAGTCTGTCCACTTTAGTCTTTCCACTATTCTCTGTCCACTTTAGTCTTTCCAATATAGTCTCCACTTTATTCTGTCCACTACAGTCTTTCCACTATAGTCTTTCCACTTTATTCTATCCACTACAGTCATTCCACTATAGTCTGTCCACTTTAGTCTTTCCACTTTAGTCTTTCCACTATAGTCTGTCCACTTTAGTCTTTCCACTTTAGTCTATCCACTATAGTTTCCACTTTATTCTGTCCACTACAGTCTTTCCACTTTAGTCTTTCCACTATTCTCTGTCCACTTTAGTCTTTCCACTATAGTCTCCACTTTATTCTGCCCACTACAGTCTTTCCAATAAAGTCTTTCCACTATAGTCTGTCCACTTTAGTCTCTCCACTTTAGTCTTTCCACTTTAGTCGGTCCACTTTAGTCTTTCCACTATAGTCTCCACTTTATTCTGTCCACTACATTCTTTCCACTTTAGTCTTTCCACTATTCTCTGTCCACTTTAGTCTTTCCACTATAGTCTCCACTTTATTCTGTCCACTACAGTTTTTGCACTATAGTCTTTCCACTATAGTCTGTCCACTTTAGTCTTTCCACTATTCTCTGTCCACTTTAGTCTTTCCACTATAGTCTCCACTTTATTCTGTCCACTACAGTCTTTCCACTATAGTCTTTCCACTATAGTCTGTCAACTTTAGTCTTTCCACTATTCTCTGTCCACTTTAGGCTTTCCACTATAGTCTCCATTTTATTCTGTCCACTACAGTCTTTCCACTGTAGTCTTTCCACTATAGTCTGTCCACTTTAGTCTTTCCACTTTAGTCTATCCACTATAGTCTCCACTTTATTCTGTCCACTACAGTCTTTCCACTTTAGTCTTTCCACTATACTCTGTCCACTTTAGTCTTTCCACTTTAGTCTTTCCACTATAGTCTCCACTTTAGTCTTTCCACTTTAGTCTTTCCACTATAGTCTCCACTTTATTCTGTCCACTACAGTCTTTCCACTATAGTTTTTCCACTATAGTCTGTCCACTTTAGTCTTTCCACTTTATTCTGTCCACTACAGTCTTTCCACTTTAGTCTTTCCACTATTCTCTGTCCACTTTAGTCTTTCCACTTTAGTCTTTCAACTATAGTCTCCACTTTATTCTGTCCACTACAGTCTCTCCACTATAGTCTTTCCACTATAGTCTGTCCACTTTAGTCTTTCCACTATTCTCTGTCCACTTTATTCTTTCCACTATACTCTCCACTTTATTCTGTCCACTACAGTATTTCCACTATAGTCTGTCCACTTTAGTCTGTCCACTTTAGTCTTTCCACTATAGTCTGTCCACTTTAGTCTTTCCACTATTCTCTGTCCATTTTAGTCTTTCCACTATAGTCTACACTTTATTCTGTCCACTACAGTCTTTCCACTTTAGTCTTTCCACTATTCTCTGTCCACTTTAGTCTTTCCACTTTAGTCTTTCCACTATAGTCTCCACTTTATTCTGTCCACTATGTCTCTCCACTATAGTCTTTCCACAATAGTCTGTCCACTTTAGTCTTTCCACTATTCTCTGTCCACTTTATTCTTTCCACTAAACTCTCCACTTTATTCTGTCCACTACAGTCATTCCACTATAGTCTGTCCACTTTAGTCTTTCCACATTAGTCTTTCCACTTTAGTCTTTCCACTTTAGTCTTTCCACTATAGTCTGTCCACTTTAGTCTTTCCACTATTCTCTGTCCACTTTAGTCTTTCCACTATAGTCTCCACTTTATTCTGCCAACTACAGTCTTTCCTCTATAGTCTTTCCACTATGGTCTGTCCACTTTAGTCTTTCCACTTTAGTCTTTCCACTTTAGTCTGTCCACTTTAGTCTTTCCACTATAGTCTCCATTTTATTCTGTCCACTATAGTCTTTCCACTATAGTCTGTCCACTTTAGTCTTTCCACTTTAGTCTTTCCAATTTAGTCTTTCCACTACAGTCTTTCCACTATAGTCTGTCCACTTTTGTCTTTCCACTTTAGTCTTTCCACTATAGTCTCCACTTTATTCTGTCCACTACAGTCTTTCCACTATAGTCTTTCCACTATAGTCTGTCAACTTTAGTCTTTCCACTATTCTCTGTCCACTTTAGGCTTTCCACTATAGTCTCCATTTTATTCTGTCCACTACAGTCTTTCCACTATAGTCTTTCCACTATAGTCTGTCAACTTTAGTCTTTCCACTATTCTCTGTCCACTTTAGGCTTTCCACTATAGTCTCCATTTTATTCTGTCCACTACAGTCTTTCCACTATAGTCTTTCCACTATAGTCTGTCAACTTTAGTCTTTCCACTATTCTCTGTCCACTTTAGGCTTTCCACTATAGTCTCCATTTTATTCTGTCCACTACAGTCTTTCCACTATAGTCTTTCCACTATAGTCTGTCCACTTTAGTCTTTCCACTTTAGTCTATCCACTATACTCTCCACTTTATTCTGTCCACTACAGTCTTTCCACTTTAGTCTTTCCACTATTCTCTGTCCACTTTAGTCTTTCCACTATAGTCTCCACTTTATTCTGAAAACTACAGTCTTTCCTCTATAGTCTTTCCACTATAGTCTGTCCACTTTAGTCTTTCCACTATAGTCTCCATTTTATTCTGTCCACTATAGTCTTTCCACTATAGTCTGTCCACTTTAGTCTTTCCACTTTAGTCTTTCCACTTTAGTCTGTCCATTTTAGTCTTTCCACTACAGTCTGTCCACTTTAGTCTTTCCACTATTCTCTGTCCACTTTAGTCCTTCCACTATAGTCTCCACTTTATTCTGCCCACTACAGTCTTTCCAATAAAGTCTTTCCACTATAGTCTGTCCACTTTAGTCTCTCCACTCTAGTCTTTCCACTTTAGTCGGTCCACTTTAGTCTTTCCACTATAGTCTCCACTTTATTCTGTCCACTACATTCTTTCCACTTTAGTCTTTCCACTATTCTCTGTCCACTTTAGTCTTTCCACTATAGTCTCCACTTTATTCTGTCCACTACAGTTTTTGCACTATAGTCTTTCCACTATAGTCTGTCCACTTTAGTCTTTCCACTATTCTCTTTCCACTTTAGTCTTTCCACTATAGTCTCCACTTTATTCTGTCCACTACAGTCTTTCCACTATAGTCTTTCCACTATAGTCTGTCAACTTTAGTCTTTCCACTATTCTCTGTCCACTTTAGGCTTTCCACTATAGTCTCCATTTTATTCTGTCCACTACAGTCTTTTCACTATAGTCTTTCCACTATAGTCTGTCCACTTTAGTCTTTCCACTTTAGTCTATCCACTATAGTCTCCACTTTATTCTGTCCACTACAGTCTTTCCACTTTAGTCTTTCCACTATACTCTGTCCACTTTAGTCTTTCCACTTTAGTCTTTCCACTATAGTCTCCACTTTAGTCTTTCCACTTTAGTCTTTCCACTATAGTCTCCACTTTATTCTGTCCACTACAGTCTTTCCACTATAGTTTTTCCACTATAGTCTGTCCACTTTAGTCTTTCCACTTTATTCTGTCCACTACAGTCTTTCCACTTTAGTCTTTCCACTATTCTCTGTCCACTTTAGTCTTTCCACTTTAGTCTTTCAACTATAGTCTCCACTTTATTCTGTCCACTACAGTCTCTCCACTATAGTCTTTCCACTATAGTCTGTCCACTTTAGTCTTTCCACTATTCTCTGTCCACTTTATTCTTTCCACTATACTCTCCACTTTATTCTGTCCACTACAGTATTTCCACTATAGTCTGTCCACTTTAGTCTGTCCACTTTAGTCTTTCCACTATAGTCTGTCCACTTTAGTCTTTCCACTATTCTCTGTCCATTTTAGTCTTTCCACTATAGTCTACACTTTATTCTGTCCACTACAGTCTTTCCACTATAGTCTTTCCTCTTTATTCTGTCCACTACAGTCTTTCCACTTTAGTCTTTCCACTATTCTCTGTCCACTTTAGTCTTTCCACTTTAGTCTTTCCACTATAGTCTCCACTTTATTCTGTCCACTATAGTCTCTCCACTATAGTCTTTCCACAATAGTCTGTCCACTTTAGTCTTTCCACTATTCTCTGTCCACTTTATTCTTTCCACTAAACTCTCCACTTTATTCTGTCCACTACAGTCATTCCACTATAGTCTTTCCACTTTAGTCTTTCCACTTTAGTCTTTCCACTATAGTCTGTCCACTTTAGTCTTTCCACTATTCTCTGTCCACTTTAGTCTTTCCACTATAGTCTCCACTTTATTCTGCCAACTACAGTCTTTCCTCTATAGTCTTTCCACTATAGTCTGTCCACTTTAGTCTTTCCACTTTAGTCTTTCCACTTTAGTCTGTCCACGTCCACTTTAGTCTTTCCACTATAGTCTCCATTTTATTCTGTCCACTATAGTCTTTCCACTATAGTCTGTCCACTTTAGTCTTTCCACTTTAGTCTTTCCAATTTAGTCTTTCCACTACAGTCTTTCCACTATAGTCTGTCCACTTTTGTCTTTCCACTTTAGTCTTTCCACTATAGTCTCCACTTTATTCTGTCCACTACAGTCTTTCCACTATAGTCTTTCCACTATAGTCTGTCAACTTTAGTCTTTCCACTATTCTCTGTCCACTTTAGGCTTTCCACTATAGTCTCCATTTTATTCTGTCCACTACAGTCTTTCCACTATAGTCTTTCCACTATAGTCTGTCAACTTTAGTCTTTCCACTATTCTCTGTCCACTTTAGGCTTTCCACTATAGTCTCCATTTTATTCTGTCCACTACAGTCTTTCCACTATAGTCTTTCCACTATAGTCTGTCCACTTTAGTCTTTCCACTTTAGTCTATCCACTATACTCTCCACTTTATTCTATCCACTACAGTCTTTCCACTTTAGTCTTTCCACTATTCTCTGTCCACTTTAGTCTTTCCACTTTAGTCTTTCCACTATAGTCTCCACTTTACTCCGTCCACTACAGTCTTTCCACTATAGTCTTACCACTATAGTCTGTCCACTTTGGTCTTTCCACTATTCTCTGTCCATTTTAGTCTTTCCCCTATAGTCTCCACTTTATTCTGTCCACTTTAGTCTTTCCACTTTAGTCTTTCCACTATAGTCTGTCCACTTTAGTTTTTCCACTATAGTCTTTCCACTTTAGTCTGTCCACTTAGTCTTTCCACTTCAGTCTTTCCACTATAGTCTGTCCACTTTAGTCTTTCCACTATTCTCTGTCCACTTTAGTCTTTCCACTTTAGTCTTTCCATTTTGTCTGTCCACTTTAGTCTTTCCACTATAGTCTGTCCACTTCAGTCTTTCCACTTTAGTCTTTACACTATAGCCTCCACTTTATTCTGTCCACTACAGTCTTTCCACTATAGTCTTTCCACTATAGTCTGTCAACTTTAGTCTTTCCACTATTCTCTGTCCACTTTAGGCTTTCCACTATAGTCTCCATTTTATTCTGTCCACTACAGTCTTTCCACTGTAGTCTTTCCACTATAGTCTGTCCACTTTAGTCTTTCCACTTTAGTCTATCCACTATAGTCTCCACTTTATTCTGTCCACTACAGTCTTTCCACTTTAGTCTTTCCACTATACTCTGTCCACTTTAGTCTTTCCACTTTAGTCTTTCCACTATAGTCTCCACTTTAGTCTTTCCACTTTAGTCTTTCCACTATAGTCTCCACTTTATTCTGTCCACTACAGTCTTTCCACTATAGTTTTTCCACTATAGTCTGTCCACTTTAGTCTTTCCACTTTATTCTGTCCACTACAGTCTTTCCACTTTAGTCTTTCCACTATTCTCTGTCCACTTTAGTCTTTCCACTTTAGTCTTTCAACTATAGTCTCCACTTTATTCTGTCCACTACAGTCTCTCCACTATAGTCTTTCCACTATAGTCTGTCCACTTTAGTCTTTCCACTATTCTCTGTCCACTTTATTCTTTCCACTATACTCTCCACTTTATTCTGTCCACTACAGTATTTCCACTATAGTCTGTCCACTTTAGTCTGTCCACTTTAGTCTTTCCACTATAGTCTGTCCACTTTAGTCTTTCCACTATTCTCTGTCCATTTTAGTCTTTCCACTATAGTCTACACTTTATTCTGTCCACTACAGTCTTTCCACTTTAGTCTTTCCACTATTCTCTGTCCACTTTAGTCTTTCCACTTTAGTCTTTCCACTATAGTCTCCACTTTATTCTGTCCACTATGTCTCTCCACTATAGTCTTTCCACAATAGTCTGTCCACTTTAGTCTTTCCACTATTCTCTGTCCACTTTATTCTTTCCACTAAACTCTCCACTTTATTCTGTCCACTACAGTCATTCCACTATAGTCTGTCCACTTTAGTCTTTCCACATTAGTCTTTCCACTTTAGTCTTTCCACTTTAGTCTTTCCACTATAGTCTGTCCACTTTAGTCTTTCCACTATTCTCTGTCCACTTTAGTCTTTCCACTATAGTCTCCACTTTATTCTGCCAACTACAGTCTTTCCTCTATAGTCTTTCCACTATAGTCTGTCCACTTTAGTCTTTCCACTTTAGTCTTTCCACTTTAGTCTGTCCACTTTAGTCTTTCCACTATAGTCTCCATTTTATTCTGTCCACTATAGTCTTTCCACTATAGTCTGTCCACTTTAGTCTTTCCACTTTAGTCTTTCCAATTTAGTCTTTCCACTACAGTCTTTCCACTATAGTCTGTCCACTTTTGTCTTTCCACTTTAGTCTTTCCACTATAGTCTCCACTTTATTCTGTCCACTACAGTCTTTCCACTATAGTCTTTCCACTATAGTCTGTCAACTTTAGTCTTTCCACTATTCTCTGTCCACTTTAGGCTTTCCACTATAGTCTCCATTTTATTCTGTCCACTACAGTCTTTCCACTATAGTCTTTCCACTATAGTCTGTCAACTTTAGTCTTTCCACTATTCTCTGTCCACTTTAGGCTTTCCACTATAGTCTCCATTTTATTCTGTCCACTACAGTCTTTCCACTATAGTCTTTCCACTATAGTCTGTCCACTTTAGTCTTTCCACTTTAGTCTATCCACTATACTCTCCACTTTATTCTGTCCACTACAGTCTTTCCACTTTAGTCTTTCCACTATTCTCTGTCCACTTTAGTCTTTCCACTATAGTCTCCACTTTATTCTGAAAACTACAGTCTTTCCTCTATAGTCTTTCCACTATAGTCTGTCCACTTTAGTCTTTCCACTATAGTCTCCATTTTATTCTGTCCACTATAGTCTTTCCACTATAGTCTGTCCACTTTAGTCTTTCCACTTTAGTCTTTCCACTTTAGTCTGTCCATTTTAGTCTTTCCACTACAGTCTGTCCACTTTAGTCTTTCCACTATTCTCTGTCCACTTTAGTCCTTCCACTATAGTCTCCACTTTATTCTGCCCACTACAGTCTTTCCAATAAAGTCTTTCCACTATAGTCTGTCCACTTTAGTCTCTCCACTTTAGTCTTTCCACTTTAGTCGGTCCACTTTAGTCTTTCCACTATAGTCTCCACTTTATTCTGTCCACTACATTCTTTCCACTTTAGTCTTTCCACTATTCTCTGTCCACTTTAGTCTTTCCACTATAGTCTCCACTTTATTCTGTCCACTACAGTTTTTGCACTATAGTCTTTCCACTATAGTCTGTCCACTTTAGTCTTTCCACTATTCTCTGTCCACTTTAGTCTTTCCACTATAGTCTCCACTTTATTCTGTCCACTACAGTCTTTCCACTATAGTCTTTCCACTATAGTCTGTCAACTTTAGTCTTTCCACTATTCTCTGTCCACTTTAGGCTTTCCACTATAGTCTCCATTTTATTCTGTCCACTACAGTTTTTTCACTATAGTCTTTCCACTATAGTCTGTCCACTTTAGTCTTTCCACTTTAGTCTATCCACTATAGTCTCCACTTTATTCTGTCCACTACAGTCTTTCAACTTTAGTCTTTCCACTATACTCTGTCCACTTTAGTCTTTCCACTTTAGTCTTTCCACTATAGTCTCCACTTTAGTCTTTCCACTTTAGTCTTTCCACTATAGTCTCCACTTTATTCTGTCCACTACAGTCTTTCCACTATAGTTTTTCCACTATAGTCTGTCCACTTTAGTCTTTCCACTTTATTCTGTCCACTACAGTCTTTCCACTTTAGTCTTTCCACTATTCTCTGTCCACTTTAGTCTTTCCACTTTAGTCTTTCAACTATAGTCTCCACTTTATTCTGTCCACTACAGTCTCTCCACTATAGTCTTTCCACTATAGTCTGTCCACTTTAGTCTTTCCACTATTCTCTGTCCACTTTATTCTTTCCACTATACTCTCCACTTTATTCTGTCCACTACAGTATTTCCACTATAGTCTGTCCACTTTAGTCTGTCCACTTTAGTCTTTCCACTATAGTCTGTCCACTTTAGTCTTTCCACTATTCTCTGTCCATTTTAGTCTTTCCACTATAGTCTACACTTTATTCTGTCCACTACAGTCTTTCCACTATAGTCTTTCCTCTTTATTCTGTCCACTACAGTCTTTCCACTTTAGTCTTTCCACTATTCTCTGTCCACTTTAGTCTTTCCACTTTAGTCTTTCCACTATAGTCTCCACTTTATTCTGTCCACTATAGTCTCTCCACTATAGTCTTTCCACAATAGTCTGTCCACTTTAGTCTTTCCACTATTCTCTGTCCACTTTATTCTTTCCACTAAACTCTCCACTTTATTCTGTCCACTACAGTCATTCCACTATAGTCTTTCCACTTTAGTCTTTCCACTTTAGTCTTTCCACTATAGTCTGTCCACTTTAGTCTTTCCACTATTCTCTGTCCACTTTAGTCTTTCCACTATAGTCTCCACTTTATTCTGCCAACTACAGTCTTTCCTCTATAGTCTTTCCACTATAGTCTGTCCACTTTAGTCTTTCCACTTTAGTCTTTCCACTTTAGTCTGTCCACTTTAGTCTTTCCACTATAGTCTCCATTTTATTCTGTCCACTATAGTCTTTCCACTATAGTCTGTCCACTTTAGTCTTTCCACTTTAGTCTTTCCAATTTAGTCTTTCCACTACAGTCTTTCCACTATAGTCTGTCCACTTTTGTCTTTCCACTTTAGTCTTTCCACTATAGTCTCCACTTTATTCTGTCCACTACAGTCTTTCCACTATAGTCTTTCCACTATAGTCTGTCAACTTTAGTCTTTCCACTATTCTCTGTCCACTTTAGGCTTTCCACTATAGTCTCCATTTTATTCTGTCCACTACAGTCTTTCCACTATAGTCTTTCCACTATAGTCTGTCAACTTTAGTCTTTCCACTATTCTCTGTCCACTTTAGGCTTTCCACTATAGTCTCCATTTTATTCTGTCCACTACAGTCTTTCCACTATAGTCTTTCCACTATAGTCTGTCCACTTTAGTCTTTCCACTTTAGTCTATCCACTATACTCTCCACTTTATTCTGTCCACTACAGTCTTTCCACTTTAGTCTTTCCACTATTCTCTGTCCACTTTAGTATTTCCACTTTAGTCTTTCCACTATAGTCTCCACTTTACTCCGTCCACTACAGTCTTTCCACTATAGTCTTACCACTATAGTCTGTCCACTTTGGTCTTTCCACTATTCTCTGTCCATTTTAGTCTTTCCCCTATAGTCTCCACTTTATTCTGTCCACTTTAGTCTTTCCACTTTAGTCTTTCCACTATAGTCTGTCCACTTTAGTTTTTCCACTATAGTCTTTCCACTTTAGTCTGTCCACTTAGTCTTTCCACTTCAGTCTTTCCACTATAGTCTGTCCACTTTAGTCTTTCCACTTTAGTCTTTACACTATAGCCTCCACTTTATTCTGTCCATTACAGTCTTTCCACTTTAGTCTTTCTACTATTCTCTGTCCACTTTAGTCTTTCCACTATAGTCTCCACTTTATTCTGTCCACTACAGTCTTTCCACTGTAGTCTTTCCACTATTGTCTGTCCACTTTATTCTTTCCACTATTCTCTGTCCACTTTAGTCTTTCCACTATAGTCTACACTTTATTCTGTCCACTACAGTCTTTCCCCTATAGTCTGTCCACTTTAGTCTTTCCACTTTAGTTTTTCCACTTAGTCTGTCCACTTCAGTCTTTCCACTATAGTCTGTCCACTTTAGTCTTTCCACTTTAGTGTTTCCACTATAGTCTCCACTTTATTCTGTGCATTACAGTCTTTCCACTATAGTCTGTCCGCTTTAGTCTTTCCACTATTCTCTGTCCACTTTATTCTTTACACTATACTCTCCACTTTATTCTGTCCACTACAGTATTTCCACTATAGTCTGTCCACTTTAGTCTGTCCACTTTAGTCTCTCAACTATAGTCTGTCCACTTTAGTCTTTCCACTATTCTCTGTCCACTTTATTCTTTCCACTATACTCTCCACTTTATTCTGTCCACTACAGTATTTCCACTATAGTCTGTCCACTTTAGTCTGTCCACTTTAGTCTTTCCACTATAGTCTGTCCACTTTAGTCTTTCCACTATTCTCTGTCCACTTTAGTCTTTCCAATATAGTCTCCACTTTATTCTGTCCACTACAGTCTTTCCACTATAGTCTTTCCACTTTATTCTGTCCACTACAGTCATTCCACTATAGTCTGTCCACTTTAGTCTTTCCACTTTAGTCTTTCCACTTTAGTCTGTCCACTTTAGTCTTTCCACTACAGTCTGTCCACTTTAGTCTTTCCACTATTCTCTGTCCACTTTACTCTTTCCACTATAGTCTCCACTTTATTCTTCCCACTACAGTCTTTCCAATAAAGTCTTTCCACTATAGTCTGTCCACTTTAGTCTCTCCACTTTAGTCTTTCCACTTTAGTCGGTCCACTTTAGTCTTTCCACTATAGTCTCCACTTTATTCTGTCCACTACATTCTTTCCACTTTAGTCTTTCCACTATTCTCTGTCCACTTTAGTCTTTCCACTATAGTCTCCACTTTATTCTGTCCACTACAGTTTTTCCACTATAGTCTTTACACTATGGTCTGTCCACTTTAGTCTTTCCACTATTCTCTGTCCACTTTAGTCTTTCCACTATAGTCTCCACTTTATTCTGTCCACTACAGTCTTTCCACTATAGTCTTTCCACTATAGTCTTTCCACTATAGTCTGTCAACTTTAGTCTTTCCACTATTCTCTGTCCACTTTAGGCTTTCCACTATAGTCTCCATTTTATTCTGTCCACTACAGTCTTTCCACTATAGTCTTTCCACTATAGTCTGTCCACTTTAGTCTTTCCACTATAGTCTGTCCACTTTAGTCTTTCCACTATTCTCTGTCCACTTTAGTCTTTCCAATATAGTCTCCACTTTATTCTGTCCACTACAGTCTTTCCACTATAGTCTTTCCACTTTATTCTGTCCACTACAGTCATTCCACTATAGTCTGTCCACTTTAGTCTTTCCACTTTAGTCTTTCCACTTTAGTCTGTCCATTTTAGTCTTTCCACTACAGTCTGTCCACTTTAGTCTTTCCACTATTCTCTGTCCACTTTAGTCTTTCCACTATAGTCTCCACTTTATTCTGTCCACTACAGTTTTTGCACTATAGTCTTTCCACTATAGTCTGTCCACTTTAGTCTTTCCACTATTCTCTGTCCACTTTAGTCTTTCCACTATAGTCTCCTCTTTATTCTGTCCACTACAGTCTTTCCACTATAGTCTTTCCACTATAGTCTTTCCACTATAGTCTGTCAACTTTAGTCTTTCCACTATTCTCTGTCCACTTTAGGCTTTCCACTATAGTCTCCATTTTATTCTGTCCACTACAGTCTTTCCACTATAGTCTTTCCACTATAGTCTGTCCACTTTAGTCTTTCCACTTTAGTCTATCCACTATAGTCTCCACTTTATTCTGTCCACTACAGTCTTTCCACTTTAGTCTTTCAACTATACTCTGTCCACTTTAGTCTTTCCACTTTAGTCTTTCCACTATAGTCTCCACTTTAGTCTTTCCACTTTAGTCTTTCCACTATAGTCTCCACTTTATTCTGTCCACTACAGTCTTTCCACTATAGTTTTTCCACTATAGTCTGTCCACTTTAGTCTTTCCACTATTCTCTGTCCACTTTAGGCTTTCCACTATAGTCTCCATTTTATTCTGTCCACTACAGTCTTTCCACTGTAGTCTTTCCACTATAGTCTGTCCACTTTAGTCTTTCCACTTTAGTCTACCCACTATAGTCTCCACTTTATTCTGTCCACTACAGTCTTTCCACTTTAGTCTTTCCACTATACTCTGTCCACTTTAGTCTTTCCACTTTAGTCTTTCCACTATAGTCTCCACTTTAGTCTTTCCACTTTAGTCTTTCCACTATAGTCTCCACTTTATTCTGTCCACTACAGTCTTTCCACTATAGTTTTTCCACTATAGTCTGTCCACTTTAGTCTTTCCACTTTATTCTGTCCACTACAGTCTTTCCACTTTAGTCTTTCCACTATTCTCTGTCCACTTTAGTCTTTCCACTTTAGTCTTTCAACTATAGTCTCCACTTTATTCTGTCCACTACAGTCTCTCCACTATAGTCTTTCCACTATAGTCTGTCCACTTTAGTCTTTCCACTATTCTCTGTCCACTTTATTCTTTCCACTATACTCTCCACTTTATTCTGTCCACTACAGTATTTCCACTATAGTCTGTCCACTTTAGTCTGTCCACTTTAGTCTTTCCACTATAGTCTGTCCACTTTAGTCTTTCCACTATTCTCTGTCCATTTTAGTCTTTCCACTATAGTCTACACTTTATTCTGTCCACTACAGTCTTTCCACTTTAGTCTTTCCACTATTCTCTGTCCACTTTAGTCTTTCCACTTTAGTCTTTCCACTATAGTCTCCACTTTATTCTGTCCACTATGTCTCTCCACTATAGTCTTTCCACAATAGTCTGTCCACTTTAGTCTTTCCACTATTCTCTGTCCACTTTATTCTTTCCACTAAACTCTCCACTTTATTCTGTCCACTACAGTCATTCCACTATAGTCTGTCCACTTTAGTCTTTCCACATTAGTCTTTCCACTTTAGTCTTTCCACTTTAGTCTTTCCACTATAGTCTGTCCACTTTAGTCTTTCCACTATTCTCTGTCCACTTTAGTCTTTCCACTATAGTCTCCACTTTATTCTGCCAACTACAGTCTTTCCTCTATAGTCTTTCCACTATAGTCTGTCCACTTTAGTCTTTCCACTTTAGTCTTTCCACTTTAGTCTGTCCACTTTAGTCTTTCCACTATAGTCTCCATTTTATTCTGTCCACTATAGTCTTTCCACTATAGTCTGTCCACTTTAGTCTTTCCACTTTAGTCTTTCCAATTTAGTCTTTCCACTACAGTCTTTCCACTATAGTCTGTCCACTTTTGTCTTTCCACTTTAGTCTTTCCACTATAGTCTCCACTTTATTCTGTCCACTACAGTCTTTCCACTATAGTCTTTCCACTATAGTCTGTCAACTTTAGTCTTTCCACTATTCTCTGTCCACTTTAGGCTTTCCACTATAGTCTCCATTTTATTCTGTCCACTACAGTCTTTCCACTATAGTCTTTCCACTATAGTCTGTCAACTTTAGTCTTTCCACTATTCTCTGTCCACTTTAGGCTTTCCACTATAGTCTCCATTTTATTCTGTCCACTACAGTCTTTCCACTATAGTCTTTCCACTATAGTCTGTCCACTTTAGTCTTTCCACTTTAGTCTATCCACTATACTCTCCACTTTATTCTGTCCACTACAGTCTTTCCACTTTAGTCTTTCCACTATTCTCTGTCCACTTTAGTCTTTCCACTATAGTCTCCACTTTATTCTGAAAACTACAGTCTTTCCTCTATAGTCTTTCCACTATAGTCTGTCCACTTTAGTCTTTCCACTATAGTCTCCATTTTATTCTGTCCACTATAGTCTTTCCACTATAGTCTGTCCACTTTAGTCTTTCCACTTTAGTCTTTCCACTTTAGTCTGTCCATTTTAGTCTTTCCACTACAGTCTGTCCACTTTAGTCTTTCCACTATTCTCTGTCCACTTTAGTCCTTCCACTATAGTCTCCACTTTATTCTGCCCACTACAGTCTTTCCAATAAAGTCTTTCCACTATAGTCTGTCCACTTTAGTCTCTCCACTTTAGTCTTTCCACTTTAGTCGGTCCACTTTAGTCTTTCCACTATAGTCTCCACTTTATTCTGTCCACTACATTCTTTCCACTTTAGTCTTTCCACTATTCTCTGTCCACTTTAGTCTTTCCACTATAGTCTCCACTTTATTCTGTCCACTACAGTTTTTGCACTATAGTCTTTCCACTATAGTCTGTCCACTTTAGTCTTTCCACTATTCTCTGTCCACTTTAGTCTTTCCACTATAGTCTCCACTTTATTCTGTCCACTACAGTCTTTCCACTATAGTCTTTCCACTATAGTCTGTCAACTTTAGTCTTTCCACTATTCTCTGTCCACTTTAGGCTTTCCACTATAGTCTCCATTTTATTCTGTCCACTACAGTTTTTTCACTATAGTCTTTCCACTATAGTCTGTCCACTTTAGTCTTTCCACTTTAGTCTATCCACTATAGTCTCCACTTTATTCTGTCCACTACAGTCTTTCAACTTTAGTCTTTCCACTATACTCTGTCCACTTTAGTCTTTCCACTTTAGTCTTTCCACTATAGTCTCCACTTTAGTCTTTCCACTTTAGTCTTTCCACTATAGTCTCCACTTTATTCTGTCCACTACAGTCTTTCCACTATAGTTTTTCCACTATAGTCTGTCCACTTTAGTCTTTCCACTTTATTCTGTCCACTACAGTCTTTCCACTTTAGTCTTTCCACTATTCTCTGTCCACTTTAGTCTTTCCACTTTAGTCTTTCAACTATAGTCTCCACTTTATTCTGTCCACTACAGTCTCTCCACTATAGTCTTTCCACTATAGTCTGTCCACTTTAGTCTTTCCACTATTCTCTGTCCACTTTATTCTTTCCACTATACTCTCCACTTTATTCTGTCCACTACAGTATTTCCACTATAGTCTGTCCACTTTAGTCTGTCCACTTTAGTCTTTCCACTATAGTCTGTCCACTTTAGTCTTTCCACTATTCTCTGTCCATTTTAGTCTTTCCACTATAGTCTACACTTTATTCTGTCCACTACAGTCTTTCCACTATAGTCTTTCCTCTTTATTCTGTCCACTACAGTCTTTCCACTTTAGTCTTTCCACTATTCTCTGTCCACTTTAGTCTTTCCACTTTAGTCTTTCCACTATAGTCTCCACTTTATTCTGTCCACTATAGTCTCTCCACTATAGTCTTTCCACAATAGTCTGTCCACTTTAGTCTTTCCACTATTCTCTGTCCACTTTATTCTTTCCACTAAACTCTCCACTTTATTCTGTCCACTACAGTCATTCCACTATAGTCTTTCCACTTTAGTCTTTCCACTTTAGTCTTTCCACTATAGTCTGTCCACTTTAGTCTTTCCACTATTCTCTGTCCACTTTAGTCTTTCCACTATAGTCTCCACTTTATTCTGCCAACTACAGTCTTTCCTCTATAGTCTTTCCACTATAGTCTGTCCACTTTAGTCTTTCCACTTTAGTCTTTCCACTTTAGTCTGTCCACTTTAGTCTTTCCACTATAGTCTCCATTTTATTCTGTCCACTATAGTCTTTCCACTATAGTCTGTCCACTTTAGTCTTTCCACTTTAGTCTTTCCAATTTAGTCTTTCCACTACAGTCTTTCCACTATAGTCTGTCCACTTTTGTCTTTCCACTTTAGTCTTTCCACTATAGTCTCCACTTTATTCTGTCCACTACAGTCTTTCCACTATAGTCTTTCCACTATAGTCTGTCAACTTTAGTCTTTCCACTATTCTCTGTCCACTTTAGGCTTTCCACTATAGTCTCCATTTTATTCTGTCCACTACAGTCTTTCCACTATAGTCTTTCCACTATAGTCTGTCAACTTTAGTCTTTCCACTATTCTCTGTCCACTTTAGGCTTTCCACTATAGTCTCCATTTTATTCTGTCCACTACAGTCTTTCCACTATAGTCTTTCCACTATAGTCTGTCCACTTTAGTCTTTCCACTTTAGTCTATCCACTATACTCTCCACTTTATTCTGTCCACTACAGTCTTTCCACTTTAGTCTTTCCACTATTCTCTGTCCACTTTAGTCTTTCCACTTTAGTCTTTCCACTATAGTCTCCACTTTACTCCGTCCACTACAGTCTTTCCACTATAGTCTTACCACTATAGTCTGTCCACTTTGGTCTTTCCACTATTCTCTGTCCATTTTAGTCTTTCCCCTATAGTCTCCACTTTATTCTGTCCACTTTAGTCTTTCCACTTTAGTCTTTCCACTATAGTCTGTCCACTTTAGTTTTTCCACTATAGTCTTTCCACTTTAGTCTGTCCACTTAGTCTTTCCACTTCAGTCTTTCCACTATAGTCTGTCCACTTTAGTCTTTCCACTTTAGTCTTTACACTATAGCCTCCACTTTATTCTGTCCATTACAGTCTTTCCACTTTAGTCTTTCTACTATTCTCTGTCCACTTTAGTCTTTCCACTATAGTCTCCACTTTATTCTGTCCACTACAGTCTTTCCACTGTAGTCTTTCCACTATTGTCTGTCCACTTTATTCTTTCCACTATTCTCTGTCCACTTTAGTCTTTCCACTATAGTCTACACTTTATTCTGTCCACTACAGTCTTTCCCCTATAGTCTGTCCACTTTAGTCTTTCCACTTTAGTTTTTCCACTTAGTCTGTCCACTTCAGTCTTTCCACTATAGTCTGTCCACTTTAGTCTTTCCACTTTAGTGTTTCCACTATAGTCTCCACTTTATTCTGTGTATTACAGTCTTTCCACTATAGTCTGTCCGCTTTAGTCTTTCCACTATTCTCTGTCCACTTTATTCTTTACACTATACTCTCCACTTTATTCTGTCCACTACAGTATTTCCACTATAGTCTGTCCACTTTAGTCTGTCCACTTTAGTCTCTCAACTATAGTCTGTCCACTTTAGTCTTTCCACTATTCTCTGTCCACTTTATTCTTTCCACTATACTCTCCACTTTATTCTGTCCACTACAGTATTTCCACTATAGTCTGTCCACTTTAGTCTGTCCACTTTAGTCTTTCCACTATAGTCTGTCCACTTTAGTCTTTCCACTATTCTCTGTCCACTTTAGTCTTTCCAATATAGTCTCCACTTTATTCTGTCCACTACAGTCTTTCCACTATAGTCTTTCCACTTTATTCTGTCCACTACAGTCATTCCACTATAGTCTGTCCACTTTAGTCTTTCCACTTTAGTCTTTCCACTTTAGTCTGTCCACTTTAGTCTTTCCACTACAGTCTGTCCACTTTAGTCTTTCCACTATTCTCTGTCCACTTTACTCTTTCCACTATAGTCTCCACTTTATTCTGCCCACTACAGTCTTTCCAATAAAGTCTTTCCACTATAGTCTGTCCACTTTAGTCTCTCCACTATTCTCTGTCCACTTTAGTCTTTCCACTATAGTCTCCACTTTATTCTGTCCACTACAGTTTTTCCACTATAGTCTTTACACTATAGTCTGTCCACTTTAGTCTCTCCACTATTCTCTGTCCACTTTAGTCTTTCCACTATAGTCTCCACTTTATTCTGTCCACTACATTCTTTCCACTTTAGTCTTTCCACTATTCTCTGTCCACTTTAGTCTTTCCACTATAGTCTCCACTTTATTCTGTCCACTACAGTTTTTCCACTATAGTCTTTACACTATAGTCTGTCCACTTTAGTCTTTCCACTATTCTCTGTCCACTTTAGTCTTTCCACTATAGTCTCCACTTTATTCTGTCCACTACAGTCTTTCCACTATAGTCTTTCCACTATAGTCTTTCCACTATAGTCTGTCAACTTTAGTCTTTCCACTATTCTCTGTCCACTTTAGGCTTTCCACTATAGTCTCCATTTTATTCTGTCCACTACAGTCTTTCCACTATAGTCTTTCCACTATAGTCTGTCCACTTTAGTCTTTCCACTATAGTCTGTCCACTTTAGTCTTTCCACTATTCTCTGTCCACTTTAGTCTTTCCAATATAGTCTCCACTTTATTCTGTCCACTACAGTCTTTCCACTATAGTCTTTCCACTTTATTCTGTCCACTACAGTCATTCCACTATAGTCTGTCCACTTTAGTCTTTCCACTTTAGTCTTTCCACTTTAGTCTGTCCATTTTAGTCTTTCCACTACAGTCTGTCCACTTTAGTCTTTCCACTATTCTCTGTCCACTTTAGTCTTTCCACTATAGTCTCCACTTTATTCTGTCCACTACAGTTTTTGCACTATAGTCTTTCCACTATAGTCTGTCCACTTTAGTCTTTCCACTATTCTCTGTCCACTTTAGTCTTTCCACTATAGTCTCCTCTTTATTCTGTCCACTACAGTCTTTCCACTATAGTCTTTCCACTATAGTCTTTCCACTATAGTCTGTCAACTTTAGTCTTTCCACTATTCTCTGTCCACTTTAGGCTTTCCACTATAGTCTCCATTTTATTCTGTCCACTACAGTCTTTCCACTATAGTCTTTCCACTATAGTCTGTCCACTTTAGTCTTTCCACTTTAGTCTATCCACTATAGTCTCCACTTTATTCTGTCCACTACAGTCTTTCCACTTTAGTCTTTCAACTATACTCTGTCCACTTTAGTCTTTCCACTTTAGTCTTTCCACTATAGTCTCCACTTTAGTCTTTCCACTTTAGTCTTTCCACTATAGTCTCCACTTTATTCTGTCCACTACAGTCTTTCCACTATAGTTTTTCCACTATAGTCTGTCCACTTTAGTCTTTCCACTTTATTCTGTCCACTACAGTCTTTCCACTTTAGTCTTTCCACTATTCTCTGTCCACTTTAGTCTTTCCACTTTAGTCTTTCAACTATAGTCTCCACTTTATTCTGTCCACTACAGTCTCTCCACTATAGTCTTTCCACTATAGTCTGTCCACTTTAGTCTTTCCACTATTCTCTGTCCACTTTATTATTTCCACTATACTCTCCACTTTATTCTGTCCACTACAGTATTTCCACTATAGTCTGTCCACTTTAGTCTGTCCACTTTAGTCTTTCCACTATAGTCTGTCCACTTTAGTCTTTCCACTATTCTCTGTCCATTTTAGTCTTTCCACTATAGTCTACACTTTATTCTGTCCACTACAGTCTTTCCACTATAGTCTTTCCTCTTTCTTCTGTCCACTACAGTCTTTCCACTTTAGTCTTTCCACTATTCTCTGTCCACTTTAGTCTTTCCACTTTAGTCTTTCCACTATAGTCTCCACTTTATTCTGTCCACTATAGTCTCTCCACTATAGTCTTTCCACAATAGTCTGTCCACTTTAGTCTTTCCACTATTCTCTGTCCACTTTATTCTTTCCACTATACTCTCCACTTTATTCTGTCCACTACAGTCATTCCACTATAGTCTGTCCACTTTAGTCTTTCCACATTAGTCTTTCCAATTTAGTCTTTCCACTTTAGTCTTTCCACTATAGTCTGTCCACTTTAGTCTTTCCACTATTCTCTGTCCACTTTAGTCTTTCCACTATAGTCTCCACTTTATTCTGCCAACTACAGTCTTTCCTCTATAGTCTTTCCACTATAGTCTGTCCACTTTAGTCTTTCCACTTTAGTCTTTCCACTTTAGTCAGTCCACTTTAGTCTTTCCACTATAGTCTCCATTTTATTCTGTCCACTATAGTCTTTCCACTATAGTCTGTCCACTTTCGTCTTTCCACTTTAGTCTTTCCACTTTAGTCTTTCCAATTTAGTCTTTCCACTACAGTCTTTCCACTATAGTGTGTCCACTTTTGTCTTTCCACTTTAGTCTTTCCACTATAGTCTCCACTTTATTCTGTCCACTACAGTCTTTCCACTATAGTCTTTCCACTATAGTCTGTCAACTTTAGTCTTTCCACTATTCTCTGTCCACTTTAGGCTTTCCACTATAGTCTCCATTTTATTCTGTCCACTACAGTCTTTCCACTATAGTCTTTCCACTATAGTCTGTCAACTTTAGTCTTTCCACTATTCTTTGTCCACTTTAGGCTTTCCACTATAGTCTCCATTTTATTCTGTCCACTACAGTCTTTCCACTATAGTCTTTCCACTATAGTCTGTCCACTTTAGTCTTTCCACTTTAGTCTATCCACTATACTCTCCACTTTATTCTGTCCACTACAGTCTTTCCACTTTAGTCTTTCCACTATTCTCTGTCCACTTTAGTCTTTCCACTTTAGTCTTTCCACTATAGTCTCCACTTTACTCCGTCCACTACAGTCTTTCCACTATAGTCTTACCACTATAGTCTGTCCACTTTGGTCTTTCCACTATTCTCTGTCCATTTTAGTCTTTCCCCTATAGTCTCCACTTTATTCTGTCCACTTTAGTCTTTCCACTTTAGTCTTTCCACTATAGTCTGTCCACTTTAGTTTTTCCACTATAGTCTTTCCACTTTAGTCTGTCCACTTAGTCTTTCCACTTCAGTCTTTCCACTATAGTCTGTCCACTTTAGTATTTCCACTTTAGTCTTTACACTATAGCCTCCACTTTATTCTGTCCATTACAGTCTTTCCACTTTAGTCTTTCCACAATTCTCTGTCCACTTTAGTCTTTTCACTTCAGTCTTTCCACTATAGTCTCCACTTTATTCTGTCCACTACAGTCTTTCCACTATAGTCTTTCCACTATAGTCTGTCCACTTTAGTCTTTCCACTATTCTCTGTCCACTTTAGTCTTTCCACTATAGTCTCCACTTTATTCTGTCCACTACAGTCTCTCCACTATAGTCTTTCCACTATAGTCTGTCCACTTTAGTCTTTCCACTTTAGTCTTTCCACTTTAGTCTTTCCAATTTAGTCTTTCCACTACAGTCTTTCCACTATAGTCTGTCCACTTTTGTCTTTCCACTTTAGTCTTTCCACTATAGTCTCCACTTTATTCTGTCCACTACAGTCTCTCCACTATAGTCTTTCCACTATAGTCTGTCCACTTCAGTCTTTCCACTATAATCCGTCCACTATAGTCTTTCGACTTTAGTCTTTCCACTATAGTCTCCACTTTAGTCTGTCCACTGCAGTCTTTCCACTATAGTCTTTCCACTATAGTCTCCACTTTATTCTGTCCACTACAGTCTCTCCACTATAGTCTTTCCACTATAGTCTGTCCACTTTAGTCTTTCCACTATTCTCTGTCCACTTTAGTCTTTCCACTTTAGTCTTTCCACTATAGTCTCCACTTTATTCTGTCCACTACAGTCTCTCCACTATAGTCTTTCCACTATAGTCTGTCCACTTTAGTCTTTCCACTATTCTCTGTCCACTTTATTCATTCCACTATACTCTCCACTTTATTCTGTCCACTACAGTATTTCCACTATAGTCTGTCCACTTGAGACAGTCCACTTTAGTCTTTCCACTATAGTCTGTCCACTTTAGTCTTTCCACTTTAGTCTTTCCACTTTAGTCTGCCCACTTTAGTCTTTCCATTACAGTCTGTCCACTTGAGTCTTTCCACTATTCTCTGTCCACTTTAATCTTTCCACTATAGTCTCCACTTTATTCTGCCCACTACAGTCTTTCCACTACAGTCTTTCCACTATAGTCTGTCCACTTTAGTCTTTCCACTTTAGTCTTTCCACTATAGTCTCCACTTTATTCTGTCCACTACAGTCTTTCCACTATAGTCTTTCCACTTTATTCTGTCCACTACAGTCTTTCCACTATAGTCTCCACTTTATTCTGTCCACTACATTCTTTCCACTTTAGTCTTTCCACTATTCTCTGTCCACTTTAGTCTTTCCACTATAGTCTCCACTTTATTCTGTCCACTACAGTTTTCCACTGTAGTCTTTCCACTATAGTCTGTCCACTTTAGTCTTTCCACTATTCTCTGTCCACTTTAGTCTTTCCACTATAGTCTCCACTTTATTCTGTCCACTACAGTCTTTCCACTATAGTCTTTCCACTATGGTCTGTCAACTTCAGTCTTTCCACTATTCTCTGTCCACTTTAGGCTTTTCACTATAGTCTCCATTTTATTCTGTCCACTACAGTCTTTCCACTATTGTCTTTCCACTATAGTCTGTCCACTTTAGTCTTTCCACTTTAGTCTATCCACTATAGTCTCCACTTTATTCTGTCCACTACAGTCTTTCCACTTTAGTCTTTCCACTATTCTCTGTCCACTTTAGTCTTTCCACTTTAGTCTTTCCACTATAGTCTCCACTTTATTCCATCCACTAAAGTCTTTCCACTATAGTCTTTCCAATATAGTCTGTCCACTATAGTCTGTTCTCTGTCCACTTTAGTCTTTCCACTATAGTCTCCACTTTATTCTGTCTACTACATTCTTTCCACTTTAGTCTTTCCACTATAGTCTTTCCACTTCAGTCTGTCCACTTTAGTCTTTCCACTATAGTCTGTCCACTTTAGTCTTTCCACTATAGTCTTTCCACTTTAGTCTGTCCACTTAGTCTTTCCACTTCAGTCTTTCCACTATAGTCTGTCCACTTTATTCTTTCCACTATTCTCTGTCCACTATAGTCTACACTTTATTCTGTCCACTACAGTCTTTCCACTATAGTCTGTCCACTTTAGTCTTTCCACTTTAGTCTTTCCACTAAAGTCTCCACTTTATTCTGTCCACTTCAGTCTTTCCACTATAGTCTTTCCACTATAGTCTGTCCACTTTAGTCTTTCCACTTTAGTCTTTCCACTATACTCTCCACTTTATTCTGTCCACTACAGTATTTCCACTATAGTCTGTCCACTTTAGTCTGTCCACTTTAGTCTTTCCACTATAGTCTGTCCACTTTAGTCTTTCCACTATTCTCTGTCCACTTTAGTCTTTCCAATATAGTCTCCACTTTATTCTGTCCACTACAGTCTTTCCACTATAGTCTTTCCACTTTATTCTGTCCACTACAGTCATTCCACTATAGTCTGTCCACTTTAGTCTTTCCACTTTAGTCTTTCCACTTTAGTCTGTCCACTTTAGTCTTTCCACTACAGTCTGTCCAGTTTAGTCTTTCCACTATTCTCTGTCCACTTTAGTCTTTCCACTATAGTCTCCACTTTATTCTGCCCACTACAGTCTTTCCAATAAAGTGTTTCCACTATAGTCTGTCCACTTTAGTCTCTCCACTTCAGCCTTTCCACTTTAGTCGGTCCACTTTAGTCTTTCCACTATAGTCTCCACTTTATTCTGTCCACTACATTCTTTCCACTTTAGTCTTTCCACTATTCTCTGTCCACTTTAGTCTTTCCACTATAGTCTCCACTTTATTCTGTCCACTACAGTTTTTCCACTATAGTCATTCCACTATAGTCTGTCCACTTTAGTCTTTCCACATTAGTCTTTCCACTTTAGTCTTTCCAATTAAGTCTTTCCACTATAGTCTGTCCACTTTAGTCTTTCCACTATTCTCTGTCCACTTTAGTCTTTCCACTATAGTCTCCACTTTATTCTGCCAACTACAGTCTTTCCTCTATAGTCTTTCCACTATAGTCTGTCCACTTTAGTCTTTCCACTTTAGTCTTTCCACTTTAGTCTGTCCACTTTAGTCTTTCCACTATAGTCTCCATTTTATTCTGTCCACTATAGTGTTTCCACTATAGTCTGTCCACTTTAGTCTTTCCACTTTAGTCTTTCCACTTTAGTCTTTCCAATTTAGTCTTTCCACTACAGTCTTTCCACTATAGTCTGTCCACTTTTGTCTTTCCACTTTAGTCTTTCCACTATAGTCTCCACTTTATTCTGTCCACTACAGTCTCTCCACTATAGTCTTTCCACTATAGTCTGTCCACTTCAGTCTTTCCACTATAATCTGTCCACTTTAGTCTTTCCACTTTAGTCTTTCCACTATAGTCTCCACTTTAGTCTGTCCACTGCAGTCTTTCCACTATAGTCTGTTCACTTTAGTCTTTTCAATTTAGTCTTTCCACTATAGTCTCCACTTTATTCTGTCCACTAAAGTCTTTCCACTATAGTCATTCCACTATAGTCTGTCCACTTTAGTCTTTCCACTATTCTCTGTCCACTTTAGTCTTTCCACTACAGTCTCCACTTTATTCTGTCCACTACAGTCTTTCCACTATAGTCTTTCCACTATAGTCGGTCCACTTTAGTCTTTCCACTTTAGTCTTTCCACTATTCTCTGTCCACTTTAGTATTTCCACTTTAGTCTTTCCACTATAGTCTCCACTTTATTCTGTCCACTACAGTCTCTCCACTATAGTCTTTCCACTATAGTCTGTCCACTTTAGTCTTTCCACTATTCTCTGTCCACTTTATTCTTTCCACTATACTCTCCAATTTATTCTGTCCACTACAGTGTTTCCACTATAGTCTGTCCACTTTAGTCTTTCCACTTTAGTCTTTCCATTTTAGTCTGTCCACTTTAGTCTTTCCACTATTCTCTGTCCACTTTAGTCTTTCCACTATAGTCTCCACTTTATTCTGTCCACTACAGTCTTTCCACTTTATTCTTTCCACTATTCTCTGTCCACTTTAGTCTTTCCACTATAGTCTCCACTTTATTCTGTCTACTACATTCTTTCCACTTTAGTCTTTCCACTATAGTCTTTCCACTTCAGTCTGTCCACTTTAGTCTTTCCACTATAGTCTGTCCACTTTAGTCTTTCCACTATAGTCTTTCCACTTTAGTCTGTCCACTTAGTCTTTCCACTTCAGTCTTTCCACTATAGTCTGTCCACTTTATTCTTTCCACTATTCTCTGTCCACTATAGTCTACACTTTATTCTGTCCACTACAGTCTTTCCACTATAGTCTTTCCACTTTATTCTGTCCACTACAGTCATTCCACTATAGTCTGTCCACTTTAGTCTTTCCACTTTAGTCTTTCCACTTTAGTCTGTCCACTTTAGTCTTTCCACTACAGTCTGTCCACTTTAGCCTTTCCACTATTCTCTGTCCACTTTAGTCTTTCCACTATAGTCTCCACTTTATTCTGCCCACTACAGTCTTTCCAATAAAGTCTTTCCACTATAGTCTGTCCACTTTAGTCTCTCCACTTTAGTCTTTCCACTTTAGTCGGTCCACTTTAGTCTTTCCACTAAAGTCTCCACTTTATTCTGTCCACTTCAGTCTTTCCACTATAGTCTTTCCACTATAGTCTGTCCACTTTAGTCTTTCCACTTTAGTCTTTCCACTATACTCTCCACTTTATTCTGTCCACTACAGTATTTCCACTATAGTCTGTCCACTTTAGTCTGTCCACTTTAGTCTTTCCACTATAGTCTGTCCACTTTAGTCTTTCCACTATTCTCTGTCCACTTTAGTCTTTCCAATATAGTCTCCACTTTATTCTGTCCACTACAGTCTTTCCACTATAGTCTTTCCACTTTATTCTGTCCACTACAGTCATTCCACTATAGTCTGTCCACTTTAGTCTTTCCACTTTAGTCTTTCCACTTTAGTCTGTCCACTTTAGTCTTTCCACTACAGTCTGTCCACTTTAGCCTTTCCACTGTTCTCTGTCCACTTTAGTCTTTCCACTATAGTCTCCACTTTATTCTGCCCACTACAGTCTTTCCAATAAAGTCTTTCCACTATAGTCTGTCCACTTTAGTCTCTCCACTTTAGTCTTTCCACTTTAGTCGGTCCACTTTAGTCTTTCCACTATATTCTCCACTTTATTCTGTCCACTACATTCTTTCCACTTTAGTCTTTCCACTATTCTCTGTCCACTTTAGTCTTTCCACTATAGTCTCCACTTTATTCTGTCCACTACAGTTTTTCCACTATAGTCTTTCCACTATAGTCTGTCCACTTTAGTCTTTCCACTATTCTCTGTCCACTTTAGTCTTTCCACTATAGTCTCCACTTTATTCTGTCCACTAAAGTCTTTCCACTATAGTCTTTCCACTATAGTCTTTCCACTATAGTCTGTCAACTTTAGTCTTTCCACTATTCTCTGTCCACTTTAGGCTTTCCACTATAGTCTCCATTTTATTCTGTCCACTACAGTCTTTCCACTATAGTCTTTCCACTATAGTCTGTCCACTTTAGTCTTTCCACTTTAGTCTATCCACTATAGTCTCCACTTTATTCTGTCCACTACAGTCTTTCCACTTTAGTCTTTCCACTATACTCTGTCCACTTTAGTCTTTCCACTTTAGTCTTTCCACTATAGTCTACACTTTATTCTGTCCACTACAGTCTTTCCACTATAGTCTTTCCTCTTTATTCTGTCCACTACAGTCTTTCCACTTTAGTCTTTCCACTATTCTCTGTCCACTTTAGTCTTTCCACTTTAGTCTTTCCACTATAGTCTCCACTTTCTTCTGTCCACTATAGTCTCTCCACTATAGTCTTTCCACATTAGTCTGTCCACTTTAGTCTTTCCACTATTCTCTGTCCACTTTATTCTTTCCACTATACTCTCCACTTTATTCTGTCCACTACAGTCATTCCACTATAGTCTGTCCACTTTAGTCTTTCCACATTAGTCTTTCCACTTTAGTCTTTCCAATTTAGTCTTTCCACTATAGTCTGTCCACTTTAGTCTTTCCACTATTCTCTGTCCACTTTAGTCTTTCCACTATAGTCTCCACTTTATTCTGCCAACTACAGTCTTTCCTCTATAGTCTTTCCACTATAGTCTGTCCACTTTAGTCTTTCCACTATTCTCTGTCCACTTTAGTCTTTCCACTATAGTCTCCACTTTATTCTGTCCACTACAGTCTTTCCACTATAGTCTTTCCACTATAGTCTGTCCACTTTAGTCTTTCCACTTTAGTCTTTCCACTATTCTCTGTCCACTTTAGTATTTCCACTTTAGTCTTTCCACTATAGTCTCCACTTTATTCTGTCCACTACAGTCTCTCCACTATAGTCTTTCCACTATAGTCTGTCCACTTTAGTCTTTCCACTATTCTCTGTCCACTTTATTCTTTCCACTATACTCTCCAATTTATTCTGTCCACTACAGTGTTTCCACTATAGTCTGTCCACTTTAGTCTTTCCACTTTAGTCTTTCCATTTTAGTCTGTCCACTTTAGTCTTTCCACTATTCTCTGTCCACTTTAGGCTTTCCACTATAGTCTCCATTTTATTCTGTCCACTACAGTCTTTCCACTATAGTCTTTCCACTATAGTCTGTCCACTTTAGTCTTTCCACTTTAGTCTATCCACTATAGTCTCCACTTTATTCTGTCCACTACAGTCTTTCCACTTTAGTCTTTCCACTATACTCTGTCCACTTTAGTCTTTCCACTTTAGTCTTTCCACTATAGTCTACACTTTATTCTGTCCACTACAGTCTTTCCACTATAGTCTTTCCTCTTTATTCTGTCCACTACAGTCTTTCCACTTTAGTCTTTCCACTATTCTCTGTCCACTTTAGTCTTTCCACTTTAGTCTTTCCACTTTAGTCTGTCCACTTTAGTCTTTCCACTACAGTCTGTCCACTTTAGCCTTTCCACTATTCTCTGTCCACTTTAGTCTTTCCACTATAGTCTCCACTTTATTCTGCCCACTACAGTCTTTCCAATAAAGTCTTTCCACTATAGTCTGTCCACTTTAGTCTCTCCACTTTAGTCTTTCCACTTTAGTCGGTCCACTTTAGTCTTTCCACTAAAGTCTCCACTTTATTCTGTCCACTTCAGTCTTTCCACTATAGTCTTTCCACTATAGTCTGTCCACTTTAGTCTTTCCACTATACTCTCCACTTTCTTCTGTCCACTACAGTATTTCCACTATAGTCTGTCCACTTTAGTCTGTCCACTTTCAATTTTAGTCTGTCCACTTTAGTCTTTCCACTATTCTCTGTCCACTTTAGTCTTTCCACTATAGTCTCCACTTTATTCTGTCCACTACAGTCTTTCCACTTTAGTCTTTCCACTATTCTCTGTCCACTTTAGTCTTTCCACTTTAGTCTTTCCACTATAGTCTGTCCACTTTAGTCTTTCCACTATTCTCTGTCCACTTTAATCTTTCCACTATACTCTCCACTTTATTCTGTCCACTACAGTATTTCCACTATAGTCTGTCCACTTTAGTCTGTCCACTTTAGTCTTTCCACTATAGTCTGTCCACTTTAGTCTTTCCACTATTCTCTGTCCACTTTAGTCTTTCCAATATAGTCTCCACTTTATTCTGTCCACTACAGTCTTTCCACTATAGTCTTTCCACTTTAGTCTGTCCACTACAGTCATTCCACTATAGTCTGTCCACTTTAGTCTTTCCACTTTAGTCTTTCCACTTTAGTCTGTCCACTTTAGTCTTTCCACTACAGTCTGTCCACTTTAGCCTTTCCACTGTTCTCTGTCCACTTTAGTCTTTCCACTATAGTCTTCACTTTATTCTGCCCACTACAGTCTTTCCAATAAAGTCTTTCCACTATAGTCTGTCCACTTTAGTCTCTCCACTTTAGTCTTTCCACTTTAGTCGGTCCACTTTAGTCTTTCCACTATAGTCTCCACTTTAGTCTTTCCACTATAGTCTCCACTTTATTCTGTCCACTACATTCTTTCCACTTTAGTCTTTCCACTATTCTCTGTCCACTTTAGTCTTTCCACTATAGTCTCCACTTTATTCTGTCCACTACAGTTTTTCCACTATAGTCTTTCCACTATAGTCTGTCCACTTTAGTCTTTCCACTATTCTCTGTCCACTTTAGTCTTTCCACTATAGTCTCCACTTTATTCTGTCCACTAAAGTCTTTCCACTATAGTCTTTCCACTATAGTCTTTCCACTATAGTCTGTCAACTTTAGTCTTTCCACTATTCTCTGTCCACTTTAGGCTTTCCACTATAGTCTCCATTTTATTCTGTCCACTACAGTCTTTCCACTATAGTCTTTCCACTATAGTCTGTCCACTTTAGTCTTTCCACTTTAGTCTATCCACTATAGTCTCCACTTTATTCTGTCCACTACAGTCTTTCCACTTTAGTCTTTCCACTATACTCTGTCCACTTTAGTCTTTCCACTTTAGTCTTTCCACTATAGTCTACACTTTATTCTGTCCACTACAGTCTTTCCACTATAGTCTTTCCTCTTTATTCTGTCCACTACAGTCTTTCCACTTTAGTCTTTCCACTATTCTCTGTCCACTTTAGTCTTTCCACTTTAGTCTTTCCACTATAGTCTCCACTTTCTTCTGTCCACTATAGTCTCTCCACTATAGTCTTTCCACATTAGTCTGTCCACTTTAGTCTTTCCACTATTCTCTGTCCACTTTATTCTTTCCACTATACTCTCCACTTTATTCTGTCCACTACAGTCATTCCACTATAGTCTGTCCACTTTAGTCTTTCCACATTAGTCTTTCCACTTTAGTCTTTCCAATTTAGTCTTTCCACTATAGTCTGTCCACTTTAGTCTTTCCACTATTCTCTGTCCACTTTAGTCTTTCCACTATAGTCTCCACTTTATTCTGCCAACTACAGTCTTTCCTCTATAGTCTTTCCACTATAGTCTGTCCACTTTAGTCTTTCCACTTTAGTCTTTCCACTTTAGTCTGTCCACTTTAGTCTTTCCACTATAGTCTCCATTTTATTCTGTCCACTATAGTCTTTCCACTATAGTATGTCCACTTTAGTCTTTCCACTATTCTCTGTCCACTTTAGTCTTTCCACTATAGTCTCCACTTTATTCTGTCCACTACAGTCTTTCCACTATAGTCTTTCCACTATAGTCTGTCCACTTTAGTCTTTCCACTTTAGTCTTTCCACTATTCTCTGTCCACTTTAGTATTTCCACTTTAGTCTTTCCACTATAGTCTCCACTTTATTCTGTCCACTACAGTCTCTCCACTATAGTCTTTCCACTATAGTCTGTCCACTTTAGTCTTTCCACTATTCTCTGTCCACTTTATTCTTTCCACTATACTCTCCAATTTATTCTGTCCACTACAGTGTTTCCACTATAGTCTGTCCACTTTAGTCTTTCCACTTTAGTCTTTCCATTTTAGTCTGTCCACTTTAGTCTTTCCACTATTCTCTGTCCACTTTAGGCTTTCCACTATAGTCTCCATTTTATTCTGTCCACTACAGTCTTTCCACTATAGTCTTTCCACTATAGTCTGTCCACTTTAGTCTTTCCACTTTAGTCTATCCACTATAGTCTCCACTTTATTCTGTCCACTACAGTCTTTCCACTTTAGTCTTTCCACTATACTCTGTCCACTTTAGTCTTTCCACTTTAGTCTTTCCACTATAGTCTGCACTTTATTCTGTCCACTACAGTCTTTCCACTATAGTCTTTCCTCTTTATTCTGTCCACTACAGTCTTTCCACTTTAGTCTTTCCACTATTCTCTGTCCACTTTAGTCTTTCCACTTTAGTCTTTCCACTATAGTCTCCACTTTCTTCTGTCCACTATAGTCTCTCCACTATAGTCTTTCCACAATAGTCTGTCCACTTTAGTCTTTCCACTATTCTCTGTCCACTTTATTCTTTCCACTATACTCTCCACTTTATTCTGTCCACTACAGTCATTCCACTATAGTCTGTCCACTTTAGTCTTTCAATTTTAGTCTGTCCACTTTAGTCTTTCCACTATTCTCTGTCCACTTTAGTCTTTCCACTATAGTCTCCACTTTATTCTGTCCACTACAGTCTTTCCACTTTAGTCTTTCCACTATTCTCTGTCCACTTTAGTCTTTCCACTTTAGTCTTTCCACTATAGTCTGTCCACTTTAGTCTTTCCACTATTCTCTGTCCACTTTAATCTTTCCACTATACTCTCCACTTTATTCTGTCCACTACAGTGTTTCCACTATAGTCTGTCCACTTTAGTCTTTCCACTTTAGTCTTTCCATTTTAGTCTGTCCACTTTAGTCTTTCCACTATTCTCTGTCCACTTTAGTCTTTCCACTATAGTCTCCACTTTATTCTGTCCACTACAGTCTTTCCACTATAGTCTTTCCACTATAGTCTGTCCACTTTAGTCTTTCCACTTTAGTCTTTCCACTATTCTCTGTCCACTTTAGTATTTCCACTTTAGTCTTTCCACTATAGTCTCCACTTTATTCTGTCCACTACAGTCTCTCCACTATAGTCTTTCCACTATAGTCTGTCCACTTTAGTCTTTCCACTATTCTCTGTCCACTTTATTCTTTCCACTATACTCTCCAATTTATTCTGTCCACTACAGTGTTTCCACTATAGTCTGTCCACTTTAGTCTTTCCACTTTAGTCTTTCCATTTTAGTCTGTCCACTTTAGTCTTTCCACTATTCTCTGTCCACTTTAGGCTTTCCACTATAGTCTCCATTTTATTCTGTCCACTACAGTCTTTCCACTATAGTCTTTCCACTATAGTCTGTCCACTTTAGTCTTTCCACTTTAGTCTATCCACTATAGTCTCCACTTTATTCTGTCCACTACAGTCTTTCCACTTTAGTCTTTCCACTATACTCTGTCCACTTTAGTCTTTCCACTTTAGTCTTTCCACTATAGTCTACACTTTATTCTGTCCACTACAGTCTTTCCACTATAGTCTTTCCTCTTTATTCTGTCCACTACAGTCTTTCCACTTTAGTCTTTCCACTATTCTCTGTCCACTTTAGTCTTTCCACTTTAGTCTTTCCACTTTAGTCTGTCCACTTTAGTCTTTCCACTACAGTCTGTCCACTTTAGCCTTTCCACTATTCTCTGTCCACTTTAGTCTTTCCACTATAGTCTCCACTTTATTCTGCCCACTACAGTCTTTCCAATAAAGTCTTTCCACTATAGTCTGTCCACTTTAGTCTCTCCACTTTAGTCTTTCCACTTTAGTCGGTCCACTTTAGTCTTTCCACTAAAGTCTCCACTTTATTCTGTCCACTTCAGTCTTTCCACTATAGTCTTTCCACTATAGTCTGTCCACTTTAGTCTTTCCACTTTAGTCTTTCCACTATTATCTCCACTTTATTCTGTCCACTACAGTATTTCCACTATAGTCTGTCCACTTTAGTCTGTCCACTTTAGTCTTTCCACTATAGTCTGTCCACTTTAGTCTTTCCACTATTCTCTGTCCACTTTAGTCTTTCCAATATAGTCTCCACTTTATTCTGTCCACTACAGTCTTTCCACTATAGTCTTTCCACTTTATTCTGTCCACTACAGTCATTCCACTATAGTCTGTCCACTTTAGTCTTTCCACTTTAGTCTTTCCACTTTAGTCTGTCCACTTTAGTCTTTCCACTACAGTCTGTCCACTTTAGCCTTTCCACTGTTCTCTGTCCACTTTAGTCTTTCCACTATAGTCTCCACTTTATTCTGCCCACTACAGTCTTTCCAATAAAGTCTTTCCACTATAGTCTGTCCACTTTAGTCTCTCCACTTTAGTCTTTCCACTTTAGTCGGTCCACTTTAGTCTTTCCACTATAGTCTCCACTTTATTCTGTCCACTACATTCTTTCCACTTTAGTCTTTCCACTATTCTCTGTCCACTTTAGTCTTTCCACTATAGTCTCCACTTTATTCTGTCCACTACAGTTTTTCCACTATAGTCTTTCCACTATAGTCTGTCCACTTTAGTCTTTCCACTATTCTCTGTCCACTTTAGTCTTTCCACTATAGTCTCCACTTTATTCTGTCCACTAAAGTCTTTCCACTATAGTCTTTCCACTATAGTCTTTCCACTATAGTCTGTCAACTTTAGTCTTTCCACTATTCTCTGTCCACTTTAGGCTTTCCACTATAGTCTCCATTTTATTCTGTCCACTACAGTCTTTCCACTATAGTCTTTCCACTATAGTCTGTCCACTTTAGTCTTTCCACTTTAGTCTATCCACTATAGTCTCCACTTTATTCTGTCCACTACAGTCTTTCCACTTTAGTCTTTCCACTATACTCTGTCCACTTTAGTCTTTCCACTTTAGTCTTTCCACTATAGTCTACACTTTATTCTGTCCACTACAGTCTTTCCACTATAGTCTTTCCTCTTTATTCTGTCCACTACAGTCTTTCCACTTTAGTCTTTCCACTATTCTCTGTCCACTTTAGTCTTTCCACTTTAGTCTTTCCACTATAGTCTCCACTTTCTTCTGTCCACTATAGTCTCTCCACTATAGTCTTTCCACATTAGTCTGTCCACTTTAGTCTTTCCACTATTCTCTGTCCACTTTATTCTTTCCACTATACTCTCCACTTTATTCTGTCCACTACAGTCATTCCACTATAGTCTGTCCACTTTAGTCTTTCCACATTAGTCTTTCCACTTTAGTCTTTCCAATTTAGTCTTTCCACTATAGTCTGTCCACTTTAGTCTTTCCACTATTCTCTGTCCACTTTAGTCTTTCCACTATAGTCTCCACTTTATTCTGCCAACTACAGTCTTTCCTCTATAGTCTTTCCACTATAGTCTGTCCACTTTAGTCTTTCCACTTTAGTCTTTCCACTTTAGTCTGTCCACTTTAGTCTTTCCACTATAGTCTCCATTTTATTCTGTCCACTATAGTCTTTCCACTATAGTATGTCCACTTTAGTCTTTCCACTATTCTCTGTCCACTTTAGTCTTTCCACTATAGTCTCCACTTTATTCTGTCCACTACAGTCTTTCCACTATAGTCTTTCCACTATAGTCTGTCCACTTTAGTCTTTCCACTTTAGTCTTTCCACTATTCTCTGTCCACTTTAGTATTTCCACTTTAGTCTTTCCACTATAGTCTCCACTTTATTCTGTCCACTACAGTCTCTCCACTATAGTCTTTCCACTATAGTCTGTCCACTTTAGTCTTTCCACTATTCTCTGTCCACTTTATTCTTTCCACTATACTCTCCAATTTATTCTGTCCACTACAGTGTTTCCACTATAGTCTGTCCACTTTAGTCTTTCCATTTTAGTCTTTCCATTTTAGTCTGTCCACTTTAGTCTTTCCACTATTCTCTGTCCACTTTAGGCTTTCCACTATAGTCTCCATTTTATTCTGTCCACTACAGTCTTTCCACTATAGTCTTTCCACTATAGTCTGTCCACTTTAGTCTTTCCACTTTAGTCTATCCACTATAGTCTCCACTTTATTCTGTCCACTACAGTCTTTCCACTTTAGTCTTTCCACTATACTCTGTCCACTTTAGTCTTTCCACTTTAGTCTTTCCACTATAGTCTGCACTTTATTCTGTCCACTACAGTCTTTCCACTATAGTCTTTCCTCTTTATTCTGTCCACTACAGTCTTTCCACTTTAGTCTTTCCACTATTCTCTGTCCACTTTAGTCTTTCCACTTTAGTCTTTCCACTATAGTCTCCACTTTCTTCTGTCCACTATAGTCTCTCCACTATAGTCTTTCCACAATAGTCTGTCCACTTTAGTCTTTCCACTATTCTCTGTCCACTTTATTCTTTCCACTATACTCTCCACTTTATTCTGTCCACTACAGTCATTCCACTATAGTCTGTCCACTTTAGTCTTTCAATTTTAGTCTGTCCACTTTAGTCTTTCCACTATTCTCTGTCCACTTTAGTCTTTCCACTATAGTCTCCACTTTATTCTGTCCACTACAGTCTTTCCACTTTAGTCTTTCCACTATTCTCTGTCCACTTTAGTCTTTCCACTTTAGTCTTTCCACTATAGTCTGTCCACTTTAGTCTTTCCACTATTCTCTGTCCACTTTAATCTTTCCACTATACTCTCCACTTTATTCTGTCCACTACAGTGTTTCCACTATAGTCTGTCCACTTTAGTCTTTCCACTTTAGTCTTTCCATTTTAGTCTGTCCACTTTAGTCTTTCCACTATTCTCTGTCCACTTTAGTCTTTCCACTATAGTCTCCACTTTATTCTGTCCACTACAGTCTTTCCACTTTAGTCTTTCCACTATTCTCTGTCCACTTTAGTCTTTCCACTTTAGTCTTTCCACTATAGTTTGTCCACTTCAGTCTTTCCACTATAATCTGTCCACTTTAGTCTTTCCACTTTAGTCTTTCCACTATAGTCTCCACTTTAGTCTGTCCACTGCAGTCTTTCCACTATAGTCTGTCCACTTTAGTCTTTTCACTTTAGTCTTTCCACTTTAGTCGGTCCACTTTAGTCTTTCCACTATCGTCTCCACTTTATTCTGTCCACTACATTCTTTCCACTTTAGTCTTTCCACTATTCTCTTTCCACTTTAGTCTTTCCACTATAGTCTCCACTTTATTCTGTCCACTACAGTTTTTCCACTATAGTCTTTCCACTATAGTCTGTCCACTTTAGTCTTTCCACTATTCTCTGTCCACTTTAGTCTTTCCACTATAGTCTCCACTTTATTCTGTCCACTACAGTCTTTCCACTATAGTCTTTCCACTATAGTCTTTCCACTATAGTCTGTCAACTTTAGTCTTTCCACTATTCTCTGTCCACTTTAGGCTTTCCACTATAGTCTCCATTTTATTGTGTCCACTACAGTCTTTCCACTATAGTCTTTCCACTATAGTCTGTCCACTTTAGTCTTTCCACTTTAGTCTATCCACTATAGTCTCCACTTTATTCTGTCCACTACAGTCTTTCCACTTTAGTCTTTCCACTATACTCTGTCCACTTTAGTCTTTCCACTATAGTCTACACTTTATTCTGTCCACTACAGTCTTTCCACTATAGTCTTTCCTCTTTATTCTGTCCACTACAGTCTTTCCACTTTAGTCTTTCCACTACTCTCTGTCCACTTTAGTCTTTCCACTTTAGTCTTTCCACTATAGTCTCCACTATTCTCTGTCCACTTTAGTCTTTCCACTATAGTCTCCACTTTATTCTGTCCACTACAGTCTTTCCACTATAGTCTTTCCACTATGGTCTGTCAACTTCAGTCTTTCCACTATTATCTGTCCACTTTAGGCTTTTCACTATAGTCTCCATTTTATTCTGTCCACTACAGTCTTTCCACTATTGTCTTTCCACTATAGTCTGTCCACTTTAGTCTTTCCACTTTAGTCTATCCACTATAGTCTCCACTTTATTCTGTCCACTACAGTCTTTCCACTTTAGTCTTTCCACTATTCTCTGTCCACTTTAGTCTTTCCACTTTAGTCTTTCCACTATAGTCTCCACTTTATTCCATCCACTAAAGTCTTTCCACTATAGTCTTTCCAATATAGTCTGTCCACTTTAGTCTTTCCACTATTCTCTGTCCACTTTAGTCTTTCCACTATAGTCTCCACTTTATTCTGTCTACTACATTCTTTCCACTTTAGTCTCTCCACTATAGTCTTTCCACTTCAGTCTGTCCACTTTAGTCTTTCCACTATAGTCTGTCCACTTTAGTCTTTCCACTATAGTCTTTCCACTTTAGTCTGTCCACTTAGTCTTTCCACTTCAGTCTTTCCACTATAGTCTGTCCACTTTATTCTTTCCACTATTCTCTGTCCACTATAGTCTACACTTTATTCTGTCCACTACAGTCTTTCCACTATAGTCTGTCCACTTTAGTCTGTCCACTTTAGTCTTTCCACTAAAGTCTCCACTTTATTCTGTCCACTTCAGTCTTTCCACTATAGTCTTTCCACTATAGTCTGTCCACTTTAGTCTTTCCACTTTAGTCTTTCCACTATACTCTCCACTTTATTCTGTCCACTACAGTATTTCCACTATAGTCTGTCCACTTTAGTCTGTCCACTTTAGTCTTTCCACTATAGTCTGTCCACTTTAGTCTTTCCACTATTCTCTGTCCACTTTAGTCTTTCCAATATAGTCTCCACTTTATTCTGTCCACTACAGTCTTTCCACTATAGTCTTTCCACTTTATTCTGTCCACTACAGTCATTCCACTATAGTCTGTCCACTTTAGTCTTTCCACTTTAGTCTTTCCACTTTAGTCTGTCCACTTTAGTCTTTCCACTACAGTCTGTCCACTTTAGTCTTTCCACTATTCTCTGTCCACTTTAGTCTTTCCACTATAGTCTCCACTTTATTCTGCCCACTACAGTCTTTCCAATAAAGTCTTTCCACTATAGTCTGTCCACTTTAGTCTCTCCACTTCAGTCTTTCCACTTTAGTCGGTCCACTTTAGTCTTTCCACTATAGTCTCCACTTTATTCTGTCCACTACAGTCTTTCCACTTTAGTCTTTCCACTATTCTCTGTCCACTTTAGTCTGTCCACTTTAGTCTTTCCACTTTAGTCTTTCCACTATTCTCTGTCCACTTTAGTATTTCCACTTTAGTCTTTCCACTATAGTCTCCACTTTATTCTGTCCACTACAGTCTCTCCACTATAGTCTTTCCACTATAGTCTGTCCACTTTAGTCTTTCCACTATTCTCTGTCCACTTTATTCTTTCCACTATACTCTCCAATTTATTCTGTCCACTACAGTGTTTCCACTATAGTCTGTCCACTTTAGTCTTTCCACTTTAGTCTTTCCATTTTAGTCTGTCCACTTTAGTCTTTCCACTATTCTCTGTCCACTTTAGGCTTTCCACTATAGTCTCCATTTTATTCTGTCCACTACAGTCTTTCCACTATAGTCTTTCCACTATAGTCTGTCCACTTTAGTCTTTCCACTTTAGTCTATCCACTATAGTCTCCACTTTATTCTGTCCACTACAGTCTTTCCACTTTAGTCTTTCCACTATACTCTGTCCACTTTAGTCTTTCCACTTTAGTCTTTCCACTATAGTCTGCACTTTATTCTGTCCACTACAGTCTTTCCACTATAGTCCTTTCCTCTTTATTCTGTCCACTACAGTCTTTCCACTTTAGTCTTTCCATATTCTCTGTCCACTTTAGTCTTTCCACTTTAGTCTTTCCACTATAGTCTCCACTTTCTTCTGTCCACTATAGTCTCTCCACTATAGTCTTTCCACAATAGTCTGTCCACTTTAGTCTTTCCACTATTCTCTGTCCACTTTATTCTTTCCACTATACTCTCCACTTTATTCTGTCCACTACAGTCATTCCACTATAGTCTGTCCACTTTACTCTTTCAATTTTAGTCTGTCCACTTTAGTCTTTCCACTATTCTCTGTCCACTTTAGTCTTTCCACTATAGTCTCCACTTTATTCTGTCCACTACAGTCTTTCCACTTTAGTCTTTCCACTATTCTCTGTCACTTTAGTCTTTCCACTTTAGTCTTTCCACTATAGTCTGTCCACTTTAGTCTTTCCACTATTCTCTGTCCACTTTAATCTTTCCACTATACTCTCCACTTTATTCTGTCCACTACAGTGTTTCCACTATAGTCTGTCCACTTTAGTCTTTCCACTTTAGTCTTTCCATTTTAGTCTGTCCACTTTAGTCTTTCCACTATTCTCTGTCCACTTTAGTCTTTCCACTATAGTCTCCACTTTATTCTGTCCACTACAGTCTTTCCACTTTAGTCTTTCCACTATTCTCTGTCCACTTTAGTCTTTCCACTTTAGTCTTTCCACTATAGTTTGTCCACTTCAGTCTTTCCACTATAATCTGTCCACTTTAGTCTTTCCACTTTAGTCTTTCCACTATAGTCTCCACTTTAGTCTGTCCACTGCAGTCTTTCCACTATAGTCTGTCCACTTTAGTCTTTTCACTTTAGTCTTTCCACTTTAGTCGGTCCCACTTTAGTCTTTCCACTATCGTCTCCACTTTATTCTGTCCACTACATTCTTTCCACTTTAGTCTTTCCACTATTCTCTTTCCACTTTAGTCTTTCCACTATAGTCTCCACTTTATTCTGTCCACTACAGTTTTTCCACTATAGTCTTTCCACTATAGTCTGTCCACTTTAGTCTTTCCACTATTCTCTGTCCACTTTAGTCTTTCCACTATAGTCTCCACTTTATTCTGTCCACTACAGTCTTTCCACTATAGTCTTTCCACTATAGTCTTTCCCACTATAGTCTGTCAACTTTAGTCTTTCCACTATTCTCTGTCCACTTTAGGCTTTCCACTATAGTCTCCATTTTATTCTGTCCACTACAGTCTTTCCACTATAGTCTTTCCACTATAGTCTGTCCACTTTAGTCTTTCCACTTTAGTCTATCCACTATAGTCTCCACTTTATCTGTCCACTACAGTCTTTCCACTTTAGTCTTTTCCACTATACTCTGTCCACTTTAGTCTTTCCACTATAGTCTACACTTTATTCTGTCCACTACAGTCTTTCCACTATAGTCTTTCCTCTTTATTCTGTCCACTACAGTCTTTCCACTTTAGTCTTTCCACTACTCTCTGTCCACTTTAGTCTTTCCACTTTAGTCTTTCCACTATAGTCTCCACTATTCTCTGTCCACTTTAGTCTTTCCACTAAAGTCTCCACTTTATTCTGTCCACTACAGTCTTTCCACTATAGTCTTTCCACTATGGTCTGTCAACTTCAGTCTTTCCACTATTATCTGTCCACTTTAGGCTTTTCACTATAGTCTCCATTTTATTCTGTCCACTACAGTCTTTCCACTATTGTCTTTCCACTATAGTCTGTCCACTTTAGTCTTTCCACTTTAGTCTATCCACTATAGTCTCCACTTTATTCTGTCCACTACAGTCTTTCCACTTTAGTCTTTCCACTATTCTCTGTCCACTTTAGTCTTTCCACTTTAGTCTTTCCACTATAGTCTCCACTTTATTCCATCCACTAAAGTCTTTCCACTATAGTCTTTCCAATATAGTCTGTCCACTTTAGTCTTTCCACTATTCTCTGTCCACTTTAGTCTTTCCACTATAGTCTCCACTTTATTCTGTCTACTACATTCTTTCCACTTTAGTCTCTCCACTATAGTCTTTCCACTTCAGTCTGTCCACTTTAGTCTTTCCACTATAGTCTGTCCACTTTAGTCTTTCCACTATAGTCTTTCCACTTTAGTCTGTCCACTTAGTCTTTCCACTTCAGTCTTTCCACTATAGTCTGTCCACTTTATTCTTTCCACTATTCTCTGTCCACTATAGTCTACACTTTATTCTGTCCACTACAGTCTTTCCACTATAGTCTGTCCACTTTAGTCTGTCCACTTTAGTCTTTCCACTAAAGTCTCCACTTTATTCTGTCCACTTCAGTCTTTCCACTATAGTCTTTCCACTATAGTCTGTCCACTTTAGTCTTTCCACTTTAGTCTTTCCACTATACTCTCCACTTTATTCTGTCCACTACAGTATTTCCACTATAGTCTGTCCACTTTAGTCTGTCCACTTTAGTCTTTCCACTATAGTCTGTCCACTTTAGTCTTTCCACTATTCTCTGTCCACTTTAGTCTTTCCAATATAGTCTCCACTTTATTCTGTCCACTACAGTCTTTCCACTATAGTCTTTCCACTTTATTCTGTCCACTACAGTCATTCCACTATAGTCTGTCCACTTTAGTCTTTCCACTTTAGTCTTTCCACTTTAGTCTGTCCACTTTAGTCTTTCCACTACAGTCTGTCCACTTTAGTCTTTCCACTATTCTCTGTCCACTTTAGTCTTTCCACTATAGTCTCCACTTTATTCTGCCCACTACAGTCTTTCCAATAAAGTCTTTCCACTATAGTCTGTCCACTTTAGTCTCTCCACTTCAGTCTTTCCACTTTAGTCGGTCCACTTTAGTCTTTCCACTATAGTCTCCACTTTATTCTGTCCACTACATTCTTTCCACTTTAGTCTTTCCACTATTCTCTGTCCACTTTAGTCTTTCCACTATAGTCTCCACTTTATTCTGTCCACTACAGTTTTTCCACTATAGTCATTCCACTATAGTCTGTCCACTTTAGTCTTTCCACATTAGTCTTTCCACTTTAGTCTTTCCAATTTAGTCTTTCCACTATAGTCTGTCCACTTTAGTCTTTCCACTATTCTCTGTCCACTTTAGTCTTTCCACTATAGTCTCCACTTTATTCTGCCAACTACAGTCTTTCCTCTATAGTCTTTCCACTATAGTCTGTCCACTTTAGTCTTTCCACTTTAGTCTTTCCACTTTAGTCTGTCCACTTTAGTCTTTCCACTATAGTCTCCATTTTATTCTGTCCACTATAGTGTTTCCACTATAGTCTGTCCACTTTAGTCTTTCCACTTTAGTCTTTCCACTTTATTTCCACTACAGTCTTTCCACTATAGTCTGTCCACTTTTGTCTTTCCACTTTAGTCTTTCCACTATAGTCTCCACTTTATTCTGTCCACTACAGTCTCTCCACTATAGTCTTTCCACTATAGTCTGTCCACTTCAGTCTTTCCACTATAATCTGTCCACTTTAGTCTTTCCACTATAGTCTCCACTTTAGTCTGTCCACTGCAGTCTTTCCACTATAGTCTGTTCACTTTAGTCTTTTCACTTTAGTCTTTCCACTATAGTCTCCACTTTATTCTGTCCACTACAGTCTTTCCACTATAGTCTTTCCACTATAGTCTGTCCACTTTAGTCTTTCCACTATTCTCTGTCCACTTTAGTCTTTCCACTACAGTCTCCACTTTATTCTGTCCACTACAGTCTTTCCACTATAGTCTTTCCACTATAGTCTGTCCACTTTAGTCTTTCCACTTTAGTCTTTCCACTATTCTCTGTCCACTTTAGTATTTCCACTATAGTCTTTCCACTATAGTCTCCACTTTATTCTGTCCACTACAGTCTCTCCACTATAGTCTTTCCACTATAGTCTGTCCACTTTAGTCTTTCCACTATTCTCTGTCCACTTTATTCTTTCCACTATACTCTCCAATTTATTCTGTCTACTACAGTGTTTCCACTATAGTCTGTCCACTTTAGTCTTTCCACTTTAGTCTTTCCATTTTAGTCTGTCCACTTTAGTCTTTCCACTATTCTCTGTCCACTTTAGTCTTTCCACTATAGTCTCCACTTTATTCTGTCCACTACAGTCTTTCCACTTTAGTCTTTCCACTATTCTCTGTCCACTTTAGTCTTTCCACTATAGTCTCCACTTTATTCTGTCTACTACATTCTTTCCACTTTAGTCTTTCCACTATAGTCTTTCCACTTCAGTCTGTCCACTTTAGTCTTTCCACTATAGTCTGTCCACTTTAGTCTTTCCACTATAGTCTTTCCACTTTAGTCTGTCCACTTAGTCTTTCCACTTCAGTCTTTCCACTATAGTCTGTCCACTTTATTCTTTCCACTATTCTCTGTCCACTATAGTCTACACTTTATTCTGTCCACTACAGTCTTTCCACTATAGTCTTTCCTCTTTATTCTGTCCACTACAGTCTTTCCACTTTAGTCTTTCCACTATACTCTCCACTTTATTCTGTCCACTACAGTATTTCCACTATAGTCTGTCCACTTTAGTCTGTCCACTTTAGTCTTTCCACTATAGTCTGTCCACTTTAGTCTTTCCACTATTCTCTGTCCACTTTAGTCTTTCCAATATAGTCTCCACTTTATTCTGTCCACTACAGTCTTTCCACTATAGTCTTTCCACTTTATTCTGTCCACTACAGTCATTCCACTATAGTCTGTCCACTTTAGTCTTTCCACTTTAGTCTTTCCACTTTAGTCTGTCCACTTTAGTCTTTCCACTACAGTCTGTCCACTTTAGCCTTTCCACTGTTCTCTGTCCACTTTAGTCTTTCCACTATAGTCTCCACTTTATTCTGCCCACTACAGTCTTTCCAATAAAGTCTTTCCACTATAGTCTGTCCACTTTAGTCTCTCCACTTTAGTCTTTCCACTTTAGTCGGTCCACTTTAGTCTTTCCACTATAGTCTCCACTTTATTCTGTCCACTACATTCTTTCCACTTTAGTCTTTCCACTATTCTCTGTCCACTTTAGTCTTTCCACTATAGTCTCCACTTTATTCTGTCCACTACAGTTTTTCCACTATAGTCTTTCCACTATAGTCTGTCCACTTTAGTCTTTCCACTATTCTCTGTCCACTTTAGTCTTTCCACTATAGTCTCCACTTTATTCTGTCCACTACAGTCTTTCCACTATAGTCTTTCCACTATAGTCTTTCCACTATAGTCTGTCAACTTTAGTCTTTCCACTATTCTCTGTCCACTTTAGGCTTTCCACTATAGTCTCCATTTTATTCTGTCCACTACAGTCTTTCCACTATAGTCTTTCCACTATAGTCTGTCCACTTTAGTCTTTCCACTTTAGTCTATCCACTATAGTCTCCACTTTATTCTGTCCACTACAGTCTTTCCACTTTAGTCTTTCCACTATACTCTGTCCACTTTAGTCTTTCCACTTTAGTCTTTCCACTATAGTCTACACTTTATTCTGTCCACTACAGTCTTTCCACTATAGTCTTTCCTCTTTATTCTGTCCACTACAGTCTTTCCACTTTAGTCTTTCCACTATTCTCTGTCCACTTTAGTCTTTCCACTTTAGTCTTTCCACTATAGTCTCCACATTCTTCTGTCCACTATAGTCTCTCCACTATAGTCTTTCCACAATAGTCTGTCCACTTTAGTCTTTCCACTATTCTCTGTCCACTTTATTCTTTCCACTATACTCTCCACTTTATTCTGTCCACTACAGTCATTCCACTATAGTCTCCACTTTATTCTGTCCACTACAGTCTTTCCACTATAGTCTTTCCACTATGGTCTGTCAACTTCAGTCTTTCCACTATTATCTGTCCACTTTAGGCTTTTCACTATAGTCTCCATTTTATTCTGTCCACTACAGTCTTTCCACTATTGTCTTTCCACTATAGTCTGTCCACTTTAGTCTTTCCACTTTAGTCTATCCACTATAGTCTCCGCTTTATTCTGTCCACTACAGTCTTTCCACTTTAGTCTTTCCACTATTCTCTGTCCACTTTAGTCTTTCCACTTTAGTCTTTCCACCATAGTCTCCACTTTATTCCATCCACTAAAGTCTTTCCACTATAGTCTTTCCAAAATAGTCTGTCCACTTTAGTCTTTCCACTATTCTCTGTCCACTTTAGTCTTTCCACTATAGTCTCCACTTTATTCTGTCTACTACATTCTTTCCACTTTAGTCTCTCCACTATAGTCTTTCCACTTCAGTCTGTCCACTTTAGTCTTTCCACTATAGTCTGTCCACTTTAGTCTTTCCACTATAGTCTTTCCACTTTAGTCTGTCCACTTAGTCTTTCCACTTCAGTCTTTCCACTATAGTCTGTCCACTTTATTCTTTCCACTATTCTCTGTCCACTATAGTCTACACTTTATTCTGTCCACTACAGTCTTTCCACTATAGTCTGTCCACTTTAGTCTTTCCACTTTAGTCTTTCCACTAAAGTCTCCACTTTATTCTGTCCACTTCAGTCTTTCCACTATAGTCTTTCCACTATAGTCTGTCCACTTTAGTCTTTCCACTTTAGTCTTTCCACTATACTCTCCACTTTATTCTGTCCACTACAGTATTTCCACTATAGTCTGTCCACTTTAGTCTGTCCACTTTAGTCTTTCCACTATAGTCTGTCCACTTTAGTCTTTCCACTATTCTCTGTCCACTTTAGTCTTTCCAATATAGTCTCCACTTTATTCTGTCCACTACAGTCTTTCCACTATAGTCTTTCCACTTTATTCTGTCCACTACAGTCATTCCACTATAGTCTGTCCACTTTAGTCTTTCCACTTTAGTCTTTCCACTTTAGTCTGTCCACTTTAGTCTTTCCACTACAGTCTGTCCACTTTAGTCTTTCCACTATTCTCTGTCCACTTTAGTCTTTCCACTATAGTCTCCACTTTACAGTCTTTCCACTTTAGTCTTTCCACTATTCTCTGTCCACTTTAGTCTTTCCACTTTAGTCTTTCCACTATAGTCTCCACTTTATTCCATCCACTAAAGTCTTTCCACTATAGTCTTTCCAATATAGTCTGTCCACTTTAGTCTTTCCACTATTCTCTGTCCACTTTAGTCTTTCCACTATAGTCTCCACTTTATTCTGTCTACTACATTCTTTCCACTTTAGTCTCTCCACTATAGTCTTTCCACTTCAGTCTGTCCACTTTAGTCTTTCCACTATAGTCTGTCCACTTTAGTCTTTCCACTATAGTCTTTCCACTTTAGTCTGTCCACTTAGTCTTTCCACTTCAGTCTTTCCACTATAGTCTGTCCACTTTATTCTTTCCACTATTCTCTGTCCACTATAGTCTACACTTTATTCTGTCCACTACAGTCTTTCCACTATAGTCTGTCCACTTTAGTCTTTCCACTTTAGTCTTTCCACTAAAGTCTCCACTTTATTCTGTCCACTTCAGTCTTTCCACTATAGTCTTTCCACTATAGTCTGTCCACTTTAGTCTTTCCACTTTAGTCTTTCCACTATACTCTCCATTTTATTCTGTCCACTACAGTATTTCCACTATAGTCTGTCCACTTTAGTCTGTCCACTTTAGTCTTTCCACTATAGTCTGTCCACTTTAGTCTTTCCACTATTCTCTGTCCACTTTAGTCTTTCCAATATAGTCTCCACTTTATTCTGTCCACTACAGTCTTTCCACTATAGTCTTTCCACTTTATTCTGTCCACTACAGTCATTCCACTATAGTCTGTCCACTTTAGTCTTTCCACTTTAGTCTTTCCACTTTAGTCTGTCCACTTTAGTCTTTCCACTACAGTCTGTCCACTTTAGTCTTTCCACTATTCTCTGTCCACTTTAGTCTTTCCACTATAGTCTCCACTTTATTCTGCCCACTACAGTCTTTCCAATAAAGTCTTTCCACTATAGTCTGTCCACTTTAGTCTCTCCACTTCAGTCTTTCCACTTTAGTCGGTCCACTTTAGTCTTTCCACTATAGTCTCCACTTTATTCTGTCCACTACATTCTTTCCACTTTAGTCTTTCCACTATTCTCTGTCCACTTTAGTCTTTCCACTATAGTCTCCACTTTATTCTGTCCACTACAGTTTTTCCACTATAGTCATTCCACTATAGTCTGTCCACTTTAGTCTTTCCACATTAGTCTTTCCACTTTAGTCTTTCCAATTTAGTCTTTCCACTATAGTCTGTCCACTTTAGTCTTTCCACTATTCTCTGTCCACTTTAGTCTTTCCACTATAGTCTCCACTTTATTCTGCCAACTACAGTCTTTCCTCTATAGTCTTTCCACTATAGTCTGTCCACTTTAGTCTTTCCACTTTAGTCTTTCCACTTTAGTCTGTCCACTTTAGTCTTTCCACTATAGTCTCCATTTTATTCTGTCCACTATAGTGTTTCCACTATAGTCATTCCACTATAGTCTGTCCACTTTAGTCTTTCCACATTAGTCTTTCCACTTTAGTCTTTCCAATTTAGTCTTTCCACTATAGTCTGTCCACTTTAGTCTTTCCACTATTCTCTGTCCACTTTAGTCTTTCCACTATAGTCTCCACTTTATTCTGCCAACTACAGTCTTTCCTCTATCGTCTTTCCACTATAGTCTTTCCACTTTATTCTGTCCACTACAGTCATTCCACTATAGTCTGTCCACTTTAGTCTTTCCACTTTAGTCTTTCCACTTTAGTCTGTCCACTTTAGTCTTTCCACTACAGTCTGTCCACTTTAGTCTTTCCACTATTCTCTGTCCACTTTAGTCTTTCCACTATAGTCTCCACTTTATTCTGCCCACTACAGTCTTTCCAATAAAGTCTTTCCACTATAGTCTGTCCACTTTAGTCTCTCCACTTCAGTCTTTCCACTTTAGTCGGTCAACTTTAGTCTTTCCACTATAGTCTCCACTTTATTCTGTCCACTACATTCTTTCCACTTTAGTCTTTCCACTATTCTCTGTCCACTTTAGTCTTTCCACTATAGTCTCCACTTTATTCTGTCCACTACAGTTTTTCCACTATAGTCATTCCACTATAGTCTCCACTTTATTCTGTCCACTACAGTCTTTCCACTATAGTCTTTCCACTATGGTCTGTCAACTTCAGTCTTTCCACTATTATCTGTCCACTTTAGGCTTTTCACTATAGTCTCCATTTTATTCTGTCCACTACAGTCTTTCCACTATTGTCTTTCCACTATAGTCTGTCCACTTTAGTCTTTCCACTTTAGTCTATCCACTATAGTCTCCACTTTATTCTGTCCACTACAGTCTTTCCACTTTAGTCTTTCCACTATTCTCTGTCCACTTTAGTCTTTCCACTTTAGTCTTTCCACTATAGTCTCCACTTTATTCCATCCACTAAAGTCTTTCCACTATAGTCTTTCCAATATAGTCTGTCCACTTTAGTCTTTCCACTATTCTCTGTCTACTTTAGTCTTTCCACTATAGTCTCCACTTTATTCTGTCTACTACATTCTTTCCACTTTAGTCTCTCCACTATAGTCTTTCCACTTCAGTCTGTCCACTTTAGTCTTTCCACTATAGTCTGTCCACTTTAGTCTTTCCACTATAGTCTTTCCACTTTAGTCTGTCCACTTAGTCTTTCCACTTCAGTCTTTCCACTATAGTCTGTCCACTTTATTCTTTCCACTATTCTCTGTCCACTATAGTCTACACTTTATTCTGTCCACTACAGTCTTTCCACTATAGTCTGTCCACTTTAGTCTTTCCACTTTAGTCTTTCCACTAAAGTCTCCACTTTATTCTGTCCACTTCAGTCTTTCCACTATAGTCTTTCCACTATAGTCTGTCCACTTTAGTCTTTCCACTGTAGTCTTTCCACTATACTCTCCACTTTATTCTGTCCACTACAGTATTTCCACTATAGTCTGTCCACTTTAGTCTGTCCACTTTAGTCTTTCCACTATAGTCTGTCCACTTTAGTCTTTCCACTATTCTCTGTCCACTTTAGTCTTTCCAATATAGTCTCCACTTTATTCTGTCCACTACAGTCTTTTCACTATAGTCTTTCCACTTTATTCTGTCCACTACAGTCATTCCACTATAGTCTGTCCACTTTAGTCTTTCCACTTTAGTCTTTCCACTTTAGTCTGTCCACTTTAGTCTTTCCACTACAGTCTGTCCACTTTAGTCTTTCCACTATTCTCTGTCCACTTTAGTCTTTCCACTATAGTCTCCACTTTATTCTGCCCACTACAGTCTTTCCAATAAAGTCTTTCCACTATAGTCTGTCCACTTTAGTCTCTCCACTTCAGTCTTTCCACTTTAGTCGGTCCACTTTAGTCTTTCCACTATAGTCTCCACTTTATTCTGTCCACTACATTCTTTCCACTTTAGTCTTTCCACTATTCTCTGTCCACTTTAGTCTTTCCACTATAGTCTCCACTTTATTCTGTCCACTACAGTTTTTCCACCATAGTCATTCCACTATAGTCTGTCCACTTTAGTCTTTCCACATTAGTCTTTCCACTTTAGTCTTTCCAATTTAGTCTTTCCACTATAGTCTGTCCACTTTAGTCTTTCCACTATTCTCTGTCCACTTTAGTCTTTCCACTATAGTCTCCACTTTATTCTGCCAACTACAGTCTTTCCTCTATAGTCTTTCCACTATAGTCTGTCCACTTTAGTCTTTCCACTTTAGTCTTTCCACTTTAGTCTGTCCACTTTAGTCTTTCCACTAGAGTCTCCATTTTATTCTGTCCACTATAGTGTTTCCACTATAGTCTGTCCACTTTAGTCTTTCCACTTTAGTCTTTCCACTTTAGTCTTTCCAATTTAGTCTTTCCACTACAGTCTTTCCACTATAGTCTGTCCACTTTTGTCTTTCCACTTTAGTCTTTCCACTATAGTCTCCACTTTATTCTGTCCACTACAGTCTCTCCACTATAGTCTTTCCACTATAGTCTGTCCACTTCAGTTTTTCCACTATAATCTGTCCACTTTAGTCTTTCCACTTTAGTCTTTCCACTATAGTCTCCACTTTAGTCTGTCCACTGCAGTCTTTCCACTATAGTCTGTTCACTTTAGTCTTTTCACTTTAGTCTTTCCACTATAGTCTCCACTTTATTCTGTCCACTACAGTCTTTCCACTATAGTCTTTCCACTATAGTCTGTCCACTTTAGTCTTTCCACTATTCTCTGTCCACTTTAGTCTTTCCACTACAGTCTCCACTTTATTCTGTCCACTACAGTCTTTCCACTATAGTCTTTCCACTATAGTCTGTCCACTTTAGTCTTTCCACTTTAGTCTTTCCACTATTCTCTGTCCACTTTAGTATTTCCACTTTAGTCTTTCCACTATAGTCTCCACTTTATTCTGTCCACTACAGTCTCTCCACTATAGTCTTTCCACTATAGTCTGTCCACTTTAGTCTTTCCACTATTCTCTGTCCACTTTATTCTTTCCACTATACTCTCCAATTTATTCTGTCCACTACAGTGTTTCCACTATAGTCTGTCCACTTTAGTCTTTCCACTTTAGTCTTTCCATTTTAGTCTGTCCACTTTAGTCTTTCCACTATTCTCTGTCCACTTTAGTCTTTCCACTATAGTCTCCACTTTATTCTGTCCACTACAGTCTTTCCACTTTAGTCTTTCCACTATTCTCTGTCCACTTTAGTCTTTCCACTATAGTCTCCACTTTATTCTGTCTACTACATTCTTTCCACTTTAGTCTTTCCACTATAGTCTTTCCACTTCAGTCTGTCCACTTTAGTCTTTCCACTATAGTCTGTCCACTTTAGTCTTTCCACTATAGTCTTTCCACTTTAGTCTGTCCACTTAGTCTTTCCACTTCAGTCTTTCCACTATAGTCTGTCCACTTTATTCTTTCCACTATTCTCTGTCCACTATAGTCTACACTTTATTCTGTCCACTACAGTCTTTCCACTATAGTCTTTCCACTTTATTCTGTCCACTACAGTCATTCCACTATAGTCTGTCCACTTTAGTCTTTCCACTTTAGTCTTTCCACTTTAGTCTGTCCACTTTAGTCTTTCCACTACAGTCTGTCCACTTTAGCCTTTCCACTATTCTCTGTCCACTTTAGTCTTTCCACTATAGTCTCAACTTTATTCTGCCCACTACAGTCTTTCCAATAAAGTCTTTCCACTATAGTCTGTCCACTTTAGTCTCTCCACTTTAGTCTTTCCACTTTAGTCGGTCCACTTTATTCTTTCCACTATTCTCTGTCCACTATAGTCTACACTTTATTCTGTCCACTACAGTCTTTCCACTATAGTCTTTCCTCTTTATTCTGTCCACTACAGTCTTTCCACTTTAGTCTTTCCACTATACTCTCCACTTTATTCTGTCCACTACAGTATTTCCACTATAGTCTGTCCACTTTAGTCTGTCCACTTTAGTCTTTCCACTATAGTCTGTCCACTTTAGTCTTTCCACTATTCTCTGTCCACTTTAGTCTTTCCAATATAGTCTCCACTTTATTCTGTCCACTACAGTCTTTCCACTATAGTCTTTCCACTTTATTCTGTCCACTACAGTCATTCCACTATAGTCTGTCCACTTTAGTCTTTCCACTTTAGTCTTTCCACTTTAGTCTGTCCACTTTAGTCTTTCCACTACAGTCTGTCCACTTTAGCCTTTCCACTGTTCTCTGTCCACTTTAGTCTTTCCACTATAGTCTCCACTTTATTCTGCCCACTACAGTCTTTCCAATAAAGTCTTTCCACTATAGTCTGTCCACTTTAGTCTCTCCACTTTAGTCTTTCCACTTTAGTCGGTCCACTTTAGTCTTTCCACTATAGTCTCCACTTTATTCTGTCCACTACATTCTTTCCACTTTAGTCTTTCCACTATTCTCTGTCCACTTTAGTCTTTCCACTATAGTCTCCACTTTATTCTGTCCACTACAGTTTTTCCACTATAGTCTTTCCACTATAGTCTGTCCACTTTAGTCTTTCCACTATTCTCTGTCCACTTTAGTCTTTCCACTATAGTCTCCACTTTATTCTGTCCACTACAGTCTTTCCACTATAGTCTTTCCACTATAGTCTTTCCACTATAGTCTGTCAACTTTAGTCTTTCCACTATTCTCTGTCCACTTTAGGCTTTCCACTATAGTCTCCATTTTATTCTGTCCACTACAGTCTTTCCACTATAGTCTTTCCACTATAGTCTGTCCACTTTAGTCTTTCCACTTTAGTCTATCCACTATAGTCTCCACTTTATTCTGTCCACTACAGTCTTTCCACTTTAGTCTTTCCACTATACTCTGTCCACTTTAGTCTTTCCACTTTAGTCTTTCCACTATAGTCTACACTTTATTCTGTCCACTACAGTCTTTCCACTATAGTCTTTCCTCTTTATTCTGTCCACTACAGTCTTTCCACTTTAGTCTTTCCACTATTCTCTGTCCACTTTAGTCTTTCCACTTTAGTCTTTCCACTATAGTCTCCACATTCTTCTGTCCACTATAGTCTCTCCACTATAGTCTTTCCACAATAGTCTGTCCACTTTAGTCTTTCCACTATTCTCTGTCCACTTTATTCTTTCCACTATACTCTCCACTTTATTCTGTCCACTACAGTCATTCCACTATAGTCTCCACTTTATTCTGTCCACTACAGTCTTTCCACTATAGTCTTTCCACTATGGTCTGTCAACTTCAGTCTTTCCACTATTATCTGTCCACTTTAGGCTTTTCACTATAGTCTCCATTTTATTCTGTCCACTACAGTCTTTCCACTATTGTCTTTCCACTATAGTCTGTCCACTTTAGTCTTTCCACTTTAGTCTATCCACTATAGTCTCCGCTTTATTCTGTCCACTACAGTCTTTCCACTTTAGTCTTTCCACTATTCTCTGTCCACTTTAGTCTTTCCACTTTAGTCTTTCCACTATAGTCTCCACTTTATTCCATCCACTAAAGTCTTTCCACTATAGTCTTTCCAAAATAGTCTGTCCACTTTAGTCTTTCCACTATTCTCTGTCCACTTTAGTCTTTCCACTATAGTCTCCACTTTATTCTGTCTACTACATTCTTTCCACTTTAGTCTCTCCACTATAGTCTTTCCACTTCAGTCTGTCCACTTTAGTCTTTCCACTATAGTCTGTCCACTTTAGTCTTTCCACTATAGTCTTTCCACTTTAGTCTGTCCACTTAGTCTTTCCACTTCAGTCTTTCCACTATAGTCTGTCCACTTTATTCTTTCCACTATTCTCTGTCCACTATAGTCTACACTTTATTCTGTCCACTACAGTCTTTCCACTATAGTCTGTCCACTTTAGTCTTTCCACTTTAGTCTTTCCACTAAAGTCTCCACTTTATTCTGTCCACTTCAGTCTTTCCACTATAGTCTTTCCACTATAGTCTGTCCACTTTAGTCTTTCCACTTTAGTCTTTCCACTATACTCTCCACTTTATTCTGTCCACTACAGTATTTCCACTATAGTCTGTCCACTTTAGTCTGTCCACTTTAGTCTTTCCACTATAGTCTGTCCACTTTAGTCTTTCCACTATTCTCTGTCCACTTTAGTCTTTCCAATATAGTCTCCACTTTATTCTGTCCACTACAGTCTTTCCACTATAGTCTTTCCACTTTATTCTGTCCACTACAGTCATTCCACTATAGTCTGTCCACTTTAGTCTTTCCACTTTAGTCTTTCCACTTTAGTCTGTCCACTTTAGTCTTTCCACTACAGTCTGTCCACTTTAGTCTTTCCACTATTCTCTGTCCACTTTAGTCTTTCCACTATAGTCTCCACTTTACAGTCTTTCCACTTTAGTCTTTCCACTATTCTCTGTCCACTTTAGTCTTTCCACTTTAGTCTTTCCACTATAGTCTCCACTTTATTCCATCCACTAAAGTCTTTCCACTATAGTCTTTCCAATATAGTCTGTCCACTTTAGTCTTTCCACTATTCTCTGTCCACTTTAGTCTTTCCACTATAGTCTCCACTTTATTCTGTCTACTACATTCTTTCCACTTTAGTCTCTCCACTATAGTCTTTCCACTTCAGTCTGTCCACTTTAGTCTTTCCACTATAGTCTGTCCACTTTAGTCTTTCCACTATAGTCTTTCCACTTTAGTCTGTCCACTTAGTCTTTCCACTTCAGTCTTTCCACTATAGTCTGTCCACTTTATTCTTTCCACTATTCTCTGTCCACTATAGTCTACACTTTATTCTGTCCACTACAGTCTTTCCACTATAGTCTGTCCACTTTAGTCTTTCCACTTTAGTCTTTCCACTAAAGTCTCCACTTTATTCTGTCCACTTCAGTCTTTCCACTATAGTCTTTCCACTATAGTCTGTCCACTTTAGTCTTTCCACTTTAGTCTTTCCACTATACTCTCCATTTTATTCTGTCCACTACAGTATTTCCACTATAGTCTGTCCACTTTAGTCTGTCCACTTTAGTCTTTCCACTATAGTCTGTCCACTTTAGTCTTTCCACTATTCTCTGTCCACTTTAGTCTTTCCAATATAGTCTCCACTTTATTCTGTCCACTACAGTCTTTCCACTATAGTCTTTCCACTTTATTCTGTCCACTACAGTCATTCCACTATAGTCTGTCCACTTTAGTCTTTCCACTTTAGTCTTTCCACTTTAGTCTGTCCACTTTAGTCTTTCCACTACAGTCTGTCCACTTTAGTCTTTCCACTATTCTCTGTCCACTTTAGTCTTTCCACTATAGTCTCCACTTTATTCTGCCCACTACAGTCTTTCCAATAAAGTCTTTCCACTATAGTCTGTCCACTTTAGTCTCTCCACTTCAGTCTTTCCACTTTAGTCGGTCCACTTTAGTCTTTCCACTATAGTCTCCACTTTATTCTGTCCACTACATTCTTTCCACTTTAGTCTTTCCACTATTCTCTGTCCACTTTAGTCTTTCCACTATAGTCTCCACTTTATTCTGTCCACTACAGTTTTTCCACTATAGTCATTCCACTATAGTCTGTCCACTTTAGTCTTTCCACATTAGTCTTTCCACTTTAGTCTTTCCAATTTAGTCTTTCCACTATAGTCTGTCCACTTTAGTCTTTCCACTATTCTCTGTCCACTTTAGTCTTTCCACTATAGTCTCCACTTTATTCTGCCAACTACAGTCTTTCCTCTATAGTCTTTCCACTATAGTCTGTCCACTTTAGTCTTTCCACTTTAGTCTTTCCACTTTAGTCTGTCCACTTTAGTCTTTCCACTATAGTCTCCATTTTATTCTGTCCACTATAGTGTTTCCACTATAGTCATTCCACTATAGTCTGTCCACTTTAGTCTTTCCACATTAGTCTTTCCACTTTAGTCTTTCCAATTTAGTCTTTCCACTATAGTCTGTCCACTTTAGTCTTTCCACTATTCTCTGTCCACTTTAGTCTTTCCACTATAGTCTCCACTTTATTCTGCCAACTACAGTCTTTCCTCTATAGTCTTTCCACTATAGTCTTTCTACTTTATTCTGTCCACTACAGTCATTCCACTATAGTCTGTCCACTTTAGTCTTTCCACTTTAGTCTTTCCACTTTAGTCTGTCCACTTTAGTCTTTCCACTACAGTCTGTCCACTTTAGTCTTTCCACTATTCTCTGTCCACTTTAGTCTTTCCACTATAGTCTCCACTTTATTCTGCCCACTACAGTCTTTCCAATAAAGTCTTTCCACTATAGTCTGTCCACTTTAGTCTCTCCACTTCAGTCTTTCCACTTTAGTCGGTCAACTTTAGTCTTTCCACTATAGTCTCCACTTTATTCTGTCCACTACATTCTTTCCACTTTAGTCTTTCCACTATTCTCTGTCCACTTTAGTCTTTCCACTATAGTCTCCACTTTATTCTGTCCACTACAGTTTTTCCACTATAGTCATTCCACTATAGTCTCCACTTTATTCTGTCCACTACAGTCTTTCCACTATAGTCTTTCCACTATGGTCTGTCAACTTCAGTCTTTCCACTATTATCTGTCCACTTTAGGCTTTTCACTATAGTCTCCATTTTATTCTGTCCACTACAGTCTTTCCACTATTGTCTTTCCACTATAGTCTGTCCACTTTAGTCTTTCCACTTTAGTCTATCCACTATAGTCTCCACTTTATTCTGTCCACTACAGTCTTTCCACTTTAGTCTTTCCACTATTCTCTGTCCACTTTAGTCTTTCCACTTTAGTCTTTCCACTATAGTCTCCACTTTATTCCATCCACTAAAGTCTTTCCACTATAGTCTTTCCAATATAGTCTGTCCACTTTAGTCTTTCCACTATTCTCTGTCCACTTTAGTCTTTCCACTATAGTCTCCACTTTATTCTGTCTACTACATTCTTTCCACTTTAGTCTCTCCACTATAGTCTTTCCACTTCAGTCTGTCCACTTTAGTCTTTCCACTATAGTCTGTCCACTTTAGTCTTTCCACTATAGTCTTTCCACTTTAGTCTGTCCACTTAGTCTTTCCACTTCAGTCTTTCCACTATAGTCTGTCCACTTTATTCTTTCCACTATTCTCTGTCCACTATAGTCTACACTTTATTCTGTCCACTACAGTCTTTCCACTATAGTCTGTCCACTTTAGTCTTTCCACTTTAGTCTTTCCACTAAAGTCTCCACTTTATTCTGTCCACTTCAGTCTTTCCACTATAGTCTTTCCACTATAGTCTGTCCACTTTAGTCTTTCCACTGTAGTCTTTCCACTATACTCTCCACTTTATTCTGTCCACTACAGTATTTCCACTATAGTCTGTCCACTTTAGTCTGTCCACTTTAGTCTTTCCACTATAGTCTGTCCACTTTAGTCTTTCCACTATTCTCTGTCCACTTTAGTCTTTCCAATATAGTCTCCACTTTATTCTGTCCACTACAGTCTTTTCACTATAGTCTTTCCACTTTATTCTGTCCACTACAGTCATTCCAATATAGTCTGTCCACTTTAGTCTTTCCACTTTAGTCTTTCCACTTTAGTCTGTCCACTTTAGTCTTTCCACTACAGTCTGTCCACTTTAGTCTTTCCACTATTCTCTGTCCACTTTAGTCTTTCCACTATAGTCTCCACTTTATTCTGCCCACTACAGTCTTTCCAATAAAGTCTTTCCACTATAGTCTGTCCACTTTAGTCTCTCCACTTCAGTCTTTCCACTTTAGTCGGTCCACTTTAGTCTTTCCACTATAGTCTCCACTTTATTCTGTCCACTACATTCTTTCCACTTTAGTCTTTCCACTATTCTCTGTCCACTTTAGTCTTTCCACTATAGTCTCCACTTTATTCTGTCCACTACAGTTTTTCCACCATAGTCATTCCACTATAGTCTGTCCACTTTAGTCTTTCCACATTAGTCTTTCCACTTTAGTCTTTCCAATTTAGTCTTTCCACTATAGTCTGTCCACTTTAGTCTTTCCACTATTCTCTGTCCACTTTAGTCTTTCCACTATAGTCTCCACTTTATTCTGCCAACTACAGTCTTTCCTCTATAGTCTTTCCACTATAGTCTGTCCACTTTAGTCTTTCCACTTTAGTCTTTCCACTTTAGTCTGTCCACTTTAGTCTTTCCACTAGAGTCTCCATTTTATTCTGTCCACTATAGTGTTTCCACTATAGTCTGTCCACTTTAGTCTTTCCACTTTAGTCTTTCCACTTTAGTCTTTCCAATTTAGTCTTTCCACTACAGTCTTTCCACTATAGTCTGTCCACTTTTGTCTTTCCACTTTAGTCTTTCCACTATAGTCTCCACTTTATTCTGTCCACTACAGTCTCTCCACTATAGTCTTTCCACTATAGTCTGTCCACTTCAGTCTTTCCACTATAATCTGTCCACTTTAGTCTTTCCACTTTAGTCTTTCCACTATAGTCTCCACTTTAGTCTGTCCACTGCAGTCTTTCCACTATAGTCTGTTCACTTTAGTCTTTTCACTTTAGTCTTTCCACTATAGTCTCCACTTTATTCTGTCCACTACAGTCTTTCCACTATAGTCTTTCCACTATAGTCTGTCCACTTTAGTCTTTCCACATTAGTCTTTCCACTTTAGTCTTTCCAATTTAGTCTTTCCACTATAGTCTGTCCACTTTAGTCTTTCCACTTTAGTCTTTCCACTTTAGTCTGTCCACTTTAGTCTTTCCACTACAGTCTCCACTTTATTCTGTCCACTACAGTCTTTCCACTATAGTCTTTCCACTATAGTCTGTCCACTTTAGTCTTTCCACTTTAGTCTTTCCACTATTCTCTGTCCACTTTAGTATTTCCACTTTAGTCTTTCCACTATAGTCTCCACTTTATTCTGTCCACTACAGTCTCTCCACTATAGTCTTTCCACTATAGTCTGTCCACTTTAGTCTTTCCACTATTCTCTGTCCACTTTATTCTTTCCACTATACTCTCCAATTTATTCTGTCCACTACAGTGTTTCCACTATAGTCTGTCCACTTTAGTCTTTCCACTTTAGTCTTTCCATTTTAGTCTGTCCACTTTAGTCTTTCCACTATTCTCTGTCCACTTTAGTCTTTCCACTATAGTCTCCACTTTATTCTGTCTACTACATTCTTTCCACTTTAGTCTTTCCACTATAGTCTTTCCACTTCAGTCTGTCCACTTTAGTCTTTCCACTATAGTCTGTCCACTTTAGTCTTTCCACTATAGTCTTTCCACTTTAGTCTGTCCACTTAGTCTTTCCACTTCAGTCTTTCCACTATAGTCTGTCCACTTTATTCTTTCCACTATTCTCTGTCCACTATAGTCTACACTTTATTCTGTCCACTACAGTCTTTCCACTATAGTCTTTCCACTTTATTCTGTCCACTACAGTCATTCCACTATAGTCTGTCCACTTTAGTCTTTCCACTTTAGTCTTTCCACTTTAGTCTGTCCACTTTAGTCTTTCCACTACAGTCTGTCCACTTTAGCCTTTCCACTATTCTCTGTCCACTTTAGTCTTTCCACTATAGTCTCCACTTTATTCTGCCCACTACAGTCTTTCCAATAAAGTCTTTCCACTATAGTCTGTCCACTTTAGTCTCTCCACTTTAGTCTTTCCACTTTAGTCGGTCCACTTTAGTCTTTCCACTAAAGTCTCCACTTTATTCTGTCCACTTCAGTCTTTCCACTATAGTCTTTCCACTATAGTCTGTCCACTTTAGTCTTTCCACTTTAGTCTTTCCACTATACTCTCCACTTTATTCTGTCCACTACAGTATTTCCACTATAGTCTGTCCACTTTAGTCTGTCCACTTTAGTCTTTCCACTATAGTCTGTCCACTTTAGTCTTTCCACTATTCTCTGTCCACTTTAGTCTTTCCAATATAGTCTCCACTTTATTCTGTCCACTACAGTCTTTCCACTATAGTCTTTCCACTTTATTCTGTCCACTACAGTCATTCCACTATAGTCTGTCCACTTTAGTCTTTCCACTTTAGTCTTTCCACTTTAGTCTGTCCACTTTAGTCTTTCCACTACAGTCTGTCCACTTTAGCCTTTCCACTGTTCTCTGTCCACTTTAGTCTTTCCACTATAGTCTCCACTTTATTCTGCCCACTACAGTCTTTCCAATAAAGTCTTTCCACTATAGTCTGTCCACTTTAGTCTCTCCACTTTAGTCTTTCCACTTTAGTCGGTCCACTTTAGTCTTTCCACTATAGTCTCCACTTTATTCTGTCCACTACATTCTTTCCACTTTAGTCTTTCCACTATTCTCTGTCCACTTTAGTCTTTCCACTATAGTCTCCACTTTATTCTGTCCACTACAGTTTTTCCACTATAGTCTTTCCACTATAGTCTGTCCACTTTAGTCTTTCCACTATTCTCTGTCCACTTTAGTCTTTCCACTATAGTCTCCACTTTATTCTGTCCACTACAGTCTTTCCACTATAGTCTTTCCACTATAGTCTTTCCACTATAGTCTGTCAACTTTAGTCTTTCCACTATTCTCTGTCCACTTTAGGCTTTCCACTATAGTCTCCATTTTATTCTGTCCACTACAGTCTTTCCACTATAGTCTTTCCACTATAGTCTGTCCACTTTAGTCTTTCCACTTTAGTCTATCCACTATAGTCTCCACTTTATTCTGTCCACTACAGTCTTTCCACTTTAGTCTTTCCACTATACTCTGTCCACTTTAGTCTTTCCACTTTAGTCTTTCCACTATAGTCTACACTTTATTCTGTCCACTACAGTCTTTCCACTATAGTCTTTCCTCTTTATTCTGTCCACTACAGTCTTTCCACTTTAGTCTTTCCACTATTCTCTGTCCACTTTAGTCTTTCCACTTTAGTCTTTCCACTATAGTCTCCACTTTCTTCTGTCCACTATAGTCTCTCCACTATAGTCTTTCCACAATAGTCTGTCCACTTTAGTCTTTCCACTATTCTCTGTCCACTTTATTCTTTCCACTATACTCTCCACTTTATTCTGTCCACTACAGTCATTCCACTATAGTCTGTCCACTTTAGTCTTTCCACATTAGTCTTTCCACTTTAGTCTTTCCAATTTAGTCTTTCCACTATAGTCTGTCCACTTTAGTCTTTCCACTATTCTCTGTCCACTTTAGTCTTTCCACTATAGTCTCCAATTTATTCTGCCAACTACAGTCTTTCCTCTATAGTCTTTCCACTATAGTCTGTCCACTTTAGTCTTTCCACTTTAGTCTTTCCACTTTAGTCTGTCCACTTTAGTCTTTCCACTATAGTCTCCATTTTATTCTGTCCACTATAGTCTTTCCACTATAGTCTGTCCACTTTAGTCTTTCCACTATTCTCTGTCCACTTTAGTCTTTCCACTATAGTCTCCACTTTATTCTGTCCACTACAGTCTTTCCACTATAGTCTTTCCACTATAGTCTGTCCACTTTAGTCTTTCCACTTTAGTCTTTCCACTATTCTCTGTCCACTTTAGTATTTCCACTTTAGTCTTTCCACTATAGTCTCCACTTTATTCTGTCCACTACAGTCTCTCCACTATAGTCTTTCCACTATAGTCTGTCCACTTTAGTCTTTCCACTATTCTCTGTCCACTTTATTCTTTCCACTATACTCTCCAATTTATTCTGTCCACTACAGTGTTTCCACTATAGTCTGTCCACTTTAGTCTTTCCAATTTAGTGTTTCCATTTTAGTCTGTCCACTTTAGTCTTTCCACTATTCTCTGTCCACTTTAGTCTTTCCACTATAGTCTCCACTTTATTCTGTCCACTACAGTCTTTCCACTTTAGTCTTTCCACTATTCTCTGTCCACTTTAGTCTTTCCACTTTAGTCTTTCCACTATAGTCTGTCCACTTTAGTCTTTCCACTATTCTCTGTCCACTTTAATCTTTCCACTATACTCTCCACTTTATTCTGTCCACTACAGTGTTTCCACTATAGTCTGTCCACTTTAGTCTTTCCACTTTAGTCTTTCCATTTTAGTCTGTCCACTTTAGTCTTTCCACTATTCTCTGTCCACTTTAGTCTTTCCACTATAGTCTCCACTTTATTCTGTCCACTACAGTCTTTCCACTTTAGTCTTTCCACTATTCTCTGTCCACTTTAGTATTTCCACTTTAGTCTTTCCACTATAGTCTCCACTTTATTCTGTCCACTACAGTCTCTCCACTATAGTCTTTCCACTATAGTCTGTCCACTTTAGTCTTTCCACTATTCTCTGTCCACTTTATTCTTTCCACTATACTCTCCAATTTATTCTGTCCACTACAGTGTTTCCACTATAGTCTGTCCACTTTAGTCTTTCCACTTTAGTCTTTCCATTTTAGTCTGTCCACTTTAGTCTTTCCACTATTCTCTGTCCACTTTAGTCTTTCCACTATAGTCTCCACTTTATTCTGTCCACTACAGTCTTTCCACTTTAGTCTTTCCACTATTCTCTGTCCACTTTAGTCTTTCCACTATAGTCTCCACTTTATTCTGTCTACTACATTCTTTCCACTTTAGTCTTTCCACTATAGTCTTTCCACTTCAGTCTGTCCACTTTAGTCTTTCCACTATAGTCTGTCCACTTTAGTCTTTCCACTATAGTCTTTCCACTTTAGTCTGTCCACTTAGTCTTTCCACTTCAGTCTTTCCACTATAGTCTGTCCACTTTATTCTTTCCACTATTCTCTGTCCACTATAGTCTACACTTTATTCTGTCCACTACAGTCTTTCCACTATAGTCTTTCCACTTTATTCTGTCCACTACAGTCATTCCACTATAGTCTGTCCACTTTAGTCTTTCCACTTTAGTCTTTCCACTTTAGTCTGTCCACTTTAGTCTTTCCACTACAGTCTGTCCACTTTAGCCTTTCCACTATTCTCTGTCCACTTTAGTCTTTCCACTATAGTCTCAACTTTATTCTGCCCACTACAGTCTTTCCAATAAAGTCTTTCCACTATAGTCTGTCCACTTTAGTCTCTCCACTTTAGTCTTTCCACTTTAGTCGGTCCACTTTATTCTTTCCACTATTCTCTGTCCACTATAGTCTACACTTTATTCTGTCCACTACAGTCTTTCCACTATAGTCTTTCCTCTTTATTCTGTCCACTACAGTCTTTCCACTTTAGTCTTTCCACTATACTCTCCACTTTATTCTGTCCACTACAGTATTTCCACTATAGTCTGTCCACTTTAGTCTGTCCACTTTAGTCTTTCCACTATAGTCTGTCCACTTTAGTCTTTCCACTATTCTCTGTCCACTTTAGTCTTTCCAATATAGTCTCCACTTTATTCTGTCCACTACAGTCTTTCCACTATAGTCTTTCCACTTTATTCTGTCCACTACAGTCATTCCACTATAGTCTGTCCACTTTAGTCTTTCCACTTTAGTCTTTCCACTTTAGTCTGTCCACTTTAGTCTTTCCACTACAGTCTGTCCACTTTAGCCTTTCCACTGTTCTCTGTCCACTTTAGTCTTTCCACTATAGTCTCCACTTTATTCTGCCCACTACAGTCTTTCCAATAAAGTCTTTCCACTATAGTCTGTCCACTTTAGTCTCTCCACTTTAGTCTTTCCACTTTAGTCGGTCCACTTTAGTCTTTCCACTATAGTCTCCACTTTATTCTGTCCACTACATTCTTTCCACTTTAGTCTTTCCACTATTCTCTGTCCACTTTAGTCTTTCCACTATAGTCTCCACTTTATTCTGTCCACTACAGTTTTTCCACTATAGTCTTTCCACTATAGTCTGTCCACTTTAGTCTTTCCACTATTCTCTGTCCACTTTAGTCTTTCCACTATAGTCTCCACTTTATTCTGTCCACTACAGTCTTTCCACTATAGTCTTTCCACTATAGTCTTTCCACTATAGTCTGTCAACTTTAGTCTTTCCACTATTCTCTGTCCACTTTAGGCTTTCCACTATAGTCTCCATTTTATTCTGTCCACTACAGTCTTTCCACTATAGTCTTTCCACTATAGTCTGTCCACTTTAGTCTTTCCACTTTAGTCTATCCACTATAGTCTCCACTTTATTCTGTCCACTACAGTCTTTCCACTTTAGTCTTTCCACTATACTCTGTCCACTTTAGTCTTTCCACTTTAGTCTTTCCACTATAGTCTACACTTTATTCTGTCCACTACAGTCTTTCCACTATAGTCTTTCCTCTTTATTCTGTCCACTACAGTCTTTCCACTTTAGTCTTTCCACTATTCTCTGTCCACTTTAGTCTTTCCACTTTAGTCTTTCCACTATAGTCTCCACATTCTTCTGTCCACTATAGTCTCTCCACTATAGTCTTTCCACAATAGTCTGTCCACTTTAGTCTTTCCACTATTCTCTGTCCACTTTATTCTTTCCACTATACTCTCCACTTTATTCTGTCCACTACAGTCATTCCACTATAGTCTCCACTTTATTCTGTCCACTACAGTCTTTCCACTATAGTCTTTCCACTATGGTCTGTCAACTTCAGTCTTTCCACTATTATCTGTCCACTTTAGGCTTTTCACTATAGTCTCCATTTTATTCTGTCCACTACAGTCTTTCCACTATTGTCTTTCCACTATAGTCTGTCCACTTTAGTCTTTCCACTTTAGTCTATCCACTATAGTCTCCGCTTTATTCTGTCCACTACAGTCTTTCCACTTTAGTCTTTCCACTATTCTCTGTCCACTTTAGTCTTTCCACTTTAGTCTTTCCACTATAGTCTCCACTTTATTCCATCCACTAAAGTCTTTCCACTATAGTCTTTCCAAAATAGTCTGTCCACTTTAGTCTTTCCACTATTCTCTGTCCACTTTAGTCTTTCCACTATAGTCTCCACTTTATTCTGTCTACTACATTCTTTCCACTTTAGTCTCTCCACTATAGTCTTTCCACTTCAGTCTGTCCACTTTAGTCTTTCCACTATAGTCTGTCCACTTTAGTCTTTCCACTATAGTCTTTCCACTTTAGTCTGTCCACTTAGTCTTTCCACTTCAGTCTTTCCACTATAGTCTGTCCACTTTATTCTTTCCACTATTCTCTGTCCACTATAGTCTACACTTTATTCTGTCCACTACAGTCTTTCCACTATAGTCTGTCCACTTTAGTCTTTCCACTTTAGTCTTTCCACTAAAGTCTCCACTTTATTCTGTCCACTTCAGTCTTTCCACTATAGTCTTTCCACTATAGTCTGTCCACTTTAGTCTTTCCACTTTAGTCTTTCCACTATACTCTCCACTTTATTCTGTCCACTACAGTATTTCCACTATAGTCTGTCCACTTTAGTCTGTCCACTTTAGTCTTTCCACTATAGTCTGTCCACTTTAGTCTTTCCACTATTCTCTGTCCACTTTAGTCTTTCCAATATAGTCTCCACTTTATTCTGTCCACTACAGTCTTTCCACTATAGTCTTTCCACTTTATTCTGTCCACTACAGTCATTCCACTATAGTCTGTCCACTTTAGTCTTTCCACTTTAGTCTTTCCACTTTAGTCTGTCCACTTTAGTCTTTCCACTACAGTCTGTCCACTTTAGTCTTTCCACTATTCTCTGTCCACTTTAGTCTTTCCACTATAGTCTCCACTTTACAGTCTTTCCACTTTAGTCTTTCCACTATTCTCTGTCCACTTTAGTCTTTCCACTTTAGTCTTTCCACTATAGTCTCCACTTTATTCCATCCACTAAAGTCTTTCCACTATAGTCTTTCCAATATAGTCTGTCCACTTTAGTCTTTCCACTATTCTCTGTCCACTTTAGTCTTTCCACTATAGTCTCCACTTTATTCTGTCTACTACATTCTTTCCACTTTAGTCTCTCCACTATAGTCTTTCCACTTCAGTCTGTCCACTTTAGTCTTTCCACTATAGTCTGTCCACTTTAGTCTTTCCACTATAGTCTTTCCACTTTAGTCTGTCCACTTAGTCTTTCCACTTCAGTCTTTCCACTATAGTCTGTCCACTTTATTCTTTCCACTATTCTCTGTCCACTATAGTCTACACTTTATTCTGTCCACTACAGTCTTTCCACTATAGTCTGTCCACTTTAGTCTTTCCACTTTAGTCTTTCCACTAAAGTCTCCACTTTATTCTGTCCACTTCAGTCTTTCCACTATAGTCTTTCCACTATAGTCTGTCCACTTTAGTCTTTCCACTTTAGTCTTTCCACTATACTCTCCATTTTATTCTGTCCACTACAGTATTTCCACTATAGTCTGTCCACTTTAGTCTGTCCACTTTAGTCTTTCCACTATAGTCTGTCCACTTTAGTCTTTCCACTATTCTCTGTCCACTTTAGTCTTTCCAATATAGTCTCCACTTTATTCTGTCCACTACAGTCTTTCCACTATAGTCTTTCCACTTTATTCTGTCCACTACAGTCATTCCACTATAGTCTGTCCACTTTAGTCTTTCCACTTTAGTCTTTCCACTTTAGTCTGTCCACTTTAGTCTTTCCACTACAGTCTGTCCACTTTAGTCTTTCCACTATTCTCTGTCCACTTTAGTCTTTCCACTATAGTCTCCACTTTATTCTGCCCACTACAGTCTTTCCAATAAAGTCTTTCCACTATAGTCTGTCCACTTTAGTCTCTCCACTTCAGTCTTTCCACTTTAGTCGGTCCACTTTAGTCTTTCCACTATAGTCTCCACTTTATTCTGTCCACTACATTCTTTCCACTTTAGTCTTTCCACTATTCTCTGTCCACTTTAGTCTTTCCACTATAGTCTCCACTTTATTCTGTCCACTACAGTTTTTCCACTATAGTCATTCCACTATAGTCTGTCCACTTTAGTCTTTCCACATTAGTCTTTCCACTTTAGTCTTTCCAATTTAGTCTTTCCACTATAGTCTGTCCACTTTAGTCTTTCCACTATTCTCTGTCCACTTTAGTCTTTCCACTATAGTCTCCACTTTATTCTGCCAACTACAGTCTTTCCTCTATAGTCTTTCCACTATAGTCTGTCCACTTTAGTCTTTCCACTTTAGTCTTTCCACTTTAGTCTGTCCACTTTAGTCTTTCCACTATAGTCTCCATTTTATTCTGTCCACTATAGTGTTTCCACTATAGTCATTCCACTATAGTCTGTCCACTTTAGTCTTTCCACATTAGTCTTTCCACTTTAGTCTTTCCAATTTAGTCTTTCCACTATAGTCTGTCCACTTTAGTCTTTCCACTATTCTCTGTCCACTTTAGTCTTTCCACTATAGTCTCCACTTTATTCTGCCAACTACAGTCTTTCCTCTATAGTCTTTCCACTATAGTCTTTCTACTTTATTCTGTCCACTACAGTCATTCCACTATAGTCTGTCCACTTTAGTCTTTCCACTTTAGTCTTTCCACTTTAGTCTGTCCACTTTAGTCTTTCCACTACAGTCTGTCCACTTTAGTCTTTCCACTATTCTCTGTCCACTTTAGTCTTTCCACTATAGTCTCCACTTTATTCTGCCCACTACAGTCTTTCCAATAAAGTCTTTCCACTATAGTCTGTCCACTTTAGTCTCTCCACTTCAGTCTTTCCACTTTAGTCGGTCAACTTTAGTCTTTCCACTATAGTCTCCACTTTATTCTGTCCACTACATTCTTTCCACTTTAGTCTTTCCACTATTCTCTGTCCACTTTAGTCTTTCCACTATAGTCTCCACTTTATTCTGTCCACTACAGTTTTTCCACTATAGTCATTCCACTATAGTCTCCACTTTATTCTGTCCACTACAGTCTTTCCACTATAGTCTTTCCACTATGGTCTGTCAACTTCAGTCTTTCCACTATTATCTGTCCACTTTAGGCTTTTCACTATAGTCTCCATTTTATTCTGTCCACTACAGTCTTTCCACTATTGTCTTTCCACTATAGTCTGTCCACTTTAGTCTTTCCACTTTAGTCTATCCACTATAGTCTCCACTTTATTCTGTCCACTACAGTCTTTCCACTTTAGTCTTTCCACTATTCTCTGTCCACTTTAGTCTTTCCACTTTAGTCTTTCCACTATAGTCTCCACTTTATTCCATCCACTAAAGTCTTTCCACTATAGTCTTTCCAATATAGTCTGTCCACTTTAGTCTTTCCACTATTCTCTGTCCACTTTAGTCTTTCCACTATAGTCTCCACTTTATTCTGTCTACTACATTCTTTCCACTTTAGTCTCTCCACTATAGTCTTTCCACTTCAGTCTGTCCACTTTAGTCTTTCCACTATAGTCTGTCCACTTTAGTCTTTCCACTATAGTCTTTCCACTTTAGTCTGTCCACTTAGTCTTTCCACTTCAGTCTTTCCACTATAGTCTGTCCACTTTATTCTTTCCACTATTCTCTGTCCACTATAGTCTACACTTTATTCTGTCCACTACAGTCTTTCCACTATAGTCTGTCCACTTTAGTCTTTCCACTTTAGTCTTTCCACTAAAGTCTCCACTTTATTCTGTCCACTTCAGTCTTTCCACTATAGTCTTTCCACTATAGTCTGTCCACTTTAGTCTTTCCACTGTAGTCTTTCCACTATACTCTCCACTTTATTCTGTCCACTACAGTATTTCCACTATAGTCTGTCCACTTTAGTCTGTCCACTTTAGTCTTTCCACTATAGTCTGTCCACTTTAGTCTTTCCACTATTCTCTGTCCACTTTAGTCTTTCCAATATAGTCTCCACTTTATTCTGTCCACTACAGTCTTTTCACTATAGTCTTTCCACTTTACTCTGTCCACTACAGTCATTCCAATATAGTCTGTCCACTTTAGTCTTTCCACTTTAGTCTTTCCACTTTAGTCTGTCCACTTTAGTCTTTCCACTACAGTCTGTCCACTTTAGTCTTTCCACTATTCTCTGTCCACTTTAGTCTTTCCACTATAGTCTCCACTTTATTCTGCCCACTACAGTCTTTCCAATAAAGTCTTTCCACTATAGTCTGTCCACTTTAGTCTCTCCACTTCAGTCTTTCCACTTTAGTCGGTCCACTTTAGTCTTTCCACTATAGTCTCCACTTTATTCTGTCCACTACATTCTTTCCACTTTAGTCTTTCCACTATTCTCTGTCCACTTTAGTCTTTCCACTATAGTCTCCACTTTATTCTGTCCACTACAGTTTTTCCACCATAGTCATTCCACTATAGTCTGTCCACTTTAGTCTTTCCACATTAGTCTTTCCACTTTAGTCTTTCCAATTTAGTCTTTCCACTATAGTCTGTCCACTTTAGTCTTTCCACTATTCTCTGTCCACTTTAGTCTTTCCACTATAGTCTCCACTTTATTCTGCCAACTACAGTCTTTCCTCTATAGTCTTTCCACATAGTCTGTCCACTTTAGTCTTTCCACTTTAGGTCTTTCCACTTTAGTCTGTCCACTTTAGTCTTCCACTAGAGTCTCCATTTTATTCTGTCCACTATAGTGTTTCCACTATAGTCTGTCCACTTTAGTCTTTCCACTTTAGTCTTTCCACTTTAGTCTTTCCAATTAGTCTTTCCACTACAGTCTTTCCACTATAGTCGTCCACTTTTGTCTTTCCACTTTAGTCTTTCCACTATAGTCTCCACTTTATTCTGTCCACTACAGTCTCTCCACTATAGTCTTTCCACTATAGTCTGTCCACTTCAGTCTTTCCACTATAATCTGTCCACTTTATGTCTTTCCACTTTAGTCTTTCCACTATAGTCTCCACTTTAGTCTGTCCACTGCAGTCTTTCCACTATAGTCTGTTCACTTTAGTCTTTTCACTTTAGTCTTTCCACTATAGTCTCCACTTTATTCTGTCCACTACAGTCTTTCCACTATAGTCTTTCCACTATAGTCTGTCCACTTTAGTCTTTCCACATTAGTCTTTCCACTTTAGTCTTTCCAATTTAGTCTTTCCCTATAGTCTGTCCACTTTAGTCTTTCACTTTAGTCTTTCCACTTTAGTCTGTCCACTTTAGTCTTTCCACTACAGTCTCCACTTTATTCTGTCCACTACAGTCTTTCCACTATAGTCTTTCACTATAGTCCTGTCCACTTTAGTCTTTCCACTTTAGTCTTTCCACTATTCTCTGTCCACTTTAGTATTTCCACTTTAGTCTTTCCACTATAGTCTCCACTTATTCTGTCCACTACAGTCTCTCTCACTATAGTCTTTCCACTATAGTCTGTCCACTTTAGTCTTTCCACTATTCTCTGTCCACTTTATCTTTCCACTATACTCTCCAATTTATTCGGTCCACTACAGTGTTTCCACTATAGTCTGTCCACTTTAGTCTTTCCACTTTAGTCTTTCATTTTAGTCTGTCCACTTTAGTCTTTCCACTATTCTCTGTCCACTTTAGTCTTTCCACTATAGTCTCCACTTTATTCTGTCTACTACATTCTTTCCACTTTAGTCTTTCCACTATAGTCTTTCCACTTCAGTCTGTCCACTTTAGTCTTTCCACTATAGTCTGTCCACTTTAGTCTTTCCACTATAGTCTTTCCACTTTAGTCTGTCCACTTAGTCTTTCCACTTCAGTCTTTCCACTATAGTCTGTCCACTTTATTCTTTCCACTATTCTCTGTCCACTATAGTCTACACTTTATTCTGTCCACTACAGTCTTTCCACTATAGTCTTTCCACTTTATTCTGTCCACTACAGTCATTCCACTATAGTCTGTCCACTTTAGTCTTTCCACTTTAGTCTTTCCACTTTAGTCTGTCCACTTTAGTCTTTCCACTACAGTCTGTCCACTTTAGCCTTTCCACTATTCTCTGTCCACTTTAGTCTTTCCACTATAGTCTCCACTTTATTCTGCCCACTACAGTCTTTCCAATAAAGTCTTTCCACTATAGTCTGTCCACTTTAGTCTCTCCACTTTAGTCTTTCCACTTTAGTCGGTCCACTTTAGTCTTTCACTAAAGTCTCCACTTTATTCTGTCCACTTCAGTCTTTCCACTATAGTCTTTCACTATAGTCTGTCCACTTTGTCTTTCCACTTTAGTCTTTCCACTATACTCTCCACTTTATTCTGTCCACTACAGTATTTCCACTAATAGTCTGTCCACCTTTAGTCTGTCCACTTTAGTCTTTCCACTATAGTCTGTCACTTTAGTCTTTCCACTATTCTCTGTCCACTTTAGTCTTTCCAATATAGTCTCCACTTTATTCTGTCCACTACAGTCTTTCCACTATAGTCTTTCCACTTTATTCTGTCCACTACAGTCATTCCACTATAGTCTGTCCACTTTAGTCCTTTCCACTTTAGTCTTTCCACTTTAGTCTGTCCACTTTAGTCTTTCACAACAGTCTGTCCACTTTAGCCTTTCCACTGTTCTCTGTCCACTTTAGTCTTTCCACTATAGTCTCCACTTTATTCTGCCCACTACAGTCTTTCCAATAAAGTCTTTCCACTATAGTCTGTCCACTTTAGTCTCTCCACTTTAGTCTTTCCACTTTAGTCGGTCCACTTTAGTCTTTCCACTATAGTCTCACTTTATTCTGTCCACTACATTCTTTCCACTTTAGTCTTTCCACTATTCTCTGTCCACTTAGTCTTTCCACTATAGTCTCCCACTTTATTCTGTCCACTACAGTTTTTCCACTATAGTCTTTCCACTATAGTCTGTCCACTTTAGTCTTCCACTATTCTCTGTCCACTTTAGTCTTTCCACTATAGTCTCCACTTTATTCTGTCCACTACAGTCTTTCCACTATAGTCTTTCACTATAGTCTTCCACTATAGTCTGTCAACTTTAGTCTTTCCACTATTCTCTGTCCACTTTAGGCCTTTCCACTATAGTCTCCATTTTATTCTGTCCACTACAGTCTTTCCACTATAGTCTTTCCACTATAGTCTGTCCACTTTAGTCTTTCCACTTTAGTCTATCCACTATAGTCTCCACTTTATTCTGTCACTACAGTCTTTCCACTTTAGTCTTTCCACTATACTCTGTCCACTTTAGTCTTTCCACTTTAGTCTTTCCACTATAGTCTACACTTTATTCTGTCCACTACAGTCTTTCCACTATAGTCTTTCTCTTTATTCTGTCCACTACAGTCTTTCCACTTTAGTCTTTCACTAATCTCTGTCCACTTTAGTCTTTCCACTTTAGTCTTTCACTATAGTCTCCACTTTCTTCTGTCCACTATAGTCTCTCCACTATAGTCTTTCCACAATAGTCTGTCCACTTTAGTCTTTCCACTATTCTCTGTCCACTTTATTCTTTCCACTATACTCTCCACTTTATTCTGTCCACTACAGTCATTCCACTATAGTCTGTCCACTTAGTCTTTCCACATTAGTCTTTCCACTTTAGTCTTTCCATTTAGTCTTTCCACTATAGTCTGTCCACTTTAGTCTTTCCACTATTCTCTGTCCACTTTAGTCTTTCACTATAGTCTCCAATTTATTCTGCCAACTACAGTCTTTTACAGTCTTTCCTCTATAGTCTTTCCACTATAGTCTGTCCACTTTAGTCTTTCCACTTTAGTCTTTCCACTTTAGTCTGTCCACTTTAGTCTTTCCACTATAGTCTCCATTTTATTCTGTCCACTATAGTCTTTCCACTATAGTCTGTCCACTTTAGTCTTTCCACTATTCTCTGTCCACTTTAGTCTTTCCACTATAGTCTCCACTTTATTCTGTCCACTACAGTCTTTCCACTATAGTCTTTCCACTATAGTCTGTCCACTTTAGTCTTTCCACTTTAGTCTTTCCACTATTCTCTGTCCACTTTAGTATTTCCACTTTAGTCTTTCCACTATAGTCTCCACTTTATTCTGTCCACTACAGTCTCTCCACTATAGTCTTTCCACTATAGTCTGTCCACTTTAGTCTTTCCACTATTCTCTGTCCACTTTATTCTTTCCACTATACTCTCCAATTTATTCTGTCCACTACAGTGTTTCCACTATAGTCTGTCCACTTTAGTCTTTCCAATTTAGTGTTTCCATTTTAGTCTGTCCACTTTAGTCTTTCCACTATTCTCTGTCCACTTTAGTCTTTCCACTATAGTCTCCACTTTATTCTGTCCACTACAGTCTTTCCACTTTAGTCTTTCCACTATTCTCTGTCCACTTTAGTCTTTCCACTTTAGTCTTTCCACTATAGTCTGTCCACTTTAGTCTTTCCACTATTCTCTGTCCACTTTAATCTTTCCACTATACTCTCCACTTTATTCTGTCCACTACAGTGTTTCCACTATAGTCTGTCCACTTTAGTCTTTCCACTTTAGTCTTTCCATTTTAGTCTGTCCACTTTAGTCTTTCCACTATTCTCTGTCCACTTTAGTCTTTCCACTATAGTCTCCACTTTATTCTGTCCACTACAGTCTTTCCACTTTAGTCTTTCCACTATTCTCTGTCCACTTTAGTCTTTCCACTTTAGTCTTTCCACTATAGTCTGTCCACTTCAGTCTTTCCACTATAATCTGTCCACTTTAGTCTTTCCACTTTAGTCTTTCCACTATAGTCTCCACTTTAGTCTGTCCACTGCAGTCTTTCCACTATAGTCTGTCCACTTTAGTCTTTTCACTTTAGTCTTTCCACTATAGTCTCCACTTTATTCTGCCAACTACAGTCTTTCCTCTATAGTCTTTCCACTATAGTCTGTGCACTTTAGTCTTTCCACTTTAGTCTTTCCACTTTAGCCTGTCCACTTTAGTCTTTCCACTATAGTCTCCATTTTATTCTGTCCACTATAGTCTTTCCACTATAGTCTGTCCACTTTAGTCTTTCCACTTTAGTCTTTCCACTTTAGTCTTTCCAGTTTAGTCTTTCCACTACAGTCTTTCCACTATAGTCTGTCCACTTTTGTCTTTCCACTTTAGTCTTTCCACTATAGTCTCCACTTTATTCTGTCCACTACAGTCTCTCCACCATAGTCTTTCCACTATAGTCCGTCCACTTCAGTCTTTCCACTATAATCTGTCCACTTTAGTCTTTCCACTTTAGTCTTTCCACTATAGTCTCCACTTTAGTCTGTCCACTGCAGTCTTTCCACTATAGTCTGTCCACTTTAGTCTTTTCACTTTAGTCTTTCCACTATAGTCTCCTCTTTATTCTGTCCACTACAGTCTTTCCACTATAGTCTTTCCACTATAGTCTGTCCACTTTAGTCTTTCCACTATTCTCTGTCCACTTTAGTCTTTCCACTATAGTCTCCACTTTATTCTGTCCACTACAGTCTTTCCACTATAGTCTTTCCACTATAGTCTGTCCACTTTAGTCTTTCCACTTTAGTCTTTCCACTATTCTCTGTCCACTTTAGTATTTCCACTTTAGTCTTTCCACTATAGTCTCCACTTTATTCTGTCCACTACAGTCTCTCCACTATAGTCTTTCCACTATAGTCTGTCCACTTCAGTCTTTCCACTATAATCTGTACACTTTAGTCTTTCCACTTTAGTCTTTCCACTATAGTCTCCACTTTAGTCTGTCCACTGCAGTCTTTCCACTATAGTCTGTCCACTTTAGTCTTTTCACTTTAGTCTTTCCACTATAGTCTTCACTTTATTCTGTCCACTACAGTCTGTCCACTTTAGTCTTTCCACTATTCTCTGTCCACTTTATTCTTTCCAGTATACTCTCCACTTTATTCTGTCCACTACAGTGTTTCCACTATAGTCTGTCCACTTTAGTCTTTCCACTTTAGTCTTTCCATTTTAGTCTGTCCACTTTAGTCTTTCCACTATTCTCTGTCCACTTTAGTCTTTCCACTATAGTCTCCACTTTATTCTGTCCACTACAGTCTTTCCACTTTAGTCTTTCCACTATTCTCTGTCCACTTTAGTCTTTCCACTTTAGTCTTTCCACTATAGTCTGTCCACTTTAGTCTTTCCACTATTCTCTGTCCACTTTAATCTTTCCACTATACTCTCCACTTTATTCTGTACACTACAGTGTTTCCACTATAGTCTGTCCACTTTAGTCTTTCCACTTTAGTCTTTCCATTTTAGTCTGTCCACTTTAGTCTTTCCACTATTCTCTGTCCACTTTAGTCTTTCCACTATAGTCTCCACTTTATTCTGTCCACTACAGTCTTTCCACTTTAGTCTTTCCACTATTCTCTGTCTACTTTAGTCTTTCCACTTTAGTCTTTCCACTATAGTCTGTCCACTTCAGTCTTTCCACTATAATCTGTCCACTTTAGTCTTTCCACTTTAGTCTTTCCACTATAGTCTCCACTTTAGTCTGTCCACTGCAGTCTTTCCACTATAGTCTGTCCACTTTAGTCTTTTCACTTTAGTCTTTCCACTATAGTCTCCACTTTATTCTGCCAACTACAGTCTATCCTCTATAGTCTTTCCACTATAGTCTGTCCACTTTAGTCTTTCCACTTTAGTCTTTCCACTTTAGTCTGTCCACTTTAGTCTTTCCACTATAGTCTCCATTTTATTCTGTCCACTATAGTCTTTCCACTATAGTCTGTCCACTTTAGTCTTTCCACTTTAGTCTTTCCACTTTAGTCTTTCCAATTTAGTCTTTCCACTACAGTCTTTCCACTATAGTCTGTCCACTTTTGTCTTTCCACTTTAGTCTTTCCACTATAGTCTCCACTTTATTCTGTCCACTACAGTCTCTCCACTATAGTCTTTCCACTATAGTCTGTCCACTTCAGTCTTTCCACTATAATCTGTCCACTTTAGTCTTTCCACTTTAGTCTTTCCACTATAGTCTCCACTTTAGTCTGTCCACTGCAGTCTTTCCACTATAGTCTGTCCACTTTAGTCTTTTCACTTTAGTCTTTCAACTATAGTCTCCACTTTATTCTGTCCACTACAGTCTTTCCACTATAGTCTTTCCACTATAGTCTGTCCACTTTAGTCTTTTCACTATTCTCTGTCCACTTTAGTCTTTCCACTATAGTCTCCACTTTATTCTGTCCACTACAGTCTTTCCACTATAGTCTTTCCACTATAGTCTGTCCACTTTAGTCTTTCCACTTTAGTCTTTCCACTATTCTCTGTCCACTTTAGTATTTCCACTTTAGTCTTTCCACTATAGTCTCCACTTTATTCTGTCCACTACAGTCTCTCCACTATAGTCTTTCCACTACAGTCTATCCACTTCAGTCTTTCCACTATAATCTGTCCACTTTAGTCTTTCCACTTTAGTCTTTCCACTATAGTCTCCACTTTAGTCTGTCCACTGCAGTCTTTCCACTATAGTCTGTCCACTTTAGTCTTTTCACTTTAGTCTTTCCACTATAGTCTCCACTTTATTCTGTCCACTACAGTCTGTCCACTTTAGTCTTTCCACTATTCTCTGTCCACTTTATTCTTTCCACTATACTCTCCACTTTATTCTGTCCACTACAGTGTTTCCACTATAGTCTGTCCACTTTAGTCTTTCCACTTTAGTCTTTCCATTTTAGTCTGTCCACTTTAGTCTTTCCACTATTCTCTGTCCACTTTACTTTCCACTATAGTCTGTCCACTTTAGTCTTTCCACTTTAGTCTTTCCACTTTATTCTTTACACTTCAAGGTGTACACTTTAGTCTGTCCACTGAGTCTTTCAACTTCAGTCTTTCCACTATAGTCTGTCTACTTTAGTTTTTTCACTTTAGTCTTTCCACTATAGTCTCCACTTTATTCTGTCCACTACAGTTTTTCCACTATAGTCTTTCCACTATTCTCTGTACACTTTAGTCTTTCCACTTTAGTCTTTCCACTATAGTCTCCACTTTATTCTGTCCACTACAGTCTCTCCACTATAGTCTTTCCATTATAGTCTGTCCAATTTAGTCTTTCCACTATTCTCTGTCCACTTTAGTCTTTCCACTATAGTCTACACTTTATTCTGTCCACTACAGTCTTTCCACTATAGTCTTTCCTCTTTATTCTGTCCATTACAGTCTTTCCACTTTAGTCTTTCCACTATTCTCTGTCCACTATAGTCTCTCCACTATAGTCTTTCCACTATAGTCTGTCCACTTTAGTCTTTCCACTATTCTCTGTCCACTTTATTCTTTCCACTATACTCTCCACTTTATTCTGTCCACTACAGTCTTTCCACTATAGTCTGTCCACTTTAGTCTTTCCACTTTAGTCTTTCCACTTTAGTCTTTCCACTATAGTCTGTCCACTTTAGTCTTTCCACTATAGTCTCCACTTTATTCTGTCCACTACAGTCTCTCCACTATAGTCTTTCCACTATAGTCTCCACTTTATTCTGTCCACTACAGTCTCTCCACTATAGTCTTTCCACTATAGTCTGTCCACTTCAGTCTTTCCACTATAGTCTGTCAACTTTAGTCTTTCCACTTTAGTCTTTCCACTATAGTCTCCACTTTAGTCTGTCCACTACAGTCTTTCCACTATAGTCTGTCCACTTTAGTCTTTCCACTTTAGTCTTTCCACTATAGTCTCCACTTTATTCTGTCCACTACAGTCTTTCACTATAGTCCCACTAGTCTTTCCACTACAGTCTGTCCACTTCAGTCTTCCACTATTCTCTGTCCACTTTAGTCTTTCCACTATAGTCTCCACTTTATTCTGCCCACTACAGTTTTTCCAATATAGTCTTTCCACTATAGTCTGTCCACTTTAGTCTTTCCACTTTAGTCTTTCCACTTTAGTCTGTCCACTTTAGTCTTTCCACTATAGTCTCCACTTTATTCTGTCCACTACATTCTTTCCACTTCAGTCTTTCCACTATTCTCTGTCCACTTTAGTCTTTCCACTATAGTCTCCACTTTATTCTATCCACTACAGTTTTTCCACTATAGTCTTTCCACTATAGTCTGTCCACTTTAGTCTTTCCACTATTCTCTGTCCACTTTAGTCTTTCCACTATAGTCTCCACTTTATTCTGTCCACTACAGTCTTTCCACTATAGTCTTTCCACTACAGTCTGTCCACTTCAGTCTTTCCACTATTCTCTGTCCACTTTAGTCTTTCCACTATAGTCTCCACTTTATTCTGTCCACTACAGTCTTTCCACTGTAGTCTTTCCACTATAGTCTGTCCACTTTATTCTTTCCACTATTCTCTGTCCACTTTAGTCTTTCCACTATAGTCTACACTTTATTCTGTCCACTACAGTCTTTCCACTATAGTCTTTCCACTGTAGTCTGTCCACTTTAGTCTTTCCACTTTAGTCTTTCCACTATAGTCTCCACTTTATTCTGTCCACTACAGTCTTTCCACTATAGTCTTTCCACTATAGTCTGTCCACTTTAGTCTTTCCACTATTCTCTGTCCACTTTAGTCTTTCCACTATAGTCTCCACTTTATTCTGTCCACTACAGTCTTTCCACTATAATCTTTCCACTATAGTCTGTCCACTTTAGTCTTTCCACTTTAGTCTTTCCACTATTCTCTGTCCACTTTAGTATTTCCACTTTAGTCTTTCCACTATAGTCTCCACTTTATTCTGTCCACACAGTCTCTCCACTACAGTCTTTCCACAATAGTCTGTCCACTTTAGTCTTTCCACTATTCTCTGTCCACTTTAGTCTTTCCACTTTAGTCTTTCCATTTTGTCTGTCCACTTTAGTCTTTCCAGTATAGTCTGTCCTCTTAGTCTTTCCACTATTCTCTGTCCACTTTAGTCTTTCCACTATAGTCTCCACTTTATTCTGTCCACTACAGTCTTTCCACTATAGTTTTTCCACTATAGTCTGTCCACTTTAGTCTTTCCACTTTATTCTGTCCACTACAGTCTTTCCACTTTAGTCTTTCCACTATTCTCTGTACACTTTAGTCTTTCCACTTTAGTCTTTCCACTATAGTCTCCACTTTATTCTGTCCACTACAGTCTCTCCACTATAGTCTTTCCATTATAGTCTGTCCACTTTAGTCTTTCCACTATTCTCTGTCCACTTTAGTCTTTCCACTATAGTCTACACTTTATTCTGTCCACTACAGTCTTTCCACTATAGTCTTTCCTCTTTATTCTGTCCATTACAGTCTTTCCACTTTAGTCTTTCCACTATTCTCTGTCCACTATAGTCTCTCCACTATAGTCTTTCCACTATAGTCTGTCCACTTTAGTCTTTCCACTATTCTCTGTCCACTTTATTCTTTCCACTATACTCTCCACTTTATTCTGTCCACTACAGTCTTTCCACTATAGTCTGTCCACTTTAGTCTTTCCACTTTAGTCTTTCCACTTTAGTCTTTCCACTATAGTCTGTCCACTTTAGTCTTTCCACTATAGTCTCCACTTTATTCTGTCCACTACAGTCTCTCCACTATAGTCTTTCCACTATAGTCTCCACTTTATTCTGTCCACTACAGTCTCTCCACTATAGTCTTTCCACTATAGTCTGTCCACTTCAGTCTTTCCACTATAGTCTGTCAACTTTAGTCTTTCCACTTTAGTCTTTCCACTATAGTCTCCACTTTAGTCTGTCCACTACAGTCTTTCCACTATAGTCTGTCCACTTTAGTCTTTCCACTTTAGTCTTTCCACTATAGTCTCCACTTTATTCTGTCCACTACAGTCTTTCCACTATAGTCTTTCCACTACAGTCTGTCCACTTCAGTCTTTCCACTATTCTCTGTCCACTTTAGTCTTTCCACTATAGTCTCCACTTTATTCTGCCCACTACAGTTTTTCCAATATAGTCTTTCCACTATAGTCTGTCCACTTTAGTCTTTCCACTTTAGTCTTTCCACTTTAGTCTGTCCACTTTAGTCTTTCCACTATAGTCTCCACTTTATTCTGTCCACTACATTCTTTCCACTTCAGTCTTTCCACTATTCTCTGTCCACTTTAGTCTTTCCACTATAGTCTCCACTTTATTCTATCCACTACAGTTTTTCCACTATAGTCTTTCCACTATAGTCTGTCCACTTTAGTCTTTCCACTATTCTCTGTCCACTTTAGTCTTTCCACTATAGTCTCCACTTTATTCTGTCCACTACAGTCTTTCCACTATAGTCTTTCCACTATAGTCTTTCCACTATAGTCTGTCAACTTTAGTCTTTCCACTATTCTCTGTCCACTTTAGGCTTTCCACTATAGTCTCCATTTTATTCTGTCCACTACAGTCTTTCCACTATAGTCTTTCCACTACAGTCTGTCCACTTTAGTCTTTCCACTTTAGTCTATCCACTATAGTCTCCACTTTATTCTGTCCACTACAGTCTTTCCACTTTAGTCTTTCCATTATACTCTGTCCACTTTAGTCTTTCCACTTTAGTCTTTCCACTGTAGTCTCCACTTTAGTCTTTCCACTTTAGTCTTTCCACTATAGTCTCCACTTAAATCCGTCCACTAAAGTCTTTCCACTATAGTCTTTCCAATATGGTCTGTCCACTTTAGTCTTTCCACTATTCTCTGTCCACTTTAGTCTTTCCACTATAGTCTGTCCACTTTAGTCTTTCCACTATTCTCTTTCCACTTTAGTCTTTCCACTATAGTCTACACTTTATTCTGTCCACTACAGTCTTTCCACTATAGTCTTTCCTCTTTATTCTGTCCACTACAGTCTTTCCACTTTAGTCTTTCCACTATTCTCTGTCCACTTTAGTCTTTCCACTTTAGTCTTTCCACTATAGTCTCCACTTTATTCTGTCCACTATAGTCTCTCCACTATAGTCTTTCCATTATAGTCTGTCCACTTTAGTCTTTCCACTATTCTCTGTCCACTTTAGTCTTTCCACTATAGTCTACACTTTATTCTGTCCACTACAGTCTTTCCACTATAGTCTTTCCTCTTTATTCTGTCCATTACAGTCTTTCCACTTTAGTCTTTCCACTATTCTCTGTCCACTATAGTCTCTCCACTATAGTCTTTCCACTATAGTCTGTCCACTTTAGTCTTTCCACTATTCTCTGTCCACTTTATTCTTTCCACTATACTCTCCACTTTATTCTGTCCACTACAGTCTTTCCACTATAGTCTGTCCACTTTAGTCTTTCCACTTTAGTCTTTCCACTTTAGTCTTTCCACTTTAGTCTTTCCACTATAGTCTGTCCACTTTAGTCTTTCCACTTTAGTCTTTCCACTATAGTCTACACTTTATTCTGTCCACTACAGTCTTTCCACTATAGTCTTTCCACTGTAGTCTGTCCACTTTAGTCTTTCCACTTTAGTCTTTCCACTATAGTCTCCACTTTATTCTGTCCACTACAGTCTTTCCACTATAGTCTTTTCACTATAGTCTGTCCACTTTAGTCTTTCCACTATTCTCTGTCCACTTTAGTCTTTCCACTATAGTCTCCACTATATTCTGTCCACTACAGTCTTTCCACTATAATCTTTCCACTATAGTCTGTCCACTTTAGTCTTTCCACTTTAGTCTTTCCACTATTCTCTGCCCACTTTAGTATTTCCACTTTAGTCTTTCCACTATAGTCTGTCCACTTTAGTCTTTCCACTTTAGTCTTTCCACTATAGTCTCCACTTTATTCTGTCCACTACAGTCTCTCCACTATAGTCTTTCCACTATAGTCTCCACTTTATTCTGCCCACTACAGTCTTTCCAATAAAGTCTTTCCACTATAGTCTGTCCACTTTAGTCTCTCCACTTTAGTCTTTCCACTTTAGTCGGTCCACTTTAGTCTTTCCACTATAGTCTCCACTTTATTCTGTCCACTACATTCTTTCCACTTTAGTCTTTCCACTATTCTCTGTCCACTTTAGTCTTTCCACTATAGTCTCCACTTTATTCTGTCCACTACAGTTTTTCCACTATAGTCTTTCCACTATAGTCTGTCCACTTTAGTCTTTCCACTATTCTCTGTCCACTTTAGTCTTTCCACTATAGTCTCCACTTTATTCTGTCCACTACAGTCTTTCCACTATAGTCTTTCCACTATAGTCTTTCCACTATAGTCTGTCAACTTTAGTCTTTCCACTATTCTCTGTCCACTTTAGGCTTTCCACTATAGTCTCCATTTTATTCTGTCCACTACAGTCTTTCCACTATAGTCTTTCCACTATAGTCTGTCCACTTTAGTCTTTCCACTTTAGTCTATCCACTATAGTCTACACTTTATTCTGTCCACTACAGTCTTTCCACTATAGTCTTTCCACTATACTCTGTCCACTACAGTCTTTCCACTTTAGTCTTTCCACTATTCTCTGTCCACTTTAGTCTTTCCACTTTAGTCTTTCCACTATAGTCTCCACTTTCTTCTGTCCACTATAGTCTCTCCACTATAGTCTTTCCACAATAGTCTGTCCACTTTAGTCTTTCCACTATTCTCTGTCCACTTTATTCTTTCCACTATACTCTCCACTTTATTCTGTCCACTACAGTCATTCCACTATAGTCTGTCCACTTTAGTCTTTCCACATTAGTCTTTCCACTTTAGTCTTTCCAATTTAGTCTTTCCACTATAGTCTGTCCACTTTAGTCTTTCCACTATTCTCTGTCCACTTTAGTCTTTCCACTATAGTCTCCACTTTATTCTGCCAACTACAGTCTTTCCTCTATAGTCTTTCCACTATAGTCTGTCCACTTTAGTCTTTCCACTTTAGTCTTTCCACTTTAGTCTGTCCACTTTAGTCTTTCCACTATAGTCTCCATTTTATTCTGTCCACTATAGTCTTTCCACTATAGTCTGTCCACTTTAGTCTTTCCACTATTCTCTGTCCACTTTAGTCTTTCCACTATAGTCTCCACTTTATTCTGTCCACTACAGTCTTTCCACTATAGTCTTTCCACTATAGTCTGTCCACTTTAGTCTTTCCACTTTAGTCTTTCCACTATTCTCTGTCCACTTTAGTATTTCCACTTTAGTCTTTCTACTATAGTCTCCACTTTATTCTGTCCACTACAGTCTCTCCACTATAGTCTTTCCACTATAGTCTGTCCACTTTAGTCTTTCCACTTTAGTCTTTCCACTTTAGTCTTTCCACTTTAGTCTTTCCACTATAGTCTGTCCACTTTAGTCTTTCCACTTTAGTCTTTCCACTATAGTCTACACTTTATTCTGTCCACTACAGTCTTTCCACTATAGTCTTTCCACTGTAGTCTGTCCACTTTAGTCTTTCCACTTTAGTCTTTCCACTATAGTCTCCACTTTATTCTGTCCACTACAGTCTTTCCACTATAGTCTTTTCACTATAGTCTGTCCACTTTAGTCTTTCCACTATTCTCTGTCCACTTTAGTCTTTCCACTATAGTCTCCACTATATTCTGTCCACTACAGTCTTTCCACTATAATCTTTCCACTATAGTCTGTCCACTTTAGTCTTTCCACTTTAGTCTTTCCACTCTTCTCTGTCCACTTTAGTATTTCCACTTTAGTCTTTCCACTATAGTCTGTCCACTTTAGTCTTTCCACTTTAGTCTTTCCACTATAGTCTCCACTTTATTCTGTCCACTACAGTCTCTCCACTATAGTCTTTCCACTATAGTCTCCACTTTATTCTGCCCACTACAGTCTTTCCAATAAAGTCTTTCCACTATAGTCTGTCCACTTTAGTCTCTCCACTTTAGTCTTTCCACTTTAGTCGGTCCACTTTAGTCTTTCCACTATAGTCTCCACTTTATTCTGTCCACTACATTCTTTCCACTTTAGTCTTTCCACTATTCTCTGTCCACTTTAGTCTTTCCACTATAGTCTCCACTTTATTCTGTCCACTACAGTTTTTCCACTATAGTCTTTCCACTATAGTCTGTCCACTTTAGTCTTTCCACTATTCTCTGTCCACTTTAGTCTTTCCACTATAGTCTCCACTTTATTCTGTCCACTACAGTCTTTCCACTATAGTCTTTCCACTATAGTCTTTCCACTATAGTCTGTCAACTTTAGTCTTTCCACTATTCTCTGTCCACTTTAGGCTTTCCACTATAGTCTCCATTTTATTCTGTCCACTACAGTCTTTCCACTATAGTCTTTCCACTATAGTCTGTCCACTTTAGTCTTTCCACTTTAGTCTATCCACTATAGTCTCCACTTTATTCTGTCCACTACAGTCTTTCCACTTTAGTCTTTCCACTATACTCTGTCCACTTTAGTCTTTCCACTTTAGTCTTTCCACTATAGTCTACACTTTATTCTGTCCACTACAGTCTTTCCACTATAGTCTTTCCTCTTTATTCTGTCCACTACAGTCTTTCCACTTTAGTCTTTCCACTATTCTCTGTCCACTTTAGTCTTTCCACTTTAGTCTTTCCACTATAGTCTCCACGTTCTTCTGTCCACTATAGTCTCTCCACTATAGTCTTTCCACAATAGTCTGTCCACTTTAGTCTTTCCACTATTCTCTGTCCACTTTATTCTTTCCACTATACTCTCCACTTTATTCTGTCCACTACAGTCATTCCACTATAGTCTGTCCACTTTAGTCTTTCCACATTAGTCTTTCCACTTTAGTCTTTCCAATTTAGTCTTTCCACTATAGTCTGTCCACTTTAGTCTTTCCACTATTCTCTGTCCACTTTAGTCTTTCCACTATAGTCTCCACTTTATTCTGCCAACTACAGTCTTTCCTCTATAGTCTTTCCACTATAGTCTGTCCACTTTAGTCTTTCCACTTTAGTCTTTCCACTTTAGTCTGTCCACTTTAGTCTTTCCACTATAGTCTCCATTTTATTCTGTCCACTATAGTCTTTCCACTATAGTCTGTCCACTTTAGTCTTTCCACTATTCTCTGTCCACTTTAGTCTTTCCACTATAGTCTCCACTTTATTCTGTCCACTACAGTCTTTCCACTATAGTCTTTCCACTATAGTCTGTCCACTTTAGTCTTTCCACTTTAGTCTTTCCACTATTCTCTGTCCACTTTAGTATTTCCACTTTAGTCTTTCTACTATAGTCTCCACTTTATTCTGTCCACTACAGTCTCTCCACTATAGTCTTTCCACTATAGTCTGTCCACTTTAGTCTTTTCACTATTCTCTGTCCACTTTATTCTTTCCACTATACTCTCCAATTTATTCTGTCCACTACAGTGTTTCCACTATAGTCTGTCCACTTTAGTCTTTCCACTTTAGTCTTTCCATTTTAGTCTGTCCACTTTAGTCTTTCCACTATTCTCTGTCCACTTTAGTCTTTCCACTATAGTCTCCACTTTATTCTGTCCACTACAGTCTTTCCACTTTAGTCTTTCCACTATTCTCTGTCCACTTTAGTCTTTCCACTTTAGTCTTTCCACTATAGTCTGTCCACTTTAGTCTTTCCACTATTCTCTGTCCACTTTAATCTTTCCACTATACTCTCCACTTTATTCTGTCCACTACAGTGTTTCCACTATAGTCTGTCCACTTTAGTCTTTCCACTTTAGTCTTTCCATTTTAGTCTGTCCACTTTAGTCTTTCCACTATTCTCTGTCCACTTTAGTCTTTCCACTATAGTCTCCACTTTATTCTGTCCACTACAGTCTTTCCACTTTAGTCTTTCCACTATTCTCTGTCCACTTTAGTCTTTCCACTTTAGTCTTTCCACTATAGTCTCCACTTTATTCTGTCCACTACATTCTTTCCACTTTAGTCTTTCCACTATTCTCTGTCCACTTTAGTCTTTCCACTATAGTCTCCACTTTATTCTGTCCACTACAGTTTTTCCACTATAGTCTTTCCACTATAGTCTGTCCACTTTAGTCTTTCCACTATTCTCTGTCCACTTTAGTCTTTCCACTATAGTCTCCACTTTATTCTGTCCACTACAGTCTTTCCACTATAGTCTTTCCACTATAGTCTTTCCACTATAGTCTGTCAACTTTAGTCTTTCCACTATTCTCTGTCCACTTTAGGCTTTCCACTATAGTCTCCATTTTATTCTGTCCACTACAGTCTTTCCACTATAGTCTTTCCACTATAGTCTGTCCACTTTAGTCTTTCCACTTTAGTCTATCCACTATAGTCTCCACTTTATTCTGTCCACTACAGTCTTTCCACTTTAGTCTTTCCACTATACTCTGTCCACTTTAGTCTTTCCACTTTAGTCTTTCCACTATAGTCTACACTTTATTCTGTCCACTACAGTCTTTCCACTATAGTCTTTCCTCTTTATTCTGTCCACTACAGTCTTTCCACTTTAGTCTTTCCACTATTCTCTGTCCACTTTAGTCTTTCCACTTTAGTCTTTCCACTATAGTCTCCACTTTCTTCTGTCCACTATAGTCTCTCCACTATAGTCTTTCCACAATAGTCTGTCCACTTTAGTCTTTCCACTATTCTCTGTCCACTTTATTCTTTCCACTATACTCTCCACTTTATTCTGTCCACTACAGTCATTCCACTATAGTCTGTCCACTTTAGTCTTTCCACATTAGTCTTTCCACTTTAGTCTTTCCAATTTAGTCTTTCCACTATAGTCTGTCCACTTTAGTCTTTCCACTATTCTCTGTCCACTTTAGTCTTTCCACTATAGTCTCCACTTTATTCTGCCAACTACAGTCTTTCCTCTATAGTCTTTCCACTATAGTCTGTCCACTTTAGTCTTTCCACTTTAGTCTTTCCACTTTAGTCTGTCTACTTTAGTCTTTCCACTATAGTCTCCATTTTATTCCGTCCACTATAGTCTTTCCACTATAGTCTGTCCACTTTAGTCTTTCCACTATTCTCTGTCCACTTTAGTCTTTCCACTATAGTCTCCACTTTATTCTGTCCACTACAGTCTTTCCACTATAGTCTTTCCACTATAGTCTGTCCACTTTAGTCTTTCCACTTTAGTCTTTCCACTATTCTCTGTCCACTTTAGTATTTCCACTTTAGTCTTTCCACTATAGTCTCCACTTTATTCTGTCCACTACAGTATCTCCACTATAGTCTTTCCACTATAGTCTGTCCACTTTAGTCTTTCCACTATTCTCTGTCCACTTTATTCTTTCCACTATACTCTCCAATTTATTCTGTCCACTACAGTGTTTCCACTATAGTCTGTCCACTTTAGTCTTTCCACTTTAGTCTTTCCATTTTAGTCTGTCCACTTTAGTCTTTCCACTATTCTCTGTCCACTTTAGTCTTTCCACTATAGTCTCCACTTTATTCTGTCCACTACAGTCTTTCCACTTTAGTCTTTCCACTATTCTCTGTCCACTTTAGTCTTTCCACTTTAGTCTTTCCACTATAGTCTGTCCACTTTAGTCTTTCCACTATTCTCTGTCCACTTTAATCTTTCCACTATACTCTCCACTTTATTCTGTCCACTACAGTGTTTCCACTATAGTCTGTCCACTTTAGTCTTTCCACTTTAGTCTTTCCATTTTAGTCTGTCCACTTTAGTCTTTCCACTATTCTCTGTCCACTTTAGTCTTTCCACTATAGTCTCCACTTTATTCTGTCCACTACAGTCTTTCCACTTTAGTCTTTCCACTATTCTATGTCCACTTTAGTCTTTCCACTTTAGTCTTTCCACTATAGTCTGTCCACTTCAGTCTTTCCACTATAATCTGTCCACTTTAGTCCTTCCACTTTAGTCTTTCCACTATAGTCTCCACTTTAGTCTGTCCACTGCAGTCTTTCCACTATAGTCTGTCCACTTTAGTCTTTTCACTTTAGTCTTTCCACTATAGTCTCCACTTTATTCTGCCAACTACAGTCTTTCCTCTATAGTCTTTCCACTATAGTCTGTCCACTTTAGTCTTTCCACTTTAGTCTTTCCACTTTAGCCTGTCCACTTGTTCCACTATAGTCTCCATTTTATTCTGTCCACTATAGTCTTTCCACTATAGTCTGTCCACTTTAGTCTTTCCACTTTAGTCTTTCCACTTTAGTCTTTCCAATTTAGTCTTTCCACTACAGTCTTTCCACTATAGTCTGTCCACTTTTGTCTTTCCACTTTAGTCTTTCCACTATAGTCTCCACTTTATTCTGTCCACTACAGTCTCTCCACTATAGTCTTTCCACTATAGTCCGTCCACTTCAGTCTTTCCACTATAATCTGTCCACTTTAGTCTTTCCACTTTAGTCTTTCCACTATAGTCTCCACTTTAGTCTGTCCACTGCAGTCTTTCCACTATAGTCTGTCCACTTTAGTCTTTTCACTTTAGTCTTTCCACTATAGTCTCCTCTTTATTCTGTCCACTACAGTCTTTCCACTATAGTCTTTCCACTATAGTCTGTCCACTTTAGTCTTTCCACTATTCTCTGTCCACTTTAGTCTTTCCACTATAGTCTCCACTTTATTCTGTCCACTACAGTCTTTCCACTATAGTCTTTCCACTATAGTCTGTCCACTTTAGTCTTTCCACTTTAGTCTTTCCACTATTCTCTGTCCACTTTAGTATTTCCACTTTAGTCTTTCCACTATAGTCTCCACTTTATTCTGTCCACTACAGTCTCTCCACTATAGTCTTTCCACTATAGTCTGTCCACTTCAGTCTTTCCACTATAATCTGTCCACTTTAGTCTTTCCACTTTAGTCTTTCCACTATAGTCTCCACTTTAGTCTGTCCACTGCAGTCTTTCCACTATAGTCTGTCCACTTTAGTCTTTTCACTTTAGTCTTTCCACTATAGTCTTCACTTTATTCTGTCCACTACAGTCTGTCCACTTTAGTCTTTTCACTATTCTCTGTCCACTTTATTCTTTCCAGTATACTCTCCACTTTATTCTGTCCACTACAGTGTTTCCACTATAGTCTGTCCACTTTAGTCTTTCCACTTTAGTCTTTCCATTTTAGTCTGTCCACTTTAGTCTTTCCACTATTCTCTGTCCACTTTAGTCTTTCCACTATAGTCTCCACTTTATTCTGTCCACTACAGTCTTTCCACTTTAGTCTTTCCACTATTCTCTGTCCACTTTAGTCTTTCCACTTTAGTCTTTCCACTATAGTCTGTCCACTTTAGTCTTTCCACTATTCTCTGTCCACTTTAATCTTTCCACTATACTCTCCACTTTATTCTGTACACTACAGTGTTTCCACTATAGTCTGTCCACTTTAGTCTTTCCACTTTAGTCTTTCCATTTTAGTCTGTCCACTTTAGTCTTTCCACTATTCTCTGTCCACTTTAGTCTTTCCACTATAGTCTCCACCTTATTCTGTCCACTACAGTCTTTCAACTTTAGTCTTTCCACTATTCTCTGTCTACTTTAGTCTTTCCACTTTAGTCTTTCCACTATAGTCTGTCCACTTCAGTCTTTCCACTATAATCTGTCCACTTTAGTCTTTCCACTTTAGTCTTTCCACTATAGTCTCCACTTTAGTCTGTCCACTGCAGTCTTTCCACTATAGTCTGTCCACTTTAGTCTTTTCACTTTAGTCTTTCCACTATAGTCTCCACTTTATTCTGCCAACTACAGTCTATCCTCTGTAGTCTTTCCACTATAGTCTGTCCACTTTAGTCTTTCCACTTTAGTCTTTCCACTTTAGTCTGTCCACTTTAGTCTTTCCACTATAGTCTCCATTTTATTCTGTCCACTATAGTCTTTCCACTATAGTCTGTCCACTTTAGTCTTTCCACTTTAGTCTTTCCACTTTAGTCTTTCCAATTTAGTCTTTCCACTACAGTCTTTCCACTATAGTCTGTCCACTTTTGTCTTTCCACTTTAGTCTTTCCACTATAGTCTCCACTTTATTCTGTCCACTACAGTCTCTCCACTATAGTCTTTCCACTATAGTCTGTCCACTTCAGTCTTTCCACTATAATCTGTCCACTTTAGTCTTTCCACTTTAGTCTTTCCACTATAGTCTCCACTTTAGTCTGTCCACTGCAGTCTTTCCACTATAGTCTGTCCACTTTAGTCTTTTCACTTTAGTCTTTCAACTATAGTCTCCACTTTATTCTGTCCACTACAGTCTTTCCACTATAGTCTTTCCAATATAGTCTGTCCACTTTAGTCTTTTCACTATTCTCTGTCCACTTTAGTCTTTCCACTATAGTCTCCACTTTATTCTGTCCACTACAGTCTTTCCACTATAGTCTTTCCACTATAGTCTGTCCACTTTAGTCTTTCCACTTTAGTCTTTCCACTATTCTCTGTCCACTTTAGTATTTCCACTTTAGTCTTTCCACTATAGTCTCCACTTTATTCTGTCCACTACAGTCTCTCCACTATAGTCTTTCCACTATAGTCTGTCCACTTCAGTCTTTCCACTATAATCTGTCCACTTTAGTCTTTCCACTTTAGTCTTTCCACTATAGTCTCCACTTTAGTCTGTCCACTGCAGTCTTTCCACTATAGTCTGTCCACTTTAGTCTTTTCACTTTAGTCTTTCCACTATAGTCTCCACTTTATTCTGTCCACTACAGTCTGTCCACTTTAGTCTTTCCACTATTCTCTGTCCACTTTATTCTTTCCACTATACTCTCCACTTTATTCTGTCCACTACAGTGTTTCCACTATAGTCTGTCCACTTTAGTCTTTCCACTTTAGTCTTTCCATTTTAGTCTGTCCACTTTAGTCTTTCCACTATTCTCTGTCCACTTTACTTTCCACTATAGTCTGTCCACTTTAGTCTTTCCACTTTAGTCTTTCCACTTTATTCTTTACACTTTAAGGTGTACACTTTAGTCTGTCCACTGAGTCTTTCAACTTCAGTCTTTCCACTATAGTCTGTCTACTTTAGTTTTTTCACTTTAGTCTTTCCACTATAGTCTCCACTTTATTCTGTCCACTACAGTTTTTCCACTATAGTCTTTCCACTATAGTCTGTCCACTTTAGTCTTTCCACTATTCTCTGTCCACTTTAGTCTTTCCACTATAGTCTCCACTTTATTCTGTCCATTACAGTCTTTCCACTATAGTCTTTCCACTATAGTCTGTCCACTTTAATCTTTCCACTATTATCTGTCCACTTTAGGCTTTCCACTATAGTCTCCATTTTATTCTGTCCACTACAGTCTTTCCACTATAGTCTGTCCACTTTAGTCTTTCCACTTTAGTCTATCCACTATACTCTCCACTTTATTCTGTCCACTACAGTCTTTCCACTTTAGTCTTTCCACTATTCTCTGTCCACTTTAGTCTTTCCACTTTAGTCTTTCCACTATAGTCTCCACTTTATTCCGTCCACTTCAGTCTTTCCACTATAGTCTGTCCACTTTAGTCTTTCCACTATTCTCTGTCCACTTTAGTCTTTCCCCTATAGTCTCCACTTTATTCTGTCCACTATAGTCTGTCCACTTTAGTCTTTCCACTTTAGTCTTTACACTATAGTCTCCACTTTATTCTGTCCACTACAGTCTTTCCACTTTAGTCTTTCCACTATTCTCTGTCCACTTTAGTCTTTCCACTATAGTCTCCACTTTATTCTGTCCACTACAGTCTTTCCACTTTAGTCTTTCCATTTTAGTCTGTCCACTTTAGTCTTTCCACTATTCTCTATCCACTTTAGTCTTTCCACTATAGTCTCCACTTTATTCTGTCCACTACAGTCCCTCCACTATAGTCTTTCCACTATAGTCTCCACTATAGTCTGTCCACTTTAGTCTTTCCACTATAGTCTGTCCACTTTAGTTTTTTCACTATAGTCTTTCCACTTTAGTCTGTCCACTTAGTCTTTCCACTTCAGTCTTTCCACTATAGTCTGTCTACTTTAGTTTTTTCACTTTAGTCTTTCCACTTTAGTCTTTCCACTATTCTCTGTCCACTTTAGTCTTTCCACTATAGTCTCCACTTTATTCTGTCCACTACAGTCTTTCCACTTTAGTCTTTCCATTTTAGTCTGTCCACTTTAGTCTTTCCACTATTCTCTATCCACTTTAGTCTTTCCACTATAGTCTCCACTTTATTCTGTCCACTACAGTCCCTCCACTATAGTCTTTCCACTATAGTCTCCACTATAGTCTGTCCACTTTAGTCTTACCACTATAGTCTGTCCACTTTAGTTTTTTCACTATAGTCTTTCCACTTTAGTCTGTCCACTTAGTCTTTCCACTTCAGTCTTTCCACTATAGTCTGTCCACTTTAGTCTTTCCACTTTAGTCTTTACACTATAGTCTCCACTTTATTCTGTCCACTACAGTCTTTCCACTTTAGTCTTTCCACTATTCTCTGTCCACTTTAGTCTTTCCACTATAGTCTCCACTTTATTCTGTCCACTACAGTCTTTCCACTGTAGTCTTTCCACTATAGTCTGTCCACTTTATTCTTTCCACTATTCTCTGTCCACTTTAGTCTTTCCACTATAGTCTACACTTTATTCTGTCCACTACAGTCTTTCCACTATAGTCTTTCCACTGTAGTCTGTCCACTTTAGTCTTTCCACTTTAGTCTTTCCACTATAGTCTCCACTTTATTCTGTCCACTACAGTCTTTCCACTATAGTCTTTCCACTATAGTCTGTCCACTTTAGTCTTTCCACTATTCTCTGTCCACTTTAGTCTTTCCACTATAGTCTCCACTTTATTCTGTCCACTACAGTCTTTCCACTATAATCTTTCCACTATAGTCTGTCCACTTTAGTCTTTCCACTTTAGTCTTTCCACTATTCTCTGTCCACTTTAGTATTTCCACTTTAGTCTTTCCACTATAGTCTCCACTTTATTCTGTCCACACAGTCTCTCCACTACAGTCTTTCCACAATAGTCTGTCCACTTTAGTCTTTCCACTATTCTCTGTCCACTTTAGTCTTTCCACTTTAGTCTTTCCATTTTGTCTGTCCACTTTAGTCTTTCCAGTATAGTCTGTCCTCTTAGTCTTTCCACTATTCTCTGTCCACTTTAGTCTTTCCACTATAGTCTCCACTTTATTCTGTCCACTACAGTCTTTCCACTATAGTTTTTCCACTATAGTCTGTCCACTTTAGTCTTTCCACTTTATTCTGTCCACTACAGTCTTTCCACTTTAGTCTTTCCACTATTCTCTGTACACTTTAGTCTTTCCACTTTAGTCTTTCCACTATAGTCTCCACTTTATTCTGTCCACTACAGTCTCTCCACTATAGTCTTTCCATTATAGTCTGTCCACTTTAGTCTTTCCACTATTCTCTGTCCACTTTAGTCTTTCCACTATAGTCTACACTTTATTCTGTCCACTACAGTCTTTCCACTATAGTCTTTCCTCTTTATTCTGTCCATTACAGTCTTTCCACTTTAGTCTTTCCACTATTCTCTGTCCACTATAGTCTCTCCACTATAGTCTTTCCACTATAGTCTGTCCACTTTTGTCTTTCCACTATTCTCTGTCCACTTTATTCTTTCCACTATACTCTCCACTTTATTCTGTCCACTACAGTCTTTCCACTATAGTCTGTCCACTTTAGTCTTTCCACTTTAGTCTTTCCACTTTAGTCTTTCCACTATAGTCTGTCCACTTTAGTCTTTCCACTTTAGTCTTTCCACTATAGTCTCCACTTTATTCTGTCCACTACAGTCTCTCCACTATAGTCTTTCCACTATAGTCTCCACTTTATTCTGTCCACTACAGTCTCTCCACTATAGTCTTTCCACTATAGTCTGTCCACTTCAGTCTTTCCACTATAGTCTGTCAACTTTAGTCTTTCCACTTTAGTCTTTCCACTATAGTCTCCACTTTAGTCTGTCCACTACAGTCTTTCCACTATAGTCTGTCCACTTTAGTCTTTCCACTTTAGTCTTTCCACTATAGTCTCCACTTTATTCTGTCCACTACAGTCTTTCCACTATAGTCTTTCCACTACAGTCTGTCCACTTTAGTCTTTCCACTATTCTCTGTCCACTTTAGTCTTTCCACTATAGTCTCCACTTTATTCTGCCCACTACAGTTTTTCCAATATAGTCTTTCCACTATAGTCTGTCCACTTTAGTCTTTCCACTTTAGTCTTTCCACTTTAGTCTGTCCACTTTAGTCTTTCCACTATAGTCTCCACTTTATTCTGTCCACTACATTCTTTCCACTTTAGTCTTTCCACTATTCTCTGTCCACTTTAGTCTTTCCACTATAGTCTCCACTTTATTCTATCCACTACAGTTTTTCCACTATAGTCTTTCCACTATAGTCTGTCCACTTTAGTCTTTCCTATATTCTCTGTCCACTTTAGTCTTTCCACTATAGTCTCCACTTTATTCTGTCCACTACAGTATTTCCACTATAGTCTTTCCACTATAGTCTTTCCACTATAGTCTGTCAACTTTAGTCTTTCCACTATTCTCTGTCCACTTTAGGCTTTCCACTATAGTCTCCATTTTATTCTGTCCACTACAGTCTTTCCACTATAGTCTTTCCACTACAGTCTGTCCACTTTAGTCTTTCCACTTTAGTCTATCCACTATAGTCTCCACTTTATTCTGTCCACTACAGTCTTTCCACTTTAGTCTTTCCATTATACTCTGTCCACTTTAGTCTTTCCACTTTAGTCTTTCCACTGTAGTCTCCACTTTAGTCTTTCCACTTTAGTCTTTCCACTATAGTCTCCACTTAAATCCGTCCACTAAAGTCTTTCCACTATAGTCTTTCCAATATGGTCTGTCCACTTTAGTCTTTCCACTATTCTCTGTCCACTTTAGTCTTTCCACTATAGTCTGTCTACTTTAGTCTTTCCACTATTCTCTTTCCACTTTAGTCTTTCCACTATAGTCTACACTTTATTCTGTCCACTACAGTCTTTCCACTATAGTCTTTCCTCTTTATTCTGTCCACTACAGTCTTTCCACTATAGTCTTTCCACTACAGTCTGTCCACTTTAGTCTTTCCACTATTCTCTGTCCACTTTAGTCTTTCCACTATAGTCTCCACTTTATTCTGCCCACTACAGTTTTTCCAATATAGTCTTTCCACTATAGTCTGTCCACTTTAGTCTTTCCACTTTAGTCTTTCCACTTTAGTCTGTCCACTTTAGTCTTTCCACTATAGTCTCCACTTTATTCTGTCCACTACATTCTTTCCACTTTAGTCTTTCCACTATTCTCTGTCCACTTTAGTCTTTCCACTATAGTCTCCACTTTATTCTATCCACTACAGTTTTTCCACTATAGTCTTTCCACTATAGTCTGTCCACTTTAGTCTTTCCTATATTCTCTGTCCACTTTAGTCTTTCCACTATAGTCTCCACTTTATTCTGTCCACTACAGTCTTTCCACTATAGTCTTTCCACTATAGTCTGTCAACTTTAGTCTTTCCACTATTCTCTGTCCACTTTAGGCTTTCCACTATAGTCTCCATTTTATTCTGTCCACTACAGTCTTTCCACTATAGTCTTTCCACTACAGTCTGTCCACTTTAGTCTTTCCACTTTAGTCTATCCACTATAGTCTCCACTTTATTCTGTCCACTACAGTCTTTCCACTTTAGTCTTTCCATTATACTCTGTCCACTTTAGTCTTTCCACTTTAGTCTTTCCACTGTAGTCTCCACTTTAGTCTTTCCACTTTAGTCTTTCCACTATAGTCTCCACTTAAATCCGTCCACTAAAGTCTTTCCACTATAGTCTTTCCAATATGGTCTGTCCACTTTAGTCTTTCCACTATTCTCTGTCCACTTTAGTCTTTCCACTATAGTCTGTCTACTTTAGTCTTTCCACTATTCTCTTTCCACTTTAGTCTTTCCACTATAGTCTACACTTTATTCTGTCCACTACAGTCTTTCCACTATAGTCTTTCCTCTTTATTCTGTCCACTACAGTCTTTCCACTTTAGTCTTTCCACTATTCTCTGTCCACTTTAGTCTTTCCACTTTAGTCTTTCCACTATAGTCTCCACTTTATTCTGTCCACTATAGTCTCTCCACTATAGTCTTTCCATTATAGTCTGTCCACTTTAGTCTTTCCACTATTCTCTGTCCACTTTAGTCTTTCCACTATAGTCTACACTTTATTCTGTCCACTACAGTCTTTCCACTATAGTCTTTCCTCTTTATTCTGTCCATTACAGTCTTTCCACTTTAGTCTTTCCACTATTCTCTGTCCACTATAGTCTCTCCACTATAGTCTTTCCACTATAGTCTGTCCACTTTAGTCTTTCCACTATTCTCTGTCCACTTTATTCTTTCCACTATACTCTCCACTTTATTCTGTCCACTACAGTCTTTCCACTATAGTCTGTCCACTTTAGTCTTTCCACTTTAGTCTTTCCACTTTAGTCTTTCCACTATAGTCTGTCCACTTTAGTCTTTCCACTTTAGTCTTTCCACTATAGTCCACACTTTATTCTGTCCACTACAGTCTTTCCACTATAGTCTTTCCACTGTAGTCTGTCCACTTTAGTCTTTCCACTTTAGTCTTTCCACTATAGTCTCCACTTTATTCTGTCCACTACAGTCTTTCCACTATAGTCTTTCCCCTATAGTCTGTCCACTTTAGTCTTTCCACTATTCTCTGTCCACTTTAGTCTTTCCACTATAGTCTCCACTATATTCTGTCCACTACAGTCTTTCCACTATAATCTTTCCACTATAGTCTGTCCACTTTAGTCTTTCCACTTTAGTCTTTCCACTATTATCTGTCCACTTTAGTATTTCCACTTTAGTCTTTCCACTATAGTCTCCACTTTATTCTGTCCACACAGTCTCTCCACTACAGTCTTTCCACAATAGTCTGTCCACTTTAGTCTTTCCACTATTCTCTGTCCACTTTAGTCTTTCCACTTTAGTCTTTCCATTTTGTCTGTCCACTTTAGTCTTTCCAGTATAGTCTGTCCACTTAGTCTTTCCACTATTCTCTGTCCACTTTAGTCTTTCCACTATAGTCTCCACTTTCTTCTGTCCACTACAGTCTTTCCACTATAGTTTTTCCACTATAGTCTGTCCACTTTAGTCTTTCCACTTTATTCTGTCCACTACAGTCTTTCCACTTTAGTCTTTCCACTATTCTCTGTACACTTTAGTCTTTCCACTTTAGTCTTTCCACTATAGTCTCCACTTTATTCTGTCCACTACAGTCTCTCCACTATAGTCTTTCCATTATAGTCTGTCCACTTTAGTCTTTCCACTATTCTCTGTCCACTTTAGTCTTTCCACTATAGTCTACACTTTATTCTGTCCACTACAGTCTTTCCACTATAGTCTTTCCTCTTTATTCTGTCCATTACAGTCTTTCCACTTTAGTCTTTCCACTATTCTCTGTCCACTATAGTCTTTCCACTATAGTCTTTCCACTATAGTCTGTCCACTTTAGTCTTTCCACTATTCTCTGTCCACTTTATTCTTTCCACAATACTCTCCACTTTATTCTGTCCACTACAGTCTTTCCACTATAGTCTGTCCACTTTAGTCTTTCCACTATTCTCTGTCCACTTTAGTCTTTCCACTATAGTCTACACTTTATTCTGTCCACTACAGTCTTTCCACTATAGTCTTTCCTCTTTATTCTGTCCATTACAGTCTTTCCACTTTAGTCTTTCCACTATTCTCTGTCCACTATAGTCTCTCCACTATAGTCTTTCCATTATAGTCTGTCCACTTTAGTCTTTCCACTATTCTCTGTCCACTTTAGTCTTTCCACTATAGTCTACACTTTATTCTGTCCACTACAGTCTTTCCACTATAGTCTTTCCACTGTAGTCTGTCCACTTTAGTCTTTCCACTTTAGTCTTTCCACTATAGTCTCCACTTTATTCTGTCCACTACAGTCTTTCCACTATAGTCTTTTCACTATAGTCTGTCCACTTTAGTCTTTCCACTATTCTCTGTCCACTTTAGTCTTTCCACTATAGTCTCCACTATATTCTGTCCACTACAGTCTTTCCACTATAATCTTTCCACTATAGTCTGTCCACTTTAGTCTTTCCACTTTAGTCTTTCCACTATTCTCTGTCCACTTTAGTATTTCCACTTTAGTCTTTCCACTATAGTCTGTCCACTTTAGTCTTTCCACTTTAGTCTTTCCACTATAGTCTCCACTTTATTCTGTCCACTACAGTCTCTCCACTATAGTCTTTCCACTATAGTCTCCACTTTATTCTGCCCACTACAGTCTTTCCAATAAAGTCTTTCCACTATAGTCTGTCCACTTTAGTCTCTCCACTTTAGTCTTTCCACTTTAGTCGGTCCACTTTAGTCTTTCCACTATAGTCTCCACTTTATTCTGTCCACTACATTCTTTCCACTTTAGTCTTTCCACTATTCTCTGTCCACTTTAGTCTTTCCACTATAGTCTCCACTTTATTCTGTCCACTACAGTTTTTCCACTATAGTCTTTCCACTATAGTCTTTCCACTATAGTCTGTCAACTTTAGTCTTTCCACTATTCTCTGTCCACTTTAGGCTTTCCACTATAGTCTCCATTTTATTCTGTCCACTACAGTCTTTCCACTATAGTCTTTCCACTATAGTCTGTCCACTTTAGTCTTTCCACTTTAGTCTATCCACTATAGTCTCCACTTTATTCTGTCCACTACAGTCTTTCCACTTTAGTCTTTCCACTATACTCTGTCCACTTTAGTCTTTCCACTTTAGTCTTTCCACTATAGTCTACACTTTATTCTGTCCACTACAGTCTTTCCACTATAGTCTTTCCTCTTTATTCTGTCCACTACAGTCTTTCCACTTTAGTCTTTCCACTATTCTCTGTCAACTTTAGTCTTTCCACTTTAGTCTTTCCACTATAGTCTCCACTTTCTTCTGTCCACTATAGTCTCTCCACTATAGTCTTTCCACAATAGTCTGTCCACTTTAGTCTTTCCACTATTCTCTGTCCACTTTATTCTTTCCACTATACTCTCCACTTTATTCTGTCCACTACAGTCATTCCACTATAGTCTGTCCACTTTAGTCTTTCCACATTAGTCTTTCCACTTTAGTCTTTCCAATTTAGTCTTTCCACTATAGTCTGTCCACTTTAGTCTTTCCACTATTCTCTGTCCACTTTAGTCTTTCCACTATAGTCTCCACTTTATTCTGCCAACTACAGTCTTTCCTCTATAGTCTTTCCAATATAGTCTGTCCACTTTAGTCTTTCCACTATAGTCTCCACTTTATTCTGTCCACTACAGTCTTTCCACTATAGTCTTTCCACTATAGTCTGTCCACTTTAGTCTTTCCACTTTAGTCTTTCCACTATTCTCTGTCCACTTTAGTATTTCCACTTTAGTCTTTCCACTATAGTCTCCACTTTATTCTGTCCACTACAGTCTCTCCACTATAGTCTTTCCACTATAGTCTGTCCACTTTAGTCTTTCCACTATTCTCTGTCCACTTTATTCTTTCCACTATACTCTCCAATTTATTCTGTCCACTACAGTGTTTCCACTATAGTCTGTCCACTTTAGTCTTTCCACTTTAGTCTTTCCATTTTAGTCTGTCCACTTTAGTCTTTCCACTATTCTCTGTCCACTTTAGTCTTTCCACTATAGTCTCCACTTTATTCTGTCCACTACAGTCTTTCCACTTTAGTCTTTCCACTATTCTCTGTCCACTTTAGTCTTTCCACTTTAGTCTTTCCACTATAGTCTGTCCACTTTAGTCTTTCCACTATTCTCTGTCCACTTTAATCTTTCCACTATACTCTCCACTTTATTCTGTCCACTACAGTGTTTCCACTATAGTCTGTCCACTTTAGTCTTTCCACTTTAGTCTTTCCATTTTAGTCTGTCCACTTTAGTCTTTCCACTATTCTCTGTCCACTTTAGTCTTTCCACTATAGTCTCCACTTTATTCTGTCCACTACAGTCTTTCCACTTTAGTCTTTCCACTATTCTCTGTCCACTTTAGTCTTTCCACTTTAGTCTTTCCACTATAGTCTGTCCACTTCAGTCTTTCCACTATAATCTGTCCACTTTAGTCTTTCCACTTTAGTCTTTCCACTATAGTCTCCACTTTAGTCTGTCCACTGCAGTCTTTCCACTATAGTCTGTCCACTTTAGTCTTTTCACTTTAGTCTTTCCACTATAGTCTCCACTTTATTCTGCCAACTACAGTCTTTCCTCTATAGTCTTTCCACTATAGTCTGTCCACTTTAGTCTTTCCACATTAGTCTTTCCACTTTAGCCTGTCCACTTTAGTCTTTCCACTATAGTCTCCATTTTATTCTGTCCACTATAGTCTTTCCACTATAGTCTGTCCACTTTAGTCTTTCCACTTTAGTCTTTCCACTTTAGTCTTTCCAATTTAGTCTTTCCACTACAGTCTTTCCACTATAGTCTGTCCACTTTTGTCTTTCCACTCTAGTCTTTCCACTATAGTCTCCACTTTATTCTGTCCACTACAGTCTCTCCACTATAGTCTTTCCACTATAGTCCGTCCACTTCAGTCTTTCCACTATAATCTGTCCACTTTAGTCTTTCCACTTTAGTCTTTCCACTATAGTCTCCACTTTAGTCTGTCCACTGCAGTCTTTCCACTATAGTCTGTCCACTTTAGTCTTTTCACTTTAGTCTTTCCACTATAGTCTCCTCTTTATTCTGTCCACTACAGTCTTTCCACTATAGTCTTTCCACTATAGTCTGTCCACTTTAGTCTTTCCACTATTCTCTGTCCACTTTAGTCTTTCCACTATAGTCTCCACTTTATTCTGTCCACTACAGTCTTTCCACTATAGTCTTTCCACTATAGTCTGTCCACTTTAGTCTTTCCACTTTAGTCTTTCCACTATTCTCTGTCCACTTTAGTATTTCCACTTTAGTCTTTCCACTATAGTCTCCACTTTATTCTGTCCACTACAGTCTCTCCACTATAGTCTTTCCACTATAGTCTGTCCACTTCAGTCTTTCCACTATAATCTGTCCACTTTAGTCTTTCCACTTTAGTCTTTCCACTATAGTCTCCACTTTAGTCTGTCCACTGCAGTCTTTCCACTATAGTCTGTCCACTTTAGTCTTTTCACTTTAGTCTTTCCACTATAGTCTTCACTTTATTCTGTCCACTACAGTCTGTCCACTTTAGTCTTTCCACTATTCTCTGTCCACTTTATTCTTTCCAGTATACTCTCCACTTTATTCTGTCCACTACAGTGTTTCCACTATAATCTGTCCACTTTAGTCTTTCCACTTTAGTCTTTCCATTTTAGTCTGTCCACTTTAGTCTTTCCACTATTCTCTGTCCACTTTAGTCTTTCCACTATAGTCTCCACTTTATTCTGTCCACTACAGTCTTTCCACTTTAGTCTTTCCACTATTCTCTGTCCACTTTAGTCTTTCCACTTTAGTCTTTCCACTATAGTCTGTCCACTTTAGTCTTTCCACTATTCTCTGTCCACTTTAATCTTTCCACTATACTCTCCACTTTATTCTGTACACTACAGTGTTTCCACTATAGTCTGTCCACTTTAGTCTTTCCACTTTAGTCTTTCCATTTTAGTCTGTCCACTTTAGTCTTTCCACTATTCTCTGTCCACTTTAGTCTTTCCACTATAGTCTCCACTTTATTCTGTCCACTACAGTCTTTCAACTTTAGTCTTTCCACTATTCTCTGTCTACTTTAGTCTTTCCACTTTAGTCTTTCCACTATAGTCTGTCCACTTCAGTCTTTCCACTATAATCTGTCCACTTTAGTCTTTCCACTTTAGTCTTTCCACTATAGTCTCCACTTTAGTCTGTCCACTGCAGTCTTTCCACTATAGTCTGTCCACTTTAGTCTTTTCACTTTAGTCTTTCCACTATAGTCTCCACTTTATTCTGCCAACTACAGTCTATCCTCTATAGTCTTTCCACTATAGTCTGTCCACTTTAGTCTTTCCACTTTAGTCTTTCCACTTTAGTCTGTCCACTTTAGTCTTTCCACTATAGTCTCCATTTTATTCTGTCCACTATAGTCTTTCCACTATAGTCTGTCCACTTTAGTCTTTCCACTTTAGTCTTTCCACTTTAGTCTTTCCAATTTAGTCTTTCCACTACAGTCTTTCCACTATAGTCTGTCCACTTTTGTCTTTCCACTTTAGTCTTTCCACTATAGTCTCCACTTTATTCTGTCCACTACAGTCTCTCCACTATAGTCTTTCCACTATAGTCTGTCCACTTCAGTCTTTCCACTATAATCTGTCCACTTTAGTCTTTCCACTTTAGTCTTTCCACTATAGTCTCCACTTTAGTCTGTCCACTGCAGTCTTTCCACTATAGTCTGTCCACTTTAGTCTTTTCACTTTAGTCTTTCAACTATAGTCTCCACTTTATTCTGTCCACTACAGTCTTTCCACTATAGTCTTTCCACTTTAGTCTGTCCACTTTAGTCTTTTCACTATTCTCTGTCCACTTTAGTCTTTCCACTATAGTCTCCACTTTATACTGTCCACTACAGTCTTTCCACTATAGTCTTTCCACTATAGTCTGTCCACTTTAGTCTTTCCACTTTAGTCTTTCCACTATTCTCTGTCCACTTTAGTATTTCCACTTTAGTCTTTCCACTATAGTCTCCACTTTATTCTGTCCACTACAGTCTCTCCACTATAGTCTTTCCACTATAGTCTGTCCACTTCAGTCTTTCCACTATAATCTGTCCACTTTAGTCTTTCCACTTTAGTCTTTCCACTATAGTCTCCACTTTAGTCTGTCCACTGCAGTCTTTCCACTATAGTCTGTCCACTTTAGTCTTGTCACTTTAGTCTTTCCACTATAGTCTCCACTTTATTCTGTCCACTACAGTCTGTCCACTTTAGTCTTTCCACTATTCTCTGTCCACTTTATTCTTTCCACTATACTCTCCAATTTATTCTGTCCACTACAGTGTTTCCACTATAGTCTGTCCACTTTAGTCTTTCCACTTTAGTCTTTCCATTTTAGTCTGTCCACTTTAGTCTTTCCACTATTCTCTGTCCACTTTACTTTCCACTATAGTCTGTCCACTTTAGTCTTTCCACTTTAGTCTTTCCACTTTATTCTTTACACTTCAAGGTGTACACTTTAGTCTGTCCACTGAGTCTTTCAACTTCAGTCTTTCCACTATAGTCTGTCTACTTTAGTTTTTTCACTTTAGTCTTTCCACTATAGTCTCCACTTTATTCTGTCCACTACAGTTTTTCCACTATAGTCTTTCCACTATAGTCTGTCCACTTTAGTCTTTCCACTATTCTCTGTCCACTTTAGTCTTTCCACTATAGTCTCCACTTTATTCTGTCCACTACAGTCTTTCCACTATAGTCTTTCCACTATAGTCTTTCCACTATAGTCTGTCAACTTTAGTCTTTCCACTATTCTCTGTCCACTTTAGGCTTTCCACTATAGTCTCCATTTTATTCTGTCCACTACAGTCTTTCCACTATAGTCTTTCCACTACAGTCTGTCCACTTTAGTCTTTCCACTTTAGTCTATCCACTATAGTCTCCACTTTATTCTGTCCACTACAGTCTTTCCACTTTAGTCTTTCCATTATACTCTGTCCACTTTAGTCTTTCCACTTTAGTCTTTCCACTATAGTCTCCACTTTATTCTGTCCACTATAGTCTCTCCACTATAGTCTTTCCATTATAGTCTGTCCACTTTAGTCTTTCCACTATTCTCTGTCCACTTTAGTCTTTCCACTATAGTCTACACTTTATTCTGTCCACTACAGTCTTTCCACTATAGTCTTTCCTCTTTATTCTGTCCATTACAGTCTTTCCACTTTAGTCTTTCCACTATTCTCTGTCCACTATAGTCTCTCCACTATAGTCTTTCCACTATAGTCTGTCCACTTTAGTCTTTCCACTATTCTCTGTCCACTTTATTCTTTCCACTATACTCTCCACTTTATTCTGTCCACTACAGTCTTTCCACTATAGTCTGTCCACTTTAGTCTTTCCACTTTAGTCTTTCCACTTTAGTCTTTCCACTTTAGTCTTTCCACTATAGTCTGTCCACTTTAGTCTTTCCACTTTAGTCTTTCCACTATAGTCCACACTTTATTCTGTCCACTACAGTCTTTCCACTATAGTCTTTCCACTGTAGTCTGTCCACTTTAGTCTTTCCACTTTAGTCTTTCCACTATAGTCTCCACTTTATTCTGTCCACTACAGTCTTTCCACTATAGTCTTTCCCCTATAGTCTGTCCACTTTAGTCTTTCCACTATTCTCTGTCCACTTTAGTCTTTCCACTATAGTCTCCACTATATTCTGTCCACTACAGTCTTTCCACTATAATCTTTCCACTATAGTCTGTCCACTTTAGTCTTTCCACTTTAGTCTTTCCACTATTATCTGTCCACTTTAGTATTTCCACTTTAGTCTTTCCACTATAGTCTCCACTTTATTCTGTCCACACAGTCTCTCCACTACAGTCTTTCCACAATAGTCTGTCCACTTTAGTCTTTCCACTATTCTCTGTCCACTTTAGTCTTTCCACTTTAGTCTTTCCATTTTGTCTGTCCACTTTAGTCTTTCCAGTATAGTCTGTCCACTTAGTCTTTCCACTTTAGTCTTTCCACTATAGTCTTTCCACTGTAGTCTGTCCACTTTAGTCTTTCCACTTTAGTCTTTCCACTATAGTCTCCACTTTATTCTGTCCACTACAGTCTTTCCACTATAGTCTTTCCCCTATAGTCTGTCCACTTTAGTCTTTCCACTATTCTCTGTCCACTTTAGTCTTTCCACTATAGTCTCCACTTTCTTCTGTCCACTACAGTCTTTCCACTATAGTTTTTCCACTATAGTCTGTCCACTTTAGTCTTTCCACTTTATTCTGTCCACTACAGTCTTTCCACTTTAGTCTTTCCACTATTCTCTGTACACTTTAGTCTTTCCACTTTAGTCTTTCCACTATAGTCTCCACTTTATTCTGTCCACTACAGTCTCTCCACTATAGTCTTTCCATTATAGTCTGTCCACTTTAGTCTTTCCACTATTCTCTGTCCACTTTAGTCTTTCCACTATAGTCTACACTTTATTCTGTCCACTACAGTCTTTCCACTATAGTCTTTCCTCTTTATTCTGTCCATTACAGTCTTTCCACTTTAGTCTTTCCACTATTCTCTGTCCACTATAGTCTTTCCACTATAGTCTTTCCACTATAGTCTGTCCACTTTAGTCTTTCCACTATTCTCTGTCCACTTTATTCTTTCCACAATACTCTCCACTTTATTCTGTCCACTACAGTCTTTCCACTATAGTCTGTCCACTTTAGTCTTTCCACTATTCTCTGTCCACTTTAGTCTTCCCACTATAGTCTACACTTTATTCTGTCCACTACAGTCTTTCCACTATAGTCTTTCCTCTTTATTCTGTCCATTACAGTCTTTCCACTTTAGTCTTTCCACTATTCTCTGTCCACTATAGTCTCTCCACTATAGTCTTTCCATTATAGTCTGTCCACTTTAGTCTTTCCACTATTCTCTGTCCACTTTAGTCTTTCCACTGTAGTCTACACTTTATTCTGTCCACTACAGTCTTTCCACTATAGTCTTTCCACTGTAGTCTGTCCACTTTAGTCTTTCCACTTTAGTCTTTCCACTATAGTCTCCACTTTATTCTGTCCACTACAGTCTTTCCACTATAGTCTTTTCACTATAGTCTGTCCACTTTAGTCTTTCCACTATTCTCTGTCCACTTTAGTCTTTCCACTATAGTCTCCACTATATTCTGTCCACTACAGTCTTTCCACTATAATCTTTCCACTATAGTCTGTCCACTTTAGTCTTTCCACTTTAGTCTTTCCACTATTCTCTGTCCACTTTAGTATTTCCACTTTAGTCTTTCCACTATAGTCTGTCCACTTTAGTCTTTCCACTTTAGTCTTTCCACTATAGTCTCCACTTTATTCTGTCCACTACAGTCTCTCCACTATAGTCTTTCCACTATAGTCTCCACTTTATTCTGCCCACTACAGTCTTTCCAATAAAGTCTTTCCACTATAGTCTGTCCACTTTAGTCTCTCCACTTTAGTCTTTCCACTTTAGTCGGTCCACTTTAGTCTTTCCACTATAGTCTCCACTTTATTCTGTCCACTACATTCTTTCCACTTTAGTCTTTCCACTATTCTCTGTCCACTTTAGTCTTTCCACTATAGTCTCCACTTTATTCTGTCCACTACAGTTTTTCCACTATAGTCTTTCCACTATAGTCTTTCCACTATAGTCTGTCAACTTTAGTCTTTCCACTATTCTCTGTCCACTTTAGGCTTTCCACTATAGTCTCCATTTTATTCTGTCCACTACAGTCTTTCCACTATAGTCTTTCCACTATAGTCTGTCCACTTTAGTCTTTCCACTTTAGTCTATCCACTATAGTCTCCACTTTATTCTGTCCACTACAGTCTTTCCACTTTAGTCTTTCCACTATACTCTGTCCACTTTAGTCTTTCCACTTTAGTCTTTCCACTATAGTCTACACTTTATTCTGTCCACTACAGTCTTTCCACTATAGTCTTTCCTCTTTATTCTGTCCACTACAGTCTTTCCACTTTAGTCTTTCCACTATTCTCTGTCAACTTTAGTCTTTCCACTTTAGTCTTTCCACTATAGTCTCCACTTTCTTCTGTCCACTATAGTCTCTCCACTATAGTCTTTCCACAATAGTCTGTCCACTTTAGTATTTCCACTATTCTCTGTCCACTTTATTCTTTCCACTATACTCTCCACTTTATTCTGTCCACTACAGTCATTCCACTATAGTCTGTCCACTTTAGTCTTTCCACATTAGTCTTTCCACTTTAGTCTTTCCAATTTAGTCTTTCCACTATAGTCTGTCCACTTTAGTCTTTCCACTATTCTCTGTCCACTTTAGTCTTTCCACTATAGTCTCCACTTTATTCTGCCAACTACAGTCTTTCCTCTATAGTCTTTCCACTATAGTCTGTCCACTTTAGTCTTTCCACTATAGTCTCCACTTTATTCTGTCCACTACAGTCTTTCCACTATAGTCTTTCCACTATAGTCTGTCCACTTTAGTCTTTCCACTTTAGTCTTTCCACTATTCTCTGTCCACTTTATTATTTCCACTTTAGTCTTTCCACTATAGTCTCCACTTTATTCTGTCCACTACAGTCTCTCCACTATAGTCTTTCCACTATAGTCTGTCCACTTTAGTCTTTCCACTATTCTCTGTCCACTTTATTCTTTCCACTATACTCTCCAATTTATTCTGTCCACTACAGTGTTTCCACTATAGTCTGTCCACTTTAGTCTTTCCACTTTAGTCTTTCCATTTTAGTCTGTCCACTTTAGTCTTTCCACTATTCTCTGTCCACTTTAGTCTTTCCACTATAGTCTCCACTTTATTCTGTCCACTACAGTCTTTCCACTTTAGTCTTTCCACTATTCTCTGTCCACTTTAGTCTTTCCACTTTAGTCTTTCCACTATAGTCTGTCCACTTTAGTCTTTCCACTATTCTCTGTCCACTTTAATCTTTCCACTATACTCTCCACTTTATTCTGTCCACTACAGTGTTTCCACTATAGTCTGTCCACTTTAGTCTTTCCACTTTAGTCTTTCCATTTTAGTCTGTCCACTTTAGTCTTTCCACTATTCTCTGTCCACTTTAGTCTTTCCACTATAGTCTCCACTTTATTCTGTCCACTACAGTCTTTCCACTTTAGTCTTTCCACTATTCTCTGTCCACTTTAGTCTTTCCACTTTAGTCTTTCCACTATAGTCTGTCCACTTCAGTCTTTCCACTATAATCTGTCCACTTTAGTCTTTCCACTTTAGTCTTTCCACTATAGTCTCCACTTTAGTCTGTCCACTGCAGTCTTTCCACTATAGTCTGTCCACTTTAGTCTTTTCACTTTAGTCTTTCCACTATAGTCTCCACTTTATTCTGCCAACTACAGTCTTTCCTCTATAGTCTTTCCACTATAGTCTGTCCACTTTAGTCTTTCCACATTAGTCTTTCCACTTTAGCCTGTCCACTTTAGTCTTTCCACTATAGTCTCCATTTTATTCTGTCCACTATAGTCTTTCCACTATAGTCTGTCCACTTTAGTCTTTCCACTTTAGTCTTTCCACTTTAGTCTTTCCAATTTAGTCTTTCCACTACAGTCTTTCCACTATAGTCTGTCCACTTTTGTCTTTCCACTCTAGTCTTTCCACTATAGTCTCCACTTTATTCTGTCCACTACAGTCTCTCCACTATAGTCTTTCCACTATAGTCCGTCCACTTCAGTCTTTCCACTATAATCTGTCCACTTTAGTCTTTCCACTTTAGTCTTTCCACTATAGTCTCCACTTTAGTCTGTCCACTGCAGTCTTTCCACTATAGTCTGTCCACTTTAGTCTTTTCACTTTAGTCTTTCCACTATAGTCTCCTCTTTATTCTGTCCACTACAGTCTTTCCACTATAGTCTTTCCACTATAGTCTGTCCACTTTAGTCTTTCCACTATTCTCTGTCCACTTTAGTCTTTCCACTATAGTCTCCACTTTATTCTGTCCACTACAGTCTTTCCACTATAGTCTTTCCACTATAGTCTGTCCACTTTAGTCTTTCCACTTTAGTCTTTCCACTATTCTCTGTCCACTTTAGTATTTCCACTTTAGTCTTTCCACTATAGTCTCCACTTTATTCTGTCCACTACAGTCTCTCCACTATAGTCTTTCCACTATAGTCTGTCCACTTCAGTCTTTCCACTATAATCTGTCCACTTTAGTCTTTCCACTTTAGTCTTTCCACTATAGTCTCCACTTTAGTCTGTCCACTGCAGTCTTTCCACTATAGTCTGTCCACTTTAGTCTTTTCACTTTAGTCTTTCCACTATAGTCTTCACTTTATTCTGTCCACTACAGTCTGTCCACTTTAGTCTTTCCACTATTCTCTGTCCACTTTATTCTTTCCAGTATACTCTCCACTTTATTCTGTCCACTACAGTGTTTCCACTATAGTCTGTCCACTTTAGTCTTTCCACTTTAGTCTTTCCATTTTAGTCTGTCCACTTTAGTCTTTCCACTATTCTCTGTCCACTTTAGTCTTTCCACTATAGTCTCCACTTTATTCTGTCCACTACAGTCTTTCCACTTTAGTCTTTCCACTATTCTCTGTCCACTTTAGTCTTTCCACTTTAGTCTTTCCACTATAGTCTGTCCACTTTAGTCTTTCCACTATTCTCTGTCCACTTTAATCTTTCCACTATACTCTCCACTTTATTCTGTACACTACAGTGTTTCCACTATAGTCTGTCCACTTTAGTCTTTCCACTTTAGTCTTTCCATTTTAGTCTGTCCACTTTAGTCTTTCCACTATTCTCTGTCCACTTTAGTCTTTCCACTATAGTCTCCACTTTATTCTGTCCACTACAGTCTTTCAACTTTAGTCTTTCCACTATTCTCTGTCTACTTTAGTCTTTCCACTTTAGTCTTTCCACTATAGTCTGTCCACTTCAGTCTTTCCACTATAATCTGTCCACTTTAGTCTTTCCACTTTAGTCTTTCCACTATAGTCTCCACTTTAGTCTGTCCACTGCAGTCTTTCCACTATAGTCTGTCCACTTTAGTCTTTTCACTTTAGTCTTTCCACTATAGTCTCCACTTTATTCTGCCAACTACAGTCTATCCTCTATAGTCTTTCCACTATAGTCTGTCCACTTTAGTCTTTCCACTTTAGTCTTTCCACTTTAGTCTGTCCACTTTAGTCTTTCCACTATAGTCTCCATTTTATTCTGTCCACTATAGTCTTTCCACTATAGTCTGTCCACTTTAGTCTTTCCACTTTAGTCTTTCCACTTTAGTCTTTCCAATTTAGTCTTTCCACTACAGTCTTTCCACTATAGTCTGTCCACTTTTGTCTTTCCACTTTAGTCTTTCCACTATAGTCTCCACTTTATTCTGTCCACTACAGTCTCTCCACTATAGTCTTTCCACTATAGTCTGTCCACTTCAGTCTTTCCACTATAATCTGTCCACTTTAGTCTTTCCACTTTAGTCTTTCCACTATAGTCTCCACTTTAGTCTGTCCACTGCAGTCTTTCCACTATAGTCTGTCCACTTTAGTCTTTTCACTTTAGTCTTTCAACTATAGTCTCCACTTTATTCTGTCCACTACAATCTTTCCACTATAGTCTTTCCACTTTAGTCTGTCCACTTTAGTCTTTTCACTATTCTCTGTCCACTTTAGTCTTTCCACTATAGTCTCCACTTTATTCTGTCCACTACAGTCTTTCCACTATAGTCTTTCCACTATAGTCTGTCCACTTTAGTCTTTCCACTTTAGTCTTTCCACTATTCTCTGTCCACTTTAGTATTTCCACTTTAGTCTTTCCACTATAGTCTCCACTTTATTCTGTCCACTACAGTCTCTCCACTATAGTCTTTCCACTATAGTCTGTCCACTTCAGTCTTTCCACTATAATCTGTCCACTTTAGTCTTTCCACTTTAGTCTTTCCACTATAGTCTCCACTTTAGTCTGTCCACTGCAGTCTTTCCACTATAGTCTGTCCACTTTAGTCTTGTCACTTTAGTCTTTCCACTATAGTCTCCACTTTATTCTGTCCACTACAGTCTGTCCACTTTAGTCTTTCCACTATTCTCTGTCCACTTTATTCTTTCCACTATACTCTCCAATTTATTCTGTCCACTACAGTGTTTCCACTATAGTCTGTCCACTTTAGTCTTTCCACTTTAGTCTTTCCATTTTAGTCTGTCCACTTTAGTCTTTCCACTATTCTCTGTCCACTTTACTTTCCACTATAGTCTGTCCACTTTAGTCTTTCCACTTTAGTCTTTCCACTTTATTCTTTACACTTCAAGGTGTACACTTTAGTCTGTCCACTGAGTCTTTCAACTTCAGTCTTTCCACTATAGTCTGTCTACTTTAGTTTTTTCACTTTAGTCTTTCCACTATAGTCTCCACTTTATTCTGTCCACTACAGTTTTTCCACTATAGTCTTTCCACTATAGTCTGTCCACTTTAGTCTTTCCACTATTCTCTGTCCACTTTAGTCTTTCCACTATAGTCTCCACTTTATTCTGTCCACTACAGTCTTTCCACTATAGTCTTTCCACTATAGTCTTTCCACTATAGTCTGTCAACTTTAGTCTTTCCACTATTCTCTGTCCACTTTAGGCTTTCCACTATAGTCTCCATTTTATTCTGTCCACTACAGTCTTTCCACTATAGTCTTTCCACTACAGTCTGTCCACTTTAGTCTTTCCACTTTATTCTATCCACTATAGTCTCCACTTTATTCTGTCCACTACAGTCTTTCCACTTTAGTCTTTCCATTATACTCTGTCCACTTTAGTCTTTCCACTTTAGTCTTTCCACTGTAGTCTCCACTTTAGTCTTTCCACTTTAGTCTTTCCACTATAGTCTCCACTTAAATCCGTCCACTAAAGTCTTTCCACTATAGTCTTTCCAATATGGTCTGTCCACTTTAGTCTTTCCACTATTCTCTGTCCACTTTAGTCTTTCCACTATAGTCTGTCTACTTTAGTCTTTCCACTATTCTCTTTCCACTTTAGTCTTTCCACTATAGTCTACACTTTATTCTGTCCACTACAGTCTTTCCACTATAGTCTTTCCTCTTTATTTTGTCCACTACAGTCTTTCCACTTTAGTCTTTCCACTATTCTCTGTCCACTTTAGTCTTTCCACTTTAGTCTTTCCACTATAGTCTCCACTTTATTCTGTCCACTATAGTCTCTCCACTATAGTCTTTCCATTATAGTCTGTCCACTTTAGTCTTTCCACTATTCTCTGTCCACTTTAGTCTTTCCACTATAGTCTACACTTTATTCTGTCCACTACAGTCTTTCCACTATAGTCTTTCCTCTTTATTCTGTCCATTACAGTCTTTCCACTTTAGTCTTTTCACTATTCTCTGTCCACTATAGTCTCTCCACTATAGTCTTTCCACTATAGTCTGTCCACTTTAGTCTTTCCACTATTCTCTGTCCACTTTATTCTTTCCACTATACTCTCCACTTTATTCTGTCCACTACAGTCTTTCCACTATAGTCTGTCCACTTTAGTCTTTCCACTTTAGTCTTTCCACTTTAGTCTTTCCACTTTAGTCTTTCCACTATAGTCTGTCCACTTTAGTCTTTCCACTTTAGTCTTTCCACTATAGTCTACACTTTATTCTGTCCACTACAGTCTTTCCACTATAGTCTTTCCACTGTAGTCTGTCCACTTTAGTCTTTCCACTTTAGTCTTTCCACTATAGTCTCCACTTTATTCTGTCCACTACAGTCTTTCCACTATAGTCTTTCCCCTATAGTCTGTCCACTTTAGTCTTTCCACTATTCTCTGTCCACTTTAGTCTTTCCACTATAGTCTCCACTATATTCTGTCCACTACAGTCTTTCCACTATAATCTTTCCACTATAGTCTGTCCACTTTAGTCTTTCCACTTTAGTCTTTCCACTATTCTCTGTCCACTTTAGTATTTCCACTTTAGTCTTTCCACTATAGTCTCCACTTTATTCTGTCCACACAGTCTCTCCACTACAGTCTTTCCACAATAGTCTGTCCACTTTAGTCTTTCCACTATTCTCTGTCCACTTTAGTCTTTCCACTTTAGTCTTTCCATTTTGTCTGTCCACTTTAGTCTTTCCAGTATAGTCTGTCCACTTAGTCTTTCCACTATTCTCTGTCCACTTTAGTCTTTCCACTATAGTCTCCACTTTCTTCTGTCCACTACAGTCTTTACACTATAGTTTTTCCACTATAGTCTGTCCACTTTAGTCTTTCCACTTTATTCTGTCCACTACAGTCTTTCCACTTTAGTCTTTCCACTATTCTCTGTACACTTTAGTCTTTCCACTTTAGTCTTTCCACTATAGTCTCCACTTTATTCTGTCCACTACAGTCTCTCCACTATAGTCTTTCCATTATAGTCTGTCCACTTTAGTCTTTCCACTATTCTCTGTCCACTTTAGTCTTTCCACTATAGTCTACACTTTATTCTGTCCACTACAGTCTTTCCACTATAGTCTTTCCTCTTTATTCTGTCCATTACAGTCTTTCCACTTTAGTCTTTCCACTATTCTCTGTCCACTATAGTCTCTCCACTATAGTCTTTCCACTATAGTCTGTCCACTTTAGTCTTTCCACTATTCTCTGTCCACTTTATTCTTTCCACAATACTCTCCACTTTATTCTGTCCACTACAGTCTTTCCACTATAGTCTGTCCACTTTAGTCTTTCCACTTTAGTCTTTCCACTTTAGTCTTTCCACTTTAGTCTTTCCACTATAGTCTGTCCACTTTAGTCTTTCCACTTTAGTCTTTCCACTATAGTCTCCACTTTATTCTGTCCACTACAGTCTCTCCACTATAGTCTTTCCACTATAGTCTCCACTTTATTCTGTCCACTACAGTCTCTCCACTATAGTCTTTCCACTATAGTCTGTCCACTTCAGTCTTTCCACTATATTCTGTCAACTTTAGTCTTTCCACTTTAGTCTTTCCACAATACTCTCCACTTTATTCTGTCCACTACAGTCTTTCCACTATAGTCTGTCCACTACAGTCTTTCCACTATAGTCTGTCCACTTTAGTCTTTCCACTTTAGTCTTTCCACTATAGTCTCCACTTTATTCTGTCCACTACAGTCTTTCCACTATAGTCTTTCCACTACAGTCTGTCCACTTTAGTCTTTCCACTATTCTCTGTCCACTTTAGTCTTTCCACTATAGTCTCCACTTTATTCTGCCCACTACAGTTTTTCCAATATAGTCTTTCCACTATAGTCTGTCCACTTTAGTCTTTCCACTTTAGTCTTTCCACTTTAGTCTGTCCACTTTAGTCTTTCCACTATAGTCTCCACTTTATTCTGTCCACTACATTCTTTCTACTTTAGTCTTTCCACTATTCTCTGTCCACTTTAGTCTTTCCACTATAGTCTCCACTTTATTCTATCCACTACAGTTTTTCCACTATAGTCTTTCCACTATAGTCTGTCCACTTTAGTCTTTCCACTATTCTCTGTCCACTTTAGTCTTTCCACTATAGTCTCCACTTTATTCTGTCCACTACAGTCTTTCCACTATAGTCTTTCCACTATAGTCTTTCCACTATAGTCTGTCAACTTTAGTCTTTCCACTATTCTCTGTCCACTTTAGGCTTTCCACTATAGTCTCCATTTTATTCTGTCCACTACAGTCTTTCCACTATAGTCTTTCCACTATAGTCTGTCCACTTTAGTCTTTCCACTTTAGTCTATCCACTATAGTCTCCACTTTATTCTGTCCACTACAGTCTTTCCACTTTAGTCTTTCCATTATACTCTGTCCACTTTAGTCTTTCCACTTTAGTCTTTCCACTGTAGTCTCCACTTTAGTCTTTCCACTTTAGTCTTTCCACTATAGTCTCCACTTAAATCCGTCCACTAAAGTCTTTCCACTATAGTCTTTCCAATATGGTCTGTCCACTTTAGTCTTTCCACTATTCTCTGTCCACTTTAGTCTTTCCACTATAGTCTGTCCACTTTAGTCTTTCCACTATTCTCTTTCCACTTTAGTCTTTCCACTATAGTCTACACTTTATTCTGTCCACTACAGTCTTTCCACTATAGTCTTTCCTCTTTATTCTGTCCACTACAGTCTTTCCACTTTAGTCTTTCCACTATTCTCTGTCCACTTTAGTCTTTCCACTTTAGTCTTTCCACTATAGTCTCCACTTTATTCTGTCCACTATAGTCTCTCCACTATAGTCTTTCCACTATAGTCTGTCCACTTTAGTCTTTCCACTATTCTCTGTCCACTTTATTCTTTCTACTATAGTCTCCACTTTATTCTGTCCACTACAGTCTTTCCACTATAGTCTGTGCACTTTAGTCTTTCCACTTTAGTCTTTCCACTTTAGTCGTTCCACTTTAGTCTTTCCACTATAGTCTGTCCACTTTAGTCTTTCCACTATAGTCTGTCCACTTTAGTCTTTCCACTATTCTCTGTCCACTTTAGTCTTTCCACTATAGTCTCCACTTTATTCTGTCCACTACAGTCTCTCCACTATAGTCTTTCCACTATAGTCTGTCCACTTTAGTCTTTCCACTATTCTCTGTCCACTTTATTCTTTCCACTATACTCTCCACTTTATTCTGTCCACTACAGTATTTCCACTATAGTCTGTCCACTTCAGTCTGTCCACTTTAGTCTTTCCACTATAGTCTGTCCACTTTAGTCTTTCCACTATTCTCTGTCCACTTTAGTCTTTCCACTATAGTCTCCACTTTATTCTGTCCACTACAGTCTTTCCACTATAGTCTTTCCTCTTTATTCTGTCCACTACAGTCTTTCCACTTTAGTCTTTCCACTATTCTCTGTCCACTTTAGTCTTTCCACTATAGTCTCCACTTTATTCTGTCCACTATAGTCTCTCCACTATAGTTTTTCCACTATAGTCTGTCCACTTTAGTCTTTCCACTATTCTCTGTCCACTTTATTCTTTCCACAATACTCTTCACTTTATTCTGTCCACTACAGTCTTTCCACTATAGTCTTTCCACTTTAGTCTTTCCACTTTAGTCTGTCCACTTTAGTCTTTCCACTATAGTCTTTCCACTATAGTCTGTCCACTTTAGTCTTTCCACTATAGTCTCCACTTTATTCTGTCCCCTACAGTCTTTCCACTATAGTCTTTCCACTATAGTCTGTCCACTTTAGTCTTTCCACTTTAGTTTTTCCACTTTAGTCTGTCCACTTTAGTCTTTCCACTATAGTCTGTCCACTTTAGTCTTTCCACTTTAGTCTTTCCACTTTATTCTTTCCACTTCAAGGTGTACACTTTAGTCTGTCCACTGAGTCTTTCAACTTCAGTCTTTCCACTATAGTCTGTCTACTTTAGTTTTTTCACTTTAGTCTTTCCACTATAGTCTCCACTTTATTCTGTCCACTACAGTTTTTCCACTATAGTCTTTCCACTATAGTCTGTCCACTTTAGTCTTTCCACTATTCTCTGTCCACTTTAGTCTTTCCACTATAGTCTCCACTTTATTCTGTCCACTACAGTCTTTCCACTATAGTCTTTCCACTATAGTCTTTCCACTATAGTCTGTCAACTTTAGTCTTTCCACTATTATCTGTCCACTTTAGGCTTTCCACTATAGTCTCCATTTTATTCTGTCCACTACAGTCTTTCCACTATAGTCTGTCCACTTTAGTCTTTCCACTATTCTCTGTCCACTTTAGTCTTTCCACTATAGTCTCCACTTTATTCTGTCCACTACATTCTTTCCACTTTAGTCTTTCCACTATAGTCTTTCCACTTCAGTCTGTCCACTTTAGTCTTTCCACTATAGTCTGTCCACTTTAGTTTTTTCACTACAGTCTTTCCACTTTAGTCTGTCCACTTAGTCTTTCCACTTCAGTCTTTCCACTATAGTCTGTCCACTTTAGTCTTTCCACTTTAGTCTTTACACTATAGTCTCCACTTTATTCTGTCCACTACAGTCTTTCCACTTTAGTCTTTCCACTATTCTCTGTCAACTTTAGTCTTACCACTATAGTCTCCACTTTATTCTGTCCACTACAGTCTTTCCACTGTAGTCTTTCCACTATAGTCTGTCCACTTTATTCTTTCCACTATTCTCTGTCCACTTTAGTCTTTCCACTATAGTCTACACTTTATTCTGTCCACTACAGTCTTTCCACTATAGTCTTTCCACTATAGTCTGTCCACTTTAGTCTTTCCACTTTAGTCTTTCCACTATAGTCTCCACTTTATTCTGTCCAATACAGTCTTTCCACTATAGTCTTTCCACTATAGTCTGTCCACTTTAGTCTTTCCACTATTCTCTGTCCACTTTAGTCTTTCCACTAAAGTCTCCACTTTATTCTGTCCACTACAGTCTTTCCACTATAATCTTTCCACTATAGTCTGTCCACTTTAGTCTTTCCACTTTAGTCTTTCCACTATTCTCTGTCCACTTTAGTCTTTCCACTTTAGTCTTTCCACTATAGTCTCCACTTTATTCTGTCCACTACAGTCTTTCCACTATAGTCTTTCCACTATAGTCTGTCCACTTTAGTCTTTCCACTATTCTCTGTCCACTTTAGTCTTTCCACTATATTCTCCACTTTATTCTGTCCACTACAGTCTTTCCACTATCATCTTTCCACTATAGTCTGTCCACTTTAGTCTTTCCACTTTAGTCTTTCCACTATTCTCTGTCCACTTTAGTTTTTTCACTATAGTCTTTCCACTTTAGTCTGTCCACTTAGTCTTTCCACTTCAGTCTTTCCACTATAGTCTGTCCACTTTAGTCTTTCTACTTTAGTCTTTACACTATAGTATCCACTTTATTCTGTCCACTACAGTCTTTCCACTATAGTCTTTCCACTATAGTCTGTCCACTTTAGTCTTTCCACTATTCTCTGTCCACTTTAGTCTTTCCACTTTAGTCTTTCCACTATAGTCTCAACTTTATTCCGTCCACTACAGTCTTTCCACTATAGTCTTTCCACTGTAGTCTGTCCACTTTAGTCTTTCCACTTTAGTCTATCCACTACACTCTCCACTTTATTCTGTCCACTACAGTCTTTCCACTTTAGTCTTTCCACTATTCTCTGTCCACTTTAGTCTTTCCACTTTAGTCTTTCCACTATAGTCTCCACTTTATTCCGTCCACTACAGTCTTTCCACTATAGTCTTTCCACTATAGTCTGTCCATTTTAGTCTTTCCACTATTCTCTGTCCACTTTAGTCTTTCCCCTATAGTCTCCACTTTATTCTGTCCACTACAGTCTTTCCAGTATAGTCTGTCCACTTTAGTCTTTCCACTTTAGTCTTTCCACTTTAGTCTGTCCACTTTAGTCTTTCCACTATAGTCTGTCCACTTTAGTCTTTCCACTATTCTCTGTCCACTTTAGTCTTTCCACTATAGTCTCCACTTTATTCTTCCCACTACAGTCTTTCCACTATAGTCTTTCCACTATAGTCTGTCCACTTTAGTCTTTCCACTATAGTCTCCACTTTATTCTGTCCACTACAGTCTTTCCACTATAGTCTTTCCACTATAGTCTGTCCACTTTAGTCTTTCCACTTTAGTTTTTCCACTTTAGTCTGTCCACTTTAGTCTTTCCACTATAGTCTGTCCACTTTAGTCTTTCCACTTTAGTCTTTCCACTTTATTCTTTCCACTTCAAGGTGTACACTTTAGTCTGTCCACTGAGTCTTTCAACTTCAGTCTTTCCACTATAGTCTGTCTACTTTAGTTGTTTCACTTTAGTCTTTCGACTATAGTCTCCACTTTATTCTGTCCACTACAGTTTTTCCACTATAGTCTTTCCACTATAGTCTGTCCACTTTAGTCTTTCCACTATTCTCTGTCCACTTTAGTCTTTCCACTATAGTCTCCACTTTATTCTGTCCACTACAGTCTTTCCACTATAGTCTTTCCACTATAGTCTTTCCACTATAGTCTGTCAACTTTAGTCTTTCCACTATTATCTGTCCACTTTAGGCTTTCCACTATAGTCTCCATTTTATTCTGTCCACTACAGTCTTTCCACTATAGTCTTTCCACTATAGTCTGTCCACTTTAGTCTTTCCACTTTAGTCTATCCACTATACTCTCCACTTTATTCTGTCCACTACAGTCTTTCCACTTTAGTCTTTCCACTATTCTCTGTCCAATTTAGTCTTTCCACTTTAGTCTTTCCACTATAGTCTCCACTTTATTCCGTCCACTACAGTCTTTCCACTATAGTCTGTCCACTTTAGTCTTTCCACTATTCTCTGTCCACTTTAGTCTTTCCCCTATAGTCTCCACTTTATTCTGTCCACTACATTCTTTCCACTTTAGTCTTTCCACTATAGTCTTTCCACTTCAGTCTGTCCACTTTAGTCTTTCCACTATAGTCTGTCCACTTTAGTTTTTTCACTATAGTCTTTCCACTTTAGTCTGTCCACTTAGTCTTTCCACTTCAGTCTTTCCACTATAGTCTGTCCACTTTAGTCTTTCTACTTTAGTCTTTACACTATAGTCTCCACTTTATTCTGTCCACTACAGTCTTTCCACTTTAGTCTTTCCACTATTCTCTGTCCACTTTAGTCTTTCCACGATAGTCTCCACTTTATTCTGTCCACTACAGTCTTTCCACTGTAGTCTTTCCACTATAGTCTGTCCACTTTATTCTTTCCACTATTCTCTGTCCACTTTAGTCTTTCCACTATAGTCTCCACTTTATTCTGTCCACTACAGTCTTTCCACTATAGTCTTTCCACTATAGTCTTTCCACTATAGTCTGTCAACTTTAGTCTTTCCACTATTATCTGTCCACTTTAGGCTTTCCACTATAGTCTCCATTTTATTCTGTCCACTACAGTCTTTCCACTATAGTCTTTCCACTATAGTCTGTCCACTTTAGTCTTTCCACTTTAGTCTATCCACTATACTCTCCACTTTATTCTGTCCACTACAGTCTTTCCACTTTAGTCTTTCCACTATTCTCTGTCCAATTTAGTCTTTCCACTTTAGTCTTTCCACTATAGTCTCCACTTTATTCCGTCCACTACAGTCTTTCCACTATAGTCTGTCCACTTTAGTCTTTCCACTATTCTCTGTCCACTTTAGTCTTTCCCCTATAGTCTCCACTTTATTCTGTCCACTACATTCTTTCCACTTTAGTCTTTCCACTATAGTCTTTCCACTTCAGTCTGTCCACTTTAGTCTTTCCACTATAGTCTGTCCACTTTAGTTTTTTCACTATAGTCTTTCCACTTTAGTCTGTCCACTTAGTCTTTCCACTTCAGTCTTTCCACTATAGTCTGTCCACTTTAGTCTTTCTACTTTAGTCTTTACACTATAGTCTCCACTTTATTCTGTCCACTACAGTCTTTCCACTTTAGTCTTTCCACTATTCTCTGTCCACTTTAGTCTTTCCACGATAGTCTCCACTTTATTCTGTCCACTACAGTCTTTCCACTGTAGTCTTTCCACTATAGTCTGTCCACTTTATTCTTTCCACTATTCTCTGTCCACTTTAGTCTTTCCACTATAGTCTGTCCACTTTAGTCTTTCCACTATTCTCTTTCCACTTTAGTCTTTCCACTATAGTCTACACTTTATTCTGTCCACTACAGTCTTTCCACTATAGTCTTTCCTCTTTATTCTGTCCACTACAGTCTTTCCACTTTAGTCTTTCCACTATTCTCTGTCCACTTTAGTCTTTCCACTTTAGTCTTTCCACTATAGTCTCCACTTTATTCTGTCCACTATAGTCTCTCCACTATAGTCTTTCCACTATAGTCTGTCCACTTTAGTCTTTCCACTATTCTCTGTCCACTTTATTCTTTCTACTATAGTCTCCACTTTATTCTGTCCACTACAGTCTTTCCACTATAGTCTGTGCACTTTAGTCTTTCCACTTTAGTCTTTCCACTTTAGTCGTTCCACTTTAGTCTTTCCACTATAGTCTGTCCACTTTAGTCTTTCCACTATAGTCTGTCCACTTTAGTCTTTCCACTATTCTCTGTCCACTTTAGTCTTTCCACTATAGTCTCCACTTTATTCTGTCCACTACAGTCTCTCCACTATAGTCTTTCCACTATAGTCTGTCCACTTTAGTCTTTCCACTATTCTCTGTCCACTTTATTCTTTCCACTATACTCTCCACTTTATTCTGTCCACTACAGTATTTCCACTATAGTCTGTCCACTTCAGTCTGTCCACTTTAGTCTTTCCACTATAGTCTGTCCACTTTAGTCTTTCCACTATTCTCTGTCCACTTTAGTCTTTCCACTATAGTCTCCACTTTATTCTGTCCACTACAGTCTTTCCACTATAGTCTTTCCTCTTTATTCTGTCCACTACAGTCTTTCCACTTTAGTCTTTCCACTATTCTCTGTCCACTTTAGTCTTTCCACTATAGTCTCCACTTTATTCTGTCCACTATAGTCTCTCCACTATAGTTTTTCCACTATAGTCTGTCCACTTTAGTCTTTCCACTATTCTCTGTCCACTTTATTCTTTCCACAATACTCTTCACTTTATTCTGTCCACTACAGTCTTTCCACTATAGTCTTTCCACTTTAGTCTTTCCACTTTAGTCTGTCCACTTTAGTCTTTCCACTATAGTCTTTCCACTATAGTCTGTCCACTTTAGTCTTTCCACTATAGTCTCCACTTTATTCTGTCCCCTACAGTCTTTCCACTATAGTCTTTCCACTATAGTCTGTCCACTTTAGTCTTTCCACTTTAGTTTTTCCACTTTAGTCTGTCCACTTTAGTCTTTCCACTATAGTCTGTCCACTTTAGTCTTTCCACTTTAGTCTTTCCACTTTATTCTTTCCACTTCAAGGTGTACACTTTAGTCTGTCCACTGAGTCTTTCAACTTCAGTCTTTCCACTATAGTCTGTCTACTTTAGTTTTTTCACTTTAGTCTTTCCACTATAGTCTCCACTTTATTCTGTCCACTACAGTTTTTCCACTATAGTCTTTCCACTATAGTCTGTCCACTTTAGTCTTTCCACTATTCTCTGTCCACTTTAGTCTTTCCACTATAGTCTCCACTTTATTCTGTCCACTACAGTCTTTCCACTATAGTCTTTCCACTATAGTCTTTCCACTATAGTCTGTCAACTTTAGTCTTTCCACTATTATCTGTCCACTTTAGGCTTTCCACTATAGTCTCCATTTTATTCTGTCCACTACAGTCTTTCCACTATAGTCTGTCCACTTTAGTCTTTCCACTATTCTCTGTCCACTTTAGTCTTTCCACTATAGTCTCCACTTTATTCTGTCCACTACATTCTTTCCACTTTAGTCTTTCCACTATAGTCTTTCCACTTCAGTCTGTCCACTTTAGTCTTTCCACTATAGTCTGTCCACTTTAGTTTTTTCACTACAGTCTTTCCACTTTAGTCTGTCCACTTAGTCTTTCCACTTCAGTCTTTCCACTATAGTCTGTCCACTTTAGTCTTTCCACTTTAGTCTTTACACTATAGTCTCCACTTTATTCTGTCCACTACAGTCTTTCCACTTTAGTCTTTCCACTATTCTCTGTCAACTTTAGTCTTACCACTATAGTCTCCACTTTATTCTGTCCACTACAGTCTTTCCACTGTAGTCTTTCCACTATAGTCTGTCCACTTTATTCTTTCCACTATTCTCTGTCCACTTTAGTCTTTCCACTATAGTCTACACTTTATTCTGTCCACTACAGTCTTTCCACTATAGTCTTTCCACTATAGTCTGTCCACTTTAGTCTTTCCACTTTAGTCTTTCCACTATAGTCTCCACTTTATTCTGTCCAATACAGTCTTTCCACTATAGTCTTTCCACTATAGTCTGTCCACTTTAGTCTTTCCACTATTCTCTGTCCACTTTAGTCTTTCCACTAAAGTCTCCACTTTATTCTGTCCACTACAGTCTTTCCACTATAATCTTTCCACTATAGTCTGTCCACTTTAGTCTTTCCACTTTAGTCTTTCCACTATTCTCTGTCCACTTTAGTCTTTCCACTTTAGTCTTTCCACTATAGTCTCCACTTTATTCTGTCCACTACAGTCTTTCCACTATAGTCTTTCCACTATAGTCTGTCCACTTTAGTCTTTCCACTATTCTCTGTCCACTTTAGTCTTTCCACTATATTCTCCACTTTATTCTGTCCACTACAGTCTTTCCACTATCATCTTTCCACTATAGTCTGTCCACTTTAGTCTTTCCACTTTAGTCTTTCCACTATTCTCTGTCCACTTTAGTTTTTTCACTATAGTCTTTCCACTTTAGTCTGTCCACTTAGTCTTTCCACTTCAGTCTTTCCACTATAGTCTGTCCACTTTAGTCTTTCTACTTTAGTCTTTACACTATAGTATCCACTTTATTCTGTCCACTACAGTCTTTCCACTATAGTCTTTCCACTATAGTCTGTCCACTTTAGTCTTTCCACTATTCTCTGTCCACTTTAGTCTTTCCACTTTAGTCTTTCCACTATAGTCTCAACTTTATTCCGTCCACTACAGTCTTTCCACTATAGTCTTTCCACTGTAGTCTGTCCACTTTAGTCTTTCCACTTTAGTCTATCCACTACACTCTCCACTTTATTCTGTCCACTACAGTCTTTCCACTTTAGTCTTTCCACTATTCTCTGTCCACTTTAGTCTTTCCACTTTAGTCTTTCCACTATAGTCTCCACTTTATTCCGTCCACTACAGTCTTTCCACTATAGTCTTTCCACTATAGTCTGTCCATTTTAGTCTTTCCACTATTCTCTGTCCACTTTAGTCTTTCCCCTATAGTCTCCACTTTATTCTGTCCACTACAGTCTTTCCAGTATAGTCTGTCCACTTTAGTCTTTCCACTTTAGTCTTTCCACTTTAGTCTGTCCACTTTAGTCTTTCCACTATAGTCTGTCCACTTTAGTCTTTCCACTATTCTCTGTCCACTTTAGTCTTTCCACTATAGTCTCCACTTTATTCTTCCCACTACAGTCTTTCCACTATAGTCTTTCCACTATAGTCTGTCCACTTTAGTCTTTCCACTATAGTCTCCACTTTATTCTGTCCACTACAGTCTTTCCACTATAGTCTTTCCACTATAGTCTGTCCACTTTAGTCTTTCCACTTTAGTTTTTCCACTTTAGTCTGTCCACTTTAGTCTTTCCACTATAGTCTGTCCACTTTAGTCTTTCCACTTTAGTCTTTCCACTTTATTCTTTCCACTTCAAGGTGTACACTTTAGTCTGTCCACTGAGTCTTTCAACTTCAGTCTTTCCACTATAGTCTGTCTACTTTAGTTGTTTCACTTTAGTCTTTCGACTATAGTCTCCACTTTATTCTGTCCACTACAGTTTTTCCACTATAGTCTTTCCACTATAGTCTGTCCACTTTAGTCTTTCCACTATTCTCTGTCCACTTTAGTCTTTCCACTATAGTCTCCACTTTATTCTGTCCACTACAGTCTTTCCACTATAGTCTTTCCACTATAGTCTTTCCACTATAGTCTGTCAACTTTAGTCTTTCCACTATTATCTGTCCACTTTAGGCTTTCCACTATAGTCTCCATTTTATTCTGTCCACTACAGTCTTTCCACTATAGTCTTTCCACTATAGTCTGTCCACTTTAGTCTTTCCACTTTAGTCTATCCACTATACTCTCCACTTTATTCTGTCCACTACAGTCTTTCCACTTTAGTCTTTCCACTATTCTCTGTCCAATTTAGTCTTTCCACTTTAGTCTTTCCACTATAGTCTCCACTTTATTCCGTCCACTACAGTCTTTCCACTATAGTCTGTCCACTTTAGTCTTTCCACTATTCTCTGTCCACTTTAGTCTTTCCCCTATAGTCTCCACTTTATTCTGTCCACTACATTCTTTCCACTTTAGTCTTTCCACTATAGTCTTTCCACTTCAGTCTGTCCACTTTAGTCTTTCCACTATAGTCTGTCCACTTTAGTTTTTTCACTATAGTCTTTCCACTTTAGTCTGTCCACTTAGTCTTTCCACTTCAGTCTTTCCACTATAGTCTGTCCACTTTAGTCTTTCTACTTTAGTCTTTACACTATAGTCTCCACTTTATTCTGTCCACTACAGTCTTTCCACTTTAGTCTTTCCACTATTCTCTGTCCACTTTAGTCTTTCCACGATAGTCTCCACTTTATTCTGTCCACTACAGTCTTTCCACTGTAGTCTTTCCACTATAGTCTGTCCACTTTATTCTTTCCACTATTCTCTGTCCACTTTAGTCTTTCCACTATAGTCTACACTTTATTCTGTCCACTACAGTCTTTCCACTATAGTCTTTCCACTATAGTCTGTCCACTTTAGTCTTTCCACTTTAGTCTTTCCACTATAGTCTCCACTTTATTCTGTCCACTACAGTCTTTCCACTATAGTCTTTCCTCTATAGTCTGTCCACTTTAGTCTTTCCACTATTCTCTGTCCACTTTAGTCTTTCCACTATAGTCTCCACTTTATTCTGTCCACTACAGTCTTTCCACTATAATCTTTCCACTATAGTCTGTCCACTTTAGTCTTTCCACTATTCTCTGTCCACTTTAGTCTTTCCACGTTAGTCTTTCCACTATAGTCTCAACTTTATTCCGTCCACTACAGTCTTTCCACTATAGTCTTTCCACTGTAGTCTGTCCACTTTAGTCTTTCCACTTTAGTCTATCCACTACACTCTCCACTTTATTCTGTCCACTACAGTCTTTCCACTTTAGTCTTTCCACTATTCTCTGTCCACTTTAGTCTTTCCACTTTAGTCTTTCCACTATAGTCTCCACTTTATTCCGTCCACTACAGTCTTTCCACTATAGTCTTTCCACTATAGTCTGTCCACTTTAGTCTTTCCACTATTCTCTGTCCACTTTAGTCTTTCCCCTATAGTCTCCACTTTATTCTGTCCACTACATTCTTTCCACTTTCCACTATAGTCTTTCCACTTCAGTCTGTCCACTTTAGTCTTTCCACTATAGTCTGTCCACTTTAGTTTTTTCACTATGGTCTTTCCGCTTTAGTCTGTCCACTTAGTCTTTCCACTTCAGTCTTTCCACTATAGTCTGTCCACTTTAGTCTTTCCACTTTAGTCTTTGCACTATAGTCTTTACACTATAGTCTCCACTTTATTCTGTCCCCTACACTCTTTCCACTTTAGTCTTTCCACTATTCTCTGTCCACTTTAGTCTTTCCACTATAGTCTCCACTTTATTCTGTCCACTACAGTCTTTCCACTCTAGTCTTTCCACTATAGTCTGTCCACTTTATTCTTTCCACTATTTTCTGTCCACTTTAGTCTTTCCACTATAGTCTACACTTTATTCTGTCCACTACAGTCTTTCCACTATAGTCTTTCCACTATAGTCTGTCCACTTTAGTCTTTCCACTTTAGTTTTTCCACTTTAGTCTGTCCACTTCAGTCTTTCCACTATAGTCTGTCCACTTTAGTCTTTCCACTTTAGTCTTTCCACTATAGTCTCCACTTTATTCTGTCCACTACAGTCTTTCCACTATAGTCTGTCCACTTTAGTCTTTCCACTATTCTCTGTTCACTTTAGTCTTTCCACGATAGCCTCCACTTTATTCTGTCCACTACAGTCTTTCCACTATAATCATTCCACTATAGTCTGTCCACTTTAGTCTTTCCACTTTAGTCTTTCCACTATTCTCTGTCCACTTTAGTATTTCCACTTTAGTCTTTCCACTATAGTCTCCACTTTATTCTGTCCACTACAGTGTTTCCACTATAGTCTGTCCACTTTAGTCTTTCCACTTTAGTCTTTCCATTTTAGTCTGTCCACTTTAGTCCTTCCACTATAGTCTGTCCACTTTAGTCTTTCCACTATTCTCTATCCTCTTTAGTCTTTCCACTAGAGTCTCCACTTTTTTCTGTCCACTACAGTCTCTTCACTATAGTCTTTCCACTATAGTCTGTCCACTTTAGTCTTTCCACTATTCTCTGTCCACTTTATTCTTTCCACTATACTCTCCACTTTATTCTGTCCACTACATAGTCTTTCCACTATAGTCTTTCCACTATAGTCTTTCCAATTTAGTCTTTCCACTATAGTCTCCACTTTATTCTGTCCACTACAGTTTTTCCAATATAGTCTTTCCACTATAGTCTGTCCACTTTAGTCTTTCCACTATTCACTGTCCACTTTAGTCTTTCCACTATAGTCTCCACTTTATTCTGTCCACTACAGTCTTTCCACTATAGTCTTTCCACTATAGTCTTTCCACTATAGTCTGTCAACTTTAGTCTTTCCACTATTCTCTGTCCACTTTAGGCTTTCCACTATAGTCTCCATTTTATTCTGTCCACTACAGTCTTTCCACTATAGTATTTCCACTATAGTCTGTCCACTTTAGTCTGTCCACTTTAGTCTTTCCACTATAGTCTGTCCACTACAGTCCTTCCACTATAGTCTTTCCACTTTATTCTGTCCACTACAGTCTTTCCAGTATAGTCTGTCCACTTTAGTCTTTCCACTTTAGTCTTTCCACTTTAGTCTGTCCACTTTAGTCTTTCCACTATAGTCTGTCCACTTTAGTCTTTCCACTATTCTCTGTCCACTTTAGTCTTTCCACTATAGTCTCCACTTTATTCTGTCCACTACAGTCTTTCCACTATAGTCTTTCCACTATAGTCTGTCCACTTTAGTCTTTCCACTTTAGTTTTTCCACTTTAGTCTGTCCACTTTAGTCTTTCCACTATAGTCTGTCCACTTTAGTCTTTCCACTTTAGTCTTTCCACTTTATTCTTTCCACTTCAAGGTGTACACTTTAGTCTGTCCACTGAGTCTTTCAACTTCAGTCTTTCCACTATAGTCTGTCTACTTTAGTTTTTTCACTTTAGTCTTTCCACTATAGTCTCCACTTTATTCTGTCCACTACAGTTTTTCCACTATAGTCTTTCCACTATAGTCAGTCCACTTTAGTCTTTCCACTATTCTCTGTCCACTTTAGTCTTTCCACTATAGTCTCCACTTTATTCTGTCCACTACAGTCTTTCCACTATAGTCTTTCCACTATAGTCTTTCCACTATAGTCTGTCAACTTTAGTCTCTCCACTATTATCTGTCCACTTTAGGCTTTCCACTATAGTCTCCATTTTATTCTGTCCACTACAGTCTTTCCACTATAGTCTTTCCACTATAGTCTGTCCACTTTAGTCTTTCCACTTTAGTCTATCCACTATACTCTCCACTTTATTCTGTCCACTACAGTCTTTCCACTTTAGTCTTTCCACTATTCTCTGTCCAATTTAGTCTTTCCACTTTAGTCTTTCCACTATAGTCTCCACTTTATTCCGTCCACTACAGTCTTTCCACTATAGTCTGTCCACTTTAGTCTTTCCACTATTCTCTGTCCACTTTAGTCTTTCCCCTATAGTCTCCACTTTATTCTGTCCACTACATTCTTTCCACTTTAGTCTTTCCACTATAGTCTTTCCACTTCAGTCTGTCCACTTTAGTCTTTCCACTATAGTCTGTCCACTTTAGTCTTTCCACTTTAGTCTTTACACTATAGTCTCCACTTTATTCTGTCCACTACAGTCTTTCCACTTTAGTCTTTCCACTATTCTCTGTCCACTTTAGTCTTTCCACTATAGTCTCCACTTTATTCTGTCCACTACAGTCTTTCCACTGTAGTCTTTCCACTATAAATCTGTCCACTTTATTCTTTCCACTATTCTCTGTCCACTTTAGTCTTTCCACTATAGTCTACACTTTATTCTGTCCACTACAGTCTTTCCACTATAGTCTTTCCACTATAGTCTGTCCACTTTAGTCTTTCCACTATTCTCTGTCCACTTTAGTATTTCCACTTTAGTCTTTCCACTATAGTCTCCACTTTATTCTGTCCACACAGTCTCTCCACTACAGTCTTTCCACAATAGTCTGTCCACTTTAGTCTTTCCACTATTCTCTGTCCACTTTAGTCTTTCCACTTTAGTCTTTCCATTTTGTCTGTCCACTTTAGTCTTTCCAGTATAGTCTGTCCACTTAGTCTTTCCACTATTCTCTGTCCACTTTAGTCTTTCCACTATAGTCTCCACTTTATTCTGTCCACTACAGTCTTTCCACTATAGTTTTTCCACTATAGTCTGTCCAATTTAGTCTTTCCACTATAGTCTGTCCACTTTAGTCTTTCCACTTTAGTCTTTCCACTTTATTCTTTCCACTTCAAGGTGTACACTTTAGTCTGTCCACTGAGTCTTTCAACTTCAGTCTTTCCACTATAGTCTGTCTACTTTAGTTTTTTCACTTTAGTCTTTCCACTATAGTCTCCACTTTATTCTGTCCACTACAGTTTTTCCACTATAGTCTTTCCACTATAGTCTGTCCACTTTAGTCTTTCCACTATTCTCTGTCCACTTTAGTCTTTCCACTATAGTCTCCACTTTATTCTGTCCACTACAGTCTTTCCACTATAGTCTTTCCACTATAGTCTTTCCACTATAGTCTGTCAACTTTAGTCTTTCCACTATTATCTGTCCACTTTAGGCTTTCCACTATAGTCTCCATTTTATTCTGTCCACTACAGTCTTTCCACTATAGTCTGTCCACTTTAGTCTTTCCACTTTAGTCTATCCACTATACTCTCCACTTTATTCTGTCCACTACAGTCTTTCCACTTTAGTCTTTCCACAATTCTCTGTCCAATTTAGTCTTTCCACATTAGTCTTTCCACTATAGTCTCCACTTTATTCCGTCCACTACAGTCTTTCCACTATAGTCTGTCCACTTTAGTCTTTCCACTATTCTCTGTCCACTTTAGTCTTTCCCCTATAGTCTCCACTTTATTCTGTCCACTACATTCTTTCTACTTTAGTCTTTCCACTATAGTCTTTCCACTTCAGTCTGTCCACTTTAGTCTTTCCACTATAGTCTGTCCACTTTAGTTTTTTCACTATAGTCTCCACTTTATTCTGTCCACTACAGTCTTTCCACTATAATCTTTCCACTATAGTCTGTCCACTTTAGTCTTTCCACTTTAGTCTTTCCACTATTCTCTGTCCACTTTAGTATTTCCACTTTAGTCTTTCCACTATAGTCTTCACTTTATTCTGTCCACACAGTCTCTCCACTACAGTCTTTCCACAATAGTCTGTCCACTTTAGTCTTTCCACTATTCTCTGTCCACTTTAGTCTTTCCACTTTAGTCTTTCCATTTTGTCTGTCCACTTTAGTCTTTCCAGTATAGTCTGTCCACTTAGTCTTTCCACTATTCTCTGTCCACTTTAGTCTTTCCACTATAGTCTCCACTTTATTCTGTCCACTACAGTCTTTCCACTATAGTTTTTCCACTATAGTCTGTCCACTTTAGTCTTTCCACTTTATTCTGACCACTACAGTCTTTCCACTTTAGTCTTTCCACTATTCTCTGTACACTTACTTTCCACTTTAGTCTTTCCACTATAGTCTCCACTTTATTCTGTCCACTACAGTCTCTCCACTATAGTCTTTCCATTATAGTCTGTCCACTTTAGTCTTTCCACTATTCTCTGTCCACTTTAGTCTTTCCACTATAGTCTACACTTTATTCTGTCCACTACAGTCTTTCCACTATAGTCTTTCCTCTTTATTCTGTCCACTACAGTCTTTCCACTTTAGTCTTTCCACTATTCTCTGTCCACTATAGTCTCTCCACTATAGTCTTTCCACTATAGTCTGTCCACTTTAGTCTTTCCACTATTCTCTGTCCACTTTATTCTTTCCACTATACTCTCCACTTTATTCTGTCCACTACAGTCTTTCCACTATAGTCTGTCCACTTTAGTCTTTCCACTTTAGTCTTTCCACTTTAGTCTTTCCACTTTAGTCTTTTCTCTTTTCACTATTCTCTGTACACTTACTTTCCACTTTAGTCTTTCCACTATAGTCTCCACTTTATTCTGTCCACTACAGTCTCTCCACTATAGTCTTTCCACTATAGTCTGTCCACTTCAGTCTTTCCACTATAGTCTGTCCACTTTAGTCTTTCCACTTTAGTCTTTCCACTATAGTCTCCACTTTAGTCTGTCCACTACAGTCTTTCCACTATAGTCTGTCCACTTTAGTCTTTCCACTTTAGTCTTTCCACTATAGTCTCCACTTTATTCTGTCCACTACAGTCTTTCCACTATAGTCTTTCCACTATAGTCTGTCCACTTTAGTCTTTCCACTATTCTCTGTCCACTTTAGTCTTTCCACTATAGTCTCCACTTTATTCTGTCCACTACAGTCTTTCCACTATAGTCTGTCCACTTTAGTCTTTCCACTATTCTCTGTCCACTTTAGTCTTTCCACTATAGTCTCCACTTTATTCTGTCCACTACAGTCTCTCCACTATAGTCTGTCCACTTTAGTCTTTCCACTATTCTCTGTCCACTTTAGTCTTTCCACTACAGTCTTTCCACTATAGTCTGTCCACTTTAGTCTTTCCACTTTAGTCTTTCCACTATAGTCTCCACTTTATTCTGTCCACTACAGTCTGTCCACTATAGTCTTTCCACTATAGTCTGCCCACTTCAGTCTTTCCACTATAGTCTGTCCACTTTAGTCTTTCCACTTTAGTCTTTCCACTATAGTCTCCACTTTAGTCTGTCCACTACAGTCTTTCCACTATAGTCTGTCCACTTTAGTCTTTCCACTTTAGTCTTTCCACTATAGTCTCCACTTTATTCTGTCCACTACAGTCTTTTCACTATAGTCTTTCCACTATAGTCTGTCCACTTTAGTCTTTCCACTATTCTCTGTCCACTTTAGTCTTTCCACTATAGTCTCCACTTTATTCTGTCCACTACAGTCTTTCCACTATAGTCTTTCCACTATAGTCTGTCCACTTTAGTCTATCCACTATTCTCTGTCCACTTTAGTATATCCACTTTAGTCTTTCCACTATAGTCTCCACTTTATTCTGTCCACTACAGTCTCTCCACTATAGTCTTTCCACTATAGTCTGTCCACTTTAGTCTTTCCACTATTCTCTGTCCAATTTATTCTTTCCACTATACTCTCCACTTTATTCTGTCCACTACAGTGTTTCCACTATAGTCTGTCCACTTTAGTCTTTCCACTTTAGTCTTTCCATTTTAGTCTGTCCACTTTAGTCTTTCCACTATAGTCTGTCCACTTTAGTCTTTCCACTATCCTCTGTCCACTTTAGTCTTTCCACTTTAGTCTTTCCACTATAGTCTTTCCACTATAGTCTGTCCACTTTAGTCTATCCACTATTCACTGTCCACTTTAGTAAATCCACTTTAGTCTTTCCACTATAGTCTCCACTTTATTCTGCCCACTACAGTCTCTCCACTATAGTCTTTCCACTATAGTCTGTCCACTTTAGTCTTTCCACTATTCTCTGTCCAATTTATTCTTTCCACTATACTCTCCACTTTATTCTGTCCACTACAGTCTCTCCACTAGTAGTATAGGGCATAATTGATACAGGCGGGCATATGGTACCTGCCGCTTCAAATGCATGGTCAGATTGAAGCGGTCCTATGGTACTTGCCCGCCTGTATCAATTATGTGACATGTGTGGACTTAGAAACCTTAGCTTAACGTTCGGGAGAGGGGGAGGGGGGAAGAAGGGGTATTTATGTGTAGGGAAGGGATATCAAGTGACCCCCTAGCCTCCTCCTCCCCCCACCTTAGATTCACCCCCCTCTGTTTTGTAAGGGATTTGAAAAATAACCAAAAACTATCTAAGGGGTATCGATCCTGGAACCTTTGGATCACGAGTTGACTGCTCTACCAGTTGAGCCATCGAGGCTTGTACTTGAAGAAGTGTCGTGAGTAGTGTTGATGTTCATAGTTTGAATGCCGGATATCAACTGACTGTATAATGAGAATGCCCGTCGTGTTATTGGACTTTCACTACCGGAAATGGGAGGGTTGACAGGAATAAGGGTGTGAACAGGGTCAATGTACTCCAACAGTGGGGGGTAGATAAGATCTTGGGAAAACCAGAGTGGGGAGACAGGGAAGCATGAAAGAAGATTTGTATAAAATAATAAAAAAATACTAATTAACCGGTCAATATAAATCTGAACGTCACATCCGAGTTCTCTTGGGAGGAGGCTCCGTCTCTTCATCCGATGATATACAGATGACTTCTTGACTTAACGGCTCATCCTCCTCCTCTTCTTCTCTTTGCCACCATGGCACTTGTTCTTCATCAGACACGTAGCCTAAACAAATATGGTCTGCGGGTGTAAACTGTGGACGAGTCTCCTCCTCGTCGTTCTGGTCAATGGGGGTGGATTGACGACGTTGCTGATTCGTCTCCTCCTCGCCTTCCGTCTCTTCTCCGCTCTCCTCCTCCTCCTCGATGTCACCCCAATACTCCTCGTCTGAATAACCAATGTTTAGATGGTCGATTGGATGGTCGCTCTCCTCTTCCTCAATGTCGTCGCTGCTCTCCTCGTCCTCTGTCTCCTCCTCTTCCTCAATATCGTCGCTGGTCTCCTTGTCCTCTGTCTCCTCCTCGTTGCTCTCTTCATCCTCCGTGTCAACTTCGCTATCGTAGAATACAATTACACATCTGATCTTCATGTTGGTTGAACTGATAGCTGATTGAACTGATGATTGATACACTGAGCATTACAGTTTTACGCTTTTTGGATTTTATGGCTTTCTACCCAAAGTCCTTGGAAGAGTTGATCAAAGTGCAGAAAGGTGATAGCCCCGATAGTTTCACTTTACTCGGACAGCACCAGAGAGTTCAAGATACTCCTGAACTTTACGAGTTGCTTACTCAAAAGGGTTGTTACCCCTATGAGTATTGCAACAACTTTGACAAGTTCGATGACACTGAACTGCCTGACATTACTGACTTTCATGACTCACTGAAGGACAAAGACTGCTCACAGGAGAGGTATGATTTTGCACAACGCGTTTGGGCCGTTGGAGGGTGTCATACTTTACGAGACTATTGTCTCCTCTATCTAATGAGTGATGTCTTATGTTTGGGGGATATTGTCTCCACTTTTGCTGATGAAGTGTATGATGACTCCCAACTGGAAATAGGATATTACTTTTCAACACCGCACTTGACCTATGATTTGGTTTTTCTTTTTTCTGGTGCAAGTATTGAATTAATTTCTGATCCAGAAATTCATCAGTTCTTTGAACGTGGTCTGAGGGGGGGGTTGACTTTTCACGGGAGGCGGGTTTTTGAGTCCAAACCGAATGACCCACAGGATCCCACTTGCGCTGTTGTCCTTGACCGTAATTCCCTCTACCCCGAGGTCATGAAATCATACCCCCTACCGGTGGGAGGGTTTCGGTTCCTCTCTGAAGACGAATATCCCGATCTGTCCACTTTTACCCCCTACGGTGATAAAGGGTATATGTTTGAAATCGATGGGTATATCCCACCTGAATTTCATGACATGTGCAAAGATTTCCCCTTCCCACCCGAAAATAAACCGGTGACGAAAGAAATGTTGAGTCCCTACAATCGTCATCTCATCACCCAAGGTTCCCGTTGGACTCCCTCAAAAAAGAAATTGATTGCGGATTTCGTCCCGAAAAAAAACTTTGTAGTTCATGGCATTTTATTACAATGGATGATTGCTCACGGGTTTGAAGTTACTAAAATTCGCAAGGTTCTTGTTTTTTCCCAAAATAACTTCATGGAAAAATTCGTTGACCACTTTGTCCAAAAACGTTCCCAAGCGGTTTCAGAAGTACGGAAATCGATCATGAAACTGTTCATGAACTCGGCGTATGGAAAAATGGCCGAGAGCAAACGGAACCGTCAACGTTGCGATGTTGTAAGTTCTATACAAGAATGCAGAAAAATCCTAGCTGATCATAATTTCCACGATTTCACAATATTGGAAAATAATGTTGTTGTTATGACCCGGAAGAGCCGAAACATTTACTTCAACAAACCAATCGGGGTCGGGGTTTCGATTTTAGAGGTGTCAAAAAAGATCATGCTAGAATATTTTTATGATGTTGTCAAGACCCAGTGGCCTGCTGACGGTCAAGTTGAGGTCTTTTACTCTGACACTGATTCATTGGGTCTTCTCATTCACACTTCAGACTTGGCGGGTGATCTGACTTCGGATTTTATGCAAAAGCACACAGACTACACCAACTGGGACAAAGAAAAGTATGGGGCATTGGTGACCATGCGTCCATCAAACCTTCTGGGATTTTGCAAAAGTGAAACGGGGAGTGGGTGGGTTAAAAGAGGGGTCATAGCCGGTCCAAAATCCTATTTCTTCGAAACAGAAGAAGGTCCAAAAATCGGTTGCAAAGGGGTTCCGCGTGGGTATGTGAAAAACCATTTTACATATGATACTTTCCACGGCGTTGTTCAAGAAGGGAAAGGTGTCACAGCCTCACTGAAAGCTATTCGCTCGCTAAAGATGGTTAACTACAGCGTTGAATTTAGCAAGGTTGCTCTCTCTGCTGTGTCTGACAAGTGCTATGTGATGGAGAACGGGGTGGACGTGGTCCCCTATGGACACTATAGTGTTTCCGACAGTCCTGAATGTATTGAATACAGAGAGAGTGTACAAATTTTAGAAGATTTAAAACTTAATTGTTAGTGGTATACACGTCATCACCCATTATACAGACATGTTTTTTGTTTTTTGATTTTTCCTTTTCTGTTGTAAATAAAAAATGTATATATCCCGTGATTCTCAAAATGTATAAAGCGCGTAATTGCTAGTGATATTTTGTACATGTCATCGCCCCCATTATACAGACATGTTTTTTTGTTGATCTTTTTTCTGTGGTAAATAAAATATGTATATATACCGTGATTCTCAGATGTATGAAGCTTAGTCTACCTTTACTAGCCGGAGAGTGAACATGAGTTTCAATTTTCAAACCCCTTTCCGAACAATTCTTTGCGGGCCTTCTTCGAGCGGAAAAACAACCCTACTAACTCGTATCATTGAACAACGAGAAAAAATGTTTTCTGAGGTCCCCGATCATGTGGTCGTCTGCTATGCATCCTGGCAACCTCTTTATGATAGGATTAAAGAGTTGATCCCAGACACACAATTTGTTCAAGGATTGGATGTGTTCGAAATGCTAAGGAGTTCTACTCTATTGATCTTAGATGATTTAGCAGAGTCATTTGACAATTACAGTGAACAACTGCTTAATTTGTTTACTATTCGCAGTCATCATGAAAACATTTCTGTTTTTAGCATTACTCACAATCTGTACTACCCAAGTAAAAGTTTTCGAACACTTGCCTTGAATTGTACTTATTATATTATTTATCGAGTTGTACGTGACTCCAGTTCACTGATTACGTTAAACCGTCAAGTTTTTCCGGGTCTACCAGGATTTTTACTTGCTGCCTATAAAATGGCTACATCTCAACCATATGGTTACATTGTATTGGACCTGAATCAAAATACACCCGAGGAACTGCGGGTCTTATCAGATCTCATAGACAAAGATGGGTGTACTGTATATATACCCAGTACTTCAACTATGAACCACCATTCACGAAAATGTCGTTGAAGAAGCTACATGAGCATCACCCTCTTTTCATATTATTGGCGAAAGCAAAGCCAAAACTTCGAAAAGCAATCTTAAAAAATATCGATAATGATTTTGTCAAAGCTTTGTCGGAATTGTGTTTAAATCTAGCTGGTGGTAATGTTGAGGTATCAGATGCCATCAAGAAGCACGCGAGTAAGCATCGTTCGGTGATTCGTGCTCTGGCGAAACAATCTGGTATAAAAATAAAACGAAAACGCTTAGTACAGATTGGTGGAAGCTTTTTCAGTATTCTTTTACCGATTATATCCAGTTTAGTTGGAGCTGCTCTATAAAATGGCTAAAGCTTATAAACTCACACCGATAGAAGTTGCTCTATCCCCTTCACGTCGATTTGAAGTCTTTTAGTCTTTTAGTTAGTTTTGATTTCCACTACAGTCTTTCCACTGTAGTCTTTCCACTATAGTCTGTCCACTTTATTCTTTCCACTATTCTCTGTCCACTTTAGTCTTTCCACTATAGTCTAAACTTTATTCTGTCCACTACAGTCTTTCCACTATAGTCTTTCCACTATAGTCTGTCCACTTTAGTCTTTCCACTTTAGTTTTTCCACTTTAGTCTGTCCACTTCAGTCTTTCCACTATAGTCTGTCCACTTTAGTCTTTCCACTTTAGTCTTTCCACTATAGTCTCCACTTTATTCTGTCCACTAAAGTCTTTCCACTATAGTCTGTCCACTTTAGTCTTTCCACTATTCTCTGTTCACTTTAGTCTTTCCACTATAGTCTCCACTTTATTCTGTCCACTACAGTCTTTCCACTATAATCTTTCCACTATAGTCTGTCCACTTTAGTCTTTCCACTTTAGTCTTTCCACTATTCTCTGTCCACTTTAGTATTTCCACTTTAGTCTTTCCACTACAGTCTCCACTTTATTCTGTCCACTACAGTGTTTCCACTATAGTCTGTCCACTTTAGTCTTTCCACTTTAGTCTTTCCATTTTAGTCTGTCCACTTTAGTCTTTCCACTATAGTCTGTCCACTTTAGTCTTTCCACTTTAGTCTTTCCATTTTAGTCTGTCCACTTTAGTCTTTCCACTATAGTCTGTCCACTTTATTCTTTCCACAATACTCTCCACTTTATTCTGTCCACTACAGTATTTCCACTATAGTCTGTCCACTTTAGTCTTTCCACTATAGTCTGTCCACTTTAGTCTTTCCACTATTCTCTGTCCACTTTAGTCTTTCCACTATAGTCTCCACTTTATTCTGTCCACTACAATCTTTCCACTATAGTCTTTCCACTTTATTCTGTCCACTACAGTCTTTCCAGTATAGTCTGTCCACTTTAGTCTTTCCACTTTAGTGTTTACACTTTAGTCTGTCCACTTTAGTCTTTCCACTATAGTCTCCACTTTATTCTGCCCAGTTTCCTTAGTGATCCAGCTGTTGAAGATGATATTAAGCTATCACTACTACAATCAGGAGTTCAACGTATTTATAGAATTAAACCTCAACTTCAGAAACCGATCAAAGTGGATATCGTGAAAGATAGTACCCCATCAAAGGCCCCGCCTCCTCCTCCGTCTTCTCCAGTGACAGAAACACACAAAGACAGTGTACTTGCGTTGCCTCTTTCTTACCAGGAGAAAGCGAGACGTCTCTTGCAGTATTTTATTACTGCACAAAATGTGAGTTATTCTTCTGGTGATCCAGAGATTGAAATTATGGGGACTAGGTATTCCATCGTTGACTTGTTACACGATTTAGTATCAAATAAACGACGTTTACACTGTGTAGACGATCATGTGTATGAATTTCTTATCAGTTCAAAAGTACCACATAGTCTCATTAACAATAAGTCGGTACTCCAAACTGTAAAGCAATTAGAAGAAGAAAGCAATGGATGGAAATCTCTGAGTACACATTTTCAAAGTGTATATAGTCCTAGTACGTCAGTCTCTACCCCTCACTCTGCAAGCACCCCTCGCCCACGAACAACACGATCAGTGGCTTCTCGACTGATGAGTCAACAGTCTGGTACTGGTATATCTCTAAAAGGGAAATGGATGACTCATTAGGAAATATCTATCGGAACATTGGTGAAGTTGGAAGTATTTCAGCTCCAGGTGTTTTAGCTCGTGCCGCGAACGTTCCATTACAGTCAGCTCTGAAGCATTTGGAAAGTGAAGAAAGTTATACGTTACATCGAAATAGGCGCCTCAAGGCTGGTCATTATCGTCGCACCAAAGCCCTTTATCCTGGTGAGTTTGCTCAGTCGGATTTGCTTATACTGGATAAACACCTGATAAAGCACAATCATCCATATCGCTATCTCTTGGTCATCATTGACGTGTTTAGTCGATATGTGAATGTTCGCCCTCTGAAAACGAAAACAGGCAAGGAAGTGGCTCTTGAACTAGACTCCGTCTTGAAAGAGAGGCCCTATAAGCTACTACAAACGGATAGGGGATCAGAGTATGTAAATCCAGCTGTTAAAAAGGTTCTGCAGAGATACAACACAAAACTGTTCCATACTCATTCTCCTATTAAAGCTGCTTTGGCTGAAAGAATGAATCGAACGCTACGATTGATGATTAGTCGTTACTGTACATTACAAAACACATTCTCATTTATACCGTCAATCCCGGCAATTGTAAATCAGTATAATCATTCACCTCATAGATCGTTACGCTTCAGGAGACCTGTGGATATTACTAGTGAAAATGCAAGTAGCATATTTAGTGAAATTTACCCCATCCTTCCTTCACCGAAACCACCAAAGTATCAAGTGGGTGATACAGTACGAATCAACCGATTACAGGGTTATTTTGAGAAGGGTAACCATCTGTGGAGTACAGAGCTTTTTAAGATAGCTGAAATCAAATTCACCAATCCGGTGACGTATAAACTTCGCGATTATAAAGATGAAACAATCGAAGGTGGATTCTATGACCACGAACTACAGAGAGTCCATGACCTGGGGAGTTACAAAGTTGAAAAGATACTTAAGACCCGGTATGTACGTGGCCAGAAGCAGTTGCTTGTGCGTTGGCTTGGATACACCTCAGCTCACGATTCTTGGGTACCTGTATCATCAGTTCATCATGTCTAATTATTTTCTAGTGACTTTTATCAGCAACGTGTCTGATCCGTTATCAAATGCTCTGAATAAGACCACTGATTTTTGGACACGATTAACACCACCTATTCAACTTAAGATCGACTATGAGGTTGCACTTGTGGATTGCATCATTAAAAATAGTTTTGATGTAATAAAGAAATACAAATCCTATGATGTTCAGCTGAAACCATTCAGTTGGCCGGAAAATGTGATTGTTGACAAGGAAAGGTATCCTCGATACACACTACCATATCGGCAATACAGAACAATTGAAGACTTGTGTAGTGACTTGAATGCTCATCTGAGTGGAAAAAATAAAAAAGCACCTACCTTGTCATTTCTCCCCTCACATAAGCGGGTACTGGTAACAGGTTTAGAAGAAAACGATCGACTCTGGTTCAGTGAAGACATGAAAGATCTACTGGGGTTTCGTGACAATAACATTATGGTTCGAACACCGATTGAACATGTACATGGTGTCTATGGTGACTTTGAACCAGGGTTTTTTACTGCCTATTCCTGTATATTCATTTATGCTTCATTTATTGAAAATTCTAGGGTTGGTAATACCTGTGCTCCTTTGCTGAGAATTCTGGATAAAAAGTCTACCAATGAGACCACGTATCATTACAATATTAGGCAGCTGCAGTATGTTCCTGTTGCCAGTAATGAACTAGAACTCTGTCAGATCACACTGAAAACAGAATTTGGTGATCCCCTCCCCATTTCCAAAGGTCTCTGTGTGTTCACATGTCATTTCCGTCCAAAGAATGCCCAATCATAGAACGCTTTTTCGTTGTCCTGACATTGATTGTTACTATGATGCGTTACGTCCACGTCAAACTGGTTCAGGTCTGGAGTACTATAAAGGTCGTACTTCGATGTCTGGATATGGTCTGGGCAGTTGGTTTGCTAAACTCTTTCGGTCAGCTATTCCATTGGCTAAAAAATACATATTGCCACATGCAACAAATGTGGCAGCAACGACGCTACAGGATTGGAGCTCTGGTAAAGAATTTAAAGAAAGTCTATCAGATAATCTTAAGGAGACAGCCCGGAATGTTAGTGATCAGTTGAGAGGGCAGACTAGAAAAGGTTTGAAAAGACCTCGTTCAGCTCCAGAATTGATCAGTTTGTATCCGGCAGTGAAAGCGAGTGGCCAGAAGAAAACTAAACGACGGAAGAAGATTGTAAGAGCAAGAGCTGATTTTTTCTCGTAAAAGGATGACTTACTTACCCCATAAAGATGCTCATCCGTCTATGTCATCCTGTTTGAACCTCTTTAATCCTGAAAACGTCGACGTCTCTGTCAAACATGGATATTTTGAACAGTATTATCCACAGCATCCTATTACGGACCCCAACCCTTTGGAATTCAAAATCTTTTCCAATGAGGACTATTTCCTGGATTTGGCGTCTAGTTTCCTGGAAGTCACTCTTCGTGTACGACATACAGACGGCACTGCTTTGGCAGCAACAGATCAAGTGGGATACGAAAACTGTGTTTTCCACAACTTATTCCAGCATATTACAGTTCATATTAATGGGACACTGGTGAGTTCCAGTAACAATTTAGCACATTATGCTAGTTACATCACATTTATGTTAATGACGCCTGGAGATTTTAAAGAAACGAGAGGTCCAGCCATGGGATACTTTTACAATGAAGATAACACCGTTACAGATGGGTTAACAGCAGCCGTTCATACTGACTTTCATCTTGTGGGTAAAATTAACCATGAACTGTTCAACATTAGTTCATGGTTCCCACCTAATACGCGTATTGAACTCAAAATGAAGATGGCACCATCCGCATTTCTCATTCGAAAGCTAGCTCCTGGCGCTCCAGATGTTAAAGTAGCCATCACTGAGGCTATCTTTAACATTAGGAAACAAAAAGTCATGAGTAGTGTTGCTCTTGCTGTTGAAAAACTACGGCTTCAAGGGAATAACATGAAATTGTTGGTACCAAGAACAGTAGGGACACAACGTCATATTCCTGCTGGCTCACTGAACTTTACAGATTCAACATTTATCTCTGGTGAAATCCCGTCAAAACTAGCCATTGCGTTCGTACGTAGCATTAGCTCGGTGGGTGACTTTGGATCTTCACCACACGCATTTCAATTGTTTGGGCTCAACAGTTTAAACGTGAAAGTCAACGGAGTCCCCGCTTTCCCAGTTATCATTTGGAAGATCTTATAATACATTGTACCAAATGACAATGTATGCTTTGGACAGAGATAATCAACTCTATGAAAATGGTATAACGCCAACCATGTTTGCTGGAAATCATGGCATGATTGTATTCGACTTGTCTGGTTCTCAAGATTTAACCATTATAAAGACAGGAACAGTTCGTCTCGAATGCACTTTTAATACAGCACTCGCAGAGAGTATAACGCTCATCTCACTAGCTCAGTTTGAGACCTATTGGGAAATAACACCGGATGGATCAGTCCTTCTGGATCTTGCGCCATGAATACCGATCAAATTCTAAGAGTATTGGAAATGGACCCTATGACATCTCAGTTTGAAAAATACTGTGTTCCAGCCGATTATTTATCGGGTATAACAACTCCAAGAGCCATCTGTATTGTCAACTCGAGCCCTAGCCAAGAATCAGATGGCCATTGGCTGGCCCTATTCTTAACGCCATCTACCACGGAAATATTTGATGCCCTTGCGTTTCCTTACACCACCTATCAACCATATGTTGTGGATTTCATTCATCGGCGTCGCAAGAAGATCATCCAACACACTCGTCAAGTTCAGGATTACAGTACGAAAAGTTGCGGATTTCATGCTTTGTTATTTCTTATTTTTCGATGTCGTGGTTATTCATATTCATACTTTCTTAGTATTTACAGTGATGTGCCCATTTACAATGATTTCCTTGTCGAAAATGTATTGTGTCATTTATATAATGTAGATTTTAGTACCCTTCGTATCACGTGCCATAAAAGTAAGCTTTGTAGTCTTGTATATAAATAAAATACTCTTTTCAATGATCCAACGTGTATTTTATTTTTCTGAATAGAAAAGACGAATAAAAAACAACAACAGTATATTGAGGGAACACAAAAAATATATACAAAAAAGAAAAAACAACGACAATATTCATATCGTCATCCTTTCCATGTCGGAATCAATTTGTTGAGAGGGTTTGTTGGGGTTACACCGCCGGCAGTAGAATTCGTTCTCCAGCGGATCCATATTTCGTGTGTAATTAGTGTTGGAGAATGTATTCCACATACATATATTGAATGTCTCGAGCTGGCTCCAGTTCAATCGTTGAATCATCTGGTTTGATGACATCTCCGCTGGCGTAATCTGGCAGATAAAATCCCCAGGGTTATAGATATACCCTGGGAGAAATGGCTGGTGACAACTGTGTCGTAGAAACCAGATCTTATATCTCTCCTTGACTTCCTCCTCCTCGGGGGCATCTGGAAGGACGTCGGTGGAGATTTGACGAAGACGGGGTCCATCCATTGTCATGTAATGGACAGTGAACCCCGTCGCCTCGTAGAACATCCTCAGTTCTTCAGGGTCTTCTCCGATATGACATCTACTGATATTTTCGGGGGCGGTGTCACGCCACTGGCAACATAGATCCATGTGGCAGTCCCCACATAGAAATCCGGACGCGTGGTCGGAACAGGCCAGTTCCATGCAGCCTTTGCAGTTGTAGACAATCCCTGATGGACCTCCATGCCGACCACAGGGCTCGCAGAATCCGCATACATTCATATCAATGTCTCCTGCCGGCTCGAAACACCGATCACACAGCTGCGTCCCCAAAACGTAGTTGCAATACGGGCAGTTTGTAAGGATCTGAAAATAAAAAACAAAATGTATTAAAAAAAATACATATACAAACGTCGATCATATATAATGGGCGGACAGACAAAAGGTTAAGATATACAAATGGAACAATCTGAATGATAAAACTAGTGCATACTAGTCATTCATACTACAACACTCTTAGAGGATGTTATGTCAAAACAGTATTTTGTTATTTTACAAAATCATCTAGTCTTAAATTTACTCTACAATCCAAAACATGGTCTTGAAAAACAGAAAAAGAAAGAAGAAACAGAAAAGAACAAACACTATTTCAGAAGAATGTGAAAAAAGAAAAAACAAGTTAAAAGTTACTTACAAGTGATTCTGCCATAATGGTATACTTGTTATCACTATGATGTGCACTGCTCGACTGCATACCGAACTGAAGCGTCCTTCCACTTTTTATAGGGGAAAACCGGTTTTGTATAACTAGTTTATGCTAGTTCACCCCCAATTATCAGGGTAGGTCAAGTATAATCAGGTTAACCCTTCCTGGATTTAAATGAGTTCCAAGAAAAATTCATTCCCCTAGAGAAGAGAGGGGGAAAGGCTGAATACATTATCATAATTAGGTCAACTCCCCCTCCTGACCTGATTCTCACTTCCGATAGTGAAAGTAGAACAACCCCCCAAGGAATAAGGTGGAAAAGGGTAATCACATTCAGATGATCAGGACATCACCCTTACCGGCCTCATTATCATTCCAGAGAGTGAAAGTTCATCTACCCTTCGCATAATGTGGATTCATTCTGCACTATACTCTACTCACTTAATAAGTTCAAAATAAATGACCTCGGTGGTATGATGGTTATCACGCTAAACTCTGAACTAGCGGCCCCAGGTTCGATTCCTGGCGAGGTCCTTTGAGCGTGCCTTAGGTGCCCTTCTCATAAGATTCAAGGGACTAAGGCACGCTCATTTTTGTAAAATACTGAATAAGTACATTGACCCTGTTCACACCCTTATTCCTGTCAACCCTCCCATTTCCGGTAGTGAAAGTCCAATAACACCACGGGCATTCTCATTATACAGTCAGTTGATATCTGGCATTCAAACTATGAACATCAACACTACTCACGACACTTCTTCAAGTACAAGCCTCAATGGCTCAACTGGTAGAGCAGTCAACTCGTGATCCAAAGGTCCCAGGATCGATACCCCTTAGATAGTTTTGGTCATTTTTCAAATCCCTTACAAAACAGAGGGGGGTGAATCTAAGGTGGGGGGAGGAGGAGGCTAGGGGTCACTTGATATCCCTTCCCTACACATAAACACCCCTTCTTCCCCCTCTCCCGAACGTTGAGCTAAGGTTTCTAAGTCCACACATGTCACATAATTGATACAGGCGGGCAAGTACCATAGGACCGCTTCAATCTGACCATGCATTTGAAGCGGCAGGTACCATATGCCCGCCTGTATCAATTATGCCCTATACTACTTCCACTATAGTCTTTCCGCTATAGTCTGTCCACTTTAGTCGTTCCACTATTCTCTGTCCACTTTATTCTTTCCACTATACTCTCCACTTTATTCTGTCCACTACAGTGTTTCCACTATAGTCTGTCCACTTTAGTCTTTCCAATTTAGTCTTTCCATTTTAGTCTGTCCACTTTAGTCTTTCCACTATAGTCTGTCCACTTTAGTCTTTCCACTATTCTCTATCCACTTTAGTCTTTCCACTATAGTCTCCACTTTATTCTGTCCACTACAGTCCCTCCACTATAGTCTTTCCACTATAGTCTGTCCACTTTAGTCTTTCCACTATTCTCTGTCCACTTTAGTCTTTCCACTATACTCTCCACTTTATTCTGTCCACTACAGTATTTCCACTATAGTCTGTCCACTTTAGTCTGTCCACTTTAGTCTTTCCACTATAGTCTGTCCACTTTAGTCTTTCCACTATTCTCTGTCCACTTTAGTCTTTCCACTATAGTCTCAACTTTATTCTGTCCCCTACAGTCTTTCCACCATAGTCTTTCCACTTTATTCTGTCCACTACAGTCTTTCCAGTATAGTCTGTCCACTTTAGTCTTTCCACTTTAGTCTTTCCACTTTAGTCTGTCCACTTTAGTCTTTCCACTATAGTCTGTCCACTTTAGTCTTTCCACTATTCTCTGTCCACTTTAGTCTTTCCACTATAGTCTCCACTTTATTCTGCCCACTACAGTCTTTCCACTATAGTCTTTCCACTATAGTCTGTCCACTTTAGTCTTTCCACTATAGTCTCCACTTTATTCTGTCCACCACAGTCTTTCCACTATAGTCTTTCCACTATAGTCTGTCCACTTTAGTCTTTCCACTATAGTCTGTCCACTTTAGTCTTTCCACTTTAGTCTTTCCACTTTATTCTTTCCACTTCAGTGTGTACACTTTAGTCTGTCCACTGAGTCTTTCAACTTCAGTCTTTCCACTATAGTCTGTCCACTTTAGTTTTTCCACTTTAGTCTTTCCACTATAGTCTCCACTTTATTCTGTCCACTACAGTTTTTCCACTATAGTCTTTCCACTATTGTCTGTCCACTTTAGTCTTTCCACTATTCTCTGTCCACTTTAGTCTTTCCACTATAGTCTCCACTTTTTTCTGTCCACTACAGTCTTTCCAATATAGTCTTTCCACTATAGTCTCTCCACTATAGTCTGTCAACTTTAGTCTTTGCACTATTCTCTGTCCACTTTAGGCTTTCCACTATAGTCTCCATTTTATTCTGTCCACTACAGTCTTTCCACTTTAGTCTTTCCACTATTCTCTGTCCACTTTAGTCTTTCCACTTTAGTCTTTCCACTATAGTCTCCACTTTATTCCGTCCACTACAGTCTTTCCACTATAGTCTTTCCACTATAGTCTGTCCACTTTAGTCTTTCCACTATTCTCTGTCCACTTTAGTCTTTCCCCTATAGTCTCCACTTTATTCTGTCCACTACATTCTTTCCACTTTAGTCTTTCCACTATAGTCTTTCCACTTCAGTCTGTCCACTTTAGTCTTTCCACTATAGTCTGTCCACTTTAGTTTTTTCACTATAGTCTTTCCACTTTAGTCTGTCCACTTAGTCTTTCCACTTCAGTCTTTCCACTATAGTCTGTCCACTTAGTCTGTCCACTTTAGTCTTTCCACTATTCTCTGTCCACTTTAGTCTTTCCCCTATAGTCTCCACTTTATTCTGTCCACTACAGACTTTCCACTTTAGTCTTTCCACTATTCTCTGTCCACTTTAGTCTTTCCACTATAGTCTCCACTTTATTCTGTCCACTACAGTCTTTCCACTGTAGTCTTTCCACTATAGTCTGTCCACTTTATTCTTTCCACTATTCTCTGTCCACTTTAGTCTTTCCACTATAGTCTACACTTTATTCTGTCCACTACAGTCTTTCCACTATAGTCTTTCCACTATAGTCTGTCCACTTTAGTCTTTCCACTTTAGTTTTTCCACTTTAGTCTGTCCACTTCAGTCTTTCCACTATAGTCTGTCCACTTTAGTCTTTCCACTTTAGTCTTTCCACTATAGTCTCCACTTTATTCTGTCCACTAAAGTCTTTCCACTATAGTCTGTCCACTTTAGTCTTTCCACTATTCTCTGTTCACTTTAGTCTTTCCACTATAGTCTCCACTTTATTCTGTCCACTACAGTCTTTCCACTATAATCTTTCCACTATAGTCTGTCCACTTTAGTCTTTCCACTTTAGTCTTTCCACTATTCTCTGTCCACTTTAGTATTTCCACTTTAGTCTTTCCACTACAGTCTCCACTTTATTCTGTCCACTACAGTGTTTCCACTATAGTCTGTCCACTTTAGTCTTTCCACTTTAGTCTTTCCATTTTAGTCTGTCCACTTTAGTCTTTCCACTATAGTCTGTCCACTTTAGTCTTTCCACTTTAGTCTTTCCATTTTAGTCTGTCCACTTTAGTCTTTCCACTATAGTCTGTCCACTTTATTCTTTCCACAATACTCTCCACTTTATTCTGTCCACTACAGTATTTCCACTATAGTCTGTCCACTTTAGTCTTTCCACTATAGTCTGTCCACTTTAGTCTTTCCACTATTCTCTGTCCACTTTAGTCTTTCCACTATAGTCTCCACTTTATTCTGTCCACTACAATCTTTCCACTATAGTCTTTCCACTTTATTCTGTCCACTACAGTCTTTCCAGTATAGTCTGTCCACTTTAGTCTTTCCACTTTAGTGTTTCCACTTTAGTCTGTCCACTTTAGTCTTTCCACTATAGTCTCCACTTTATTCTGCCCACTACAGTCTTTCCACTATAGTCTTTCCACTATAGTCTGTCCACTTTAGTCTTTCCACTATAGTCTCCACTTTATTCTGTCCACTACAGTCTTTCCACTATAGTCTTTCCACTATAGTCTGTCCACTTTAGTCTTTCCACTTTAGTTTTTCCACTTTAGTCTGTCCACTTTAGTCTTTCCACTATAGTCTGTCCACTTTAGTCTTTCCACTTTAGTCTTTCCACTTTATTCTTTTCACTTCAAGGTGTACACTTTAGTCTGTCCACTGAGTCTTTGAACTTCAGTCTTTCCACTATAGTCTGTCTACTTTATTTTTTTCACTTTAGTCTTTCCACTATAGTCTCCACTTTATTCTGTCCACTACAGTTTTTCCACTATAGTCTTTCCACTATAGTCTGTCCACTTTAGTCTTTCCACTATTCTCTGTCCACTTTAGTCTTTCCACTATTCTCTGTCCACTTTAGTCTTTCCACTACAGTCTCCACTTTATTCTGTCCACTACAGTCTTTCCACTATAGTCTTTCCACTATAGTCTGTCAACTTTAGTCTTTGCACTATTCTCTGTCCACTTTAGGCTTTCCACTATAGTCTCCATTTTATTCTGTCCACTACAGTCTTTCCACTATAGTCTTTCCACTATAGTCTGTCCACTTTAGTCTTTCCACTTTAGTCTATCCACTATACTCTCCACTTTATTCTGTCCACTACAGTCTGTCCACTTTAGTCTTTCCACTATAGTCTCCACTTTATTCCGTCCACTACAGTCTTTCCACTATAGTCTGTCCACTTTAGTCTTTCCAGTATTCTCTGTCCACTTTAGTCTTTCCCCTATAGTCTCCACTTTATTTTGTCCACTACATTCTTTCCACTTTAGTCTTTCCACTATAGTCTTTCCACTTCAGTCTGTCCACTTTAGTCTTTCCACTATAGTCTGTCCACTTTAGTTTTTTCACTATAGTCTTTCCACTTTAGTCTGTCCACTTAGTCTTTCCACTTCAGTCTTTCCACTATAGTCTGTCCACTTTAGTCTTTCAACTTTAGTCTTTACACTATAGTCTCCACTTTATTCTGTCCACTACAGTCTTTCCACTTTAGTCTTTCCACTATTCTCTGTCCACTTTAGTCTTTCCACTATAGTCTCCACTTTATTCTGTCCACTACAGTCTTTCCACTGTAGTCTTTCCACTATAGTCTTTCCACTATTCTCTGTCCACTTTAGTCTTTCCACTATAGTCTCCACTTTATTCTGTCCACTACAGTCTTTCCACTATAATCTTTCCACTATAGTCTGTCCACTTAAGTCTTTCCACTTTAGTCTTTCCACTATTCTCTGTCAACTTTAGTATTTCCACTTTAGTCTTTCCACTATAGTCTCCACTTTATTCTGTCCACACAGTCTCTCCACTACAGTCTTTCCACAATAGTCTGTCCACTTTAGTCTTTCCACTATTCTCTGTCCACTTTAGTCTTTCCACTTTAGTCTTTCCATTTTGTCTGTCCACTTTAGTCTTTCCAGTATAGTCTGTCCACTTAGTCTTTCCACTATTCTCTGTCCACTTTAGTCTTTCCACTATAGTCTCCACTTTATTCTGTCCACTATAGTCTTTCCACTATAGTCTGTCCACTTTAGTCTTTCCACTATTCTCTGTCCACTTTAGTCTTTCCACTATAGTCTCCACTTTATTCTGTCCACTACAGTCTTTCCACTATAATCTTTCCACTATAGTCTGTCCACTTTAGTCTTTCCACTTTAGTCTTTCCACTATTCTCTGTCCACTTTAGTATTTCCACTTTAGTCTTTCCACTATAGTCTCCACTTTATTCTGTCCACACAGTCTCTCCACTACAGTCTTTCCACAATAGTCTGTCCACTTTAGTCTTTCCACTATTCTCTGTCCACTTTAGTCTTTCCACTTTAGTCTTTCCATTTTGTCTGTCCACTTTAGTCTTTCCAGTATAGTCTGTCCACTTAGTCTTTCCACTATTCTCTGTCCACTTTAGTCTTTCCACTATAGTCTCCACTTTATTCTGTCCACTACAGTCTTTCCACTATAGTTTTTCCACTATAGTCTGTCCACTTTAGTCTTTCCACTATAGTCTGTCCACTTTAGTCTTTCCACTTTAGTCTTTCCACTTTATTCTTTCCACTTCAAGGTGTACACTTTAGTCTGTCCACTGAGTCTTTCAACTTCAGTCTTTCCACTATAGTCTGTCTACTTTAGTTTTTTCACTTTAGTCTTTCCACTATAGTCTCCACTTTATTCTGTCCACTACAGTTTTTCCACTATAGTCTTTCCACTATAGTCTGTCCACTTTAGTCTTTCCACTATTCTCTGTCCACTTTAGTCTTTCCACTATAGTCTCCACTTTATTCTGTCCACTACAGTCTTTCCACTATAGTCTTTCCACTATAGTCTTTCCACTATAGTCTGTCAACTTTAGTCTTTCCACTATTATCTGTCCACTTTAGGCTTTCCACTATAGTCTCCATTTTATTCTGTCCACTACAGTCTTTCCACTATAGTCTTTCCACTATAGTCTGTCCACTTTAGTCTTTCCACTTTAGTCTATCCACTATACTCTCCACTTTATTCTGTCCACTACAGTCTTTCCACTTTAGTCTTTCCACTATTCTCTGTCCAATTTAGTCTTTCCACTTTAGTCTTTCCACTATAGTCTCCACTTTATTCCGTCCACTACAGTCTTTCCACTATAGTCTGTCCACTTTAGTCTTTCCACTTTTCTCTGTCCACTTTAGTCTTTCCCCTATAGTCTCCACTTTATTCTGTCCACTACATTCTTTCCACTTTAGTCTTTCCACTATAGTCTTTCCACTTCAGTCTGTCCACTTTAGTCTTTCCACTATAGTCTGTCCACTTTAGTTTTTTCACTATAGTCTCCACTTTATTCTGTCCACTACAGTCTTTCCACTATAATCTTTCCACTATAGTCTGTCCACTTTAGTCTTTCCACTTTAGTCTTTCCACTATTCTCTGTCCACTTTAGTATTTCCACTTTAGTCTTTCCACTATAGTCTTCACTTTATTCTGTCCACACAGTCTCTCCACTACAGTCTTTCCACAATAGTCTGTCCACTTTAGTCTTTCCACTATTCTCTGTCCACTTTAGTCTTTCAACTTTAGTCTTTCCATTTTGTCTGTCCACTTTAGTCTTTCCAGTATAGTCTGTCCACTTAGTCTTTCCACTATTCTCTGTCCACTTTAGTCTTTCCACTATAGTCTCCACTTTATTCTGTCCACTACAGTCTCTCCACTATAGTCTTTCCATTATAGTCTGTCCACTTTAGTCTTTCCACTATTCTCTGTCCACTTTAGTATTTCCACTTTAGTCTTTCCACTACAGTCTCCACTTTATTCTGTCCACTACAGTGTTTCCACTATAGTCTGTCCACTTTAGTCTTTCCACTTTAGTCTTTCCATTTTAGTCTGTCCACTTTAGTCTTTCCACTATAGTCTGTCCACTTTAGTCTTTCCACTTTAGTCTTTCCATTTTAGTCTGTCCACTTTAGTCTTTCCACTATAGTCTGTCCACTTTATTCTTTCCACAATACTCTCCACTTTATTCTGTCCACTACAGTATTTCCACTATAGTCTGTCCACTTTAGTCTTTCCACTATAGTCTGTCCACTTTAGTCTTTCCACTATTCTCTGTCCACTTTAGTCTTTCCACTATAGTCTCCACTTTATTCTGTCCACTACAGTCTTTCCACTATAGTCTTTCCACTTTATTCTGTCCACTACAGTCTTTCCAGTATAGTCTGTCCACTTTAGTCTTTCCACTTTAGTGTTTCCACTTTAGTCTGTCCACTTTAGTCTTTCCACTATAGTCTCCACTTTATTCTGCCCACTACAGTCTTTCCACTATAGTCTTTCCACTATAGTCTGTCCACTTTAGTCTTTCCACTATAGTCTCCACTTTATTCTGTCCACTACAGTCTTTCCACTATAGTCTTTCCACTATAGTCTGTCCACTTTAGTCTTTCCACTTTAGTTTTTCCACTTTAGTCTGTCCACTTTAGTCTTTCCACTATAGTCTGTCCACTTTAGTCTTTCCACTTTAGTCTTTCCACTTTATTCTTTCCACTTCAAGGTGTACACTTTAGTCTGTCCACTGAGTCTTTGAACTTCAGTCTTTCCACTATAGTCTGTCTACTTTATTTTTTTCACTTTAGTCTTTCCACTATAGTCTCCACTTTATTCTGTCCACTACAGTTTTTCCACTATAGTCTTTCCACTATAGTCTGTCCACTTTAGTCTTTCAACTATTCTCTGTCCACTTTAGTCTTTCCACTATTCTCTGTCCACTTTAGTCTTTCCACTACAGTCTCCACTTTATTCTGTCCACTACAGTCTTTCCACTATAGTCTTTCCACTATAGTCTGTCAACTTTAGTCTTTCCACTATTCTCTGTCTACTTTAGGCTTTCCACTATAGTCTCCATTTTATTCTGTCCACTACAGTCTTTCCACTATAGTCTTTCCACTATAGTCTGTCCACTTTAGTCTTTCCACTTTAGTCTATCCACTATACTCTCCACTTTATTCTGTCCACTACAGTCTGTCCACTTTAGTCTTTCCACTATAGTCTCCACTTTATTCCGTCCACTACAGTCTTTCCACTATAGTCTGTCCACTTTAGTCTTTCCAGTATTCTCTGTCCACTTTAGTCTTTCCCCTATAGTCTCCACTTTATTTTGTCCACTACATTCTTTCCACTTTAGTCTTTCCACTATAGTCTTTCCACTTCAGTCTGTCCACTTTAGTCTTTCCACTATAGTCTGTCCACTTTAGTTTTTTCACTATAGTCTTTCCACTTTAGTCTGTCCACTTAGTCTTTCCACTTCAGTCTTTCCACTATAGTCTGTCCACTTTAGTCTTTCAACTTTAGTCTTTACACTATAGTCTCCACTTTATTCTGTCCACTACAGTCTTTCCACTTTAGTCTTTCCACTATTCTCTGTCCACTTTAGTCTTTCCACTATAGTCTCCACTTTATTCTGTCCACTACAGTCTTTCCACTGTAGTCTTTCCACTATAATCTTTCCACTATTCTCTGTCCACTTTAGTCTTTCCACTATAGTCTCCACTTTATTCTGTCCACTACAGTCTTTCCACTATAATCTTTCCACTATAGTCTGTCCACTTAAGTCTTTCCACTTTAGTCTTTCCACTATTCTCTGTCAACTTTAGTATTTCCACTTTAGTCTTTCCACTATAGTCTCCACTTTATTCTGTCCACACAGTCTCTCCACTACAGTCTTTCCACAATAGTCTGTCCACTTTAGTCTTTCCACTATTCTCTGTCCACTTTAGTCTTTCCACTTTAGTCTTTCCATTTTGTCTGTCCACTTTAGTCTTTCCAGTATAGTCTGTCCACTTAGTCTTTCCACTATTCTCTGTCCACTTTAGTCTTTCCACTATAGTCTCCACTTTATTCTGTCCACTATAGTCTTTCCACTATAGTCTGTCCACTTTAGTCTTTCCACTATTCTCTGTCCACTTTAGTCTTTCCACTATAGTCTCCACTTTATTCTGTCCACTACAGTCTTTCCACTATAATCTTTCCACTATAGTCTGTCCACTTTAGTCTTTCCACTTTAGTCTTTCCACTATTCTCTGTCCACTTTAGTATTTCCACTTTAGTCTTTCCACTATAGTCTCCACTTTATTCTGTCCACACAGTCTCTCCACTACAGTCTTTCCACAATAGTCTGTCCACTTTAGTCTTTCCACTATTCTCTGTCCACTTTAGTCTTTCCACTTTAGTCTTTCCATTTTGTCTGTCCACTTTAGTCTTTCCAGTATAGTCTGTCCACTTAGTCTTTCCACTATTCTCTGTCCACTTTAGTCTTTCCACTATAGTCTCCACTTTATTCTGTCCACTACAGTCTTTCCACTATAGTTTTTCCACTATAGTCTGTCCACTTTAGTCTTTCCACTATAGTCTGTCCACTTTAGTCTTTCCACTTTAGTCTTTCCACTTTATTCTTTCCACTTCAAGGTGTACACTTTAGTCTGTCCACTGAGTCTTTCAACTTCAGTCTTTCCACTATAGTCTGTCTACTTTAGTTTTTTCACTTTAGTCTTTCCACTATAGTCTCCACTTTATTCTGTCCACTACAGTTTTTCCACTATAGTCTTTCCACTATAGTCTGTCCACTTTAGTCTTTCCACTATTCTCTGTCCACTTTAGTCTTTCCACTATAGTCTCCACTTTATTCTGTCCACTACAGTCTTTCCACTATAGTCTTTCCACTATAGTCTTTCCACTATAGTCTGTCAACTTTAGTCTTTCCACTATTATCTGTCCACTTTAGGCTTTCCACTATAGTCTCCATTTTATTCTGTCCACTACAGTCTTTCCACTATAGTCTTTCCACTATAGTCTGTCCACTTTAGTCTTTCAACTTTAGTCTATCCACTATACTCTCCACTTAATTCTGTCCACTACAGTCTTTCCTCTTTAGTCTTTCCACTATTCTCTGTCCAATTTAGTCTTTCCACTTTAGTCTTTCCACTATAGTCTCCACTTTATTCCGTCCACTACAGTCTTTCCACTATAGTCTGTCCACTTTAGTCTTTCCACTTTTCTCTGTCCACTTTAGTCTTTCCCCTATAGTCTCCACTTTATTCTGTCCACTACATTCTTTCCACTTTAGTCTTTCCACTATAGTCTTTCCACTTCAGTCTGTCCACTTTAGTCTTTCCACTATAGTCTGTCCACTTTAGTTTTTTCACTATAGTCTCCACTTTATTCTGTCCACTACAGTCTTTCCACTATAATCTTTCCACTATAGTCTGTCCACTTTAGTCTTTCCACTTTAGTCTTTCCACTATTCTCTGTCCACTTTAGTATTTCCACTTTAGTCTTTCCACTATAGTCTTCACTTTATTCTGTCCACACAGTCTCTCCACTACAGTCTTTCCACAATAGTCTGTCCACTTTAGTCTTTCCACTATTCTCTGTCCACTTTAGTCTTTCAACTTTAGTCTTTCCATTTTGTCTGTCCACTTTAGTCTTTCCAGTATAGTCTGTCCACTTAGTCTTTCCACTATTCTCTGTCCACTTTAGTCTTTCCACTATAGTCTCCACTTTATTCTGTCCACTACAGTCTCTCCACTATAGTCTTTCCATTATAGTCTGTCCACTTTAGTCTTTCCACTATTCTCTGTCCACTTTAGTATTTCCACTTTAGTCTTTCCACTACAGTCTCCACTTTATTCTGTCCACTACAGTGTTTCCACTATAGTCTGTCCACTTTAGTCTTTCCACTTTAGTCTTTCCATTTTAGTCTGTCCACTTTAGTCTTTCCACTATAGTCTGTCCACTTTAGTCTTTCCACTTTAGTCTTTCCATTTTAGTCTGTCCACTTTAGTCTTTCCACTATAGTCTGTCCACTTTATTCTTTCCACAATACTCTCCACTTTATTCTGTCCACTACAGTATTTCCACTATAGTCTGTCCACTTTAGTCTTTCCACTATAGTCTGTCCACTTTAGTCTTTCCACTATTCTCTGTCCACTTTAGTCTTTCCACTATAGTCTCCACTTTATTCTGTCCACTACAGTCTTTCCACTATAGTCTTTCCACTTTATTCTGTCCACTACAGTCTTTCCAGTATAGTCTGTCCACTTTAGTCTTTCCACTTTAGTGTTTCCACTTTAGTCTGTCCACTTTAGTCTTTCCACTATAGTCTCCACTTTATTCTGCCCACTACAGTCTTTCCACTATAGTCTTTCCACTATAGTCTGTCCACTTTAGTCTTTCCACTATAGTCTCCACTTTATTCTGTCCACTACAGTCTTTCCACTATAGTCTTTCCACTATAGTCTGTCCACTTTAGTCTTTCCACTTTAGTTTTTCCACTTTAGTCTGTCCACTTTAGTCTTTCCACTATAGTCTGTCCACTTTAGTCTTTCCACTTTAGTCTTTCCACTTTATTCTTTCCACTTCAAGGTGTACACTTTAGTCTGTCCACTGAGTCTTTGAACTTCAGTCTTTCCACTGTAGTCTGTCTACTTTATTTTTTTCACTTTAGTCTTTCCACTATAGTCTCCACTTTATTCTGTCCACTACAGTTTTTCCACTATAGTCTTTCCACTATAGTCTGTCCACTTTAGTCTTTCAACTATTCTCTGTCCACTTTAGTCTTTCCACTATTCTCTGTCCACTTTAGTCTTTCCACTACAGTCTCCACTTTATTCTGTCCACTACAGTCTTTCCACTATAGTCTTTCCACTATAGTCTGTCAACTTTAGTCTTTCCACTATTCTCTGTCCACTTTAGGCTTTCCACTATAGTCTCCATTTTATTCTGTCCACTACAGTCTTTCCACTATAGTCTTTCCACTATAGTCTGTCCACTTTAGTCTTTCCACTTTAGTCTATCCACTATACTCTCCACTTTATTCTGTCCACTACAGTCTGTCCACTTTAGTCTTTCCACTATAGTCTCCACTTTATTCCGTCCACTACAGTCTTTCCACTATAGTCTGTCCACTTTAGTCTTTCCAGTATTCTCTGTCCACTTTAGTCTTTCCCCTATAGTCTCCACTTTATTTTGTCCACTACATTCTTTCCACTTTAGTCTTTCCACTATAGTCTTTCCACTTCAGTCTGTCCACTTTAGTCTTTCCACTATAGTCTGTCCACTTTAGTTTTTTCACTATAGTCTTTCCACTTTAGTCTGTCCACTTAGTCTTTCCACTTCAGTCTTTCCACTATAGTCTGTCCACTTTAGTCTTTCAACTTTAGTCTTTACACTATAGTCTCCACTTTATTCTGTCCACTACAGTCTTTCCACTTTAGTCTTTCCACTATTCTCTGTCCACTTTAGTCTTTCCACTATAGTCTCCACTTTATTCTGTCCACTACAGTCTTTCCACTGTAGTCTTTCCACTATAGTCTTTCCACTATTCTCTGTCCACTTTAGTCTTTCCACTATAGTCTCCACTTTATTCTGTCCACTACAGTCTTTCCACTATAATCTTTCCACTATAGTCTGTCCACTTAAGTCTTTCCACTTTAGTCTTTCCACTATTCTCTGTCAACTTTAGTATTTCCACTTTAGTCTTTCCACTATAGTCTCCACTTTATTCTGTCCACACAGTCTCTCCACTACAGTCTTTCCACAATAGTCTGTCCACTTTAGTCTTTCCACTATTCTCTGTCCACTTTAGTCTTTCCACTTTAGTCTTTCCATTTTGTCTGTCCACTTTAGTCTTTCCAGTATAGTCTGTCCACTTAGTCTTTCCACTATTCTCTGTCCACTTTAGTCTTTCCACTATAGTCTCCACTTTATTCTGTCCACTATAGTCTTTCCACTATAGTCTGTCCACTTTAGTCTTTCCACTATTCTCTGTCCACTTTAGTCTTTCCACTATAGTCTCCACTTTATTCTGTCCACTACAGTCTTTCCACTATAATCTTTCCACTATAGTCTGTCCACTTTAGTCTTTCCACTTTAGTCTTTCCACTATTCTCTGTCCACTTTAGTATTTCCACTTTAGTCTTTCCACTATAGTCTCCACTTTATTCTGTCCACACAGTCTCTCCACTACAGTCTTTCCACAATAGTCTGTCCACTTTAGTCTTTCCACTATTCTCTGTCCACTTTAGTCTTTCCACTTTAGTCTTTCCATTTTGTCTGTCCACTTTAGTCTTTCCAGTATAGTCTGTCCACTTAGTCTTTCCACTATTCTCTGTCCACTTTAGTCTTTCCACTATAGTCTCCACTTTATTCTGTCCACTACAGTCTTTCCACTATAGTTTTTCCACTATAGTCTGTCCACTTTAGTCTTTCCACTATAGTCTGTCCACTTTAGTCTTTCCACTTTAGTCTTTCCACTTTATTCTTTCCACTTCAAGGTGTACACTTTAGTCTGTCCACTGAGTCTTTCAACTTCAGTCTTTCCACTATAGTCTGTCTACTTTAGTTTTTTCACTTTAGTCTTTCCACTATAGTCTCCACTTTATTCTGTCCACTACAGTTTTTCCACTATAGTCTTTCCACTATAGTCTGTCCACTTTAGTCTTTCCACTATTCTCCGTCCACTTTAGTCTTTCCACTATAGTCTCCACTTTATTCTGTCCACTACAGTCTTTCCACTATAGTCTTTCCACTATAGTCTTTCCACTATAGTCTGTCAACTTTAGTCTTTCCACTATTATCTGTCCACTTTAGGCTTTCCACTATAGTCTCCATTTTATTCTGTCCACTACAGTCTTTCCACTATAGTCTTTCCACTATAGTCTGTCCACTTTAGTCTTTCCACTTTAGTCTATCCACTATACTCTCCACTTAATTCTGTCCACTACAGTCTTTCCACTTTAGTCTTTCCACTATTCTCTGTCCAATTTAGTCTTTCCACTTTAGTCTTTCCACTATAGTCTCCACTTTATTCCGTCCACTACAGTCTTTCCACTATAGTCTGTCCACTTTAGTCTTTCCACTTTTCTCTGTCCACTTTAGTCTTTCCCCTATAGTCTCCACTTTATTCTGTCCACTACATTCTTTCCACTTTAGTCTTTCCACTATAGTCTTTCCACTTCAGTCTGTCCACTTTAGTCTTTCCACTATAGTCTGTCCACTTTAGTTTTTTCACTATAGTCTCCACTTTATTCTGTCCACTACAGTCTTTCCACTATAATCTTTCCACTATAGTCTGTCCACTTTAGTCTTTCCACTTTAGTCTTTCCACTATTCTCTGTCCACTTTAGTATTTCCACTTTAGTCTTTCCACTATAGTCTTCACTTTATTCTGTCCACACAGTCTCTCCACTACAGTCTTTCCACAATAGTCTGTCCACTTTAGTCTTTCCACTATTCTCTGTCCACTTTAGTCTTTCAACTTTAGTCTTTCCATTTTGTCTGTCCACTTTAGTCTTTCCAGTATAGTCTGTCCACTTAGTCTTTCCACTATTCTCTGTCCACTTTAGTCTTTCCACTATAGTCTCCACTTTATTCTGTCCACTACAGTCTCTCCACTATAGTCTTTCCATTATAGTCTGTCCACTTTAGTCTTTCCACTATTCTCTGTCCACTTTAGTCTTTCCACTATAGTCTACACTTTATTCTGTCCACTACAGTCTTTCCACTATAGTCTTTCCTCTTTATTCTGTCCACTACAGTCTTTCCACTTTAGTCTTTCCACTATTCTCTGTCCACTATAGTCTCTCCACTATAGTCTTTCCACTATAGTCTGTCCACTTTAGTCTTTCCACTATTCTCTGTCCACTTTATTCTTTCCACTATACTCTCCACTTTATTCTGTCCACTACAGTCTTTCCACTATAGTCTGTCCACTTTAGTATTTCCACTTTAGTCTTTCCACTTTAGTCTTTCCACTTTAGTCTTTCCACTATAGTCTGTCCACTTTAGTCTTTCCACTTTAGTCTTTCCACTATAGTCTCCACTTTATTCTGTCCACTACAGTCTCTCCACTATAGTCTTCCCACTATAGTCTGTCCACTTCAGTCTTTCCACTATAGTCTGTCCACTTTAGTCTTTCCACTTTAGTCTTTCCACTATAGTCTCCACTTTAGTCTGTCCACTACAGTCTTTCCACTATAGTCTGTCCACTTTAGTCTTTCCACTTTAGTCTTTCCACTATAGTCTCCACTTTATTCTGTCCACTACAGTCTTTCCACTATAGTCTTTCCACTATAGTCTGTCCACTTTAGTCTTTCCACTATTCTCTGTCCACTTTAGTCTTTCCACTATAGTCTCCACTTTATTCTGTCCACTACAGTCTTTCCACTATAGTCTGTCCACTTTAGTCTTTCCACTATTCTATGTCCACTTTAGTCTTTCCACTATAGTCTCCACTTTATTCTGTCCACTACAGTCTCTCCACTATAGTCTTTCCACTATAGTCTGTCCACTTTAGTCTTTCCACTATTCTCTGTCCACTTTAGTCTTTCCACTACAGTCTTTCCACTATAGTCTGTCCACTTTAGTCTTTCCACTTTAGTCTTTCCACTATAGTCTCCACTTTATTCTGTCCACTATAGTCTCTCCACTATAGTCTTTCCACTATAGTCTGCCCACTTCAGTCTTTCCACTATAGTCTGTCCACTTTAGTCTTTCCACTTTAGTCTTTCCACTATAGTCTCCACTTTAGTCTGTCCACTACAGTCTTTCCACTATAGTCTGTCCACTTTAGTCTTTCCACTTTAGTCTTTCCACTATAGTCTCCACTTTATTCTGTCCACTACAGTCTTTTCACTATAGTCTTTCCACTATAGTCCGTCCACTTTAGTCTTTCCACTATTCTCTGTCCACTTTAGTCTTTCCACTATAGTCTCCACTTTATTCTGTCCACTACAGTCTTTCCACTATAGTCTTTCCACTATAGTCTGTCCACTTTAGTCTATCCACTATTCTCTGTCCACTTTAGTATATCCACTTTAGTCTTTCCACTATAGTCTCCACTTTATTCTGTCCACTACAGTCTCTCCACTATAGTCTTTCCACTATAGTCTGTCCACTTTAGTCTTTCCACTATTCTCTGTCCAATTTATTCTTTCCACTATACTCTCCACTTTATTCTGTCCACTACAGTGTTTCCACTATAGTCTGTCCACTTTAGTCTTTCCACTTTAGTCTTTCCATTTTAGTCTGTCCACTTTAGTCTTTCCACTATAGTCTGTCCACTTTAGTCTTTCCACTATCCTCTGTCCACTTTAGTCTTTCCACTTTAGTCTTTCCACTATAGTCTTTCCACTATAGTCTGTCCACTTTAGTCTATCCACTATTCTCTGTCCACTTTAGTATATCCACTTTAGTCTTTCCACTATAGTCTCCACTTTATTCTGCCCACTACAGTCTCTCCACTATAGTTTAGTCTTTCCACTATTCTCTGTCCAATTTATTCTTTCCACTATACTCTCCACTTTATTCTGTCCACTACAGTCTCTCCACTATAGTCTTTCCGCTATAGTCTGTCCACTTTAGTCTTTCCACTATTCTCTGTCCACTTTATTCTTTCCACTATACTCTCCACTTTATTCTGTCCACTACAGTGTTTCCACTATAGTCTGTCCACTTTAGTCTTTCCAATTTAGTCTTTCCATTTTAGTCTGTCCACTTTAGTCTTTCCACTATAGTCTGTCCACTTTAGTCTTTCCACTATTCTCTATCCACTTTAGTCTTTCCACTATAGTCTCCACTTTATTCTGTCCACTACAGTCCCTCCACTATAGTCTTTCCACTATAGTCTGTCCACTTTAGTCTTTCCACTATTCTCTGTCCACTTTAGTCTTTCCACTATACTCTCCACTTTATTCTGTCCACTACAGTATTTCCACTATAGTCTGTCCACTTTAGTCTGTCCTCTTTAGTCTTTCCACTATAGTCTGTCCACTTTAGTCTTTCCACTATTCTCTGTCCACTTTAGTCTTTCCACTATAGTCTCCACTTTATTCTGTCCCCTACAGTCTTTCCACCATAGTCTTTCCACTTTATTCTGTCCACTACAGTCTTTCCAGTATAGTCTGTCCACTTTAGTCTTTCCACTTTAGTCTTTCCACTTTAGTCTGTCCACTTTAGTCTTTCCACTATAGTCTGTCCACTTTAGTCTTTCCACTATTCTCTGTCCACTTTAGTCTTTCCACTATAGTCTCCACTTTATTCTGCCCACTACAGTCTTTCCACTATAGTCTGTCCACTTTAGTCTTTCCACTATAGTCTCCACTTTATTCTGTCCACCACAGTCTTTCCACTATAGTCTTTCCACTATAGTCTGTCCACTTTAGTCTTTCCACTATAGTCTGTCCACTTTAGTCTTTCCACTTTAGTCTTTCCACTTTATTCTTTCCACTTCAGTGTGTACACTTTAGTCTGTCCACTGAGTCTTTCAACTTCAGTCTTTCCACTATAGTCTGTCCACTTTAGTTTTTCCACTTTAGTCTTTCCACTATAGTCTCCACTTTATTCTGTCCACTACAGTTTTTCCACTATAGTCTTTCCACTATTGTCTGTCCACTTTAGTCTTTCCACTATTCTCTGTCCACTTTAGTCTTTCCACTATAGTCTCCACTTTTTTCTGTCCACTACAGTCTTTCCAATATAGTCTTTCCACTATAGTCTCTCCACTATAGTCTGTCAACTTTAGTCTTTGCACTATTCTCTGTCCACTTTAGGCTTTCCACTATAGTCTCCATTTTATTCTGTCCACTACAGTCTTTCCACTATAGTCTTTCCACTATAGTCTGTCCACTTTAGTCTTTCCACTTTAGTCTATCCACTACACTCTCCACTTTATTCTGTCCACTACAGTCTTTCCACTTTAGTCTTTCCACTATTCTCTGTCCACTTTAGTCTTTCCACTTTAGTCTTTCCACTATAGTCTCCACTTTATTCCGTCCACTACAGTCTTTCCACTATAGTCTTTCCACTATAGTCTGTCCACTTTAGTCTTTCCACTATTCTCTGTCCACTTTAGTCTTTCCCCTATAGTCTCCACTTTATTCTGTCCACTACATTCTTTCCACTTTAGTCTTTCCACTATAGTCTTTCCACTTCAGTCTGTCCACTTTAGTCTTTCCACTATAGTCTGTCCACTTTAGTTTTTTCACTATAGTCTTTCCACTTTAGTCTGTCCACTTAGTCTTTCCACTTCAGTCTTTCCACTATAGTCTGTCCACTTAGTCTGTCCACTTTAGTCTTTCCACTATTCTCTGTCCACTTTAGTCTTTCCCCTATAGTCTCCACTTTATTCTGTCCACTACAGACTTTCCACTTTAGTCTTTCCACTATTCTCTGTCCACTTTAGTCTTTCCACTATAGTCTCCACTTTATTCTGTCCACTACAGTCTTTCCACTGTAGTCTTTCCACTATAGTCTGTCCACTTTATTCTTTCCACTATTCTCTGTCCACTTTAGTCTTTCCACTATAGTCTACACTTTATTCTGTCCACTACAGTCTTTCCACTATAGTCTTTCCACTATAGTCTGTCCACTTTAGTCTTTCCACTTTAGTTTTTCCACTTTAGTCTGTCCACTTCAGTCTTTCCACTATAGTCTGTCCACTTTAGTCTTTCCACTTTAGTCTTTCCACTATAGTCTCCACTTTATTCTGTCCACTAAAGTCTTTCCACTGTAGTCTGTACACTTTAGTCTTTCCACTATTCTCTGTTCACTTTAGTCTTTCCACTATAGTCTCCACTTTATTCTGTCCACTACAGTCTTTCCACTATAATCTTTCCACTATAGTCTGTCCACTTTAGTCTTTCCACTTTAGTCTTTCCACTATTCTCTGTCCACTTTAGTATTTCCACTTTAGTCTTTCCACTACAGTCTCCACTTTATTCTGTCCACTACAGTGTTTCCACTATAGTCTGACCACTTTAGTCTTTCCACTTTAGTCTTTCCATTTTAGTCTGTCCACTTTAGTCTTTCCACTATAGTCTGTCCACTTTAGTCTTTCCACTTTAGTCTTTCCATTTTAGTCTGTCCACTTTAGTCTTTCCACTATAGTCTGTCCACTTTAGTCTTTCCACTATTCTCTATCCACTTTAGTCTTTCCACTATAGTCTCCACTTTATTCTGTCCACTACAGTCGCTTCACTATAGTCTTTCCACTATAGTCTGTCCACTTTGGTCTTTCCACTATTCTCTGTCCACTTTATTCTTTCCACAATACTCTCCACTTTATTCTGTCCACTACAGTATTTCCACTATAGTCTGTCCACTTTAGTCTTTCCACTATAGTCTGTCCACTTTAGTCTTTCCACTATTCTCTGTCCACTTTAGTCTTTCCACTATAGTCTCCACTTTATTCTGTCCACTACAGTCTTTCCACTTTATTCTGTCCACTACAGTCTTTCCACTTTATTCTGTCCACTACAGTCTTTCCAGTATAGTCTGTCCACTTTAGTCTTTCCACTTTAGTGTTTCCACTTTAGTCTGTCCACTTTAGTCTTTCCACTATAGTCTGTCCACTTTAGTCTTTCCACTATTCTCTGTCCACTTTAGTCTTTCCACTATAGTCTCCACTTTATTCTGCCCACTACAGTCTTTCCACTATAGTCTTTCCACTATAGTCTGTCCACTTTAGTCTTTCCACTATAGTCTCCACTTTATTCTGTCCACTACAGTCTTTCCACTATAGTCTTTCCACTATAGTCTGTCCACTTTAGTCTTTCCACTTTAGTTTTTCCACTTTAGTCTGTCCACTTTAGTCTTTCCACTATAGTCTGTCCACTTTAGTCTTTCCACTTTAGTCTTTCCACTTTATTCTTTCCACTTCAAGGTGTACACTTTAGTCTGTCCACTGAGTCTTTCAACTTCAGTCTTTCCACTATAGTCTGTCTACTTTATTTTTTTCACTTTAGTCTTTCCACTATAGTCTCCACTTTATTCTGTCCACTACAGTTTTTCCACTATAGTCTTTCCACTATAGTCTGTCCACTTTAGTCTTTCCACTATTCTCTGTCCACTTTAGTCTTTCCACTATTCTCTGTCCACTTTAGTCTTTCCACTACAGTCTCCACTTTATTCTGCCCACTACAGTCTTTCCACTATAGTCTTTCCACTATAGTCTGTCCACTTTAGTCTTTCCACTATAGTCTCCACTTTATTCTGTCCACTATAGTCTTTCCACTATAGTCTGTCCACTTTAGTCTTTCCACTATTCTCTGTCCACTTTAGTCTTTCCACTATAGTCTCCACTTTATTCTGCCCACTACAGTCTTTCCACTATAGTCTTTCCACTATAGTCTGTCCACTTTAGTCTTTCCACTATAGTCTCCACTTTATTCTGTCCACTACAGTCTTTCCACTATAGTCTTTCCACTATTCTCTGTCCACTTTAGTCTTTCCACTATAGTCTCCACTTTATTCTGCCCACTACAGTCTTTCCACTATAGTCTTTCCACTATAGTCTGTCCACTTTAGTCTTTCCACTATAGTCTCCACTTTATTCTGTCCACTACAGTCTTTCCACTATAGTCTTTCCACTATAGTCTGTCCACTTTAGTCTTTCCACTTTAGTTTTTCCACTTTAGTCTGTCCACTTTAGTCTTTCCACTATAGTCTGTCAACTTTAGTCTTTCCACTAATCTCTGTCCACTTTAGGCTTTCCACTATAGTCTCCATTTTATTCTGTCCACTACAGTCTTTCCACTATAGTCTTTCCACTATAGTCTGTCCACTTTAGTCTTTCCACTTTAGTCTATCCACTATACTCTCCACTTTATTCTGTCCACTACAGTCTTTCCACTTTAGTCTTTCCACTATTCTCTGTCCACTTTAGTCTTTCCACTATAGTCTCCACTTTATTCCGTCCACTACAGTCTTTCCACTATAGTCTGTCCACTTTAGTCTTTCCACTATTCTCTGTCCACTTTTGTCTTTCCACTATAGTCTCCACTTTATTCCGTCCACTACAGTCTTTCCACTATAGTCTGTCAACTTTAGTCTTTCCACTAATCTCTGTCCACTTTAGGCTTTCCACTATAGTCTCCACTTTATTCCGTCCACTACAGTCTTTCCACTATAGTCTGTCCACTTTAGTCTTTCCACTTTAGTCTATCCACTATACTCTCCACTTTATTCTGTCCACTACAGTCTTTCCACTTTAGTCTTTCCACTATTCTCTGTCCACTTTAGTCTTTCCACTATAGTCTCCACTTTATTCCGTCCACTACAGTCTTTCCACTATAGTCTGTCAACTTTAGTCTTTCCACTAATCTCTGTCCACTTTAGGCTTTCCACTATAGTCTCCATTTTATTCTGTCCACTACAGTCTTTCCACTATAGTCTTTCCACTATAGTCTGTCCACTTTAGTCTTTCCACTTTAGTCTATCCACTATACTCTCCACTTTATTCTGTCCACTACAGTCTTTCCACTTTAGTCTTTCCACTATTCTCTGTCCACTTTAGTCTTTCCACTATAGTCTCCACTTTATTCCGTCCACTATAGTCTTTCCACTATAGTCTGTCCACTTTAGTCTTTCCACTATTCTCTGTCCACTTTTGTCTTTCCACTATAGTCTTTCCACTTCAGTCTGTCCACTTTAGTCTTTCCACTATAGTCTGTCCACTTTAGTTTTTTCACTATAGTCTTTCCACTTTAGTCTGTCCACTTAGTCTTTCCACTTCAGTCTTTCCACTATAGTCTGTCCACTTTAGTCTTTCAACTTTAGTCTTTACACTATAGTCTCCACTTTATTCTGTCCACTACAGTCTTTCCACTTTAGTCTTTCCACTATTCTCTGTCCACTTTAGTCTTTCCACTATTCTCTGTCCACTTTAGTCTTTCCACTATAGTCTACACTTTATTCTGTCCACTACAGTCTTTCCACTATAGTCTTTCCACTATAGTCTGTCCACTTTAGTCTTTCCACTTTAGTTTTTCCACTTTAGTCTGTCCACTTCAGTCTTTCCACTATAGTCTGTCCACTTTAGTCTTTCCACTTTAGTCTTTCCACTATAGTCTCCACTTTATTCTGTCCACTAAAGTCTTTCCACTATAGTCTGTCCACTTTAGTCTTTCCACTATTCTCTGTTCACTTTAGTCTTTCCACTATAGTCTCCACTTTATTCTGTCCACTACAGTCTTTCCACTATAGTCTGTCCACTTTAGTCTTTCCACTATTCTCTGTCCACTTTAGTCTTTCCCCTATAGTCTCCACTTTATTTTGTCCACTACATTCTTTCCACTTTAGTCTTTCCACTATAGTCTTTCCACTTCAGTCTGTCCACTTTAGTCTTTCCACTATAGTCTGTCCACTTTAGTTTTTTCACTATAGTCTTTCCACTTTAGTCTGTCCACTTAGTCTTTCCACTTCAGTCTTTCCACTATAGTCTGTCCACTTTAGTCTTTCCACTTTAGTCTTTACACTATAGTCTCCACTTTATTCTCTCCTCTACAGTCTTTCCACTATAGTCTTTCCACTATAGTCTGTCCACTTTAGTCTTTCCACTATTCTCTGTCCACTTTAGTCTTTCCACTATAGTCTCCACTTTATTCTGTCCACTACAGTCTTTCCACTATAATCTTTCCACTATAGTCTGTCCACTTTAGTCTTTCCACTTTAGTCTTTCCACTATTCTCTGTCCACTTTAGTATTTCCACTTTAGTCTTTCCACTATAGTCTCCACTTTATTCTGTCCACACAGTCTCTCCACTAGAGTCTTTACACAATAGTCTGTCCACTTTAGTCTTTCCACTATTCTCTGTCCACTTTAGTCTTTCCACTTTAGTCTTTCCATTTTGTCTTTCCACTTTAGTCTTTCCACTTTAGTCTTTCCACTATTCTCTGTCCACTTTAGTCTTTCCACTTTAGTCTTTCCAAGATAGTCTCCACTTTATTCTGTCCACTACAGTCTCTCCACTATAGTCTTTCCACTATAGTCTGTCCACTTTAGTCTTTCCACTATTCTCTGTCCACTTTATTCTTTCCACTATACTCTCCACTTTATTCTGTCCACTACAGTATTTCCACTATAGTCTGTCCAATTTAGTCTGTCCACTTTAGTCTGTCCAATTTAGTCTTTCCATTGTAGTCTGTCCACTTTATTCTTTCCACTACTCTCTGTCCACTTTAGCCTTTCCACTATAGTCTCCACTTTATTCTGTCCCCTACAGTCTTTCCACTATAGTCTTTCCACTTTATTCTGTCCACTACAGTCTTTCCAGTATAGTCTGTCCACTTTAATCTTTCCACTTTAGTCTTTCCACTTTAGTCTGTCCACTTTAGTCTTTCCACTATAGTCTGTCCACTTTAGTCTTTCCACTATTCTCCGTCCACTTTAGTCTTTCCACTATAGTCTCCACTTTATTCTGCACACTACAGTCTTTCCACTATAGTCTGTCCACTTTAGTCTTTCCACTATAGTCTCCTCTTTATTCTGTCCACCAAAGTCTTTCCACTATAGTATTTCCACTATAGTCTGTCCACTTTAGTCTTTCCACTATAGTCTGTCCACTTTAGTTTTTCCACTTTAGTCTTTCCACTATAGTCTCCACTTTATTCTGTCCACTACAGTTTTTCCACTATAGCCTTTCCACTATAGTCTGTCCACTTTAGTCTTTCCACTATTCTCTGTCCACTTTAGTCTTTCCACTATAGTCTCCACTTTATTCTGTCCACTACAGTCTTTCCACTATAGTCTTTCCACTATAGTCTGTCAACTTTAGTCTTTCCACTATTCTCTGTCCACTTTAGGCTTTTCACTATAGTCTCCATTTTATTCTGTCCACTACAGTCTTTCCACTATAGTCTGTCCACTTTAGTGTTTCCACTTTAGTCTATCCACTACACTCTCCACTTTATTCTGTCCACTACAGTCTTTCCACTTTAGTCTTTCCACTATTCTCTGTCCACTTTAGTCTTTCCACTTTAGTCTTTCCACTATAGTCTCCTCTTTATTCCGTCCACTACAGTCTTTCCACTATAGTCTTTCCACTTTAGTCTTTCCACTATAGTCTCCACTTTATTCTGTCCACTACAGTTTTTCCAATATAGTCTTTCCACTATAGTCTGTCCACTTTAGTCTTTCCACTCTTCACTGTCCACTTTAGTCTTTCCACTATAGTCTCCACTTTATTCTGTCCACTACAGTCTTTCCACTATAGTCTTTCCACTATAGTCTTTCCACTATAGTCTGTCCACTTTAGTCTTTCCACTTTAGTCTATCCACTATACTCTCCACTTTATTCTGTCCACTACAGTCTTTCCACTTTAGTCTTTCCACTATTCTCTGTCCACTTTAGTCTTTCCACTTTAGTCTTTCCACTATAGTCTCCACTTTATTCCGTCCACTACAGGCTTTCCACTATAGTCTTTCCACTATAGTCTGTCCACTTTAGTCTTTCCACTATTCTCTGTCCACTTTAGTCTTTCCCCTATAGTCTCCACTTTATTCTGTCCACTACATTCTTTCCACTTTAATTTTTCCACTATAGTCTTTCCACTTTAGTCTGTCGACTTAGTCTTTCCACTTCAGTCTTTCCACTATAGTCTGTCCACTTTAGTCTTTCCACTTTAGTCTTTACACTATAGTCTCCACTTTATTCTGTCCACTATAGTCTTTCCACTGTAGTCTGTCCACTATAGTCTGTCCACTTTATTCTTTCCACTATTCTCTGTCTACTTTAGTCTTTCCACTATAGTCTCCACTTTATTCTGTCCACTACAGTCTTTCCACTATAGTTTTTCCACTATAGTCTGTCCACTTTAGTCTTTCCACTATTCTCTGTCCACTTTAGTCTTTCCACTTTAGTCTTTCCATTTTGTCTGTCCACTTTAGTCTTTCCAGTATAGTCTGTCCACTTAGTCTTTCCACTATTCTCTGTCCACTTTAGTCTTTCCACTATAGTCTCCACTTTATTCTGTCCACTACAGTCTTTCCACTATAGTTTTTCCACTATAGTCTGTCCACTTTAGTCTTTCCACTTTATTTTGTCCACTACAGTCTTTCCACTTTAGTCTTTCCACTATTCTCTGTCCACTTTAGTCTTTCCACTTTAGTCTTTCCACGATAGTCTCCACTTTATTCTGTCCACTACAGTCTCTCCACTATAGTCTTTCCACTATAGTCTGTCCACTTTAGTCTTTCCACTATTCTCTGTCCAATTTATTCTTTCCACTATACTCTCCACTTTATTCTGTCCACTACAGTATTTCCACTATAGTCTGTCCACTTTAGTCTGTCCACTTTAGTCTGTCCACTTTAGTCTTTCCACTATAGTCTGTCCACTTTAGTCTTTCCACTACTCTCTATCCACTTTAGTCTTTCCACTATAGTCTCCACTTTATTCTGTCCCCTACAGTCTTTCCACCATAGTCTTTCCACTTTATTCTGTCCACTACAGTCTTTCCAGTATAGTCTGTCCACTTTAGTCTTTCCACTTTAGTCTTTCCACTTTAGTCTGTCCACTTTAGTCTTTCCACTATAGTCTGTCCACTTTAGTCTTTCCACTATTCTCTGTCCACTTTAGTCTTTCCACTATAGTCTCCACTTTATTCTGCCCACTACAGTCTTTCCACTATAGTCTTTCCACTATAGTCTGTCCATTTTAGTCTTTCCACTATAGTCTCCACTTTATTCTGTCCACCACAGTCTTTCCACTATAGTCTTTCCACTATAGTCTGTCCACTTTAGTCTTTCCACTATAGTCTGTCCACTTCAGTCTTTCCACTTTAGTCTTTCCACTATAGTCTCCACTTTATTCTGTCCACTACAGTTTTTCCACTATAGCCTTTCCACTATAGTCTGTCCACTTTAGTCTTTCCACTATTCTCTGTCCACTTTAGTCTTTCCACTATAGTCTCCACTTTATTCTGTCCACTACAGTCTTTCCACTATAGTCTTTCCACTATAGTCTGTCAACTTTAGTCTTTCCACTATTCTCTGTCCACTTTAGGCTTTTCACTATAGTCTCCATTTTATTCTGTCCACTACAGTCTTTCCACTATAGTCTTTCCAATATAGTCTGTCCACTTTAGTCTTTCCACTTTAGTCTATCCACTACACTCTCCACTTTATTCTGTCCACTACAGTCTTTCCACTTTAGTCTTTCCACTATTCTCTGTCCACTTTAGTCTTTCCACTTTAGTCTTTCCACTATAGTCTTTCCACTTCAGTCTGTCCACTTTAGTCTTTCCACTATAGTCTGTCCACTTTAGTTTTTTCACTATAGTCTTTCCACTTTAGTCTGTCCACTTAGTCTTTCCACTTCAGTCTTTCCACTATAGTCTGTCCACTTAGTCTGTCCACTTTAGTCTTTCCACTATTCTCTGTCCACTTTAGTCTTTCCCCTATAGTCTCCACTTTATTCTGTCCACTACAGTCTTTCCACTTTAGTCTTTCCACTATTCTCTGTCCACTTTAGTCTTTCCACTATAGTCTCCACTTTATTCTGTCCACTACAGTCTTTCCACTGTAGTCTTTCCACTATAGTCTGTCCACTTTATTCTTTCCACTATTCTCTGTCCACTTTAGTCTTTCCACTATAGTCTACACTTTATTCTGTCCACTACAGTCTTTCCACTATAGTCTTTCCACTACAGTCTGTCCACTTTAGTCTTTCCACTTTAGTTTTTCCACTTTAGTCTGTCCACTTCAGTCTTTCCACTATAGTCTGTCCACTTTAGTCTTTCCACTTTAGTCTTTCCACTATAGTCTCCACTTTATTCTGTCCACTAAAGTCTTTCCACTATAGTCCGTCCACTTTAGTCTTTCCACTATTCTCTGTTCACTTTAGTGTTTCCACTATAGTCTCCACTTTATTCTGTCCACTACAGTCTTTCCACTATAATCTTTCCACTATAGTCTGTCCACTTTAGTCTTTCCACTTTAGTCTTTCCACTATTCTCTGTCCACTTTAGTATTTCCACTTTAGTCTTTCCACTACAGTCTCCACTTTATTCTGTCCACTACAGTGTTTCCACTATAGTCTGTCCACTTTAGTCTTTCCACTTTAGTCTTTCCATTTTAGTCTGTCCACTTTAGTCTTTCCACTATAGTCTGTCCACTTTAGTCTTTCCACTTTAGTCTTTCCATTTTAGTCTGTCCACTTTAGTCTTTCCACTATAGTCTGTCCACTTTAGTCTTTCCACTATTCTCTATCCACTTTAGTCTTTCCACTATAGTCTCCACTTTATTCTGTCCACTACAGTCGCTTCACTATAGTCTTTCCACTATAGTCTGTCCACTTTAGTCTTTCCACTATTCTCTGTCCACTTTATTCTTTCCACTATACTCTCCACTTTATTCTGTCCACTACAGTATTTCCACTATAGTCTGTCCACTTTAGTCTGTCCACTTTAGTCTTTCCACTATAGTCTGTCCACTTTAGTCTTTCCACTATTCTCTGTCCACTTTAGTCTTTCCACTATAGTCTCCACTTTATTCTGTCCACTACAGTCTTTCCACTATAGTCTTTCCAATTTATTCTGTCCACTACAGTCTTTCCAGTATAGTCTGTCCACTTTAGTCTTTCCACTTTAGTCTTTCCACTTTAGTCTGTCCACTTTAGTCTTTCCACTATAGTCTGTCCACTTTAGTCTTTCCACTATTCTCTGTCCACTTTAGTCTTTCCACTATAGTCTCCACTTTATTCTGCCCACTACAGTCTTTCCACTATAGTCTTTCCACTATAGTCTGTCCACTTCAGTCTTTCCACTATAGTCTCCACTTTATTCTGTCCACTACAGTCTTTCCACTAGAGTCTTTCCACTATAGTCTGTCCACTTTAGTCTTTCCACTTTAGTTTTTCCACTTTAGTCTGTCCACTTTAGTCTTTCCACTATAGTCTGTCCACTTTGGTCTTTCCACTTTAGTCTTTCCACTTTATTCTTTCCACTTCAAGGTGTACACTTTAGTCTGTCCACTGAGTCTTTCAACTTCAGTCTTTCCACTATAGTCTGTCTACTTTATTTTTTTCACTTTAGTCTTTCCACTATAGTCTCCACTTTATTCTGTCCACTACAGTTTTTCCACTATAGTCTTTCCACTATAGTCTGTCCACTTTAGTCTTTCCACTATTCTCTGTCCACTTTAGTCTTTCCACTATTCTCTGTCCACTTTAGTCTTTCCACTACAGTCTCCACTTTATTCTGTCCACTACAGTCTTTCCACTATAGTCTTTCCACTATAGTCTTTCCACTATAGTCTGTCAACTTTAGTCTTTCCACTATTCTCTGTCCACTTTAGGCTTTCCACTATAGTCTCCATTTTATTCTGTCCACTACAGTCTTTCCACTATAGTCTTTCCTCTATAGTCTGTCCACTTTAGTCTTTCCACTTTAGTCTATCCTCTATACTCTCCACTTTATTCTGTCCACTACAGTCTTTATACTTTAGTCTTTCCACTATTCTCTGTCCACTTTAGTCTTTCCACTATAGTCTCCACTTTATTCCGTCCACTACAGTCTTTCCACTATAGTCTGTCCACTTTAGTCTTTCCACTATTCTCTGTCCACTTTAGTCTTTCCCCTATAGTCTCCACTTTATTTTGTCCACTACATTCTTTCCACTTTAGTCTTTCCACTATAGTCTTTCCACTTCAGTCTGTCCACTTTAGTCTTTCCACTATAGTCTGTCCACTTTAGTTTTTTCACTATAGTCTTTCCACTTTAGTCTGTCCACTTAGTCTTTCCACTTCAGTCTTTCCACTGTAGTCTGTCCACTTTAGTCTTTCCACTTTAGTCTTTACACTATAGTCTCCACTTTATTCTGTCCACTACAGTCTTTCCACTTTAGTCATTCCACTATTCTCTGTCCACTTTAGTCTTTCCACTATAGTCTCCACTTTATTCTGTCCACTACAGTCTTTCCACTGTAGTCTTTCCACTATAGTCTGTCCACTTTATTCTTTCCACTATTCTCTGTCCACTTTAGTCTTTCCACTATAGTCTACACTTTATTCTGTCCACTACAGTCTTTCCACTATAGTCTTTCCACTATAGTCTGTCCACTTTAGTCTTTCCACTTTAGTTTTTCCACTTTAGTCTGTCCACTTCAGTCTTTCCACTATAGTCTGTCCACTTTAGTCTTTCCACTTTAGTCTTTCCACTATAGTCTCCACTTTATTCTCTCCACTACAGTCTTTCCACTATAGTCTTTCCACTATAGTCTGTCCACTTTAGTCTTTCCACTATTCTCTGTCCACTTTAGTCTTTCCACTTTAGTCTTTCCATTTTGTCTGTCCACTTTAGTCTTTCCACTTTAGTCTTTCCACTATTCTCTGTCCACTTTAGTCTTTCCACTTTAGTCTTTCCACGATAGTCTCCACTTTATTCTGTCCACTACAGTCTCTCCACTATAGTCTTTCCACTATAGTCTGTCCACTTTAGTCTTTCCACTATTCTCTGTCCACTTTATTCTTTCCACTACACTCTCCACTTTATTCTGTCCACTAGAGTATTTCCACTATAGTCTGTCCACTTTAGTCTGTCCACTTTAGTCTGTCCACTTTAGTCTTTCCACTATAGTCTGTCCACTTTAGTCTTTCCACTACTCTCTGTCCACTTTAGTCTTTCCACTATAGTCTCCACTTTATTCTGTCCCCTACAGTCTTTCCACTATAGTCTTTCCACTTTATTCTGTCCACTACAGTCTTTCCAGTATAGTCTGTCCACTTTAGTCTTTCCACTTTAGTCTTTCCACTTTAGTCTGTCCACTTTAGTCTTTCCACTATAGTCTGTCCACTTTAGTCTTTCCACTATTCTCTGTCCAATTTAGTCTTTCCACTATAGTCTCCACTTTAATCTGTACACTACAGTCTTTCCACTATAGTCTTTCCACTATAGTCTGTCCACTTTAGTCTTTCCACTATAGTCTCCTCTTTATTCTGTCCACCAAAGTCTTTCCACTATAGTATTTCCACTATAGTCTGTCCACTTTAGTCTTTCCACTATAGTCTGTCCACTTTAGTCTTTCCACTTTAGTCTTTCCACTTTATTCTTTCCACTTCAGTGTGTACACTTTAGTCTGTCCACTGAGTCTTTCAACTTCAGACTTTCCACTATAGTCTGTCCACTTTAGTTTTTCCACTTTAGTCTTTCCACTATAGTCTCCACTTTATTCTGTCCACTACAGTTTTTCCACTATAGCCTTTCCACAATAGTCTGTCCACTTTAGTCTTTCCACTATTCTCTGTCCACTTTAGTCTTTCCACTATAGTCTCCACTTTATTCTGTCCACTACAGTCTTTCCACTATAGTCTTTCCACTATAGTCTGTCAACTTTAGTCTTTCCACTATTCTCTGTCCACTTTAGGCTTTTCACTATAGTCTCCATTTTATTCTGTCCACTACAGTCTTTCCACTATAGTCTTTCCACTATAGTCTGTCCACTTTAGTCTTTCCACTTTAGTCTATCCACTACACTCTCCACTTTATTCTGTCCACTACAGTCTTTCCACTTTAGTCTTTCCACTATTCTCTGTCCACTTTAGTCTTTCCACTTTAGTCTTTCCACTATAGTCTCCACTTTATTCCGTCCACTACAGTCTTTCCACTATAGTCTTTCCACTATAGTCTTTCCACTTTAGTCTTTCCACTATTCTCTATCCACTTTAGTCTTTCCACTATAGTCTCCACTTTATTCTGTCCACTACAGTCTTTCCACTATAATCTTTCCACTATAGTCTGTCCACTTTAGTCTTTCCACTTTAGTCTTTCCACTATTCTCTGTCCACTTTAGTATTTCCACTTTAGTCTTTCCACTATAGTCTCCACTTTATTCTGTCCACACAGTCTCTCCACTAGAGTCTTTACACAATAGTCTGTCCACTTTAGTCTTTCCACTATTCTCTGTCCACTTTAGTCTTTCCACTTTAGTCTTTCCATTTTGTCTGTCCACTTTAGTCTTTCCACTTTAGTCTTTCCACTTTAGTCTTTCCACGATAGTCTCCACTTTATTCTGTCCACTACAGTCTCTCCACTATAGTCTTTCCACTATAGTCTGTCCACTTTAGTCTTTCCACTATTCTCTGTCCACTTTATTCTTTCCACTATACTCTCCACTTTATTCTGTCCACTACAGTATTTCCACTATAGTCTGTCCACTTTAGTCTGTCCACTTTAGTCTGTCCACTTTAGTCTTTCCACTATAGTCTGTCCACTTTAGTCTTTCCACTACTCTCTGTCCACTTTAGTCTTTCCACTATAGTCTCCACTTTATTCTGTCCCCTACAGTCTTTCCACTATAGTCTTTCCACTTTATTCTGTCCACTACAGTCTTTCCAGTATAGTCTGTCCACTTTAGTCTTTCCACTTTAGTCTTTCCACTTTAGTCTGTCCACTTTAGTCTTTCCACTATAGTCTGTCCACTTTAGTCTTTCCACTATTCTCTGTCCACTTTAGTCTTTCCACTATAGTCTCCACTTTATTCTGTCCACTACAGTCCCTCCACTATAGTCTTTCCACTATAGTCTGTCCACTTTAGTCTTTCCACTATTCTCTGTCCACTTTAGTCTTTCCACTATACTCTCCACTTTATTCTGTCCACTACAGTATTTCCACTATATATTCTGTCCACTACAGTATTTCCACTACAGACTAAAATGGAAAGACTAAAGTGGACAGACTATAGCGGAAAGACTATAGTGGAGAGACTGTAGTGGACAGAATAAAGTGGAGAGTATAGTGGAAAGAATAAATTGGACAGAGAATAGTGGAAAGACTAAAGTGGACAGACTATAGTGGAAAGACTATAGTGGAGAGACTGTAGTGGACAGAATAAAGTGGAGACTATAGTGGAAAGACTAAAGTGGATATACTAAAGTGGACAGAGAATAGTGGATAGACTAAAGTGGACAGACTATAGTGGAAAGACTATAGTGGAAAGACTAAAGTGGAAAGACTAGAGTGGACAGAGGATAGTGGATAGACTAAAGTGGACAGACTAAAGTGGAAAGACTATAGTGGAAAGACTGTAGTGGACAGAATAAAGTGGAGACTATAGTGGAAAGACTAAAGTGGACAGAGAATAGTGGAAAGACTAAAGTGGACAGACTATAGTGGAAAGACTATAGTGAAAAGACTGTAGTGGACAGAATAAAGTGGAGACTATAGTGGAAAGACTAAAGTGGAAAGACTAAAGTGGACAGACTATAGTGGAAAGATTGAAGTTGAAAGACTCAGTGGACAGACTAAAGTGTACACACTGAAGTGGAAAGAATGAAGTGGAAAGACTAAAGTGGAAAGACTAAAGTGGACAGACTATAGTGGAAAGACTATAGTGGAAAGACTGTGGTGGACAGAATAAAGTGGAGACTATAGTGGAAAGACTAAAGTGGACAGACTATAGTGGAAAGACTATAGTGGAAAGACTGTAGTGGGCAGAATAAAGTGGAGACTATAGTGGAAAGACTAAAGTGGACAGAGAATAGTGGAAAGACTAAAGTGGACAGACTATAGTGGAAAGACTAAAGTGGACAGACTAAAGTGGACAGACTATAGTGGAAATACTGTAGTGGACAGAATAAAGTGGAGAGTATAGTGGAAAGACTAAAGTGGACAGAGAATAGTGGAAAGACTAAAGTGGACAGACTATAGTGGAAAGACTATAGTGGAGGGACTGTAGTGGACAGAATAAAGTCGAGACTATAGTGGAAAGACTAAAGTGGATAGAGAATAGTGGAAAGACTAAAGTGGACAGACTATAGTGGAAAGACTAAAGTGGACAGACTAAAATGGAAAGACTAAATTGGAAAGACTAAAGTGGAAAGACTATAGTGGAAACACTGTAGTGGACAGAATAAAGTGGAGAGTATAGTGGAAAGAATAAAGTGGACAGAGAATAGTGGAAAGACTAAAGTGGACAGACTATAGCGGAAAGACTATAGTGGAGAGACTGTAGTGGACAGAATAAAGTGGAGAGTATAGTGGAAAGAATAAATTGGACAGAGAATAGTGGAAAGACTAAAGTGGACAGACTATAGTGGAAAGACTATAGTGGAGAGACTGTAGTGGACAGAATAAAGTGGAGACTATAGTGGAAAGACTAAAGTGGATATACTAAAGTGGACAGAGAATAGTGGATAGACTAAAGTGGACAGACTATAGTGGAAAGACTATAGTGGAAAGACTAAAGTGGAAAGACTAGAGTGGACAGAGGATAGTGGAAAGACCAAAGTGGACAGACTATAGTGGAAAGACTAAAGTGGACAGACTAAAATGGAAAGACTAAAGTGGAAAGACTAAAGTGGACAGACTATAGTGGAAACACTGTAGTGGACAGAATAAAGTGGAGAGTATAGTGGAAAGAATAAATTGGACAGAGAATAGTGGAAAGACTAAAGTGGACAGACTATAGTGGAAAGACTATAGTGGAGAGACTGTAGTGGACAGAATAAAGTGGAGACTATAGTGGAAAGACTAAAGTGGATATACTAAAGTGGACAGAGAATAGTGGATAGACTAAAGTGGACAGACTATAGTGGAAAGACTATAGTGGAAAGACTCTAGTGGACAGAATAAAGTGGAGACTATAGTGGAAAGACTAAAGTGGACAGAGAATAGTGGAAAGACTAAAGTGGACAGACTATAGTGGAAAGACTAAAGTGGACAGACTAAAGTGGACAGACTATAGTGGAAATACTGTAGTGGACAGAATAAAGTGGAGAGTATAGTGGAAAGAATAAAGTGGACAGAGAATAGTGGAAAGACTAAAGTGGACAGACTATAGTGGAAAGACTATAGTGAAGCGACTGTAGTGGACAGAATAAAGTGGAGACTATAGTGGAAAGACTAAAGTGGATAGAGAATAGTGGAAAGACTAAAGTGGACAGACTATAGTGGAAAGACTAAAGTGGACAGACTAAAATGGAAAGACTAAAGTGGAAAGACTAAAGTGGACAGACTATAGTGGAAAGACTAAAGTGGACAGACTAAAATGGAAAGACTAAAGGAAAGACTAAAGTGGACAGACTATAGTGGAAACACTGTAGTGGACAGAATAAAGTGGAGACTGTAGTGGAAAGACTAAAGTGGAAATACTAAAGTGGACAGAGAATAGTGGAAAGACTAAAGTGGAAAGACTAAAGTGTACAGACTATAGTGGAAAGATTATAGTGGGAAGACTGTAGTGGACAGAATAAAGTGGAGACTATAGTGGAAAGACTAAAGTGAACAGAGAATAGTGGAAAGACTAAAGTGGACAGAAAATAGTGGAAAGACTTTAGTGGACAGAATAAAGTTGAGACTATAGTGGAAAGACTAAAGTGGAAAGACTAAAGTGGACAGACTATAGTGGAAAGACTGAAGTGGACAGACTAAAGTGGAAAAACTAAAGTGGAAAGACTAAAGTGGACAGACTATAGTGGAAAGACTATAGTGGAAAAACTGTAGTGGACAGAATAAAGTGGAGACTATAGTGGAAAGACTAAAGTGAAAAAAATAAAGTAGACAGACTATAGTGGAAAGACTGAAGTTGAAAGACTCAGTGGACAGACTAAAGTGTACACCTTGAAGTGGAAAGAATAAAGTGGAAAGACTAAAGTGGAAAGACTAAAGTGGACAGACTATAGTGGAAAGACTAAAGTGGACAGACTAAAGTGGAAAAACTAAAGTGGAAAGACTAAAGTGGACAGACTATAGTGGAAAGACTATAGTGGAAAGACAGTAGTGGACAGAATAAAGTGGAGACTATAGTGGAAAGACTAAAGTGGACAGACTATAGTGGAAAGACTATAGTGGAAAGACTGTAGTGGGCAGAAGAAAGTGGAGACTATAGTGGAAAGACTAAAGTGGACAGAGAATAGTGGAAAGACTAAAGTTGACAGACTATAGTGGAAAGACTAAAGTGGACAGACTAAAGTGGAAAGACTAAAGTGGAAAGACTAAAGTGGACAGAATAAAGAGGAAAGACTATAGTGGAAAGACTGTAGTGGACAGAATAAAGTGTAGACTATAGTGGAAAGACTAAAGTGGACAGAGAATAGTGGAAAGACTAAAGTGGACAGACTATAATGGAAAGACTATAGTGGAGAGACTGTAGTGGACAGAATAAAGTGGAGACTATAGTGGAAAGACTAAAGTGGAAAGACTAAAGTGTACAGAGAATAGTGGAAAGACTAAAGTGGAAAGACTGTAGTGGACAGAATAAAGTGGAAAGACTAAAGTGGACAGACTATAGTGGAAAAACTATAGTGGAAAGACTGTAGTGGACAGAATAAAGTGGAGACTATAGTTGAAAGACTAAAGTGGACAGAGAATAGTGGAAAGACTAAGTGGACAGACTATACTGGAAAGACTAAAGTGGACAGACAAAATGGAAAGACTAAAGTGGAAAGACTAAAGTGGACAGAGAATAGTGGAAAGACTAAAGTGGACAGACTATTGTGGAAAGACTGTAGTGGAGAGACTGTGTGGACAGAATAAAGTGGAGACTATAGTGGAAAGACTAAAGTGGAAATACTAAAGTGGACAGAGAATAGTGGAAAGACTAAAGTGGAAAGACTATAGTGGAAAGACTAAAGTGGACAGACTAAAGTGGACAGACTATAGTGGAAATACTGTAGTGGACAGAATAAAGTGGAGAGTATAGTGGAAAGAATAAAGTGGACAGAGAATAGTGGAAAGACTAAAGTGGACAGACTATAGTGGAAAGACTAAAGTGGACAGACTAAAGTGGACAGACTATAGTGGAAATACTGTAGTGGACAGAATAAAGTGGAGAGTATAGTGGAAAGACTAAAGTGGACAGAGAATAGTGGAAAGACTAAAGTGGACAGACTATAGTGGAAAGACTATAGTGGAGGGACTGTAGTGGAAAGAATAAAGTGGAGACTATAGTGGAAAGACTAAAGTGGATAGAGAATAGTGGAAAGACTAAAGTGGACAGACTATAGTGGAAAGACTAAAGTGGACAGACTAAAATGGAAAGACTAAATTGGAAAGACTAAAGTGGAAAGACTATAGTGGAAACACTGTAGTGGACAGAATAAAGTGGAGAGTATAGTGGAAAGAATAAAGTGGACAGAGAATAGTGGAAAGACTAAAGTGGACAGACTATAGCGGAAAGACTATAGTGGAGAGACTGTAGTGGACAGAATAAAGTGGAGAGTATAGTGGAAAGAATAAATTGGACAGAGAATAGTGGAAAGACTAAAGTGGACAGACTATAGTGGAAAGACTATAGTGGAGAGTCTGTAGTGGACAGAATAAAGTGGAGACTATAGTGGAAAGACTAAAGTGGATATACTAAAGTGGACAGAGAATAGTGGATAGACTAAAGTGGACAGACTATAGTGGAAAGACTATAGTGGAAAGACTAAAGTGGAAAGACTAGAGTGGACAGAGGATAGTGGAAAGACCAAAGTGGACAGACTATAGTGGAAAGACTAAAGTGGACAGACTAAAATGGAAAGACTAAAGTGGAAAGACTAAAGTGGACAGACTATAGTGGAAACACTGTAGTGGACAGAATAAAGTGGAGAGTATAGTGGAAAGAATAAATTGGACAGAGAAAGACTAAAGTGGATATACTAAAGTGGACAGAGAATAGTGGATAGACTAAAGTGGACAGACTATAGTGGAAAGACTATAGTGGAAAGACTGTAGTGGACAGAATAAAGTGGAGACTATAGTGGAAAGACTAAAGTGGACAGAGAATAGTGGAAAGACTAAAGTGGACAGACTATAGTGGAAAGACTAAAGTGGACAGACTAAAGTGGACAGACTATAGTGGAAATACTGTAGTGGACAGAATAAAGTGGAGAGTATAGTGGAAAGAATAAAGTGGACAGAGAATAGTGGAAAGACTAAAGTGGACAGACTATAGTGGAAAGACTATAGTGAAGCGACTGTAGTGGACAGAATAAAGTGGAGACTATAGTGGAAAGACTAAAGTGGATAGAGAATAGTGGAAAGACTAAAGTGGACAGACTATAGTGGAAAGACTAAAGTGGACAGACTAAAATGGAAAGACTAAAGTGGAAAGACTAAAGTGGACAGACTATAGTGGACAGACTATAGTGGACAGACTATAGTGGAAAGACTAAAGTGGACAGACTAAAGTGGAAAAACTAAAGTGGAAAGACTAAAGTGGACAGACTATAGTGGAAAGACTAAAGTGGACAGACTAAAGTGGAAAAACTAAAGTGGAAAGACTAAAGTGGACAGACTATAGTGGAAAGACTATAGTGGAAAGACTGTAGTGGACAGAATAAAGTGGAGACTATAGTGGAAAGACTAAAGTGGACAGACTATAGTTGAAAGACTATAGTGGAAAGACTGTAGTGGGCAGAAGAAAGTGGAGACTATAGTGGAAAGACTAAAGTGGACAGAGAATAGTGGAAAGACTAAAGTGGACAGACTATAGTGGAAAGACTAAAGTGGACAGACTAAAGTGGAAAGACTAAAGTGGAAAGACTAAAGTGGACAGAATAAAGAGGAAAGACTATAGTGGAAAGACTGTAGTGGACAGAATAAAGTGTAGACTATAGTGGAAAGACTAAAGTGGACAGAGAATAGTGGAAAGACTAAAGTGGACAGACTATAATGGAAAGACTATAGTGGAGAGACTGTAGTGGACAGAATAAAGTGGAGACTATAGTGGAAAGACTAAAGTGGAAAGACTAAAGTGTACAGAGAATAGTGGAAAGACTAAAGTGGAAAGACTGTAGTGGACAGAATAAAGTGGAAAGACTAAAGTGGACAGACTATAGTGGAAAAACTATAGTGGAAAGACTGTAGTGGACAGAATAAAGTGGAGACTATAGTTGAAAGACTAAAGTGGACAGAGAATAGTGGAAAGACTAAGTGGACAGACTATACTGGAAAGACTAAAGTGGATAGACAAAATGGAAAGACTAAAGTGGAAAGACTAAAGTGGACAGAGAATAGTGGAAAGACTAAAGTGGACAGACTATTGTGGAAAGACTGTAGTGGAGAGACTGTGTGGACAGAATAAAGTGGAGACTATAGTGGAAAGACTAAAGTGGAAATACTAAAGTGGACAGAGAATAGTGGAAAGACTAAAGTGGAAAGACTAAAGTGGACAGACTATAGTGGAAAGATTATAGTGGAAAGACTGTAGTGGACAGAATAAAGTGGAGACTATAGTGGAAAGACTAAAGTGGACAGAGAATAGTGGAAAGACTAAAGTGGACAGACTATAGTGGACAGACTATAGTGGAAAGACTATAGTGGAAAGACTGTAGTGGACAGAATAAAGTGGAGACTATAGTGGAAAGACTAAAGTGGAAAGACTAAAGTGGACAGACTATAGTGGAAAGACTATAGTGGAAAGACTGTAGTGGACAGAATAAAGTGTAGACTATAGTGGAAAGATTAAAGTGGACAGAGAATAGTGGAAAGAATAAAGTGGACAGACTATAGTGGAAAGACTACAGTGGAAAGACTGTAGTGGACAGAATAAAGTGGAGACTATAGTGGAAAGACTAAAGTTGACAGAGAATAGTGGAAAGACTAAAGTGGAAAGACTGTAGTGGACAGAATAAAGTGGAGACTATAGTGTAAAGACTAAAGTGGAAAGACTAAAGTGGACAGACTATAGTGGAAAGACTGAAGTGGAAAGACTAAGTGGACAGACTAAAGTGGAAAGACTATAGTGAAAAAACTAAAGTTGACAGACTATAGTGGAAAGACTAAAGTGGACAGACTGAAGTGGAAAGACTATGGTGGAAAGAATAAAGTGGACAGAGAATAGTGGAAAGACTAAAGTTGACAGACTATAGTGGAAAGACTATAGTGAAGAGACTGTAGTGGACAGAATAAAGTGGAGACTATAGTGGAAAGACTAAAGAGGATAGAGAATAGTGGAAAGACTAAAGTGGACAGACTATAGTGGAAAGACTAAAGTGGACAGACTAAAATGGAAAGACTAAAGTGGAAAGACTAAAGTGGACGGACTATAGTGGAAACACTGTAGTGGACAGAATAAAGTGGGGACTATAGTGGAAAGACTAAAGTGGAAATACTAAAGTGGACAGAGAATAGTGGAAAGACTAAAGTGGAAAGACTAAAGTGGACAGACTATAGTGGAAAGATTATAGTGGAAAGACTGTAGTGGACAGAATAAAGTGGGGACTATAGTGGAAAGACTAAAGTGAACAGAGAATAGTGGAAAGACTAAAGTGGACAGACTATAGTGGAAAGACTGTAGTGGACAGAATAAAGTGGAGACTATAGTGGAAAGACTAAAGTGGAAAGACTAAAGTGGACAGACTATAGTGGAAAGACTGAAGTGGACAGACTAAAGTGGAAAAACTAAAGTGGAAAGACTAAAGTGGACAGACTATAGTGGAAAGACTATAGTGGAAAGACTGTAGTGGACAGAATAAAGTGTAGACTATAGTGGAAAGACTAAAGTGGACAGAGAATAGTGGAAAGAATAAAGTGGACAGACTATAGTGGAAAGACTACAGTGGAAAGACTGTAGTGGACAGAATAAAGTGGAGACTATAGTGTAAAGACTAAAGTGGAAAGACTAAAGTGGACAGACTATAGTGGAAAGACTGAAGTGGAAAGACTAAGTGGACAGACTAAAGTGGAAAGACTATAGTGAAAAAACTAAAGTGGACAGACTATAGTGGAAAGACTAAAGTGGACAGACTGAAGTGGAAAGACTATAGTGGAAAGACTAAAGTGGAAAGAATGTAGTGGACAAAATAAAGTGGAGACTATAGGGGAAAGACTAAAGTGGACAGAGAATAGTGGAAAGACTAAAGTGGACAGACTATAGTGGAAAGACTGTAGTGGACGGAATAAAGTGGAGACTATAGTGGAAAGACTAAAGTGGACAGAGAATAGTGGAAAGACTAAAGTGGAAAGACTGTAGTGGACAGAATAAAGTGGAGAGTATAGTGGATAGACTAAAGTGGAAAGACTAAAGTGGACAGACTATAGTGGAAAGACTATAGTGGAAAGACTGTAGTGGACAGAATAAAATGGAGACTATAGTGGAAAGCCTAATGTGGACAGAGAATAGTGGAAAGACTAAAGTTGACAGACTATAGTGGAAAGATTATAGTGGAAAGACTATAGTGGAAGGACTGTAGTGGACAGAATAAAGTGGAGACTATAGTGGAAAGACTAAAGTGGAAATACTAAAGTGGAAATACTAAAGTGGACAGAGAATAGTGGAAAGACTAAAGTGGAAAGACTAAAGTGGACAGACTATAGTGGAAAGATTATAGTGGAAAGACTGTAGTGGACAGAATAAAGTGGAGACTATAGTGGAAAGACTAAAGTGGACAGAGAATAGTGGAAAGACTAAAGTGGACAGACTATAGTGGAAAGACTATAGTGGAAAGACTGTAGTGGACAGAATAAAGTGGAGACTATAGTGGAAAGACTAAAGTGGAAAGACTAAAGTGGACAGACTATAGTGGAAAGACTATAGTGGAAAGACTGTAGTGGACAGAATAAAGTGTAGACTATAGTGGAAAGACTAAAGTGGACAGAGAATAGTAGAAAGAATAAAGTGGACAGACTATAGTGGAAAGACTACAGTGGAAAGACTGTAGTGGACAGAATAAAGTGGAGACTATAGTGGAAAGACTAAAGTGGACAGAGAATAGTGGAAAGACTAAAGTGGAAAGACTGTAGTGGACAGAATAAAGTGGAGACTATAGTGTAAAGACTAAAGTGGAAAGACTAAAGTGGACAGACTATAGTGGAAAGACTGAAGTGGAAAGACTAAGTGGACAGACTAAAGTGGAAAGACTATAGTGAAAAAACTAAAGTTGACAGACTATAGTGGAAAGACTAAAGTGGACAGACTGAAGTGGAAAGACTATAATGGAAAGAATAAAGTGGACAGAGAATAGTGAAAAGACTAAAGTGGACAGACTATAGTGGAAAGACTATAGTGAAGAGACTGTAGTGGACAGAATAAAGTGGAGATTATAGTGGAAAGACTAAAGAGGATAGAGAATAGTGGAAAGACTAAAATGGACAGACTATAGTGGAAAGACTAAAGTGGACCGACTAAAATGGAAAGACTAAAGTGGAAAGACTAAAGTGGACAGACTATAGTGGAAACACTGTAGTGGACAGAATAAAGTGGAGACTATAGTGGAAAGACTAAAGTGGAAATACTAAAGTGGACAGAGAATAGTGGAAAGACTAAAGTGGAAAGACTAAAGTGGACAGACTATAGTGGAAAGATTATAGTGGAAAGACTGTAGTGGACAGAATAAAGTGGAGACTATAGTGGAAAGACTAAAGTGAACAGAATAGTGGAAAGACTAAAGTGGACAGACTGTAGTGGAAAGACTGTAGTGGACAGAATAAAGTGGAGACTATAGTGGAAAGACTAAAGTGGAAAGACTAAAGTGGACAGACTATAGTGGAAAGACTGAAGTGGACAGACTAAAGTGGAAAAACTAAAGTGGAAAGACTAAAGTGGACAGACTATAGTGGAAAGACTATAGTGGAAAGACTGTAGTGGACAGAATAAAGTGTAGACTATAGTGGAAAGACAAAAGTGGACAGAGAATAGTGGAAAGAATAAAGTGGACAGACTATAGTGGAAAGACTACAGTGGAAAGACTGTAGTGGACAGAATAAAGTGGAGACTATTGTGTAAAGACTAAAGTGGAAAGACTAAAGTGGACAGACTATAGTGGAAAGACTGAAGTGGAAAGACTAAGTGGACAGACTAAAGTGGAAAGACTATAGTGAAAAAACTAAAGTGGACAGACTATAGTGGAAAGACTAAAGTGGACAGACTGAAGTGGAAAGACTATAGTGGAAAGACTAAAGTGGAAAGAATGTAGTGGACAAAATAAAGTGGAGAGTATAGTGGATAGACTAAAGTGGAAAGACTAAAGTGGTCAGACTATAGTGGAAAGACTAAAGTGGACAGACTATAGTGGAAAGACTGTAGTGGACGGAATAGAGTGGAGACTATAGTGGAAAGACTAAAGTGGACAGAGAATAGTGGAAAGACTAAAGTGGAAAGACTGTAGTGGACAGAATAAAGTGGAGAGTATAGTGGATAGACTAAAGTGGAAAGACTAAAGTGGACAGACTATAGTGGAAAGACTATAGTGGAAAGACTGTAGTGGACAGAATAAAATGGAGACTATAGTGGAAAGCCTAATGTGGACAGAGAATAGTGGAAAGACTAAAGTTGACAGACTATAGTGGAAAGACTATAGTGGAAAGACTATAGTGGAAGGACTGTAGTGGACAGAATAAAGTGGAGACTGTAGTGGAAAGACTAAAGTGGACAGAGAATAGTGGAAAGACTAAAGTGGACAGAGAATAGTGGAAAGACTAAAGTGGACGGACTATAGTGGAAAGACTATAGTGGAAAAACTGTAGTGGACAGAATAAAGTGGAGACTATAGTGGAAAGACTAAAGTGAAAAAAATAAAGTAGACAGACTATAGTGGAAAGACTGAAGTTGAAAGACTCAGTGGACAGACTAAAGTGTACACCTTGAAGTGGAAAGAATAAAGTGGAAAGACTAAAGTGGAAAGACTAAAGTGGACAGACTATAGTGGAAAGACTAAAGTGGACAGACTAAAGTGGAAAAACTAAAGTGGAAAGACTAAAGTGGACAGACTATAGTGGAAAGACTATAGTGGAAAGACTGTAGTGGACAGAATAAAGTGGAGACTATAGTGAAAAGACTAAAGTGGACAGACTATAGTGGAAAGACTATAGTGGAAAGACTGTAGTGGGCAGAATAAAGTGGAGACCGAAGTCCTGTACTAGGCATTTTACACGGTCAATCGGTCTTCCAAAGCTAAGCCTGCCACCTGTAAATTCGACTGACCGGTACTTGTCTTCATTTGTACCTTATTTTGTACGTAACTTTAATTCCTGAGGCTGTTTTTTAAGTGTGTTGTAAATAAGTATATTAACATGTAATTGACTATCCGAAGCTAGCGTGTTTCTTATGCTATTATGGAGAATAAAGGAATCATTATTATTATTATTAATAAAGTGTAGACTATAGTGGAAAGACTAAAGTGGACAGAGAATAGTGGAAAGAATAAAGTGGACAGACTATAGTGGAAAGACTACAGTGGAAAGACTGTAGTGGACAGAATAAAGTGGAGACTATAGTGTAAAGACTAAAGTGGAAAGACTAAAGTGGACAGACTATAGTGGAAAGACTGAAGTGGAAAGACTAAGTGGACAGACTAAAGTGGAAAGACTATAGTGAAAAAACTAAAGTGGACAGACTATAGTGGAAAGACTAAAGTGGACAGACTGAAGTGGAAAGACTATAGTGGAAAGACTAAAGTGGAAAGAATGTAGTGGACAAAATAAAGTGGAGACTATAGGGGAAAGACTAAAGTGGACAGAGAATAGTGGAAAGACTAAAGTGGACAGACTATAGTGGAAAGACTGTAGTGGACGGAATAAAGTGGAGACTATAGTGGAAAGACTAAAGTGGACAGAGAATAGTGGAAAGACTAAAGTGGAAAGACTGTAGTGGACAGAATAAAGTGGAGAGTATAGTGGATAGACTAAAGTGGAAAGACTAAAGTGGACAGACTATAGTGGAAAGACTATAGTGGAAAGACTGTAGTGGACAGAATAAAATGGAGACTATAGTGGAAAGCCTAATGTGGACAGAGAATAGTGGAAAGACTAAAGTTGACAGACTATAGTGGAAAGACTATAGTGGAAAGACTATAGTGGAAGGACTGTAGTGGACAGAATAAAGTGGAGACTGTAGTGGAAAGACTAAAGTGGACAGAGAATAGTGGAAAGACTAAAGTGGACAGAGAATAGTGGAAAGACTAAAGTGGACAGACTATAGTGGAAAGACTATAGTGGAAAAACTGTAGTGGACAGAATAAAGTGGAGACTATAGTGGAAAGACTAAAGTGAAAAAAATAAAGTAGACAGACTATAGTGGAAAGACTGAAGTTGAAAGACTCAGTGGACAGACTAAAGTGTACACCTTGAAGTGGAAAGAATAAAGTGGAAAGACTAAAGTGGAAAGACTAAAGTGGACAGACTATAGTGGAAAGACTAAAGTGGACAGACTAAAGTGGAAAAACTAAAGTGGAAAGACTAAAGTGGACAGACTATAGTGGAAAGACTATAGTGGAGAGACTGTAGTGGACAGAATAAAGTGGAGACTATAGTGGAAAGACTAAAGTGGAAAGACTAAAGTGGACAGACTATAGTGGAAAGACTAAAGTGGAAAGACTAAAGTGGAAAGACTAAAGTGGAAAGACTAAAGTGGACAGACTATAGTGGAAAGACTGTAGTGGACAGAATAAAGTGGAGAGTATAGTGGAAAGAATAAAGTGGACAGAGAATAGTGGAAAGACTAAAGTGGACAGACTATAGTGGAAAGACTATAGTGGAGAGACTATAGTGGACAGAGAATAGTGGAAAGACTAAAGTGGAAAGACTGTAGTGGACAGAATAAAGAGGAAAGACTATAGTGGAAAGACTGTAGTGGACAGAATAAAGTGTAGACTATAGTGGAAAGACTAAAGTGGACAGAGAATAGTGGAAAGACTAAAGTGGACAGACTATAATGGAAAGACTATAGTGGAGAGACTGTAGTGGACAGAATAAAGTGGAGACTATAGTGGAAAGACTAAAGTGGAAAGACTAAAGTGTACAGAGAATAGTGGAAAGACTAAAGTGGAAAGACTGTAGTGGACAGAATAAAGTGGAAAGACTAAAGTGGACAGACTATAGTGGAAAGACTGTAGTGGACAGAATAAAGTGGAGACTATAGTTGAAAGACTAAAGTGGACAGAGAATAGTGGAAAGACTAAGTGGACAGACTATACTGGAAAGACTAGAGTGGACAGACAAAATGGAAAGACTAAAGTGGAAAGACTAAAGTGGACAGAGAATAGTGGAAAGACTAAAGTGGACAGACTATTGTGGAAAGACTGTAGTGGAGAGACTGTGTGGACAGAATAAAGTGGAGACTATAGTGGAAAGACTAAAGTGGAAATACTAAAGTGGACAGAGAATAGTGGAAAGACTAAAGTGGAAAGACTAAAGTGGACAGACTATAGTGGAAAGATTATAGTGGAAAGACTGTAGTGGACAGAATAAAGTGGAGACTATAGTGGAAAGACTAAAGTGGACAGAGAATAGTGGAAAGACTAAAGTGGACAGACTATAGTGGAAAGACTATAGTGGAAAGACTGTAGTGGACAGAATAAAGTGGAGACTATAGTGGAAAGACTAAAGTGGAAAGACTAAAGTGGACAGACTATAGTGGAAAGACTATAGTGGAAAGACTGTAGTGGACAGAATAAAGTGTAGACTATAGTGGAAAGACTAAAGTGGACAGAGAATAGTGGAAAGAATAAAGTGGACAGACTATAGTGGAAAGACTACAGTGGAAAGACTGTAGTGGACAGAATAAAGTGGAGACTATAGTGGAAAGACTAAAGTGGACAGAGAATAGTGGAAAGACTAAAGTGGAAAGACTGTAGTGGACAGAATAAAGTGGAGACTATAGTGTAAAGACTAAAGTGGAAAGACTAAAGTGGACAGACTATAGTGGAAAGACTGAAGTGGAAAGACTAAGTGGACAGACTAAAGTGGAAAGACTATAGTGAAAAAACTAAAGTTGACAGACTATAGAGGAAAGACTAAAGTGGACAGACTGAAGTGGAAAGACTATAGTGGAAAGAATAAAGTGGACAGAGAATAGTGGAAAGACTAAAGTGGACAGACTATAGTGGAAAGACTATAGTGAAGAGACTGTAGTGGACAGAATAAAGTGGAGACTATAGTGGAAAGACTAAAGAGGATAGAGAATAGTGGAAAGACTAAAGTGGACAGACTATAGTGGAAAGACTAAAGTGGACAGACTAAAATGGAAAGACTAAAATGGAAAGACTAAAGTGGAAAGACTAAAGTGGACAGACTATAGTGGAAACACTGTAGTGGACAGAATAAAGTGGAGACTATCGTGGAAAGACTAAAGTGGAAATACTAAAGTGGACAGAGAATAGTGGAAAGACTAAAGTGGAAAGACTAAAGTGGACAGACTATAGTGGAAAGATTATAGTGGAAAGACTGTAGTGGACAGAATAAAGTGGAGACTATAGTGGAAAGACTAAAGTGAACAGAATAGTGGAAAGACTAAAGTGGACAGACTATAGTGGAAAGACTGTAGTGGACAGAATAAAGTGGAGACTATAGTGGAAAGACTAAAGTGGAAAGACTAAAGTGGACAGACTATAGTGGAAAGACTGAAGTGGACAGACTAAAGTGGAAAAACTAAAGTGGAAAGACTAAAGTGGACAGACTATAGTGGAAAGACTATAGTGGAAAGACTGTAGTGGACAGAATAAAGTGTAGACTATAGTGGAAAGACAAAAGTGGACAGAGAATAGTGGAAAGAATAAAGTGGACAGACTATAGTGGAAAGACTACAGTGGAAAGACTGTAGTGGACAGAATAAAGTGGAGACTATAGTGTAAAGACTAAAGTGGAAAGACTAAAGTGGACAGACTATAGTGGAAAGACTGAAGTGGAAAGACTAAGTGGACAGACTAAAGTGGAAAGACTATAGTGAAAAAACTAAAGTGGACAGACTATAGTGGAAAGACTAAAGTGGACAGACTGAAGTGGAAAGACTATAGTGGAAAGACTAAAGTGGAAAGAATGTAGTGGACAAAATAAAGTGGAGACTATAGGGGAAAGACTAAAGTGGACAGAGAATAGTGGAAAGACTAAAGTGGACAGACTATAGTGGAAAGACTGTAGTGGACGGAATAAAGTGGAGACTATAGTGGAAAGACTAAAGTGGACAGAGAATAGTGGAAAGACTAAAGTGGAAAGACTGTAGTGGACAGAATAAAGTGGGGAGTATAGTGGATAGACTAAAGTGGAAAGACTAAAGTGGACAGACTATAGTGGAAAGACTATAGTGGAAAGACTGTAGTGGACAGAATAAAATGGAGACTATAGTGGAAAGCCTAATGTGGACAGAGAATAGTGGAAAGACTAAAGTTGACAGACTATAGTGGAAAGACTATAGTGGAAAGACTATAGTGGAAGGACTGTAGTGGACAGAATAAAGTGGAGACTGTAGTGGAAAGACTAAAGTGGACAGAGAATAGTGGAAAGACTAAAGTGGACAGAGAATAGTGGAAAGACTAAAGTGGACAGACTATAGTGGAAAGACTATAGTGGAAAAACTGTAGTGGACAGAATAAAGTGGAGACTATAGTGGAAAGACTAAAGTGAAAAAAATAAAGTAGACAGACTATAGTGGAAAGACTGAAGTTGAAAGACTCAGTGGACAGACTAAAGTGTACACCTTGAAGTGGAAAGAATAAAGTGGAAAGACTAAAGTGGAAAGACTAAAGTGGACAGACTATAGTGGAAAGACTAAAGTGGACAGACTAAAGTGGAAAAACTAAAGTTGAAAGACTAAAGTGGACAGACTATAGTGGAAAGACTATAGTGGAAAGACTGTAGTGGACAGAATAAAGTGGAGACTATAGTGGAAAGACTAAAGTGGACAGACTATAGTGGAAAGACTATAGTGGAAAGACTGTAGTGGGCAGAATAAAGTGGAGACTATAGTGGAAAGACTAAAGTGGACAGAGAATAGTGGAAAGACTAAAGTGGACAGACTATAGTGGAAAGACTAAAGTGGACAGACTAAAGTGGAAAGACTAAAGTGGAAAGACTAAATTGGACAGACTATACTGGAAAGACTGTAGTGGACAGAATAAAGTGGAAAGACTATAGTGGAAAGACTGTAGTGGACAGAATAAAGTGGAGACTATAGTGGAAAGACTAAAGTGGACAGAGAATAGTGGAAAGACTAAAGTGGACAGACTATAGTGGAAAGACTAAAGTGGACAGACTAAAGTGGACAGACTATAGTGGAAATACTGTAGTGGACAGAATAAAGTGGAGAGTATAGTGGAAAGAATAAAGTGGACAGAGAATAGTGGAAAGACTAAAGTGGACAGACTATAGTGGAAAGAGTATAGTGAAGCGACTGTAGTGGACAGAATAAAGTGGAGACTATAGTGGAAAGACTAAAGTGGATAGAGAATAGTGGAAAGACTAAAGTGGACAGACTATAGTGGAAAGACTAAAGTGGACAGACTAAAATGGAAAGACTAAAGTGGAAAGACTAAAATGGACAGACTATAGTGGAAAGACTAAAGTGGACAGACTAAAATGGAAAGACTAAAGTGGAAAGACTAAAGTGGACAGACTATAGTGGAAACACTGTAGTGGACAGAATAAAGTGGAGACTGTAGTGGAAAGACTAAAGTGGAAATACTAAAGTGGACAGAGAATAGTGGAAAGACTAAAGTGGAAAGACTAAAGTGGAAAGACTAAAGTGGACAGACTATAGTGGAAAGATTATAGTGGAAAGACTGTAGTGGACAGAATAAAGTGGAGACTATAGTGGAAAGACTAAAATGAACAGAGAATAGTGGAAAGACTAAAGTGGACAGACTATAGTGGAAAGACTTTAGTGGACAGAATAAAGTGGAGACTATAGTGGAAAGACTAAAGTGGAAAGACTAAAGTGGACAGACTATAGTGGAAAGACTGAAGTGGACAGACTAAAGTGGAAAAACTAAAGTGGAAAGACTAAAGTGGACAGACTATAGTGGAAAGACTATAGTGGAAAGACTGTAGTGGACAGAAGAAAGTGTAGACTATAGTGGAAAGACTAAAGTGGACAGAGAATAGTGGAAAGAATAAAGTGGACAGACTATAGTGGAAAGACTACAGTGGAAAGACTGTAGTGGACAGAATAAAGTGGAGACTATAGTGGAAAGACTAAAGTGGACAGAGAATAGTGGAAAGACTAAAGTGGAAAGACTGTAGTGGACAGAATAAAGTGGAGACTATAGTGGAAAGACTAAAGTGGAAAGACTAAAGTGGACAGACTATAGTGGAAAGACTGAAGTGGAAAGACTAAGTGGACAGACTAAAGTGGAAAGACTATAGTGAAAAAACTAAAGTGGACAGACTATAGTGGAAAGACTAAAGTGGACAGACTGAAGTGGAAAGACTATAGTGGAAAGACTAAAGTGGAAAGAATGTAGTGGACAGAATAAAGTGGAGACTATAGGGGAAAGACTAAAGTGGACAGAGAATAGTGGAAAGACTAAAGTGGACAGACTATAGTGAAAAGACTATAGTGGAAAGACTGTAGTGGACGGAATAAAGTGGAGACTATAGTGGAAAGACTAAAGTGGAAAGACTAAAGTGGACAGAGAAGAGTGGAAAGACTAAAGTGGAAAGACTGTAGTGGACAGAATAAAGTGGAGAGTGTAGTGGATAGACTAAAGTGGAAAGACTAAAGTGGACAGACTATAGTGGAAAGACTATAGTGGAAAGACTGTAGTGGACAGAATAAAAAGGAGACTATAGTGGAAAGCCTAAAGTGGACAGAGAATAGTGCAAAGACTAAAGTTGACAGACTATAGTGGAAAGACTATAGTGGAAAGACTATAGTGGAAAGACTGTAGTGGACAGAATAAAGTGGAGACTATAGTGGAAAGACTAAAGTGGACAGAGAATAGTGGAAAGACTAAAGTGGACAGACAATAGTGGAAAGACTATAGTGGAAAAACTGTAGTGGACAGAATAAAGTGGAGACTATAGTGGAAAGACTAAAGTGGAAAAACTAAAGTGGACAGACTATAGTGGAAAGACTGAAGTTGAAAGACTCAGTGGACAGACTAAAGTGTACACACTGAAGTGGAAAGAATAAAGTGGAAAGACTAAAGTGGAAAGACTAAAGTGGACAGACTATAGTGGAAAGACTAAAGTGGACAGACTATAGTGGAAAGACTATAGTGGAAAGACTGTGGTGGACAGAATAAAGTGGAGACTATAGTGGAAAGACTAAAGTGGACAGACTATAGTGGAAAAACTATAGTGGAAAGACTGTAGTGGCCAGAATAAAGTGGAGACTATAGTGGAAAGACTAAAGTGGACAGAGAATAGTGGAAAGACTAAAGTGGACAGACTATAGTGGAAAGACTAAAGTGGACAGACTAAAGTGGAAAGACTAAAGTGGAAAGACTAAAGTGGACAGACTATACTGGAAAGACTGTAGTGGACAGAATAAAGTGGAAAGACTATGGTGGAAAGACTGTAGGGGACAGAATAAAGTGGAGACTATAGTGGAAAGACTAAAGTGGACAGAGAATAGTGGAAAGACTAAAGTGGACAGACTATAGTGGAAAGACTAAAGTGGACAGACTAAAGTGGACAGACTATAGTGGAAATACTGTAGTGGACAGAATAAAGTGGAGAGTATAGTGGAAAGACTAAAGTGGACAGAGAATAGTGGAAAGACTAAAGTGGACAGACTATAGTGGAAAGACTATAGTGGAGGGACTGTAGTGGACAGAATAAAGTGGAGACTATAGTGGAAAGACTAAAGTGGATAGAGAATAGTGGAAAGACTAAAGTGGACAGACTATAGTGGAAAGACTAAAGTGGACAGACTAAAATGGAAAGACTAAATTGGAAAGACTAAAGTGGAAAGACTATAGTGGAAACACTGTAGTGGACAGAATAAAGTGGAGAGTATAGTGGAAAGAATAAAGTGGACAGAGAATAGTGGAAAGACTAAAGTGGACAGACTATAGCGGAAAGACTATAGTGGAGAGACTGTAGTGGACAGAATAAAGTGGAGAGTATAGTGGAAAGAATAAATTGGACAGAGAATAGTGGAAAGACTAAAGTGGACAGACTATAGTGGAAAGACTATAGTGGAGAGACTGTAGTGGACAGAATAAAGTGGAGACTATAGTGGAAAGACTAAAGTGGATATACTAAAGTGGACAGAGAATAGTGGATAAACTAAAGTGGACAGACTATAGTGGAAAGACTATAGTGGAAAGACTAAAGTGGAAAGACTCGAGTGGACAGAGGATAGTGGAAAGACTAAAGTGGACAGACTATAGTGGAAAGACTAAAGTGGACAGACTAAAATGGAAAGACTAAAGTGGAAAGACTAAAGTGGACAGACTATAGTGGAAACACTGTAGTGGACAGAATAAAGTGGAGAGTATAGTGGAAAGAATAAATTGGACAGAGAATAGTGGAAAGACTAAAGTGGAGAGACTATAGTGGAAAGACTATAGTGGAGAGACTGTAGTGGACAGAATAAAGTGAGTGGAAAGACTAAAGTGGATATACTAAAGTGGACAGAGAATAGTGGATAGACTAAAGTGGACAGACTATAGTGGAAAGACTATAGTGGAAAGACTGTAGTGGACAGAATAAAGTGGAGACTATAGTGGAAAGACTAAAGTGGACAGAGAATAGTGGAAAGACTAAAGTGGACAGACTATAGTGGAAAGACTAAAGTGGACAGACTAAAGTGGACAGACTATAGTGGAAATACTGTAGTGGACAGAATAAAGTGGAGAGTATAGTGGAAAGAATAAAGTGGACAGAGAATAGTGGAAAGACTAAAGTGGACAGACTATAGTGGAAAGACTATAGTGAAGCGACTGTAGTGGACAGAATAAAGTGGAGACTATAGTGGAAAGACTAAAGTGGATAGAGAATAGTGGAAAGACTAAAGTGGACAGACTATAGTGGAAAGACTAAAGTGGACAGACTAAAATGGAAAGACTAAAGTGGAAAGACTAAAGTGGACAGACTATAGTGGAAAGACTAAAGTGGACAGACTAAAATGGAAAGACTAAAGTGGAAAGACTAAAGTGGACAGACTATAGTGGAAACACTGTAGTGGACAGAATAAAGTGGAGACTGTAGTGGAAAGACTAAAGTGGAAATACTTATGTGGACAGAGAATAGTGGAAAGACTAAAGTGGAAAGACTAAAGTGTACAGACTATAGTGGAAAGATTATAGTGGAAAGACTGTAGTGGACAGAATAAAGTGGAGACTATAGTGGAAAGACTAAAGTGAACAGAGAATAGTGGAAAGACTAAAGTGGACAGACTATAGTGGAAAGACTTTAGTGGACAGAATAAAGTGGAGACTATAGTGGAAAGACTAAAGTGGAAATACTAAAGTGGACAGACTATAGTGGAAAGACTGAAGTGGACAGACTAAAGTGGAAAAACTAAAGTGGAAAGACTAAAGTGGACAGACTATAGTGGAAAGACTGAAGTGGAAAGACTAAGTGGACAGACTAAAGTGGAAAGACTATAGTGAAAAAACTAAAGTGGACAGACTATAGTGGAAAGACTAAAGTGGACAGACTGAAGTGGAAAGACTATAGTGGAAAGACTAAAGTGGAAAGAATGTAGTGGACAGAATAAAGTGGAGACTATAGGGGAAAGACTAAAGTGGACAGAGAATAGTGGAAAGACTAAAGTGGACAGACTATAGTGAAAAGACTATAGTGGAAAGACTGTAGTGGACGGAATAAAGTGGAGACTATAGTGGAAAGACTAAAGTGGAAAGACTAAAGTGGACAGAGAAGAGTGGAAAGACTAAAGTGGAAAGACTGTAGTGGACAGAATAAAGTGGAGAGTGTAGTGGATAGACTAAAGTGGAAAGACTAAAGTGGACAGACTATAGTGGAAAGACTATAGTGGAAAGACTGTAGTGGACAGAATAAAAAGGAGACTATAGTGGAAAGCCTAAAGTGGACAGAGAATAGTGCAAAGACTAAAGTTGACAGACTATAGTGGAAAGACTATAGTGGAAAGACTATAGTGGAAAGACTGTAGTGGACAGAATAAAGTGGAGACTATAGTGGAAAGACTAAAGTGGACAGAGAATAGTGGAAAGACTAAAGTGGACAGACAATAGTGGAAAGACTATAGTGGAAAAACTGTAGTGGACAGAATAAAGTGGAGACTATAGTGGAAAGACTAAAGTGGAAAAACTAAAGTGGACAGACTATAGTGGAAAGACTGAAGTTGAAAGACTCAGTGGACAGACTAAAGTGTACACACTGAAGTGGAAAGAATAAAGTGGAAAGACTAAAGTGGAAAGACTAAAGTGGACAGACTATAGTGGAAAGACTAAAGTGGACAGACTATAGTGGAAAGACTATAGTGGAAAGACTGTGGTGGACAGAATAAAGTGGAGACTATAGTGGAAAGACTAAAGTGGACAGACTATAGTGGAAAAACTATAGTGGAAAGACTGTAGTGGCCAGAATAAAGTGGAGACTATAGTGGAAAGACTAAAGTGGACAGAGAATAGTGGAAAGACTAAAGTGGACAGACTATAGTGGAAAGACTAAAGTGGACAGACTAAAGTGGAAAGACTAAAGTGGAAAGACTAAAGTGGACAGACTATACTGGAAAGACTGTAGTGGACAGAATAAAGTGGAAAGACTATGGTGGAAAGACTGTAGGGGACAGAATAAAGTGGAGACTATAGTGGAAAGACTAAAGTGGACAGAGAATAGTGGAAAGACTAAAGTGGACAGACTATAGTGGAAAGACTAAAGTGGACAGACTAAAGTGGACAGACTATAGTGGAAATACTGTAGTGGACAGAATAAAGTGGAGAGTATAGTGGAAAGACTAAAGTGGACAGAGAATAGTGGAAAGACTAAAGTGGACAGACTATAGTGGAAAGACTATAGTGGAGGGACTGTAGTGGACAGAATAAAGTGGAGACTATAGTGGAAAGACTAAAGTGGATAGAGAATAGTGGAAAGACTAAAGTGGACAGACTATAGTGGAAAGACTAAAGTGGACAGACTAAAATGGAAAGACTAAATTGGAAAGACTAAAGTGGAAAGACTATAGTGGAAACACTGTAGTGGACAGAATAAAGTGGAGAGTATAGTGGAAAGAATAAAGTGGACAGAGAATAGTGGAAAGACTAAAGTGGACAGACTATAGCGGAAAGACTATAGTGGAGAGACTGTAGTGGACAGAATAAAGTGGAGAGTATAGTGGAAAGAATAAATTGGACAGAGAATAGTGGAAAGACTAAAGTGGACAGACTATAGTGGAAAGACTATAGTGGAGAGACTGTAGTGGACAGAATAAAGTGGAGACTATAGTGGAAAGACTAAAGTGGATATACTAAAGTGGACAGAGAATAGTGGATAAACTAAAGTGGACAGACTATAGTGGAAAGACTATAGTGGAAAGACTAAAGTGGAAAGACTCGAGTGGACAGAGGATAGTGGAAAGACTAAAGTGGACAGACTATAGTGGAAAGACTAAAGTGGACAGACTAAAATGGAAAGACTAAAGTGGAAAGACTAAAGTGGACAGACTATAGTGGAAACACTGTAGTGGACAGAATAAAGTGGAGAGTATAGTGGAAAGAATAAATTGGACAGAGAATAGTGGAAAGACTAAAGTGGAGAGACTATAGTGGAAAGACTATAGTGGAGAGACTGTAGTGGACAGAATAAAGTGAGTGGAAAGACTAAAGTGGATATACTAAAGTGGAAAGAGAATAGTGGATAGACTAAAGTGGACAGACTATAGTGGAAAGACTATAGTGGAAAGACTGTAGTGGACAGAATAAAGTGGAGACTATAGTGGAAAGACTAAAGTGGACAGAGAATAGTGGAAAGACTAAAGTGGACAGACTATAGTGGAAAGACTAAAGTGGACAGACTAAAGTGGACAGACTATAGTGGAAATACTGTAGTGGACAGAATAAAGTGGAGAGTATAGTGGAAAGAATAAAGTGGACAGAGAATAGTGGAAAGACTAAAGTGGACAGACTATAGTGGAAAGACTATAGTGAAGCGACTGTAGTGGACAGAATAAAGTGGAGACTATAGTGGAAAGACTAAAGTGGATAGAGAATAGTGGAAAGACTAAAGTGGACAGACTATAGTGGAAAGACTAAAGTGGACAGACTAAAATGGAAAGACTAAAGTGGAAAGACTAAAGTGGACAGACTATAGTGGAAAGACTAAAGTGGACAGACTAAAATGGAAAGACTAAAGTGGAAAGACTAAAGTGGACAGACTATAGTGGAAACACTGTAGTGGACAGAATAAAGTGGAGACTGTAGTGGAAAGACTAAAGTGGAAATACTTATGTGGACAGAGAATAGTGGAAAGACTAAAGTGGAAAGACTAAAGTGTACAGACTATAGTGGAAAGATTATAGTGGAAAGACTGTAGTGGACAGAATAAAGTGGAGACTATAGTGGAAAGACTAAAGTGAACAGAGAATAGTGGAAAGACTAAAGTGGACAGACTATAGTGGAAAGACTTTAGTGGACAGAATAAAGTGGAGACTATAGTGGAAAGACTAAAGTGGAAATACTAAAGTGGACAGACTATAGTGGAAAGACTGAAGTGGACAGACTAAAGTGGAAAAACTAAAGTGGAAAGACTAAAGTGGACAGACTATAGTGGAAAGACTATGGTGGAAAAACTGTAGTGGACAGAATAAAGTGGAGACTATAGTGGAAAGACTAAAGTGAAAAAAATAAAGTAGACAGACTATAGTGGAAAGACTGAAGTTGAAAGACTCAGTGGAAAGACTAAAGTGTACACCTTGAAGTGGAAAGAATAAAGTGGAAAGACTAAAGTGGAAAGACTAAAGTGGACAGGTTATAGTGGAAAGACTAAAGTGGACAGACTAAAGTGGAAAAACTAAAGTGGAAAGACTAAAGTGGACAGACTATAGTGGAAAGACTATAGTGGAAAGACTGTAGTGGACAGAATAAAGTGGAGACTATAGTGGAAAGACTAAAGTGGACAGACTATAGTGGAAAGACTATAGTGGAAAGACTGTAGTGGGCAGAAGAAAGTGGAGACTATAGTGGAAAGACTAAAGTGGACAGAGAATAGTGGAAAGACTAAAGTGGACAGACTATAGTGGAAAGACTAAAGTGGACAGACTAAAGTGGAAAGACTAAAGTGGAAAGACTAAAGTGGACAGACTATACTGGAAAGACTGTAGTGGACAGAATAAAGTGGAAAGACTATAGTGGAGGGACTGTAGTGGACAGAATAAAGTGGAGACTATAGTGGAAAGACTAAAGTGGACAGAGAATAATGGAAAGACTAAAGTGGACAGACTATAGTGGAAAGACTAAAGTGGACAGACTAAAGTGGACAGACTATAGTGGAAATACTGTAGTGGACAGAAAAAAGTGGAGAGTATAGTGGAAAGAATAAAGTGGACAGAGAATAGTGGAAAGACTAAAGTGGACAGACTATAGTGGAAAGACTATAGTGAAGCGACTGTAGTGGACAGAATAAAGTGGAGACTATAGTGGAAAGACTAAAGTGGAAAGACTAAAGTGGACAGACTAAATGGAAAGACTATAGTGAAAAAACTAAAGTGGACAGACTATAGTGGAAAGACTAAAGTGGACAGACTGAAGTGGAAAGACTATAGTGGAAAGACTAAAGTGGAAAGAATGTAGTGGACAGAATAAAGTGGAGACTATAGGGGAAAGACTAAAGTGGACAGAGAATAGTGGAAAGACTAAAGTGGACAGACTATAGTGGAAAGACTATAGTGGAAAGACTGTAGTGGACGGAATAAAGTGGAGACTATAGTGGAAAGACTAAAGTGGAAAGACTAAAGTGGACAGAGAATAGTGGAAAGACTAAAGTGGAAAGACTGTAGTGGACAGAATAAAGTGGAGAGTGTAGTGGATAGACTAAAGTGGAAAGACTAAAGTGGACAGACTATAGTGGAAAGACTATAGTGGAAAGACTGTAGTGGACAGAATAAAAAGGAGACTATAGTGGAAAGCCTAAAGTGGACAGAAAATGGTGCAAAGACTAAAGTTGACAGACTATAGTGGAAAAACTATAGTGGAAAGACTATAGTGGAAAGACTGTAGTGGACAGAATAAAGTGGAGACTATAGTGGAAAGACTAAAGTGGACAGAGAATAGTGGAAAGACTAAAGTGGACAGACAATAGTGGAAAGACTGAAGTGGACAGACTAAAGTGGAAAAACTAAAGTGGAAAGACTAAAGTGGACAGACTATAGTGGAAAGACTATAGTGGAAAGACTGTAGTGGACAGAATAAAGTGTAGACTATAGTGGAAAGACTAAAGTGGACAGAGAATAGTGGAAAGAATAAAGTGGACAGACTATAGTGGAAAGACTACAGTGGAAAGACTGTAGTGGACAGAATAAAGTGGAGACTATAGTGGAAAAACTAAAGTGGACAGAGAATAGTGGAAAGACTAAAGTGGAAAGACTGTCGTGGACAGAATAAAGTGGAGACTATAGTGTAAAGACTAAAGTGGAAAGACTAAAGTGGACAGACTATAGTGGAAAGACTGAAGTGGAAAGACTAAGTGGACAGACTAAATGGAAAGACTATAGTGAAAAAACTAAAGTGGACAGACTATAGTGGAAAGACTAAAGTGGACAGACTGAAGTGGAAAGACTATAGTGGAAAGACTAAAGTGGAAAGAATGTAGTGGACAGAATAAAGTGGAGACTATAGGGGAAAGACTAAAGTGGACAGAGAATAGTGGAAAGACTAAAGTGGACAGACTATAGTGGAAAGACTATAGTGGAAAGACTGTAGTGGACGGAATAAAGTGGAGACTATAGTGGAAAGACTAAAGTGGACAGAGAATAGTGGAAAGACTAAAGTGGAAAGACTGTAGTGGACAGAATAAAGTGGAGAGTGTAGTGGATAGACTAAAGTGGAAAGACTAAAGTGGACAGACTATAGTGGAAAGACTATAGTGGAAAGACTGTAGTGGACAGAATAAAAAGGAGACTATAGTGGAAAGCCTAAAGTGGACAGAGAATAGTGCAAAGACTAAAGTTGACAGACTATAGTGGAAAGACTATAGTGGAAAGACTATAGTGGAAAGACTGTAGTGGACAGAATAAAAAGGAGACTATAGTGGAAAGCCTAAAGTGGACAGAGAATAGTGCAAAGACTAAAGTTGACAGACTATAGTGGAAAGACTATAGTGGAAAGACTAAAGTGGAAATACTAAAGTGGACAGAGAATAGTGGAAAGACTAAAGTGGAAAGACTAAAGTGGACAGACTATAGTGGAAAGATTATAGTGGAAAGACTGTAGTGGACAGAATAAAGTGGAGACTATAGTGGAAAGACTAAAGTGAACAGAGAATAGTGGAAAGACTAAAGTGGACAGACTATAGTGGAAAGACTTTAGTGGACAGAATAAAGTGGAGACTATAGTGGAAAGACTAAAGTGGAAAGACTAAAGTGGACAGACTATAGTGGAAAGACTGAAGTGGACAGACTAAAGTGGAAAAACTAAAGTGGAAAGACTAAAGTGGACAGACTATAGTGGAAAGACTATAGTGGAAAGACTGTAGTGGACAGAATAAAGTGTAGACTATAGTGGAAAGACTAAAGTGGACAGAGAATAGTGGAAAGAATAAAGTGGACAGACTATAGTGGAAAGACTACAGTGGAAAGACTGTAGTGGACAGAATAAAGTGGAGACTATAGTGGAAAAACTAAAGTGGACAGAGAATAGTGGAAAGACTAAAGTGGAAAGACTGTCGTGGACAGAATAAAGTGGAGACTATAGTGTAAAGACTAAAGTGGAAAGACTAAAGTGGACAGACTATAGTGGAAGGACTGAAGTGGAAAGACTAAGTGGACAGACTAAATGGAAAGACTATAGTGAAAAAACTAAAGTGGACAGACTATAGTGGAAAGACTAAAGTGGACAGACTGAAGTGGAAAGACTATAGTGGAAAGACTAAAGTGGAAAGAATGTAGTGGACAGAATAAAGTGGAGACTATAGGGGAAAGACTAAAGTGGACAGAGAATAGTGGAAAGACTAAAGTGGACAGACTATAGTGGAAAGACTATAGTGGAAAGACTGTAGTGGACGGAATAAGGTGGAGACTATAGTGGAAAGACTAAAGTGGAAAGACTAAAGTGGACAGAGAATAGTGGAAAGACTAAAGTGGAAAGACTGTAGTGGACAGAATAAAGTGGAGAGTGTAGTGGATAGACTAAAGTGGAAAGACTAAAGTGGACAGACTATAGTGGAAAGACTATAGTGGAAAGACTGTAGTGGACAGAATAAAAAGGAGACTATAGTGGAAAGCCTAAAGTGGACAGAGAATAGTGCAAAGACTAAAGTTGACAGACTATAGTGGAAAGACTATAGTGGAAAGACTATAGTGGAAAGACTGTAGTGGACAGAATAAAGTGGAGACTATAGTGGAAAGACTAAAGTGGACAGAGAATAGTGGAAAGACTAAAGTGGACAGACAATAGTGGAAAGACGATAGTGGAAAAACTGTAGTGGACAGAATAAAGTGGAGACTATAGTGGAAAGACTAAAGTGGAAAAACTAAAGTGGACAGACTATAGTGGAAAGACTGAAGTTGAAAGACTCAGTGGAAAGACTAAAGTGTACACACTGAAGTGGAAAGAATAAAGTGGAAAGACTAAAGTGGAAAGACTAAAGTGGACAGACTATAGTGGAAAGACTAAAGTGGACAGACTATAGTGGAAAGACTATAGTGGAAAGACTGTGGTGGACAGAATAAAGTGGAGACTATAGTGGAAAGACTAAAGTGGACAAACCATAGTGGAAAAACTATAGTGGAAAGACTGTAGTGGGCAGAATAAAGTGGAGACTATAGTGGAAAGACTAAAGTGGACAGAGAATAGTGGAAAGACTAAAGTGGACAGACTATAGTGGAAAGACTAAAGTGGACAGACTAAAGTGGAAAGACTAAAGTGGAAAGACTAAAATGGACAGACTATACTGGAAAGACTGTAGTGGACAGAATAAAGTGGAAAGACTATGGTGGAAAGACTGTAGGGGACAGAATAAAGTGGAGACTATAGTGGAAAGACTAAAGTGGACAGAGAATAGTGGAAAGACTAAAGTGGACAGACTATAGTGGAAAGACTAAAGTGGACAGACTAAAGTGGACAGACTATAGTGGAAATACTGTAGTGGACAGAATAAAGTGGAGAGAATAGTGGAAAGACTAAAGTGGACAGAGAATAGTGGAAAGACTAAAGTGGACAGACTATAGTGGAAAGACTATAGTGGAGGGACTGTAGTGGACAGAATAAAGTGGAGACTATAGTGGAAAGACTAAAGTGGATAGAGAATAGTGGAAAGACTAAAGTGGACAGACTATAGTGGAAAGACTAAAGTGGACAGACTAAAATGGAAAGACTAAATTGGAAAGACTAAAGTGGACAGACTATAGTGGAAACACTGTAGTGGACAGAATAAAGTGGAGAGTATAGTGGAAAGAATAAAGTGGACAGAGAATAGTGGAAAGACTAAAGTGGACAGACTATAGCGGAAAGACTATATGGAGAGACTGTAGTGGACAGAATAAAGTGGAGAGTATAGTGGAAAGAATAAATTGGACAGAGAATAGTGGAAAGACTATAGTGGACAGACTATAGTGGAAAGACTATAGTGGAGAGACTGTAGTGGACAGAATAAAGTGGAGACTATAGTGGAAAGACTAAAGTGGATATACTAAAGTGGACAGAGAATAGTGGATAGACTAAAGTGGACAGACTATAGTGGAAAGACTAAAGTGGACAGACTAAAGTGGACAGACTATAGTGGAAATACTGTAGTGGACAGAATAAAGTGGAGAGTATAGTGGAAAGAATAAAATGGACAGAGAATAGTGGAAAGACTAAAGTGGACAGACTATAGTGGAAAGACTATAGTGAAGCGACTGTAGTGGACAGAATAAAGTGGAGACTATAGTGGAAAGACTAAAGTGGATAGAGAATAGTGGAAAGACTAAAGTGGACAGACTATAGTGGAAAGACTAAAGTGGACAGACTAAAATGGAAAGACTAAAGTGGAAAGACTAAAGTGGACAGACTATAGTGGAAAGACTAAAGTGGACAGACTAAAATGGAAAGACTAAAGTGGAAAGACTAAAGTGGACAGACTATAGTGGAAACACTGTAGTGGACAGAATAAAGTGGAGACTGTAGTGGAAAGACTAAAGTGGAAATACTAAAGTGGACAGAGAATAGTGGAAAGACTAAAGTGGAAGGACTAAAGTGGACAGACTATAGTGGAAAGATTATAGTGGAAAGACTGTAGTGGACAGAATAAAGTGGAGACTATAGTGGAAAGACTAAAGTGAACAGAGAATAGTGGAAAGACTAAAGTGGACAGACTATAGTGGAAAGACTTTAGTGGACAGAATAAAGTGGAGACTATAGTGGAAAGACTAAAGTGGACAGAGAATAGTGGAAAGACTAAAGTGGACAGACTATAGTGGAAAGACTAAAGTGGACAGACTAAAGTGGACAGACTATAGTGGAAATACTGTAGTGGACAGAATAAAGTGGAGAGTATAGTGGAAAGAATAAAGTGGACAGAGAATAGTGGAAAGACTAAAGTGGACCGACTATAGTGGAAAGACTATAGTGAAGCGACTGTAGTGGACAGAATAAAGTGGAGACTATAGTGGAAAGACTAAAGTGGATAGAGAATAGTGGAAAGACTAAAGTGGACAGACTATAGTGGAAAGACTAAAGTGGACAGACTAAAATGGAAAGACTAAAGTGGAAAGACTAAAGTGGACAGACTATAGTGGAAAGACTAAAGTGGACAGACTAAAATGGAAAGACTAAAGTGGAAAGACTAAAGTGGACAGACTATAGTGGAAACACTGCAGTGGACAGAATAAAGTGGGGACTGTAGTGGAAAGACTAAAGTGGAAATACTAAAGTGGACAGAGAATAGTGGAAAGACTAAAGTGGAAAGACTAAAGTGGACAGACTATAGTGGAAATACTGTAGTGGACAGAATAAAGTGGAGAGTATAGTGGAAAGAATAAAGTGGACAGAGAATAGTGGAAAGACTAAAGTGGACAGACTATAGTGGAAAGACTATAGTGAAGCGACTGTAGTGGACAGAATAAAGTGGAGACTATAGTGGAAAGACTAAAGTGGATAGAGAATAGTGGAAAGACTAAAGTGGACAGACTATAGTGGAAAGACTAAAGTGGACAGACTAAAATGGAAAGACTAAAGTGGAAAGACTAAAGTGGACAGACTATAGTGGAAAGACTAAAGTGGACAGACTAAAATGGAAAGACTAAAGTGGAAAGACTAAAGTGGACAGACTATAGTGGAAACACTGTAGTGGACAGAATAAAGTGGAGACTGTAGTGGAAAGACTAAAGTGGAAATACTAAAGTGGACAGAGAATAGTGGAAAGACTAAAGTGGAAGGACTAAAGTGGACAGACTATAGTGGAAAGATTATAGTGGAAAGACTGTAGTGGACAGAATAAAGTGGAGACTATAGTGGAAAGACTAAAGTGAACAGAGAATAGTGGAAAGACTAAAGTGGACAGACTATAGTGGAAAGACTTTAGTGGACAGAATAAAGTGGAGACTATAGTGGAAAGACTAAAGTGGACAGAGAATAGTGGAAAGACTAAAGTGGACAGACTATAGTGGAAAGACTAAAGTGGACAGACTAAAGTGGACAGACTATAGTGGAAATACTGTAGTGGACAGAATAAAGTGGAGAGTATAGTGGAAAGAATAAAGTGGACAGAGAATAGTGGAAAGACTAAAGTGGACAGACTATAGTGGAAAGACTATAGCGAAGCGACTGTAGTGGACAGAATAAAGTGGAGACTATAGTGGAAAGACTAAAGTGGATAGAGAATAGTGGAAAGACTAAAGTGGACAGACTATAGTGGAAAGACTAAAGTGGACAGACTAAAATGGAAAGACTAAAGTGGAAAGACTAAAGTGGACAGACTATAGTGGAAAGACTAAAGTGGACAGACTAAAATGGAAAGACTAAAGTGGAAAGACTAAAGTGGACAGACTATAGTGGAAACACTGCAGTGGACAGAATAAAGTGGGGACTGTAGTGGAAAGACTAAAGTGGAAATACTAAAGTGGACAGAGAATAGTGGAAAGACTAAAGTGGAAAGACTAAAGTGGACAGACTATAGTGGAAAGATTATAGTGGAAAGACTGTAGTGGACAGAATAAAGTGGAGACTATAGTGGAAAGACTAAAGTGAACAGAGAATAGTGGAAAGACTAAAGTGGACAGACTATAGTGGAAAGACTTTAGTGGACAGAATAAAGTGGAGACTATAGTGGAAAGACTAAAGTGGAAAGACTAAAGTGGACAGACTATAGTGGAAAGACTGAAGTGGACAGACTAAAGTGGAAAAACTAAAGTGGAAAGACTAAAGTGGACAGACTATAGTGGAAAGACTATAGTGGAAAGACTGTAGTGGACAGAATAAAGTGTAGACTATAGTGGAAAGACTAAAGTGGACAGAGAATAGTGGAAAGAATAAAGTGGACAGACTATAGTGGAAAGACTACAGTGGAAAGACTGTAGTGGACAGAATAAAGTGGAGACTATAGTGGAAAGACTAAAGTGGACAGAGAATAGTGGAAAGACTAAAGTGGAAAGACTGTAGTGGACAGAATAAAGTGGAGACTATAGTGTAAAGACTAAAGTGGAAAGACTAAAGTGGACAGACTATAGTGGAAAGACTGAAGTGGAAAGACTAAGTGGACAGACTAAAGTGGAAAGACTATAGTGAAAAAACTAAAGTGGACAGACTATAGTGGAAAGACTAAAGTGGACAGACTGAAGTGGAAAGACTATAGTGGAAAGACTAAAGTGGAAAGAATGTAGTGGACAGAATAAAGTGGAGACTATAGGGGAAAGACTAAAGTGGACAGAGAATAGTGGAAAGACTAAAGTGGACAGACTATAGTGGAAAGACTATAGTGGAAAGTCTGTAGTGGACGGAATAAAGTGGAGACTATAGTGGAAAGACTAAAGTGGAAAGACTAAAGTGGACAGAGAATAGTGGAAAGACTAAAGTGGAAAGACTGTAGTGGACAGAATAAAGTGGAGAGTGTAGTGGATAGACTAAAGTGGAAAGACTAAAGTGGACAGACTATAGTGAAAAGACTATAGTGGAAAGACTGTAGTGGACAGAATAAAAAGGAGACTATAGTGGAAAGCCTAAAGTGGACAGAGAATAGTGCAAAGACTAAAGTTGACAGACTATAGTGGAAAGACTATAGTGGAAAGACTATAGTGGAAAGACTGTAGTGGACAGAATAAAGTGGAGACTATAGTGGAAAGACTAAAGTGGACAGAGAATAGTGGAAAGACTAAAGTGGACAGACAATAGTGGAAAGACTATAGTGGAAAAAACTGTAGTGGACAGAATAAAGTGGAGACTATAGTGGAAAGACTAAAGTGGAAAAACTAAAGTGGACAGACTATAGTGGAAAGACTGAAGTTGAAAGACTCAGTGGACAGACTAAAGTGTACACACTGAAGTGGAAAGAATAAAGTGGAAAGACTAAAGTGGAAAGACTAAAGTGGACAGACTATAGTGGAAAGACTAAAGTGGACAGACTATAGTGGAAAGACTATAGTGGAAATACTGTGGTGGACAGAATAAAGTGGAGACTATAGTGGAAAGACTAAAGTGGACAGACTATAGTGGAAAGACTATAGTGGAAAGACTGTAGTGGGCAGAATAAAGTGGAGACTATAGTGGAAAGACTAAAGTGGACAGAGAATAGTGGAAAGACTAAAGTGGACAGACTATAGTGGAAAGACTAAAGTGGACAGACTAAAGTGGAAAGACTAAAGTGGAAAGACTAAAGTGGACAGACTATACTGGAAAGACTGTAGTGGACAGAATAAAGTGGAACGACTATGGTGGAAAGACTGTAGGGGACAGAATAAAGTGGAGACTATAGTGGAAAGACTAAAGTGGACAGAGAATAGTGGAAAGACTAAAGTGGACAGACTATAGTGGAAAGACTAAAGTGGACAGACTAAAGTGGACAGACTATTGTGGAAATACTGTAGTGGACAGAATAAAGTGGAGAGTATAGTGGAAAGACTAAAGTGGACAGAGAATAGTGGAAAGACTAAAGTGGACAGACTATAGTGGAAAGACTATAGTGGAGGGACTGTAGTGGACAGAATAAAGTGGAGACTATAGTGGAAAGACTAAAGTGGATAGAGAACAGTGGAAAGACTAAAGTGGACAGACTATAGTGGAAAGACTAAAGTGGACAGAATAAAATGGAAAGACTAAATTGGAAAAAGTGGACAGACTATAGTGGAAACACTGTAGTGGACAGAATAAAGTGGAGAGTATAGTGGAAAGAATAAAGTGGACAGAGAATAGTGGAAAGACTAAAGTGGACAGACTATAGCTTAAAGACTTTAGTGGAGAGACTGTAGTGGACAGAATGAAGTGGAGAGTATAGTGGAAAGAATAAATTGGACAGAGAATAGTGGAAAGACTAAAGTGGACAGACTATAGTGGAAAGACTATAGTGGAGAGACTGAAGTGGACAGAATAAAGTGGAGACTATAGTGGAAAGACTAAAGTGGATATACTAAAGTGGACAGAGAATAGTGGATAGACTAAAGTGGACAGACTATAGTGGAAAGACTATAGTGGAAAGACTAAAGTGGAAAGACTAAAGTGGACAGAGGATAGTGGAAAGACTAAAGTGGACAGACTATAGTGGAAAGACTAAAGTGGACAGACTAAAATGGAAAGACTAAAGTGGAAAGACTAAAGTGGACAGACTATAGTGGAAACACTGTAGTGGACAGAATAAAGTGGAGAGTATAGTGGAAAGAATAAATTGGACAGAGAATAGTGGAAAGACTAAAGTGGACAGACTGTAGTGGAAAGACTATAGTGGAGAGACTGTAGTGGACAGAATAAAGTGGAGACTATAGTGGAAAGACAAAAGTGGATATACTAAAGTGGACAGAGAATAGTGGATAGACTAAAGTGGACAGACTATAGTGGAAAGACTATAGTGGAAAGACTGTAGTGGACAGAATAAAGTGGAGACTATAGTGGAAAGACTAAAGTGGACAGAGAATAGTGGAAAGACTAAAGTGGACAGACTATAGTGGAAAGACTATAGTGAAAAGACTGTAGTGGACAGAATAAAGTGGAGACTATAGTGGAAAGACTAAAGTGGAAAGACTAAAGTGGACAGACTATAGTGGAAAGACTGTAGTGGACAGACTAAAGTGGAGACTATAGTGGAAAGACTAAAGTGGAAAGACTAAAGTGGACAGACTATAGTGGAAAGACTGAAGTGGGCAGACTATAGTGGAAAGACTATAGTGGAGAGACTGTAGTGGACAGAATAAAGTGGAGACTATAGTGGAAAGACTAAAGTGGAAAGACTAAAGTGGACAGACTATAGTGGAAAGACTGTAGTGGAAAGACTAAAGTGGATAGAGAATAGTGGAAAGACTAAAGTGGACAGACTATAGTGGAAAGACTATAGTGGAGAGACTGTAGTGGACAGAATAAAGTGGAGACTATAGTGGAAAGACTAAAGTGGACAGAGAATAGTGGAAAGACTAAAGTGGACAGACTATAGTGGAAAGACTGTAGTGGACAGAATAAAGTGGAGACTATAGTGGAAAGACTAAAGTGGACAGAGAATAGTGGAAAGACTAAAGTGGACAGACTAAAGTGGACAGACTATAGTGGAAAGACTAAAGTGGAAGGACTAAAGTGGAAAGACTAAAGTGGAAAGACTAAAGTGGACAGACTATAGTGGAAAGACTGTAGTGGACAGAATAAAGTGGAGAGTATAGTGGAAAGAATAAAGTGGACAGAGAATAGTGGAAAGACTAAAGTGGACAGACTATAGTGGAAAGACTATAGTGGAGAGACTATAGTGGACAGAGAATAGTGGAAAGACTAAAGTGGAAAGACTGTAGTGGACAGAATAAAGAGGAAAGACTATAGTGGAAAGACTGTAGTGGACAGAATAAAGTGTAGACTATAGTGGAAAGACTAAAGTGGACAGAGAATAGTGGAAAGACTAAAGTGGACGGACTATAATGGAAAGACTATAGTGGAGAGACTGTAGTGGACAGAATAAAGTGGAGACTATAGTGGAAAGACTAAAGTGGAAAGACTAAAGTGTACAGAGAATAGTGGAAAGACTAAAGTGGAAAGACTGTAGTGGACAGAATAAAGTGGAAAGACTAAAGTGGACAGACTATACTGGAAAAACTATAGTGGAAAGACTGTAGTGGACAGAATAAAGTGGAGACTATAGTGGAAAGACTAAAGTGGACAGAGAATAGTGGAAAGACTAAGTGGACAGACTATACTGGAAAGACTAAAGTGGACAGACAAAATGGAAAGACTAAAGTGGAAAGACTAAAGTGGACAGAGAATAGTGGAAAGACTAAGTGGACAGACTATACTGGAAAGACTAAAGTGGACAGACAAAATGGAAAGACTAAAGTGGAAAGACTAAAGTGGACAGAGAATAGTGGAAAGACTAAAGTGGACAGACTATTGTGGAAAGACTGTAGTGGAGAGACTGTGTGGACAGAATAAAGGGGAGACTATAGTGGAAAGACTAAAGTGGAAATACTAAAGTGGACAGAGAATAGTGGAAAGACTAAAGTGGAAAGACTAAAGTGGACAGACTATAGTGGAAAGATTATAGTGGAAAGACTGTAGTGGACAGAATAAAGTGGAGACTATAGTGGAAAGACTAAAGTGGACAGAGAATAGTGGAAAGACTAAAGTGGACAGACTATAGTGGAAAGACTATAGTGGAAAGACTGTAGTGGACAGAATAAAGTGGAGACTATAGTGGAAAGACTAAAGTGGAAAGACTAAAGTGGACAGACTATAGTGGAAAGACTATAGTGGAAAGACTGTAGTGGACAGAATAAAGTGTAGACTACAGTGGAAAGACTAAAGTGGACAGAGAATAGTGGAAAGAATAAAGTGGACAGACTATAGTGGAAAGACTACAGTGGAAAGACTGTAGTGGACAGAATAAAGTGGAGACTATAGTGGAAAGACTAAAGTGGACAGAGAATAGTGGAAAGACTAAAGTGGACAGACTATAGTGGAAAGACTATAGTGGAAAAACTGTAGTGGACAGAATAAAGTGGAGACTATAGTGGAAAGCCTAAAGTGAAAAAACTAAAGTAGACAGACTATAGTGGAAAGACTGAAGTTGAAAGACTATAGTGGAGAGACTGTAGTGGACAGAATAAAGTGGAGACTATAGTGGAAAGACTAAAGTGGAAAGACTAAAGTGGACAGACTATAGTGGAAAGACTGTAGTGGAAAGACTAAAGTGGATAGAGAATAGTGGAAAGACTAAAGTGGACAGACTATAGTGGAAAGACTATAGTGGAGAGACTGTAGTGGACAGAATAAAGTGGAGACTATAGTGGAAAGACTAAAGTGGACAGAGAATAGTGGAAAGACTAAAGTGGACAGACTATAGTGGAAAGACTGTAGTGGAAAGAATAAAGTGGAGACTATAGTGGAAAGACTAAAGTAGACAGAGAATAGTGGAAAGACTAAAGTGGACAGACTATAGTGGAAAGACTATAGTGGAAAGACTGTAGTGGACAGAATAAAGTGGAGACTATAGTGGAAAGACTAAAGTGGAAAGACTAAAGTGGACAGACTATAGTGGAAAGACTGTAGTGGACAGACTAAAGTGGAGACTATAGTGGAAAGACTAAAGTGGAAAGACTAAAGTGGACAGACTATAGTGGAAAGACTGAAGTGGACAGACTATAGTGGAAAGACTATAGTGGAGAGACTGTAGTGGACAGAATAAAGTGGAGACTATAGTGGAAAGACTAAAGTGGAAAGACTAAAGTGGACAGACTATAGTGGAAAGACTAAAGTGGAAAGACTAAAGTGGAAAGACTAAAGTGGAAAGACTAAAGTGGACAGACTATAGTGGAAAGACTGTAGTGGACAGAATAAAGTGGAGAGTATAGTGGAAAGAATAAAGTGGACAGAGAATAGTGGAAAGACTAAAGTGGACAGACTATAGTGGAAAGACTATAGTGGAGAGACTATAGTGGACAGAGAATAGTGGAAAGACTAAAGTGGAAAGACTGTAGTGGACAGAATAAAGAGGAAAGACTATAGTGGAAAGACTGTAGTGGACAGAATAAAGTGTAGACTATAGTGGAAAGACTAAAGTGGACAGAGAATAGTGGAAAGACTAAAGTGGACAGACTATAATGGAAAGACTATAGTGGAGAGACTGTAGTGGACAGAATAAAGTGGAGACTATAGTGGAAAGACTAAAGTGGAAAGACTAAAGTGTACAGAGAATAGTGGAAAGACTAAAGTGGAAAGACTGTAGTGGACAGAATAAAGTGGAAAGACTAAAGTGGACAGACTATACTGGAAAAACTATAGTGGAAAGACTGTAGTGGACAGAATAAAGTGGAGACTATAGTGGAAAGACTAAAGTGGACAGAGAATAGTGGAAAGACTAAGTGGACAGACTATACTGGAAAGACTAAAGTGGACAGACAAAATGGAAAGACTAAAGTGGAAAGACTAAAGTGGACAGAGAATAGTGGAAAGACTAAAGTGGACAGACTATTGTGGAAAGACTGTAGTGGAGAGACTGTGTGGACAGAATAAAGGGGAGACTATAGTGGAAAGACTAAAGTGGAAATACTAAAGTGGACAGAGAATAGTGGAAAGACTAAAGTGGAAAGACTAAAGTGGACAGACTATAGTGGAAAGATTATAGTGGAAAGACTGTAGTGGACAGAATAAAGTGGAGACTATAGTGGAAAGACTAAAGTGGACAGAGAATAGTGGAAAGACTAAAGTGGACAGACTATAGTGGAAAGACTATAGTGGAAAGACTGTAGTGGACAGAATAAAGTGGAGACTATAGTGGAAAGACTAAAGTGGAAAGACTAAAGTGGACAGACTATAGTGGAAAGACTATAGTGGAAAGACTGTAGTGGACAGAATAAAGTGTAGACTATAGTGGAAAGACTAAAGTGGACAGAGAATAGTGGAAAGAATAAAGTGGACAGACTATAGTGGAAAGACTACAGTGGAAAGACTGTAGTGGACAGAATAAAGTGGAGACTATAGTGGAAAGACTAAAGTGGACAGAGAATAGTGGAAAGACTAAAGTGGACAGACTATAGTGGAAAGACTATAGTGGAAAAACTGTAGTGGACAGAATAAAGTGGAGACTATAGTGGAAAGACTAAAGTGAAAAAACTAAAGTAGACAGACTATAGTGGAAAGACTGAAGTTGAAAGACTCAGTGGACACACTAAAGTGTACACCTTGAAGTGGAAAGAATAAAGTGGAAAGACTAAAGTGGAAAGACTAAAGTGGACAGACTATAGTGGAAAGACTAAAGTGGACAGACTAAAGTGGAAAAACTAAAGTGGAAAGACTAAAGTGGACAGACTATAGTGGAAAGACTATAGTGGAAAGACTGTAGTGGACAGAATAAAGTGGAGACTATAGTGGAAAGACTAAAGTGGACAGACTATAGTGGAAAGACTGTAGTGGGCAGAATAAAGTGGAGACTATAGTGGAAAGACTAAAGTGGACAGAGAATAGTGGAAAGACTAAAGTGGACAGACTATAGTGGAAAGACTAAAGTGGACAGACTAAAGTGGAAAGACTAAAGTGGAAAGACTAAAGTGGACAGACTATACTGGAAAGACTGTAGTGGACAGAATAAAGTGGAAAGACTATAGTGGAAAGACTGTAGTGGACAGACTATAGTGGAAAGACTAAAGTGGACAGACTAAAGTGGACAGACTATAGTGGAAATACTATAGTGGAAAGACTGTAGTGGACAGAATAAAATGGAGACTATAGTGGAAAGCCTAAAGTGGACAGAGAATAGTGGAAAGACTAAAGTTGACAGACTATAGCGGAAAGACTATAGTGGAAAGACTATAGTGGAAAGACTGTAGTGGACAGAATAAAGTGGAGACTATAGTGGAAAGACTAAAGTGGACAGTGAATAGTGGAAAGACTAAAGTGGACAGACTATAGTGGAAAGACTATATTGGAAAAACTGTAGTGGACAGAATAAAGTGGAGACTATAGTGGAAAGACTAAAGTGGAAAGACTATAGTGGAAAGACTATAGTGGAAAGACTATGTAGTGGACAGAATAAAGTGGAGAGTATAGTGGAAAGAATAAAGTGGACGGAGAATAGTGGAAAGACTAAAGTGGACAGACTATAGTGGAAAGACTATAGTGAAGAGACTGTAGTGGACAGAATAAAGTGGAGACTATAGTGGAAAGACTAAAAAGGATAGAGAATAGTGGAAAGACTAAAGTGAACAGACTATAGTGGAAAGACTAAAGTGGACAGACTAAAATGGAAAGACTAAAGTGGAAAGACTAAAGTGGAGACTATAGTGGAAAGACTAAAGTGGAAAGACTAAAGTGGACAGACTATAGTGGAAAGACTGTAGTGGACAGACTAAAGTGGAGACTATAGTGGAAAGACTAAAGTGGAAAGACTAAAGTGGACAGACTATAGTGGAAAGACTGAAGTGGACAGACTATAATGGAAAGACTATAGTGGAGAGACTGTAGTGGACAGAATAAAGTGGAGACTATAGTGGAAAGACTAAAGTGGAAAGACTAAAGTGGACAGACTATAGTGGAAAGACTAAAGTGGAAGGACTAAAGTGGAAAGACTAAAGTGGAAAGACTAAAGTGGACAGACTATAGTGGAAAGACTGTAGTGGACAGAATAAAGTGGAGAGTATAGTGGAAAGAATAAAGTGGACAGAGAATAGTGGAAAGACTAAAGTGGACAGACTATAGTGGAAAGACTATAGTGGAGAGACTATAGTGGACAGAGAATAGTGGAAAGACTAAAGTGGAAAGACTGTAGTGGACAGAATAAAGAGGAAAGACTATAGTGGAAAGACTGTAGTGGACAGAATAAAGTGTAGACTATAGTGGAAAGACTAAAGTGGACAGAGAATAGTGGAAAGACTAAAGTGGACGGACTATAATGGAAAGACTATAGTGGAGAGACTGTAGTGGACAGAATAAAGTGGAGACTATAGTGGAAAGACTAAAGTGGAAAGACTAAAGTGTACAGAGAATAGTGGAAAGACTAAAGTGGAAAGACTGTAGTGGACAGAATAAAGTGGAAAGACTAAAGTGGACAGACTATACTGGAAAAACTATAGTGGAAAGACTGTAGTGGACAGAATAAAGTGGAGACTATAGTGGAAAGACTAAAGTGGACAGAGAATAGTGGAAAGACTAAGTGGACAGACTATACTGGAAAGACTAAAGTGGACAGACAAAATGGAAAGACTAAAGTGGAAAGACTAAAGTGGACAGAGAATAGTGGAAAGACTAAGTGGACAGACTATACTGGAAAGACTAAAGTGGACAGACAAAATGGAAAGACTAAAGTGGAAAGACTAAAGTGGACAGAGAATAGTGGAAAGACTAAAGTGGACAGACTATTGTGGAAAGACTGTAGTGGAGAGACTGTGTGGACAGAATAAAGGGGAGACTATAGTGGAAAGACTAAAGTGGAAATACTAAAGTGGACAGAGAATAGTGGAAAGACTAAAGTGGAAAGACTAAAGTGGACAGACTATAGTGGAAAGATTATAGTGGAAAGACTGTAGTGGACAGAATAAAGTGGAGACTATAGTGGAAAGACTAAAGTGGACAGAGAATAGTGGAAAGACTAAAGTGGACAGACTATAGTGGAAAGACTATAGTGGAAAGACTGTAGTGGACAGAATAAAGTGGAGACTATAGTGGAAAGACTAAAGTGGAAAGACTAAAGTGGACAGACTATAGTGGAAAGACTATAGTGGAAAGACTGTAGTGGACAGAATAAAGTGTAGACTACAGTGGAAAGACTAAAGTGGACAGAGAATAGTGGAAAGAATAAAGTGGACAGACTATAGTGGAAAGACTACAGTGGAAAGACTGTAGTGGACAGAATAAAGTGGAGACTATAGTGGAAAGACTAAAGTGGACAGAGAATAGTGGAAAGACTAAAGTGGACAGACTATAGTGGAAAGACTATAGTGGAAAAACTGTAGTGGACAGAATAAAGTGGAGACTATAGTGGAAAGCCTAAAGTGAAAAAACTAAAGTAGACAGACTATAGTGGAAAGACTGAAGTTGAAAGACTATAGTGGAGAGACTGTAGTGGACAGAATAAAGTGGAGACTATAGTGGAAAGACTAAAGTGGAAAGACTAAAGTGGACAGACTATAGTGGAAAGACTGTAGTGGAAAGACTAAAGTGGATAGCGAATAGTGGAAAGACTAAAGTGGACAGACTATAGTGGAAAGACTATAGTGGAGAGACTGTAGTGGACAGAATAAAGTGGAGACTATAGTGGAAAGACTAAAGTGGACAGAGAATAGTGGAAAGACTAAAGTGGACAGACTATAGTGGAAAGACTGTAGTGGAAAGAATAAAGTGGAGACTATAGTGGAAAGACTAAAGTAGACAGAGAATAGTGGAAAGACTAAAGTGGACAGACTATAGTGGAAAGACTATAGTGGAAAGACTGTAGTGGACAGAATAAAGTGGAGACTATAGTGGAAAGACTAAAGTGGAAAGACTAAAGTGGACAGACTATAGTGGAAAGACTGTAGTGGACAGACTAAAGTGGAGACTATAGTGGAAAGACTAAAGTGGAAAGACTAAAGTGGACAGACTATAGTGGAAAGACTGAAGTGGACAGACTATAGTGGAAAGACTATAGTGGAGAGACTGTAGTGGACAGAATAAAGTGGAGACTATAGTGGAAAGACTAAAGTGGAAAGACTAAAGTGGACAGACTATAGTGGAAAGACTAAAGTGGAAAGACTAAAGTGGAAAGACTAAAGTGGAAAGACTAAAGTGGACAGACTATAGTGGAAAGACTGTAGTGGACAGAATAAAGTGGAGAGTATAGTGGAAAGAATAAAGTGGACAGAGAATAGTGGAAAGACTAAAGTGGACAGACTATAGTGGAAAGACTATAGTGGAGAGACTATAGTGGACAGAGAATAGTGGAAAGACTAAAGTGGAAAGACTGTAGTGGACAGAATAAAGAGGAAAGACTATAGTGGAAAGACTGTAGTGGACATAATAAAGTGTAGACTATAGTGGAAAGACTAAAGTGGACAGAGAATAGTGGAAAGACTAAAGTGGACAGACTATAATGGAAAGACTATAGTGGAGAGACTGTAGTGGACAGAATAAAGTGGAGACTATAGTGGAAAGACTAAAGTGGAAAGACTAAAGTGTACAGAGAATAGTGGAAAGACTAAAGTGGAAAGACTGTAGTGGACAGAATAAAGTGGAAAGACTAAAGTGGACAGACTATACTGGAAAAACTATAGTGGAAAGACTGTAGTGGACAGAATAAAGTGGAGACTATAGTGGAAAGACTAAAGTGGACAGAGAATAGTGGAAAGACTAAGTGGACAGACTATACTGGAAAGACTAAAGTGGACAGACAAAATGGAAAGACTAAAGTGGAAAGACTAAAGTGGACAGAGAATAGTGGAAAGACTAAAGTGGACAGACTATTGTGGAAAGACTGTAGTGGAGAGACTGTGTGGACAGAATAAAGGGGAGACTATAGTGGAAAGACTAAAGTGGAAATACTAAAGTGGACAGAGAATAGTGGAAAGACTAAAGTGGAAAGACTAAAGTGGACAGACTATAGTGGAACGATTATAGTGGAAAGACTGTAGTGGACAGAATAAAGTGGAGACTATAGTGGAAATACTAAAGTGGACAGAGAATAGTGGAAAGACTAAAGTGGACAGACTATAGTGGAAAGACTATAGTGGAAAGACTGTAGTGGACAGAATAAAGTGGAGACTATAGTGGAAAGACTAAAGTGGAAAGACTAAAGTGGACAGACTATAGTGGAAAGACTATAGTGGAAAGACTGTAGTGGACAGAATAAAGTGTAGACTATAGTGGAAAGACTAAAGTGGACAGAGAATAGTGGAAAGAATAAAGTGGACAGACTATAGTGGAAAGACTACAGTGGAAAGACTGTAGTGGACAGAATAAAGTGGAGACTATAGTGGAAAGACTAAAGTGGACAGAGAATAGTGGAAAGACTAAAGTGGACAGACTATAGTGGAAAGACTATAGTGGAAAAACTGTAGTGGACAGAATAAAGTGGAGACTATAGTGGAAAGACTAAAGTGAAAAAACTAAAGTAGACAGACTATAGTGGAAAGACTGAAGTTGAAAGACTCAGTGGACACACTAAAGTGTACACCTTGAAGTGGAAAGAATAAAGTGGAAAGACTAAAGTGGAAAGACTAAAGTGGACAGACTATAGTGGAAAGACTAAAGTGGACAGACTAAAGTGGAAAAACTAAAGTGGAAAGACTAAAGTGGACAGACTATAGTGGAAAGACTATAGTGGAAAGACTGTAGTGGACAGAATAAAGTGGAGACTATAGTGGAAAGACTAAAGTGGACAGACTATAGTGGAAAGACTGTAGTGGGCAGAATAAAGTGGAGACTATAGTGGAAAGACTAAAGTGGACAGAGAATAGTGGAAAGACTAAAGTGGACAGACTATAGTGGAAAGACTAAAGTGGACAGACTAAAGTGGAAAGACTAAAGTGGAAAGACTAAAGTGGACAGACTATACTGGAAAGACTGTAGTGGACAGAATAAAGTGGAAAGACTATAGTGGAAAGACTGTAGTGGACAGACTATAGTGGAAAGACTAAAGTGGACAGACTAAAGTGGACAGACTATAGTGGAAATACTATAGTGGAAAGACTGTAGTGGACAGAATAAAATGGAGACTATAGTGGAAAGCCTAAAGTGGACAGAGAATAGTGGAAAGACTAAAGTTGACAGACTATAGCGGAAAGACTATAGTGGAAAGACTATAGTGGAAAGACTGTAGTGGACAGAATAAAGTGGAGACTATAGTGGAAAGACTAAAGTGGACAGTGAATAGTGGAAAGACTAAAGTGGACAGACTATAGTGGAAAGACTATATTGGAAAAACTGTAGTGGACAGAATAAAGTGGAGACTATAGTGGAAAGACTAAAGTGGAAAGACTATAGTGGAAAGACTATAGTGGAAAGACTATGTAGTGGACAGAATAAAGTGGAGAGTATAGTGGAAAGAATAAAGTGGACGGAGAATAGTGGAAAGACTAAAGTGGACAGACTATAGTGGAAAGACTATAGTGAAGAGACTGTAGTGGACAGAATAAAGTGGAGACTATAGTGGAAAGACTAAAAAGGATAGAGAATAGTGGAAAGACTAAAATGAACAGACTATAGTGGAAAGACTAAAGTGGACAGACTAAAATGGAAAGACTAAAGTGGAAAGACTAAAGTGGACAGACTATAGTGGAAACACTGTAGTGGACAGAATAAAGTGGAGACTATAGTGGAAAGACTAAAGTGGAAATACTAAAGTGGACAGAGAATAGTGGAAAGACTAAAGTGGAAAGACTAAAGTGGACAGACTATAGTGGAAAGATTATAGTGGAAAGACTGTAGTGGACAGAATAAAGTGGAGACTATAGTGGAAAGACTAAAGTGAACAGAGAATAGTGGAAAGACTAAAGTGGACAGACTATAGTGGAAAGACTGTAGTGGACAGAATAAAGTGGAGACTATAGTGGAAAGACTAAAGTGGAAAGACTAAAGTGGACAGACTATAGTGGAAAGACTGAAGTGGACAGACTAAAGTGGAAAAACTAAAGTGGAAAGACTAAAGTGGACAGACTATAGTGGAAAGACTATAGTGGAAAGACTGTAGTGGACAGAATAAAGTGTAGACTATAGTGGAAAGACTAAAGTGGACAGAGAATAGTGGAAAGAATAAAGTGGACAGACTATAGTGGAAAGACTACAGTGGAAAGACTGTAGTGGACAGAATAAAGTGGAGACTATAGTGGAAAGACTAAAGTGGACAGAGAATAGTGGAAAGACTAAAGTGGAAAGACTGTAGGGGACAGAATAAAGTGGAGACTATAGTGTAAAGACTAAAGTGGAAAGACTAAAGTGGCCAGACTATAGTGGAAAGACTGAAGTGGAAAGACTAAGTGGACAGACTAAAGTGGAAAGACTATAGTGAAAAAACTAAAGTGGACAGACTATTGTGGAAAGACTAAAGTGGACAGACTGAAGTGGAAAGACTATAGTGGAAAGTGGAAAGAATGTAGTGGACAGAATAAAGTGGAGACTATAGGGGAAAGACTAAAGTGGACAGAGAATAGTGGAAAGACTAAAGTGGACAGACTATAGTGGAAAGACTATAGTGGAAAGACTGTAGTGGACGGAATAAAGTGGAGACTATAGTGGAAAGACTAAAGTGGAAAGACTAAAGTGGACAGAGAATAGTGGAAAGACTAAAGTGGAAAGACTGTAGTGGACAGAATAAAGTGGAGAGTGTAGTGGATAGACTAAAGTGGAAAGACTAAAGTGGACAGACTATAGTGGAAAGACTATAGTGGAAAGACTGTAGTGGACAGAATAAAATGGAGACTATAGTGGAAAGCCTAAAGTGGACAGAGAATAGTGGAAAGACTAAAGTGGACAGACTATAGTGGAAAGACTAAAGTGGACAGAGAATAGTGGAAAGACTAAAGTGGACAGACTATAGTGGAAAGACTGTAGTGGACAGAATAAAGTGGAGACTATAGTGGAAAGACTAAAGTGGACAGAGAATAGTGGAAAGACTAAAGTGGACAGACTATAGTGGAAAGACTATAGTGGAAAGACTGTAGTGGACAGAATAAAGTGGAGACTATAGTGGAAAGACTAAAGTGGAAAGACTAAAGTGGACAGACTATAGTGGAAAGACTGTAGTGGAAAGACTAAAGTGGAAAGACTATAGTTGAAAAACTGTAGAGGACAGACTAAAGTGGAGACTATAGTGGAAAGACTAAAGTGGAAAGACTAAAGTGGACAGATTATAGTGGAAAGACTGAAGTGGACAGACTATAGTGGAAAGACTATAGTGGAGAGACTGTAGTGGACAGAATAAAGTGGAGACTATAGTGGAAAGACTAAAGTGGAAAGACTAAAGTGGACAGACTATAGTGGAAAGACTGTAGTGGAAAGACTAAAGTGGACAGACTAAAGTGGAAAGACTAAAGTGGAAAGACTATAGTGGAGAGACTATAGTGGACAGAATAAAGTGGAGACTATAGTGGAAAGACTAAAGTGGAAAGACTAAAGTGGACAGAGAATAGTGGAAAGACTAAAGTGGAAAGACTGTAGTGGACAGAATAAAGAGGAAAGACTATAGTGGAAAGACTGTAGTGGACAGAATAAAGTGGGATCGACTAAAACCAGGAAGGGAAGGGAACGCGAGAAAAACAGGAACGCATACTAAAACCAGGAAGGGCATACTAAAACGAGGAAGGCTGTCGCCAGAATTCGACGCACCGTTCCCTTCCTCTGTTGGAAAGACTAAAGTGGAAAGACTAAAGCGGACAGACTATAGTGGAAAGACTGTAGTGGAAAGACTAAAGTGGACAGAGAATAGTGGAAAGACTAAAGTGGACAGACTATAGTGGAAAGACTATAGTGGAGAGACTGTAGTGGACAGAATAAATTGGAGACTATAGTGGAAAGACTAAAGTGCACAGAGAATAGTGGAAAGACTAAAGTGGACAGACTATAGTAGAAAGACTGTAGTGGACAGAATAAAGTGGAGACTATAGTGGAAAGACTAAAGTGGACAGAGAATAGTGGAAAGACTAAAGTGGACAGACTATAGTGGAAAGACTATAGTGGAAAGACTGTAGGGGACAGAATAAAGTGGAGACTATATTGGAAAGACTAAAGTGGAAAGACTAAAGTGGAAAGACTATAGTTGAAAAACTGTAGTGGACAGACTAAAGTGGAGAATATAGTGGAAAGACTAAAGTGGAAAGACTAAAGTGGACAGACTATAGTGGAAAGACTGAAGTGGACAGACTATAGTGGAAAGACTATAGTGGAGAGACTGTAGTGGATAGAATAAAGTGGAGGCTATAGTGGAAAGACTAAAGTGGACAGACTATAGTGGAAAGACTGTAGTGGAAAGACTAAAGTGGACAGACTAAAGTGGAAAGACTAAAGTGGAAAGACTATAGTGGAGAGACTATAGTGGACAGAATAAAGTGGAGACTATAGTGGAAAGACTAAAGTGGAAAGACTAAAGTGGCCAGACTATAGTGGAAAGACTGAAGTGGAAAGACTAAGTGGACAGACTAAAGTGGAAAGACTATAGTGAAAAAACTAAAGTGGACAGACTATAGTGGAAAGACTAAAGTGGACAGACTGAAGTGGAAAGACTATAGTGGAAAGTGGAAAGAATGTAGTGGACAGAATAAAGTGGAGACTATAGGGGAAAGACTAAAGTGGACAGAGAATAGTGGAAAGACTAAAGTGGACAGACTATAGTGGAAAGACTATAGTGGAAAGACTGTAGTGGACGGAATAAAGTGGAGACTATAGTGGAAAGACTAAAGTGGAAAGACTAAAGTGGACAGAGAATAGTGGAAAGACTAAAGTGGAAAGACTGTAGTGGACAGAATAAAGTGGAGAGTGTAGTGGATAGACTAAAGTGGAAAGACTAAAGTGGACAGACTATAGTGGAAAGACTATAGTGGAAAGACTGTAGTGGACAGAATAAAATGGAGACTATAGTGGAAAGCCTAAAGTGGACAGAGAATAGTGGAAAGACTAAAGTGGACAGACTATAGTGGAAAGACTATAGTGGAAAGACTGTAGTGGACGGAATAAAGTGGAGACTATAGTGGAAAGACTAAAGTGGAAAGACTAAAGTGGACAGAGAATAGTGGAAAGACTAAAGTGGACAGAGAATAGTGGAAAGACTAAAGTGGAAAGACTAAAGTGGAAAGACTGTAGTGGACAGAATAAAGTGAAGAGTGTAGTTGATAGACTAAAGTGGAAAGACTAAAGTGGACAGACTATAGTGGAAAGACTATAGTGGAAAGACTGTAGTGGACAGAATAAAATGGAGACTATAGTGGAAAGACTAAAGTGGACAGAGAATAGTGGAAAGACTAAAGTGGACAGACTATAGTGGAAAGACTATAGTGGAAAGACTGTAGTGGACAGAATAAAGTGGAGACTATAGTGGAAAGACTAAAGTGGACAGAGAATAGTGGAAAGACTAAAGTGGACAGACCATAGTGGAATGACTATGAAGAAGACTGAAGTTGAAAGACTCAGTGGACAGGCTAAAGTGTACACACTGAAGTGGAAAGAATAAAGTGGAAAGACTAAAGTGGAAAGACTAAAGTGGACAGCCTATAGTGGAAAGACTAAAGTGGACAGACTAAAGTTGAAAAACTAAAGTAGAAAGACTAAAGTGGGCAGACTATAGTGGAAAGACTATAGTGGAAAGACTGTGGTGGACAGAATAAAGTGGAGACTATAGTGGAAAGACTAAAGTGGACAGACTATAGTGGAAAGACTATAGTGGAAAGACTGTAGTGGGCAGAATAAAGTGGAGACTATAGTGGAAAGACTAAAGTGGACAGAGAATAGTGGAAAGACTAAAGTGGACAGACTATAGTGGAAAGACTAAAGTGGACAGACTAAAGTGGAAAGACTAAAGTGGAAAGACTAAAGTGGACAGACTATACTGGAAAGACTGTAGTGGACAGAATAAAGTGGAAAGACTATAGTGGAAAGACTGTAGGGGACAGAATAAAGTGGAGACTATAGTGGAAAGACTAAAGTGAACAGAGAATAGTGGAAAGATTAAAGTGGACAGACTATAGTGGAAAGACTAAAGTGGACAGACTAAAGTGGACAGACTATAGTGGAAATACTGTAGTGGACAGAATAAAGTGGAGAGTATAGTGGAAAGACTAAAGTGGACAGAGAATAGTGGAAAGACTAAATTGGACAGACTATAGTGGAAAGACTATAGTGGAGAGACTGTAGTGGACAGAATAAAGTGGAGACTATAGTGGAAAGACTAAAGTGGATAGAGAATAGTGGAAAGACTAAAGTGGACAGACTAAAATGGAAAGACTAAAGTGGAAAGACTTAAGTGGACAGACTATAGTGGAAACACTGTAGTGGACAGAATAAAGTGGAGAGTATAGTGGACAGAATAAAGTGGACAGAGAATAGTGGAAAGACTAAAGTGGACAGACTATAGCGGAAAGACTATAGTGGAGAGACTGTAGTGGACAGAATAAAGTGGAGACTATAGTGGAAAGACTAAAGTGGACAGAGAATAGTGGAAAGACTAAAGTGGACAGACTATAGTGGAAAGACTAAAGTGGACAGACTAAAATGGAAAGACTAAAGTGGAAAGACTAAAGTGGACAGACTATAGTGGAAACACTGTAGTGGACAGAATAAAGTGGAGAGTATAGTGGAAAGAAGAAAGTGGACAGAGAATAGTGTAAAGACTAAAGTGGACAGACTATAGTGGAAAGACTATAGTGGAGAGACTGTATTGGACAGAATAAAGTGGAGACTATAGTGGAAAGACTAAAGTGGAAATACTAAAGTTGACAGAGAATAGTGGAAAGACTAAAGTGGACAGACTATAGTGGAAAGACTATAGTGGAAAGACTGTAGTGGACAGAATAAAGAGGAGACTATAGTGGAAAGACTAAAGTGGACAGAGAATAGTGGAAAGACTAAAGTGGACAGACTATAGTGGAAAGACTATAGTGAAAAGACTGTAGTGGACAGAATAAAGTGGAGACTATAGTGGAAAGACTAAAGTGGAAAGACTAAAGTGGACAGACTATAGTGGAAAGACTGTAGTGGACAGACTAAAGTGGAGACTATAGTGGAAAGACTAAAGTGGAAAGACTAAAGTGGACAGACTATAGTGGAAAGACTGAAGTGGGCAGACTATAGTGGAAAGACTATAGTGGAGAGACTGTAGTGGACAGAATAAAGTGGAGACTATAGTGGAAAGACTAAAGTGGAAAGACTAAAGTGGACAGACTATAGTGGAAAGACTGTAGTGGAAAGACTAAAGTGGACAGAGAATAGTGGAAAGACTAAAGTGGACAGACTATAGTGGAAAGACGATAGTGGAGAGACTGTAGTGGACAGAATAAATTGGAGACTATAGTGGAAAGACTAAAGTGCACAGAGAATAGTGGAAAGAATAGTGGAAATTGGAAATTTTAAACTAGTCTTCTTTTGAGGGGTCGGCAACTTTTTAAATTCAAAGTTCACCATCCCTTCCTCGTTTTAGTACCCTGAAATGGGTAGGCGTTAAGTTCAGTAAGTATATCCACTATAAAACTTTAAAAATTCTACTTCACCTTTTCATTTCTCGTTCTTACGGTAGGCGACTAAAATCCTCCCAGTCCAGCGAGGGGTCGGCAACTAAGATATTTCAAGTCCACCATTTTCTTCCTCGTTTTAGTATCTTGGAAGTACCGAAACGAGGAAGGAAATCGAAAATTTTAAATTATTTTTCTTTGAGGGGTTGGCAACTATCAAAATTCTTAGTTCATCGTTCCCTTCTTCGTTTTAGTGCTTTCAGGGGTTAGCAACTAAATTCTCAGTCCAGTGAGGGGTCGCCTACTCAGATATTTGAAGTCCACCATTTCCTTCCTCGTTTTGGTACCTTGAGAGTACGGTACTAAAACGAGGAATGTAATTGGGAATTTTAAATTATTCTTCTTTGAGGGGTCCGCAACTACCAAAATTCTTAGTTCACCGTTCCCTTCCTCGTTTTAGTGCTTTGAGGGGTCGGCAACTATGATTCTCTGTCCAGCGAGGGGTCGGCAACTAAGATATTCAAGTCCACCGTACTCTCAACGTACCTAGGGGTAGTAAAAAAATTGCTAATTCTAAATTCTTTGAGGGTTCGTCGGCAACCATCAAAGTTTCAGGCTCACCATTTCTTTCCTCGTTTTAGTAGCTTCTCACGGGTAGTATTAAAACGAGGAAAGAAATTGTGAATTCAATATTCTTTTCTGTTTAAGTAGCTTGTAAATTAGTACCTGGATAGTTTCTTCCAGTACTAAAACGAGGAAAGAAATTGGGAATTCTAGATTCTTTGAGGGGTCGGCAACTATAAAAATTTAAGGTTTACCATTTCTTTCCACGTTTTAGTACCTTGTAACGGGTATTACCTAAGAAGTTTCATGTGAGGGGTAGGAAACTAACACGCTTAACGTTCACCATTCTTTTCCAGTGATTCTTCTTCCTATGATCTCTGAGTGACGTCATTCGGCGATTCTGGCACTTTGAAGCCAGCAGAAATCCCGATTGCAAATCTAAAGCAACACTGCCTTAAAAGTGGGACTCTTCACCGACAAATGGTCAATAATAATCAGATGCTAAACATATTTCCCAATTTGTGCGAAACAGTTCCCAGATAATCCCAGGCGGCGAAGAGCCGCACTGTCAGTGATTGTTCAGCCACATTCTTAGGGTCGACTAAAACTAGAATGCGGACATAGGCAAATTCTCTCCTCACGCCTGTGGTGCATGGGCAGCTAAAGGGTTGGGCCCCTTAAAGCGTGAATCCTCAAAACAGGTCAGCAGTAATTTCGGGTGTCAGCCCTTGCAGCCCTTCTGCTCTACCACACAAGATAAAAGTTTAATTTCTATTTCACTTATAAATTTTTACTATTATATAAATCCCTCATCCCCTTCTCCTCATCTTCTTCATTCCTCCAGCTTTCCCCGGAATATCGTCTGATTCGTTTTCTTAAATTTTTCCTCGCTTTTGCCCTTTTTACGTCAATGTAATCTCCAAGGCACTGAAATGTAGAGGTAATAATTAACCACACAAATGAGTCATCGCCCCCTCCCCTCTCAACTTGTCGACGGATGCGACTGGGACCAAGAAACGGGAAATTAGGTTGTCTTATTTTCACAAGACCAAAGGTTTCGATAGAATCCCAAAAATAGAATATTTACTGAACTTCTTGAACCAGAAAATCGGGTCTTGTGAATTTCTGGCCTTCGCCAAACCCTTATGCAAGTTATTGATAGCCTACCTAATCAACCATTAAAATTGTAAAACAAAGGATGCTCGTGTCATTTTACGGACTACGACTAAACGTTGTCGTAGTCGTACTGGAAGCATACGACAGCTGATTCTGTTTTAGCGATAGTTCAGCCCTTCTTCGCTGGAGTCCTCCTAAAAGATTCCCTTTTAAGGCTAAACGACTAGATTCACTTCAGAAAACCAGGAACAGGTTTGAAATCACCATACGTCTGTAGCCATACTTCGAAGTTCTAATCGAATTTTTTTTTTAATCTATCAAATCATCATGTTTTTCCGAATTGCATGAAAATTACGAAATTCGGATGAAAAAATTAAGTTCAGATACGGACTCGGTGACTATATTTACCTACCTGCCGAATTTTCAATCAACTTCCGAACAATCTTTTACTTGGGCCTCTACCAATTTCCCGTAAGGCCAGATACCGGGGCCAAAACTTGTCAGGCATGAAATAAGAATAATTAGAGCTAGAAGCTCATATTATACTTGCAAGGCCTGTTTAGAGGATGTAAGAGAAAATGTGTGGATTCGTTGGTTTATTATAGTCCTCTGCAAGAAAAAAAACACGATCACGTGGCCGTGGTGATCCCGAGAATGAATCGTTTAGAGTGTTTTTCACACCTAGCCGCAGTGATGCGCACCTTAAAAGAGCTAGGAATTTCGTTGTAAGCAAAACCCCTGAGTCACAAATGACCATGTGCCCTTAGAGATCATGAAAATGTACCGTTTGGTAAAAATTATATTTTATACTTTGCGGTTGGTTGAGTACGCTACTATAAGGGATTATTTTGAAAGAAAAGACTGTTGGGTATCATAAAAATATATCATTTGGTTGACAGTAGTTTCTGCAAGAAGCGCACTTCAAGAGGGCTAGCAATTCATTTTTAATGAAAATCCTTTGTGGACCAAATGACCATGGGCCCTTGCTGGTTATGAATCTGCATCGTTCGCTCAAAAGTGTTTTGCTTGTACTTTGCGGTTAAGGGAATTCATTTGTACGCGAAACCCTTGAGGCAAAACATCATGAACCCTTAGGTGCGTTTTTGCAGATACCATGGTATCTGATACCACGGTCTTTCGCAGTTACCGTGGTATCTGGCCAATCACTAATTGCAGATTCAGTTACTTTGGTCATAGATACCATGCTATCCGCAAAACCAAACTCCTATTAATAATCAAATTTGAAGTCTGGCCAACTTTTTTGGGCACAAAGCGTTAACATGAGCACTTTAAGGTGAAGAAGAATTCACTTTTAAACAAAAACCTTGAGGCACAAATGATAAGCACTTCACAACATAATATGCACTTCAAGAGTGGTTTTCAAGCTCCGTCAGAATCAGATTTACGCACCCTATCCCCTTCAAATGTCCCAATAGTGGCCGGATTCGCTTACATTTACATGAACTGACGCGTCCTAGGGCTTGTGCTTTATCTCCCGTCAAGTTGGGTCTCGATCACTCCATTATAGGCAGGCAGTGGGATTTCTGTGCCTGATCCTCCCTCCGATAGTTGATCTGATAACCGGTTCGAAAGTTACTACCGTCCACTGCCCCACAGAGCCCTGATCCTTTTCGGCTCTGTCAACAATATATCTATGCCTCGTGTCTGTTCTTCCCTAAAAGTTTCATCCAGATCCCTCCACTCCAAGCTTGTCACAAGATCTCCAGTTACAACCCTAACTCCCCCCAAAGTCGCCAAATAAGGTCGAAAGTTACAGTGCTAGCAAACGGATGGAGTGACTCCAGAGTCAGACTACGCTTTCTAGGATACAGTACTTTCAGTTCTTACCTGTAGTTGTTGTCTTATGTTTGTTTGTAACTGCTTTTCCTCCTTCTTGGTTACGGAATTCTCACAAGTCTTGAAATGTAAAAGTATGATTTAAAGCAATAATATAGTTGTTTGTACTTGCTCGAGTTCGAAAATAGTAATCCTAAAAATAAGGAATTCGCTTCCGCAATTGCCCAACCCGCAGCAGTTTCTGATGATTGTATGTTAGACTTAAACAAGAGCTACGAGCTCATATGGCTCTTCTTACGAGTAAGCGGTACAAGAAAGTATATGAGAACGTCACAAAATACAACCGCCATTCAAAAATGCGGTTCGGAAACAGAAATACCTATTTAGTATCACTCATTTCTGAGTAGTTCCGGCATCGCCTCTGATTTTCTGTAGGAAATACTCAAACTTCCAAGTTTCAGCCCAACAAATCCACTCGTCTGATCCTACACGTGCTACACGATTTCTGGTACTCCCTCCATCTCCGACTACCGTGGCCGAATCTGATTTTGACTCAAAAATGGATCGTCTAAAGCATCTTCTTTTATACGATCTATCAAGTTTCATTCGAATCTGAGCCACCGTAGCCACCAGCCACCGTTGTCGGATCCTGTTAGGACCCTAAAATATATCGTCTAGGATATGTAATATCTCTACATTCCAAGTTTCATTTAAATTGATGCACTCGTTTGACCCCTATACCAGCCTCAAAGTTTCCGACAATCTCCCGCTAACTCCCCCCACTGCGGCCGAATAGGACTTGGAAACATAAATGTCGTATTTTAAGACCCTCTTCCCGTCCATCAAGTTTTAATGCAATTGGAGCATGGCCTATCAGCAAATTTCCGCCAGCCCCCCCCCCCCCCGACCTTGGCCGAATCCGGCTCGGACGCCGAATAACAAATCTAGGCTGCACAAACTCGGCACTGTCCAACTTGCATCCCATTCGGTCCATCCGTTTGGTTTTGTGCATATCAAAAGTTTCCGCCCTCCCCCAATTCCCCCAACCGAGGTGGAATATAGTTCGAACGCACGCTCTACACGTCTATGTCATCGATTCTTATCACCCATTCATTTTCATTCGAATCAGACCACGCGTTCAATTTCCATATTGACACAGATACAGAACATCTCAGGTGATAGCTCTTTCCGCCTTACAAGATTCATTCAAATCTGATCACCCGTTCAAAAGTTATGCATGCCACTAGATTCCGGTTTCCCCATCCATCCACTCGCCCCCCCCTCCCCCCCCCTGATGGTTGGATCTGGGACACGACTGTTCTCAAGTCAATGTGTTCGGATCCCTGACATACCTGCCAAGTTTCATCGTCCTAGCACACAAGGCAGTCTACCGAACTCGGGATCGCTAGATGTTTCATCAAAATATCCCCAAAACATTCCCATGTTTCAGCAAAATATCTCATTCCCTTCGAGGTTATCGTGCTCCCAGACGATAAACAACTTTTGCGATGTCATGGGTATCCCTCCACTCAAGTTTTCGGATCCCCAAATCTTGAGAAATACTTGTTCTGAAGAATCTTTGAGTTAAACTTAAAAAATTCTTGAAAAATATACGCCATAAACAAAATCAGCCTGATTTTAAATTTAATCGAGAGATGTTGGTATGCTACACAACACTTCTGTTAGGACTTGGGTTAAAACTGTGCCCTGAAGGGCGAAATTCATCATTTGAAAATTGTTTTTGCAAATCTTACAATCATACTTCTCAGCCGGACAAAAAATAATTGAAAAATTCACCAACAAAATTCGAACAACTAGAAATAGCCCGCTGCCTCTTTATGTAAATCTGGCAAGCTAGAAACCTGCGACTGAGAATGCAATTCCTTAAATCTCAATGGATCAAGAACCCAGAACCGGAGGTGCCCAAGCTGGATGTCAACTTAGTTTTTGGTAACCTTGAACTTAGTATTGTTTCAATTTCTGGGCATACTACCAGCCCCCCCCATTTGGATTTCGTGGGTGAGTCTCCAGCTAAGAGCTTGGTCACACTGGGCTCAAAACGGCGCAGAATTAGGCTCCGAAGTGGTCACACAAGATCCAAGAAAAGGCAGCTTTTTGAGCTGCTAAGTTTGAAAAAAAGAAAAGTACAAGATACACCACACCTAGTTCTGAATGATTTAAATTCAGGAGATGATTTAGAACAAAACAGCATATCTGATTATGTTCCAGGAAATACACTGGTATTTTTAGTGCTGTTGACAATAAAAATAATGTAAATAAGTATTTTATTCACTTGAAAGAAAAAGGAAAAAGACATCAAACAGGTGCTTCTTTCTTATTTTTTGGCACAAAGTAAAAAATAGATATGACTGATGGCATTTTGAAAAATAGAAACTCTTTACCTTTCTCCCCAAATATCTTTTGTAAATCCTGGAATGTTGAAAACAAAATCATGATAGTTCACACTAGCCCTGCACAATTAAAACTGAACTGTTGCTAAACTGCTCAAGTTTCGATTTTACAATCCTAATTGCAGTCCCCTCATTATCCCCAAGCTACCTCAAAGCCATCAACCGTCGCACTCCCTGAGGATTTTCAAAACCTCACTGGTGACCAACCCAATCTACGCAGATTTGTAGATCCATTTATGGCCGAGAAATTTGCTCAGATTGTCAAAACGGCGCCCAGTGTAACCAGGCTCTAAGGTAATGTTTTGTGTTTGGGCGCTCAGAGCGCCAAGTTAAGCTGAGTTTTTGGGGTCTGCTGTTCTCTGAGTGCCCAGTTCAGCTCAATTGTTGTGGTCGGATGCAGAGCATCCCGTATTAACTTTTTTATTTCTTCGAGGAGTGGTTGGTAGCCCCCCCCCCCCTATATGGACGTCCCTGACTGTTGCACATTGGAATGCAAATATAGAATAAAATATAATATATAGAATCAAATATATAGAATATTTTTGAAAAGTCAACATTAAAATATAGATATTCTTTAATATTTCGATTACTGGATCGAGTATTGCCGAACATTAATTGAAATAAGCATACCTTTTGGCCTTTCCCAGTTTCCTCTATTGTCTCCTGTCTGCCTGAGAAAAAATAAATCTTTGTTGCTGTGACATCTTTCTTGAAAAACGAGCAAAAAGGAACATTTACATACTAAATTAGAATATACTAATAATTAAGGATATCCTGCTGGAAGCTCTAAGGCTAACTCTCAATTTTGTTTTGACTGCAGTGTTGCCATCGATCGCAGGATTGTTCGATTCGTTAGATGTTTGATTTCATTCAAAAAGATTTAGAATTCTGCAATCTGTAAGACTGTAAGAAAAGCGAAAACCAAGCAAATATATATAATTATGAACCTAAAGAAGAAAACCCTGGAGTTCTCTCGATAGTTAATTTGTAAGAAGAACCCAAATTTCCTTGGCGCCGGGAACAGCGCCGGAATGTCATGTCTGTTTTTTTGCCAAATAAAAAACAAAACTCGCAACTAGCAACAACGCAGAAGAAAAGAATTCTGTTTCCTCTTGAATAAAAAGCAATAAATATTCTTATCACTGCTAATCGTTGATACTGTTTTTGAGAACACCGTCAAGAAATATGTGGAGGATAGTCATGCTTGTGAACATTGAGAATGGTAAGTGATAGCTTATATAATGCTAAAACATAAAACTAAGGACTTGCAACAACCGAAAGATGGTCTCTTTCGACCTTTTTGTTTTACTCTAGTGGAAGAACAGACTACAGGAATTCCAGCTTGGTCACACTGGTCTCATCTCTGTGCAGAATTTGGCGTCAAGTGGTCTCACTAGATCAAAGAAAAGCCTGTTGGTACCCTAACCTTGACCTACCTCACTACAGATTATTTCTGATTGATTGGTTTCTGAGCTTCACTAAAGTAATCAATATTTTTATTGGGTCCAGCGTTAGGCATAGGGTATACCAAACGCTAGATATACCCAGCATTTGGCATAGGCTTTCCCCAAAACCAGAGGTTTGCGATAGACTGTGTCAGTTCATCCTGTTTATTCTGTGGGGTAGGCCAGACACTCCAGCCGAAACTCAGGCCACAAATGGCCCATTGTCTCAATCCCCCAATTCACAATTGATGGAAGGCCATCACTCGATAATAAAATCGATGAAAACATCACTCTACCAAAACAATTGATAAAAACATCACTCATTCAACCGCTTTTCCTCGCGTTCTTACCTTAAAACCTGTCTAGCCTCTCTGTCAACTTAAGGTACCTGGACAGTTCCTTTAACCTGTCTCCCTAAGTTCCCTAGCTCAACATAATTAAAACAAGAGTTTTGTATAACTGGTCGAGTTTTGATGCTCATTATCCCCAAGCCCCCTCAAAGCCATTAGTCGTCAAGCCCCCTCAAAGCCATTAGTCGTCATGTCCACTGAGAAATTTTAGAACCTCACTAGGGACCGACCCAGCCTGCGCAGATTTGTAGACTCATTTCAGCCACAAAATCTGTGCAGAAATCAGATTGTCAAATAGGTCGCCTTTTGAGCCCAGTTAAAATTTTCAAATATCTTTTTTAATTTCAGTGTTTGATCTGATATATATCGTTATCACAGTGTTGTATATTGCCCAGTACCAACATTAATACCATGAGACGTTAGCAGAATGGGATTTGTCATTCCAGGAAGCCAAGAACAGCTTAACAGGGAGCCTCGATTGGTGTTTTTTTTTTCGGGAGGGGGGGGGGGGTGAGATTTTCTGATAATCCTTCATCCTCTTAAAAGCACCCTCTTGTTTCTGTCAAAGTTTCTCTTCTTCTCATGAAATTGGGGCAAGTGCTTTCAAAAAACAACTTGGCAGTTGATCAAAATGTTAAGTAGAGGTATGTTTATGTGAACAGTTACTTTAATGTGACCAGTGTTGTTTTGGACCAAACAGTAGAATGAAGATAAAAAATACCTATTCAGGTGTTTTCAGATGGCTTTACTTACCTACTTTGGCTAACTGGTATTTAGCTCTAGACACAACAAGTGCATGAAAATGGTGAAGTCCAGTGTCAACAAACGTTCACACAAGCATATGAATACTGTAAAATCCAACGAACAGTCAGGTTGTTGACAAGCGCACTTGACAAGCAACTTGACAACTTGACAAGCGCACTTCTCTCTGATGAAACCTGTAAGGTTTGGCCGCCTAATCAGTAACATTCTGGTTCCAACTAATAACGATAAGCCTTCTTCATCATCTTCATACTTAGATGCCTTAACTTTTTGCCTCATTATGCAAATAGCAGTTAGCAACCAGTTGCAGTCTGGCTCGCTTTGTCGGAGAAGTGAAATCCATGATTAGTTTCAATACTGATTTCATCTTATCAAAAGTTATAGCAAAGTTTAGCAATGCTTAGCAATGCAAAGTTTAGCAATGCAGATGAAGGTTAAAGAGGAACTTTTGTAATACCGTGTTTTAGTGGAGTGTTCCTTGGAACAATCCACTATTGCGAACGCTGTAGCAGTTTTCGTTTTCCGGTAATCACTGTATTTTGTGGAGCTCTTAACTCCTGAACCAGTTTAAGTATCAGGTTCAAACTTGGTATACTAGTGAGTATTGGGGTCTAGTTGTGCCTTTTGGGGGTCCCACCCCACCCGGTTCTGGGGCAAATGGGCCAAGATTGCCTAGTGAAAAATGTTCATAACTTGACCAGAACTGGACATACGACGATGGAATTCCTTTTACATGTAGATGCTAGGGCTGGGAAATTGCTTTGAACGTTGCACCTCCCCCCACCCACCACGTTCATGGGCAACTGGGCCCAGATTGCCCAGGAGTAAAGTTGGTTACCCGTGCCAGGAATCAACAGGTATCAAGTTGAAACTTGGTAAGACTGTGAGCATTGGGGTCTCTTCTTACATTGGGGTCTCTTTTTACTTTTTGCGGATCCCAAAACCCACCCCCACTTGGTTTAGGGGCAATTGGGCCCACATGGCCCATTTTTTAATGTTTTTAACTTGACAGTAACTGGAAATAAAGCAATGAAACTCCTTCGTGCTTTTGGATCATAGGGGTTGGAGAGAGTTGAAGGTGTAAATACCCATTTGATGAGCCACAACCCACCCCCCCGCTGCCATTCATGGGCAGCTGGGCCCAGATTTCCCTTGAGTTAAGTTCATCTTTGACAGGTCTCAAGTCCAATTCTTGTATATGTGGGGAGAAATATCTATGGATGAGGATTTGGTGTAACAGCAACAAATAAGACGACACGACGTACTTAAATCTTTAATTACCGGTTGGAAACTGGACTGTTTTGTCATATGATCAATAATAGGCTATGCCTTTCTTAATGACAAAGTGGGCATTAGGCTGCTACGATTTGGTTTATTGCACTTGTTATTACCTTGCTAATGGAATACAGGTTCAAAGGGTGGGACTGGCTGACAGACCATTCAGTGTTCGAAGTCAAGCTATTCGTGCAAAATATTCAAAATTTCCATGGATTTACTGGCGGTTTGTTTACTTTTAAAGCTTTTAAAGTGGGATGATTACAAATTAGGTTATTTCAATGCTTGTTTGGTTATTGGGGATAAGAAATGTCTTGGTTCTAAATCTATTTGTATATAGAATGTGATACAACATTTTACTTTTACACTCCACGTCTGAGCGCTTGCGCACTTGTTTCTGAATGCATTGTTCTCAGGCAGTGTTGTCACTTTTGCTAACAGAACATTTTTCTTTGGCAGAAAAAACTCTTAAACTCTGGTGGCAACTGTTAAGGAGAAATCTCGCTGTATAATCATAATATATGCTTAATCTATTTTGCTTCTTTTTATGGCACTTGTAGCCCCTGGCTCAAGGGCCATATACCGTTCGCAGTTCTGTCTGTCGGTCTGTCTCGAGTTTGTTTTGTCACACTTTCGAGTTACTTCCAGATGTGCTAGGAGATGAAACTTGGCAGGCTGATCAGGCACCCGACCGAAGTAACCTGGAAATACTCAGTTTCCCGATCCAACCACCTTGGAGGGGAGTGGAGGGCGGGGGAATCCGTAAAATTTAATAGTGTAACTTTCAAACGGTTGATCGGGTTGGAATGAAACTTAATAACTGAATACATGATATACTTAAGTCTGGACCAGATTCGACAGCTATGGGGGAGTTGGGGAGAGACCGGAAATCTCGAGAAAATAATAAAATAGAGTAATTGTAGCGAAACTTGCTGGGAAGAACAAGCCTCGGCTCTAGATAAATCGTTTACACAATTGGACTGGACCCGTACACTGGGGGGGGGGGGGGGATTCCGATGGTGACAGTTTTGGGAATGTTCACGACGAAACTTGGCCGGCATATCAGGGACCCGATCTATCTGACCTGGAAATAAAAATTTGATCGACCTGATTATCGTGGGGGAATGGAGGGAGGGGGAATCCGGAATATTGAGTATTGAGCAACTTTCTGATCAGATTGGAGTGAAATTTAGTAATTGAACAGACGACATGTCTGTGGTGATCTTTTCATGTCCGAACGCGATCCGACAACTATTGGGGGGGGGGGGGGAGATGTTACCGACTTGGACTGGAGAGATCGGGATGGAACTTAGTGGGAATAGAGGAAGATGTTACCGACTTGGACTGGAGTGATCGGGATGGAACTTTGTGGGAATAACAAACAGATGTTCCGGATAAATTATTTACATAACCGGATTGGCTCCAGGCACTTTGGGGGGAGTTGGAAGGGTGGGGCCGGAATTCCGGTGATCGCGAGTTAAGGTACTTCAGGATATATGCTAGGACGATGAAATTTGGCTGGAATATTAAGAAATTCGACAAGATTGGCTGAGAAATCGCCACTTTCCTAATCGACTATTCCTTAAAGTACCAATATTGACCGCAAAGTAAGAAAAATACTTTTAAGCAAAATATACATCTTCATGATCCCCACGAGCCCATCATCATTTTTGCATCAAGGGTTTTGCTTACAAAGGAAGTTGTAGCTCCCTTAGAGTGCGCATCTTAACCGCAAAGTCGAAATGTAATTTTGATCAAACAATACATTTCAACCCATGCAAGTGCCATATGAGCTTACAGCTCTTGTTGTATATAGGCTATATTGGTAAGGAACCTTCGCAATCCTTGCAAGCCTGGGGCACAATTTCATTCTTACAGACCTACAGAAAGCTTGGGTCGACACTTCACTGAAATAAAATTCACCATATTTCTCCAGTCCAAAAATCCACAGTGGTTAAGATAAGTCTGAATTGTTCCTCATAGTGTGGATTCCTCTTCCCTCCACTCCCCCCACGATTTTGATATCAACCTTTGTACATATCTTCAGCATTATTATACACCTGTTCCGAGGAATTTTTGAACCAACTCTATGAGCAGAAAAGAATAAAATATTGCAAGGAGAAACTTGCAACGATGGATAGATTGTGTTTGTTTAACTGGCAAAGTTTTCGTTCTTACATCATCAACGCATCTTTCAGCAGCCAACACCGTCGATTGGTTTCCAAAAAAATGTGCATCAACTCAAAGCTCGAGCAAGACATCTAGCTAAGATCAGTTCTGTCGGGGTATCCAAAGTCGCTGCGTGGGAACAAAGACAGAGATCCAACGGTATCTCCGTGGAAAGAAGGAAGAGAGCGGAGCTATAGTCCATAATATGGTTCCTAATGCACGATATATAATTGCGAAATACCGAGTATAGTCAGTCTTGTGATTAGTAATGTTGATAACCAACACTAATAGCATCACCGATCAGCTCTCAGCAGCAAACGTCGTTGATTGGTTGACGGAAAATTTGAGTCGTCTTTTGGACGACGTTTATCGTTCTTCAAGACATTTACTGGTTTGGTTTCTGTCTTAGGCCCTTTTAAAGATGCAACATTCCCATTTTAGTTAATTTGGTAATAGCGTCACCGCCGACGTAAACCCGAAGTAAAGTCTATGAGAAATAAGTTTCAAAGTAGTGGACGAAAGCGCGAGGGAGCAGGTCACAGCGCCTCTAGTGCTTTTTCCTGTTATATGCGCAGACTCGAAGAGGGAAGTAGACGTGCATCAACTCAAAGCTCGAGCAAGACATCTAGCTAAGATCAGTTCTGACGGGGTATCCGAAGCCGCTGCGTGGGAACAAAGACAGAGATCGAACGGTATCTCTATGCAAAGAAGGAAGAGAGAAAAGCGAGTTCCTAATGCACGATATATAATTGCGAGCGAAACATTGATGGCCGTTGCATGGACAAGAGCCTGAGGTTCTACTATTTCAGGTTCTTGGATATACTTATACATTTAGTTAGAACACTTACTTAGCAAATATCTCATTTCAGGAAACAAAGTCGACGTACTTGGGCGAACGATCTAACACCATTAAGGAATCCAGTGTCTTCGAAGTACCAGGAAAGCTGATTGCCATTAAAAGTGAGTAAGACACATTTTTTCAATTAAAACTGCCATAGAGCAATTTGACTTCCACTTAGCAATCAAAGATTCTATGAATAAAGTGGATACCAAGCTTAAAGATTATGTAAATACTAAAACTGAAATGCTCCATGGCAGTACTGTTCAATTCAGTAGCTTCAAACTTATGAGAAATGATGAGAAAACAGCAGAGGACTGATGTAACTAGCTGAAGACTAGTTTCTGGTGTTGCGAAAAGTATTCGAAATGGCCGATTTTTTAACATCTGCAGCGGGACACCTTGACCTTTTGCAGCGAAAATGAACTTGGGAATAAAAAATAAACAAAGTAAAGGTTATAGCTTAGCTTTAAACATCTGATGAATCATTGGAGTTGAAAAGGATGTTATGATTTCAATTCGGACACAGCTGCTGCTTTTCTTCTCGATTGGACCGTTGATGGGGTATTGTTTTATCAGCAATCGAGTTGACCTTGGCCTTGCTGTAGAGAGAGCTTGTTTTTTAGCTCCCCTGGTTTTTCAGAAAAAAATTGCCGATTTGCAGTTGCAGCGGAAATAATTTATAAGCGTATAGTAGACTGTTCATTGAGTTGTGTGCTGCTTCGTCGTGTGCAAGAAACACGCCAGGGGTTAAACGCGCTATACGAAGGAACTATCTGCGATTCGCTTCTCCGTGCGTTGATATCTTTCGGCCCTCCTGTCGCGTGCCAAAGGTAAAAACAAGATAGGAGATTGACAGAATAACTTTACTGAGCAAATCGCTGATTTTTGGTGGTCTGAATTTCCTTCCGCTGATGATGCCGCTTCATGATTCTGGTGTGTTAATGTGTTCTGACCCACCTGGTTTCACAGAAAAAAATCGTCGATTTGCAGTTGCCGCGGAAAATAATTTCTAAGCGTATGGTAGACTGTTCATTGAGTTGTGTGCTGCTCCTGGGTTTTTCTCCTTAGAAAAACGCCAAGGGGTTGAACGCGCTATACGAAGGAACTATCTGTAATTCGCTTCTCCAATGCGCGTGTTGATATCTTTCGGCCCTCCTGTCGAGTGTCAAAGATAAAAACACGCTAGGAGAGTGGCACATTTTGACCGTTTGCCGCGGAAATAACTTCTAGCGTACAGTAGACTGTTCACTGAGTTGTGTGCTGCGACTCGTGCGTCAACGTTACGTCACGTTGGCCATAAGAAAAAACGCCAGGGGTTAAACGCGCTATACGAAGGAACTATCTGCAAATTCGCTTCTCTGGTACTCGCGTTGATATCTTTCGGGATAGAAACACGATAGGAGAGTGGCCGACAAATCGTAGAGAACAAATCGATGATTTTATTGGTCTAAATTTTATTCGTATTTAGTGCTCGATTGTGTGTCTCTGTCTAAATTGGAATCGAAAATGGGTTCTGCCAGTCCCAGTTGGAAGAGTTAGTTTGTTCCTTGTCCATTGAAAAAGTCGTGGTCGATCTCATGGTCATGTTCTGCGAGCATTTTTTCGAAAGTTCTCTTACTTGCCGACATAGCGCAAATCACAGTAGCAGGGTATCAAATAAAAACCTCGTTGGTTTTGGTTTGGAGATTCATCTTCGCCGGTGTTAAGGTACGACAGTAGATTGTTTTTGGTCAGGGTCTGTTTGGAGGCCGAATGAATCTTGAGTCTCCTTCGAATTATTTTCTTCGACCAGCGGAATGGGATATTTTTTGTCTGAAGTACGTCCCGAATGTGGTTCATTGTCTGGGAGTGTTTCGTATGAAATCCTAGTATTCTGGTTGTTACGAATCGTAACAGACTATTTGTCGCTGTGAGTGAGTTACCTGTATACCGAACAACTAAAATTAGTTTGTACGTGGTCGTATCAACACGTATAAATATTTTAGCTTTAGGTCGTCATTCTCAGTTTTGGTGGTGAACTGGATTGTTGGTTCGACTAGAACGTCGACAAACGCAACAGTTTCTGTTATTTTTACTCTAACACGCTGTAAAGCCATCGTCAATATAACGTTTGTAAAAACGGAGATTCGTTGGGGGTATGCTGAAGGCAAATTGCTCAGTTATTCTCATGGTTAATTCTGCAAATTCTTGGGAAATAGAACTTAACAATGCTGCAGCCGTGTCCAGATATAGCAGCAACCTTATCAACTACAAGCAACTCTCCCAAAGGGAATAACAAAATTCAAATATTTAAAGCTAAGCTAGAATCTTTAATTTGTTTGGTCACAAGTTCCACTTTCCAGTTTCAGCGTAAACTGAACGTTAAACTGGGTGTTTTATATTGTCACGTAGCGGGGCCGTGGACATCCTATGTATCGGCTGTCTAAACTCTGTATCTAGGAACTACAAAGATAATGTAGTTAGTAAAGAAACTGATCTCATAATGTAAATGAGAAATCATATTATTGATTCGGAAAACACGAACTGTCATACTTAAATTTGCAGGTCGGTGTATGCAGCTACGTCAGTAGATTCGTCGACAGATGATATACATGGAAACCTATGGAGGGACAGCTAAACATGTAATTGCAAGGAAGCGAATAATTTGTCCGAGAAATTTGAGTAGAAAAATAGTATGTTCACATGGTAAAAGTTAATCACTCAAGTACTAGTTAATCATGGAAAATAGGGTAAATAAGAAGTTTGAATAAGGAAAGTGTACTAAATCACTAAGCACACAATCTGGTCTAAATAATTCTACTAATCAAAGCTAGTGAGAATAAAACTACTTGCAATTACATTAGGCTTCCAATACAAACAGCACAAAACTCTTAAAGGTAAGTTGCTTGAATATATTAGCCTGGTAGAGCTGAGCACCGGTCCGGATCTGACGTCGGTGGGGGAGCGGGGGGGGGGAATGAAGTTTCTCGTATTTTGCCACAATTGATGCTGTTCCAAGGAAAATTAATACGTGGTTAGACCAAATACGGGGCATTCATGTGTTTGGATCAGTCATCGGTGGAGAGTACGTGAGATTTCCTTTTTCAGACTGTTTTAGCGAAAAAAAATATCATCACACGATGATTGGTGTGTATCGTTAATGTAGAAAACCGGTGCGCTTCGGTGACGACGGGATTCTTAAGTTATGAAGTTTTAGTGGCCGGTGATGTTAATCTACCTTGATGTGATTTGACTTTGCTAAGATTTTTTTTATTTAAGTCTATGCTAGTGGCAATCAATTTATTATTTGCGGTTCAAGGACAGTGCGGTTCAGCGACACTGTTGTTCTGAGTAAATCTATTCAAAGAATGCATAAAAAGGATGTCAGCTACGATGCTATATCAGAAATGTTTCGGCACTTCGTGGCAAGGGTCCTCGAGAGTTCATACTCAAGAGAAGATGAGAAAACAGCGGAGGACTGGCATTTTCTTTACGCGTTTTGTTATTGCTGGGGGTTCCATTTTTCCATGTAGTGGTAGACTGAACCTTACCTTAGAACTTGAGTTATCACCACCCACAAGAGGCAATAAAGGCATCGTACTACCATGACCTCTTCCCACTCAGGTTTCATCCTTTAGTGAAAGTTTTGCTCTGCAAGTCTGGAATGTCTGTTGCTTGCTGGTTTCAATGATGTCTGTAGTTATGAAACCCGGAACTAGTAGGGAAGTAAAAATATGATCTAAACAATGAGACTAAATTTGGTGCTCAACATTGACTTCGTTTTAAGGGCAAATACGCTAGGTTAGAGAAGTAGGCTAAGGGACTTACCGAGAGCAGAAGTTGCAAGAAGAAAGAAATCGACACGAGCACGAGGGCTCTTGTCAACATTAATGGATATTACGTTATCACAGACAGTAGAAGCTAGAAGAAAATAAGCGTGAGATCAAGACTCGTGATACATATACGTTCACTAGAGTAATAGGCAATGTATCAGTTGTAACAAGCAAGGCGAACCTCTGATCTACAAGAACTGGAATTTATCGAATCTAACCGCATACGAGACAGTATAAAACTCGTAGAAGTTACGGCAGACATAGGCTAACAATTAACAATTTGCAGGCCGAGGTACTACAAGACGTCAAAAGTCCCGTCTTAGAATGGTCAACGATGGAACAACAAGAAATATATAATTAATTGCATGGAAGATTTTCTTTGGAAATGAATAGTTCCGTGATGGAAGAAAGAAATTCACCATGTGACTTGAGTCACATCATGGAAGAATAAATATTAAAAATAATAAGTTCGAGTAATATCTATAAAGTGATCTTACGAAGTTTTAGTAAAATGCCTTAGTCATCAGTTATATTTTGCAATGCAATTGAATGCATGATATCTAAAGATTGAGAATCCATGCAATTACAGTAGATTTACCTCTCATTATTTGGAGGCAAACTACATCAAGAGGAAGCACAGGAGCTGTGGAAGGTTTTTATAACTTTTATAAGATAGACTGGTTTAATTACAATCATTTATCTTAGTACAGGCATTTCGTTTCCTTCACATTTTTGGTCGGTGAAGATCTGTAAAGAAAGAAATTGAGATCAAAAGAGGTTGAAAGCTCATAAAGAACCAACATGGGAATGTTCTAGATCATAATAAGGAATTACCGGAAACTGGAGGAGAGCTAACAAATTTCAACCTCTTAACATTTCCTTTTCTTCCAAGTTAACTTCCAAGTTAATCTCTAGCACGAAACTTCAACGAACTGTCCTTTTACATCATCGTCCTTTTCAAGCGGCTAGGCGATAAGAGGTATGACAAGAGCACAAAGTTTCAAAGATACAGATTGTTCCAGCTAAGACCAGCTATTATTGAACAAGAACTTACAAGGGGTATAATATTGTCTCATAACATTTAACACACGGCTGCGACACAAAACTTCCGGCAGTGTTGCTTTAAGATGTGCTTTCGCGATTTCTGCTCGGTTCAAAGGTTTGCAATCGCGCATCTCCTTCTCGGATGCGGTCCTGCTTGCAGAAATCGACGAATGACATCACTCGAGATCACAGGTAGAAGAATCACTGGAAAGGAACAGTGAACGTAAAGGGGATACTATAGCCGCATTCGACTTAACCTTGTCTCAGCCCTGTCAGCAAAATGCAATTTTGTTAAACTGTCTTGTCTGCTTAATGTCGTTTTATTTGTCATGTCAAGCTGACAATTGTCAGAGCCCTGTCACAGGGCGCCTTGAATGACGACATGATCAGGGAGCAAGTTTCGATTATGTAGATTTCTCGACTGCGTTTTATTTGTTATGCTCGACCGCTGTATTGACTGGCAAGACTAATAAAAACGGCTTTAAACAGTGACAAGGCAGTAACACGATGTAGGGACTGAGACAAGAAATACTCAAATCGAAAGCAGCCAACAGGAAGAAAGGTATGGTAAAGTTTGAATGTATTAGCTACCTAGCTCTCGCTAAAATCAAGAAATTAGTGGCATTACACTGTCAGAAGTTTCATAAGGGATAACACAAGGATGTACGGTTTCAACAGATAATGCGTGAGAGATAAACCCTTCGGCTGATATTCAAAATGTTATGCATAATATGCATTACCGTCAGGAAAAGCCGAAAAACCGCCAAAAAGGTACTGCTGAGTTTTCTGACATCGTGACGATAAAGAATAAAGTCGGTAGATGCTTTTTTGGCTCTTTCTAAGAAAGATTGTTATGCACACCATTTCATGCATAACGTTTTCAAACACAACAGATAACATTTCAAGTGTTATTTGTTACGCATTTGCTGTTGAAACCGCGAATCCTTGTATTGTCTGATATGCAACTTCTGACAGTGTAGTTGAAATTATACTAAATATATTTCCCGACACCACAAGCAAATTAAGAAAGAAAAAACGTTGTATGAATATCTATGACAAGATATTAAAGTCAAAAGAAAAAAAAGGCTCAAAAGACTAAAATGAGGAAGGAAAGGTTGAAATAAGAACTTCGGTGGACTTTAACTTATGATAATTGCTAACCCCTCAAGGACTTCAAAGAATACACCATTTTCTTCCTGTTTTTAGTCCTTGACCAGCTATTAAAACGAAGAATGAAAAGGTTAATTACAATTTTTTAAAGATGCCAAAACCTCAACGACTTTTAATTGAGAATCCACCATTACTTCCTCTTTTTAGTACTTGTACGATCCGAGCCAAGATACTAAACAGATGAAAGAACTGGTGGAATCTATAATTCGATATTTGCTAAATAAGAGTAATTTACTTGTCCTTCCACGTTTAGTACTTTCAAGGTACTAAAATGAGGAAGGAAATGGTGGACTTGAAATATCTTAGTTGCCGACACCTCGCTGGACTCTGAGGATTTGAATCGACTACCGTCTCAACGAGAAATGAAAAGGTTAATCACAATTTTTATAGTTGCCGACCCCTCGCTGGGCTGGGAGGATTTTAGTTGACGATGTTGCAAAGAAGACTAATTTAAAATTTCCTTCCTCGTTTTATTACTTTCACGGTACTAAAACGAGGAAGAAAATGGTGGGACTTGAAATATCTTGGCGGCCGACTCCTCGCTGGCCTCTGAGGATTTTTGTCGCCTACCGCCAGAACGAGAAATGAAAAGGTGAACTTCAATTTTTATAGTTGCCGACCCCTCACTGAACTTAATGCCTACCCATGTCAGGATACTAAAACGAGGAAGGGATGGTGAACTTTGATTTTGAACAGTTGCCGACACCTCAAATAATACTAAATAGAGTAAGGGAACGGTGCTGCGAATTCTGGCGACAGCCTTCATGGTTTTTGTATGCCCTTCCTGGTTAGCCGCCTACCGTCAGAAAGAGAAATGAAAAGGTGAATTAGAAGTTTATAGTTGCCGAGCCCTCACTGAACTTAATGTCTACCCATGGCAGGAGACTAAAACGAGGAAGGGATGGTGAACTTTGATTTTGAACAGTTGCCGACCCCTCAAATAATACTAAATAGAGGAAGGGAACGGTGCTGCGAATTCTGGCGACAGCCTTCCTCGTTTTAGTATGCCCTTCCTGGTTCGTCGCCGACCGTCAGAACGAGAAATTAAAAGGTGAATTTCAATTTTTAAAGTTGCCGACCCTTACTGAACTTCATGCCTATCCATGTCAGGAGACTAAAACGAGGAAGGAATGGTGAACTTTGAATTTGAAAAGTTGCCGACCCCTCACTGAACTTCATGCCTACCCATGTCAGGAGACTAAAACGAGGAAGGGATGGTGAACTTTGAATTTGAACAGTTGCCGACCCCTCAAATAATACCAAATAGAGGAAGGGAATGGTGCTGCGAATTCTGGCGACAGCCTTCCTCGTTTTAGTATGACCTTCCTGGTTAGTCGCCGACCGTCAGAACGAGAAATGAAAAGGTGAATTTCAATTTTTTTAAGTTGCCGACCCCTCACTGAACTTAATGCCTACCCATGTCAGGAGACTAAAACGAGGAAGGGATGGTGAACTTTGAATTTGAAAAGTTGCCGACCCCTCAAATAATACTAAATAGAGGAAGGGAACGGTGCTGCGAATTCTGGCGACAGCCTTCCTCGTTTTAGTATGACCTTCCTGGTTAGTCGCCTACCGTCAGAACGAGAAATGAAAAGGTGGATTACAGTTTTCATAGTTGCCGACCCCTCACTGAACTTAATGCCTACCCATGTCAGGAGACTAAAACGAGGAAGGGATGGTGAACTTTGAATTTGAAAAGTTGCCGACCCCTCAAATAATACTAAATCGAGGAAGGGAACGGTGCTGCGAATTCTGGCGACAGCCTTCCTCGTTTTAGTATGACCTTCCTGGTTCGTCGCCTACCGTCAGAACAAGAAATGAAAAGGTGAATTACAGTTTTCATAGTTGCCGACCCCTCACTGAACTTAATGCCTACCCATGTCAGGAGACTAAAACGAGGAAGGGATGGTGAACTTTGAATTTGAAAAGTTGCCGACCCCTCAAATAATACTAAATAGAGGAAGGGAACGGTGCTGCGAATTCTGGCGACAGCCTTCCTCGTTTTAGTTTGACCTTCCTGGTTAGTCGCCTACCGTCAGAACGAGAAATGAAAAGGTGAATTACAGTTTTCATAGTTGCCGACCCCTCACTGAACTTAATGCCTACCCATGTCAGGAGACTAAAACGAGGAAGGGATGGTGAACTTTGAATTTGAAAAGTTGCCGACCCCTCAAATAATACTAAATAGAGGAAGGGAACGGTGCTGCGAATTCTGGCGACAGCCTTCCTCGTTTTAGTTTGACCTTCCTGGTTAGTCGCCTACCGTCAGAACGAGAAATGAAAAGGTGAATTACAGTTTTCATAGTTGCCGACCCCTCACTGAACTTAATGCCTACCCATGTCAGGAGACTAAAACGAGGAAGGGATGGTGAACTTTGAATTTGAAAAGTTGCCGACCCCTCAAATATAATAGATAGAGAAAGGGAACGGTGCTGCGAATTCTGGAGACAGCCTTCCTGGTTTTAGGATGCCCTTCCTCGTTTTAGTATGCCCTTCCTGGATAGTCGCCTACCGTCTGAACGAGAATGAAAAGGTGAATTACAATTTTTATAGTTGCCGACCCCTCACTGAACTTAATGCCTACCAATGTCAGGATACTAAAACGAGGAAGGGATGGTGAACTTTGGTTTTGTAAAGTTGCCGACCCCTCGAAAAATACTAAACAGAGGAAGGGAACGGAGCGTCGAATTCGGGCGACATCCTTCCTCGTTTTAGCATGCCCTTCCTGGTTTTAGTATGCCTTCCTGTTTTTCTCGCGTTTCCTTCCCTTTCTGGTTTTAGTCGATCCCGAATAAAGTGGAGACTATAGTGGAAAGACTAAAGTGGAAAGACTAAAGTGGAAAGACTATAGTTGAAAAACTGTAGTGGACAGACTAAAGTGGAGACTATAGTGGAAAGACTAAAGTGGAAAGACTAAAGTGGACAGACTATAGTGGAAAGACTGAAGTGGACAGACTATAGTGGAAAGACTATAGTGGAGAGACTGTAGTGGACAGAATAAAGTGAAGAGTATAGTGGAAAGAATAAAGTGGACAGAGAATAGTGGAAAGACTAAAGTGGACAGACTATAGTGGAAAAACTATAGTGGAGAGACTATAGTGGACAGAATAAAGTGGAGACTATAGTGGAAAGACTAAAGTGGAAAGACTAAAGTGGACAGAGAATAGTGGAAAGACTAAAGTGGAAAGACTGTAGTGGACAGAATAAAGAGGAAAGACTATAGTGGAAAGACTGTAGTGGACAGAATAAAGTGGAGACTATAGTGGAAAGACTAAAGTGGACAGAGAATAGTGGAAAGACTAAAGTGGACAGACTATAGTGGAAAGACTAAAGTGGACAGACTGAAGTGGACAGAATAAAGTGGAGACTATAGTGGAAAGACTAAAGTGGACAGAGAATAGTGGAAAGACTAAAGTGGACAGACTATAGTGGAAAGACTAAAGTGGACAGACTATAGTGGAAAGACTAAAGTGGAAAGACTAAAGTGGAAAGACTAAAGTGGAAAGACTAAAGTGCACAGACTATAGTGGAAAGACTGTAGTGGACAGAATAAAGTGGAGACTATAGTAGAAAGAATAAAGTGGACAGAGAATAGTGGAAAGACTAAAGTGGACAGACTATAGTGGAAAGACTATAGTGGAGAGACTATAGTGGACAGAATAAAGTGGAGACTATAGTGGAAAGACTAAAGTGGAAAGACTAAAGTGGACAGAGAATAGTGGAAAGACTAAAGTGGAAAGACTGTAGTGGACAGAATAAAGAGGAAAGACTATAGTGGAAAGACTGTAGTGGACAGAATAAAGTGTAGACTATAGTGGAAAGACTAAAGTGGAAAGAGAATAGTGGAAAGACTAAAGTGGACAGACTATAGTGGAAAGACTAAAGTGGACAGAGAATAGTGGAAAGACTAAAGTGGACAGACCATATTGGAAAGACTATAGTGGAAAGACTTTAGTGGACGGATTTAAGTGGAGACTATAGTGGAAAGACTAAAGTGGAAAGACTGTAGTGGACAGAATAAAGTGGAGACTATAGTGGATAGACTAAAGTGGAAAGACTAAAGTGGACAGACTATAGTGGAAAGACTATAGTGGAAAGACTGTAGTGGACAGAATAAAATGGAGACTATAGTGGAAAGCCTAAAGTGGACAGAGAATAGTGGAAAGACTAAAGTTGACATACTATAGTGGAAAGACTATAGTGGAAAGACTATAGTGGAAAGACTGTAGTGGACAGAATAAAGTGGAGATTATAGTGGAAAGACTAAAGTGGACAGAGAATAGTGGAAAGACTAAAGTGGACAGACTATAGTGGAAAGACTATAGTGGAAAAACTGTAGTGGATAGAATAAAGTGGAGACTATAGTGGAAAGACTAAAGTGGACAGAGAATAGTGGAAAGACTAAAGTGGAAAGAATGTAGTGGACAGAATAAAGTGGAGACTATAGTGGAAAGACTAAAGTGGACAGACTAAAGTGGAAAGACTAAAGTGGAAAGACTAAAGTGGACAGACTATAGTGGAAAGACTATATTGGAAAGACTGTAGTGGGCAGAATAAAGTGGAGACTATAGTGGAAAGACTAAAGTGGACAGAGAATAGTGGAAAGACTAAAGTGGACAGACTGTAGTGGAAAGACTATAGTGGAAAGACTGTAGTGGACAGAATAAAGTGGAGACTATAGTGGAAAGACTAAAGTGGAAAGACTAAAGTGGACAGACTATAGTGGAAAGACTGTAGTGGACAGACTAAAGTGGAGACTATAGTGGAAAGACTAAAGTGGAAAGACTAAAGTTGACAGACTATAGTGGAAAGACTGAAGTGGACAGACTATAGTGGAAAGACTATAGTGGAGAGACTGTAGTGGACAGAATAAAGTGGAGACTATAGTGGAAAGACTATAGTGGAGAGACTGTAGTGGACAGAATAAAGTGGAGAGTATAGTGGAAAGAATAAAGTGGAAAGACTAAAGTGGACAGACTATAGTGGAAAGACTAAAGTGGAAAGACTAAAGTGGAAAGACTAAAGTGGAAAGACTAAAGTGGACAGACTATAGTGGAAAGACTGTAGTGGACAGAATAAAGTGGAGAGTATAGTGGAAAGAATAAAGTGGACAGAGATTAGTGGAAAGACTAAAGTGGACAGACTATAATGGAAAGACTATAGTGGAGAGACTATAGTGGACAGAGAATAGTGGAAAGACTAAAGTGGAAAGACTGTAGTGGACAGAATAAAGAGGAAAGACTATAGTGGAAAGACTGTAGTGGACAGAATAAAGTGTAGACTATAGTGGAAAGACTAAAGTGGACAGAGAATAGTGGAAAAACTAAAGTGGACAGACTATAATGGAAAGACTATAGTGGAGAGACTGTAGTGGACAGAATAAAGTGGAGACTATAGTGGAAAGACTAAAGTGGAAAGACTAAAGTGTACAGAGAATAGTGGAAAGACTAAAGTGGAAAGACTGTAGTGGACCGAATAAAGTGGAAAGACTAAAGTGGACAGACTATAGTGGAAAAACTATAGTGGAAAGACTGTAGTGGACAGAATAAAGTGGAGACTATAGTGGAAAGACTAAAGTGGACAGAGAATAGTGGAAAGACTAATTGGACAGACTATACTGGAAAGACTAAAGTGGACAGACAAAATGGAAAGACTAAAGTGGAAAGACTAAAGTGGACAGAGAATAGTGGAAAGACTAAAGTGGACAGACCATATTGGAAAGACTATAGTGGAAAGACTTTAGTGGATGGATTTAAGTGGAGACTATAGTGGAAAGACTAAAGTGGAAATACTAAAGTGGACAGAGAATAGTGGAAAGACTAAAGTGGAAAGACTAAAGTGGACAGACTATAGTGGAAAGATTATAGTGGAAAGACTGTAGTGGACAGAATAAAGTGGAGACTATAGTGGAAAGACTAAAGTGGACAGAGAATAGTGGAAAGACTAAAGTGGACAGACTATAGTGGAAAGACTATAGTGGAAAGACTGTAGTGGACAGAATAAAGTGGAGACTATAGTGGAAAGACTAAAGTGGAAAGACTAAAGTGGACAGACTATAGTGGAAAGACTATAGTGGAAAGATTGTAGTGGACAGAATAAAGTGTAGACTATAGTGGAAAGACTAAAGTGGACAGAGAATAGTGGAAAGAATAAAGTGGACAGACTATAGTGGAAAGACTACAGTAGAAAGATTGTAGTGGACAGAATAAAGTGGAGACTATAGTGGAAAGACTAAAGTGGACAGAGAATAGTGGAAAGACTAAAGTGGAAAGACTGTAGTGGACAGAATAAAGTGGATACTATAGTGTAAAGACTAAAGTGGAAAGACTAAAGTGGACAGACTATAGTGGAAAGACTGAAGTGGAAAGACTAAGTGGACAGACTAAAGTGGAAAGACTATAGTGAAAAAACTAAAGTGGACAGACTATAGTGGAAAGACTAAAGTGGACAGACTGAAGTGGAAAGACTATAGTGGAAAGACTAAAGTGGAAAGAATGTAGTGGACAGAATAAAGTGGAGACTATAGGGGAAAGACTAAAGTGGACAGAGAATGGTGGAAAGACTAAAGTGGACAGACTATAGTGGAAAGACTGTAGTGGACGGAATAAAGTGGAGACTATAGTTTAAAGACTAAAGTGGAAAGACTAAAGTGGACAGAGAATAGTGGAAAGACTAAAGTGGAAAGACTGTAGTGGACAGAATAAAGTGGAGAGTATAGTGGATAGACTAAAGTGGAAAGACTAAAGTGGACAGACTATAGTGGAAAGACTATAGTGGAAAGACTGTAGTGGACAGAATAAAATGGAGACTATAGTGGAAAGCCTAAAGTGGACAGATAATAGTGGAAAGACTAAAGTTGACAGACTATAGTGGAAAGACTATAGTGGAAAAACTGTAGTGGACAGAATAAAGTGGAGACTATAGTGGAAAGACTAAAGTGAAAAAACTAAAGTAGACAGACTATAGTGGAAAGACTGAAGTTGAAAGACTCAGTGGACAGACTAAAGTGTACACCTTGAAGTGGAAAGAATAAAGTGATAAGACTAAAGTGGAAAGACTAAAGTGGACAGACTATAGTGGAAAGACTAAAGTGGACAGACTAAAGTGGAAAAACTAAAGTGGAAAGACTAAAGTGGACAGACTATAGTGGAAAGACTATAGTGGAAAAACTGTAGTGGACAGAATAAAGTGGAGACTATAGTGGAAAGACTAAAGTGGACAGACTATAGTGGAAAGACTATAGTGGAAAGACTGTAGTGGGCAGAATAAAGTGGAGACTATAGTGGAAAGACTAAAGTGGACAGAGAATAGTGGAAAGACTGAAGTGGACAGACTATAGTGGAAAGACTATAGTGGAAAAACTGTAGTGGACAGAATAAAGTGGAGACTATAGTGGAAAGACTAAAGTGAAAAAACTAAAGTAGACAGACTATAGTGGAAAGACTGAAGTTGAAAGACTCAGTGGACAGACTAAAGTGTACACCTTGAAGTGGAAAGAATAAAGTGATAAGACTAAAGTGGAAAGACTAAAGTGGACAGACTATAGTGGAAAGACTAAAGTGGACAGACTAAAGTGGAAAAACTAAAGTGGAAAGACTAAAGTGGACAGACTATAGTGGAAAGACTATAGTGGAAAAACTGTAGTGGACAGAATAAAGTGGAGACTATAGTGGAAAGACTAAAGTGGACAGACTATAGTGGAAAGACTATAGTGGAAAGACTGTAGTGGGCAGAATAAAGTGGAGACTATAGTGGAAAGACTAAAGTGGACAGAGAATAGTGGAAAGACTGAAGTGGACAGACTATAGTGGAAAGACTAAAGTGGACAGACTAAAGTGGAAAGACTAAAGTGGAAAGACTAAAGTGGACAGACTATACTGGAAAGACTGTAGTGGACAGAATAAAGTGGAAAGACTATAGTGGAAAGACTGTAGTGGACAGACTATAGTGGAAAGACTAAAGTGGACAGACTAAAGTGGACAGACTATAGTGGAAATACTATAGTGGAAAGACTGTAGTGGACAGAATAAAATGGAGACTATAGTGGAAAGCCTAAAGTGGACAGAGAATAGTGGAAAGACTAAAGTTGACAGACTATAGTGGAAAGACTATAGTGGAAAGACTATAGTGGAAAGACTGTAGTGGACAGAATAAAGTGGAGACTATAGTGGAAAGACTAAAGTGGACAGTGAATAGTGGAAAGACTAAAGTGGACAGACTATAGTGGAAAGACTATATTGGAAAAACTGTAGTGGACAGAATAAAGTGGAGACTATAGTGGAAAGACTAAAGTGGAAAGACTATAGTGGAAAGACTATAGTGGAAAGACTATGTAGTGGACAGAATAAAGTGGAGAGTATAGTGGAAAGAATAAAGTGGAAAGACTGTAGTGGACAGAATAAAGTGGAGACTATAGTGGAAAGACTAAAGTGGACAGACTATAGTGGAAAGACTATAGTGGAAAGACTGTAGTGGGCAGAATAAAGTGGAGACTATAGTGGAAAGACTAAAGTGGACAGAGAATAGTGGAAAGACTGAAGTGGACAGACTATAGTGGAAAGACTATTGTGGAAAAACTGTAGTGGACAGAATAAAGTGGAGACTATAGTGGAAAGACTAAAGTGAAAAAACTAAAGTAGACAGACTATAGTGGAAAGACTGAAGTTGAAAGACTCAGTGGACAGACTAAAGTGTACACCTTGAAGTGGAAAGAATAAAGTGATAAGACTAAAGTGGAAAGACTAAAGTGGACAGACTATAGTGGAAAGACTAAAGTGGACAGACTAAAGTGGAAAAACTAAAGTGGAAAGACTAAAGTGGACAGACTATAGTGGAAAGACTATAGTGGAAAAACTGTAGTGGACAGAATAAAGTGGAGACTATAGTGGAAAGACTAAAGTGGACAGACTATAGTGGAAAGACTATAGTGGAAAGACTGTAGTGGGCAGAATAAAGTGGAGACTATAGTGGAAAGACTAAAGTGGACAGAGAATAGTGGAAAGACTGAAGTGGACAGACTATAGTGGAAAGACTAAAGTGGACAGACTAAAGTGGAAAGACTAAAGTGGAAAGACTAAAGTGGACAGACTATACTGGAAAGACTGTAGTGGAAAAACTGTAGTGGACAGAATAAAGTGGAGACTATAGTGGAAAGACTAAAGTGGACAGACTATAGTGGAAAGACTATAGTGGAAAGACTGTAGTGGGCAGAATAAAGTGGAGACTATAGTGGAAAGACTAAAGTGGACAGAGAATAGTGGAAAGACTGAAGTGGACAGACTATAGTGGAAAGACTATAGTGGAAAAACTGTAGTGGACAGAATAAAGTGGAGACTATAGTGGAAAGACTAAAGAGGACAGACTATAGTGGAAAGACTATAGTGGAAAGACTGTAGTGGGCAGAATAAAGTGGAGACTATAGTGGAAAGACTAAAGTGGACAGAGAATAGTGGAAAGACTGAAGTGGACAGACTATAGTGGAAAGACTATAGTGGAAAAACTGTAGTGGACAGAATAAAGTGGAGACTATAGTGGAAAGACTAAAGTGAAAAAACTAAAGTAGACAGACTATAGTGGAAAGACTGAAGTTGAAAGACTCAGTGGACAGACTAAAGTGTACACCTTGAAGTGGAAAGAATAAAGTGATAAGACTAAAGTGGAAAGACTAAAGTGGACAGACTATAGTGGAAAGACTAAAGTGGACAGACTAAAGTGGAAAAACTAAAGTGGAAAGACTAAAGTGGACAGACTATAGTGGAAAGACTATAGTGGAAAAACTGTAGTGGACAGAATAAAGTGGAGACTATAGTGGAAAGACTAAAGTGGACAGACTATAGTGAAAGACTATAGTGGAAAGACTGTAGTGGGCAGAATAAAGTGGAGACTATAGTGGAAAGACTAAAGTGGACAGAGAATAGTGGAAAGACTGAAGTGGACAGACTATAGTGGAAAGACTAAAGTGGACAGACTAAAGTGGAAAGACTAAAGTGGAAAGACTAAAGTGGACAGACTATACTGGAAAGACTGTAGTGGACAGAATAAAGTGGAAAGACTATAGTGGAAAGACTGTAGTGGACAGACTATAGTGGAAAGACTAAAGTGGACAGACTAAAGTGGACAGACTATAGTGGAAATACTATAGTGGAAAGACTGTAGTGGACAGAATAAAATGGAGACTATAGTGGAAAGCCTAAAGTGGACAGAGAATAGTTGAAAGACTAAAGTTGACAGACTATAGTGGAAAGACTATAGTGGAAAGACTATAGTGGAAAGACTGTAGTGGACAGAATAAAGTGGAGACTATAGTGGAAAGACTAAAGTGGACAGTGAATAGTGGAAAGACTAAAGTGGACAGACTATAGTGGAAAGACTATATTGGAAAAACTGTAGTGGACAGAATAAAGTGGAGACTATAGTGGAAAGACTAAAGTGGAAAGACTATAGTGGAAAGACTATAGTGGAAAGACTATGTAGTGGACAGAATAAAGTGGAGAGTATAGTGGAAAGAATAAAGTGGAAAGACTGTAGTGGACAGAATAAAGTGGAGACTATAGTGGAAAGACTAAAGTGGACAGACTATAGTGGAAAGACTATAGTGGAAAGACTGTAGTGGGCAGAATAAAGTGGAGACTATAGTGGAAAGACTAAAGTGGACAGAGAATAGTGGAAAGACTGAAGTGGACAGACTATAGTGGAAAGACTATAGTGGAAAAACTGTAGTGGACAGAATAAAGTGGAGACTATAGTGGAAAGACTAAAGTGAAAAAACTAAAGTAGACAGACTATAGTGGAAAGACTGAAGTTGAAAGACTCAGTGGACAGACTAAAGTGTACACCTTGAAGTGGAAAGAATAAAGTGATAAGACTAAAGTGGAAAGACTAAAGTGGACAGACTATAGTGGAAAGACTAAAGTGGACAGACTAAAGTGGAAAAACTAAAGTGGAAAGACTAAAGTGGACAGACTATAGTGGAAAGACTATAGTGGAAAAACTGTAGTGGACAGAATAAAGTGGAGACTATAGTGGAAAGACTAAAGTGGACAGACTATAGTGGAAAGACTATAGTGGAAAGACTGTAGTGGGCAGAATAAAGTGGAGACTATAGTGGAAAGACTAAAGTGGACAGAGAATAGTGGAAAGACTGAAGTGGACAGACTATAGTGGAAAGACTAAAGTGGACAGACTAAAGTGGAAAGACTAAAGTGGAAAGACTAAAGTGGACAGACTATACTGGAAAGACTGTAGTGGACAGAATAAAGTGGAAAGACTATAGTGGAAAGACTGTAGTGGACAGACTATAGTGGAAAGACTAAAGTGGACAGACTAAAGTGGACAGACTATAGTGGAAAGACTAAAGTGGACAGACTAAAGTGGAAAAACTAAAGTGGAAAGACTAAAGTGGACAGACTATAGTGGAAAGACTAAAGTGAAAAAACTAAAGTAGACAGACTATAGTGGAAAGACTGAAGTTGAAAGACTCAGTGGACAGACTAAAGTGTACACCTTGAAGTGGAAAGAATAAAGTGATAAGACTAAAGTGGAAAGACTAAAGTGGACAGACTATAGTGGAAAGACTAAAGTGGACAGACTAAAGTGGAAAAACTAAAGTGGAAAGACTAAAGTGGACAGACTATAGTGGAAAGACTATAGTGGAAAAACTGTAGTGGACAGAATAAAGTGGAGACTATAGTGGAAAGACTAAAGTGGACAGACTATAGTGGAAAGACTATAGTGGAAAGACTGTAGTGGGCAGAATAAAGTGGAGACTATAGTGGAAAGACTAAAGTGGACAGAGAATAGTGGAAAGACTGAAGTGGACAGACTATAGTGGAAAGACTAAAGTGGACAGACTAAAGTGGAAAGACTAAAGTGGAAAGACTAAAGTGGACAGACTATACTGGAAAGACTGTAGTGGACAGAATAAAGTGGAAAGACTATAGTGGAAAGACTGTAGTGGACAGACTATAGTGGAAAGACTAAAGTGGACAGACTAAAGTGGACAGACTATAGTGGAAATACTATAGTGGAAAGACTGTAGTGGACAGAATAAAATGGAGACTATAGTGGAAAGCCTAAAGTGGACAGAGAATAGTGGAAAGACTAAAGTTGACAGACTATAGTGGAAAGACTATAGTGGAAAGACTATAGTGGAAAGACTGTAGTGGACAGAATAAAGTGGAGACTATAGTGGAAAGACTAAAGTGGACAGTGAATAGTGGAAAGACTAAAGTGGACAGACTATAGTGGAAAGACTATATTGGAAAAACTGTAGTGGACAGAATAAAGTGGAGACTATAGTGGAAAGACTAAAGTGGAAAGACTATAGTGGAAAGACTATAGTGGAAAGACTATGTAGTGGACAGAATAAAGTGGAGAGTATAGTGGAAAGAATAAAGTGGAAAGAGAATAGTGGAAAGACTAAAGTGGACAGACTATAGTGGAAAGACTATAGTGAAGAGACTGTAGTGGACAGAATAAAGTGGAGACTATAGTGGAAAGACTAAAGAGGATAGAGAATAGTGGAAAGACTAAAGTGGACAGACTATAGTGGAAAGACTAAAGTGGACAGACTAAAATGGAAAGACTAAAGTGGAAAGACTAAAGTGGACAGACTATAGTGGAAACACTGTAGTGGACAGAATAAAGTGGAGACTATAGTGGAAAGACTAAAGTGGAAATACTAAAGTGGACAGAGAATAGTGGAAAGACTAAAGTGGACAGACTATAGTGGAAAGATTATAGTGGAAAGACTGTAGTGGACAGAATAAAGTGGAGACTATAGTGGAAAGACTAAAGTGAACAGAGAATAGTGGAAAGACTAAAGTGGACAGACTATAGTGGAAAGACTGTAGTGGACAGACTAAAGTGGAGACTATAGTGGAAAGACTAAAGTGGAAAGACTAAAGTGGACAGACTATAGTGGAAAGACTGAAGTGGACAGACTAAAGTGGAAAAACTAAAGTGGAAAGACTAAAGTGGACAGACTATAGTGGAAAGACTATAGTGGAAAGACTGTAGTGGACAGAATAAAGTGTAGACTATAGTGGAAAGACTAAAGTGGACAGAGAATAGTGGAAAGAATAAAGTGGACAGACTATAGTGGAAAGACTACAGTGGAAAGACTGTAGTGGACAGAATAAAGTGGAGACTATAGTGGAAAGACTAAAGTGGACAGAGAATAGTGGAAAGACTAAAGTGGAAAGACTGTAGGGGACAGAATAAAGTGGAGACTATAGTGTAAAGACTAAAGTGGAAAGACTAAAGTGGACAGACTATAGTGGAAAGACTGAAGTGGAAAGACTAAGTGGACAGACTAAAGTGGAAAGACTATAGTGAAAAAACTAAAGTGGACAGACTATAGTGGAAAGACTAAAGTGGACAGACTGAAGTGGAAAGACTATAGTGGAAAGTGGAAAGAATGTAGTGGACAGAATAAAGTGGAGACTATAGGGGAAAGACTAAAGTGGACAGAGAATAGTGGAAAGACTAAAGTGGACAGACTATAGTGGAAAGACTATAGTGGAAAGACTGTAGTGGACGGAATAAAGTGGAGACTATAGTGGAAAGACTAAAGTGGAAAGACTAAAGTGGACAGAGAATAGTGGAAAGACTAAAGTGGACAGACTATAGTGGAAAGACTATAGTGGAAAAACTGTAGTGGACAGAATAAAGTGGAGACTATAGTGGAAAGACTAAAGTGAAAAAACTAAAGTAGACAGACTATAGTGGAAAGACTGAAGTTGAAAGACTCAGTGGACAGACTAAAGTGTACACCTTGAAGTGGAAAGAATAAAGTGATAAGACTAAAGTGGAAAGACTAAAGTGGACAGACTATAGTGGAAAGACTAAAGTGGACAGACTAAAGTGGAAAAACTAAAGTGGAAAGACTAAAGTGGACAGACTATAGTGGAAAGACTATAGTGGAAAAACTGTAGTGGACAGAATAAAGTGGAGACTATAGTGGAAAGACTAAAGTGGACAGACTATAGTGGAAAGACTATAGTGGAAAGACTGTAGTGGGCAGAATAAAGTGGAGACTATAGTGGAAAGACTAAAGTGGACAGAGAATAGTGGAAAGACTGAAGTGGACAGACTATAGTGGAAAGACTAAAGTGGACAGACTAAAGTGGAAAGACTAAAGTGGAAAGACTAAAGTGGACAGACTATACTGGAAAGACTGTAGTGGACAGAATAAAGTGGAAAGACTATAGTGGAAAGACTGTAGTGGACAGACTATAGTGGAAAGACTAAAGTGGACAGACTAAAGTGGACAGACTATAGTGGAAATACTATAGTGGAAAGACTGTAGTGGACAGAATAAAATGGAGACTATAGTGGAAAGCCTAAAGTGGACAGAGAATAGTGGAAAGACTAAAGTTGACAGACAATAGTGGAAAGACTATAGTGGAAAGACTATAGTGGAAAGACTGTAGTGGACAGAATAAAGTGGAGACTATAGTGGAAAGACTAAAGTGGACAGTGAATAGTGGAAAGACTAAAGTGGACAGACTATAGTGGAAAGACTATATTGGAAAAACTGTAGTGGACAGAATAAAGTGGAGACTATAGTGGAAAGACTAAAGTGGAAAGACTATAGTGGAAAGACTATAGTGGAAAGACTATGTAGTGGACAGAATAAAGTGGAGAGTATAGTGGAAAGAATAAAGTGGAAAGAGAATAGTGGAAAGACTAAAGTGGACAGACTATAGTGGAAAGACTATAGTGAAGAGACTGTAGTGGACAGAATAAAGTGGAGACTATAGTGGAAAGACTAAAGAGGATAGAGAATAGTGGAAAGACTAAAGTGGACAGACTATAGTGGAAAGACTAAAGTGGACAGACTAAAATGGAAAGACTAAAGTGGAAAGACTAAAGTGGACAGACTATAGTGGAAACACTGTAGTGGACAGAATAAAGTGGAGACTATAGTGGAAAGACTAAAGTGGAAATACTAAAGTGGACAGAGAATAGTGGAAAGACTAAAGTGGACAGACTATAGTGGAAAGATTATAGTGGAAAGACTGTAGTGGACAGAATAAAGTGGAGACTATAGTGGAAAGACTAAAGTGAACAGAGAATAGTGGAAAGACTAAAGTGGACAGACTATAGTGGAAAGACTGTAGTGGACAGACTAAAGTGGAGACTATAGTGGAAAGACTAAAGTGGAAAGACTAAAGTGGACAGACTATAGTGGAAAGACTGAAGTGGACAGACTAAAGTGGAAAAACTAAAGTGGAAAGACTAAAGTGGACAGACTATAGTGGAAAGACTATAGTGGAAAGACTGTAGTGGACAGAATAAAGTGTAGACTATAGTGGAAAGACTAAAGTGGACAGAGAATAGTGGAAAGAATAAAGTGGACAGACTATAGTGGAAAGACTACAGTGGAAAGACTGTAGTGGACAGAATAAAGTGGAGACTATAGTGGAAAGACTAAAGTGGACAGAGAATAGTGGAAAGACTAAAGTGGAAAGACTGTAGGGGACAGAATAAAGTGGAGACTATAGTGTAAAGACTAAAGTGGAAAGACTAAAGTGGACAGACTATAGTGGAAAGACTGAAGTGGAAAGACTAAGTGGACAGACTAAAGTGGAAAGACTATAGTGAAAAAACTAAAGTGGACAGACTATAGTGGAAAGACTAAAGTGGACAGACTGAAGTGGAAAGACTATAGTGGAAAGTGGAAAGAATGTAGTGGACAGAATAAAGTGGAGACTATAGGGGAAAGACTAAAGTGGACAGAGAATAGTGGAAAGACTAAAGTGGACAGACTATAGTGGAAAGACTATAGTGGAAAGACTGTAGTGGACGGAATAAAGTGGAGACTATAGTGGAAAGACTAAAGTGGAAAGACTAAAGTGGACAGAGAATAGTGGAAAGACTAAAGTGGAAAGACTGTAGTGGACAGAATAAAGTGGAGAGTGTAGTGGATAGACTAAAGTGGAAAGACTAAAGTGGACAGACTATAGTGGAAAGACTATAGTGGAAAGACTGTAGTAGACAAAATAAAATGGAGACTATAGTGGAAAGCCTAAAGTGGACAGAGAATAGTAGAAAGCCTAAAGTGGACAGACTATAGTGGAAAGACTATAGTGGAAAAACTGTAGTGGACGGAATAAAGTGGAGACTATAGTGGAAAGACTAAAGTGGAAAGACTAAAGTGGACAGAGAATAGTGGAAAGACTAAAGTGGACAGACTGTAGTGGACAGAATAAAGTGGAGAGTGTAGTGGATAGACTAAAGTGGAAAGACTAAAGTGGACAGACTATAGTGGAAAGACTATAGTGGAAAGTCTGTAGTGGACAGAATAAAATGGAGACTATAGTGGAAAGACTAAAGTGGACAGAGAATAGTGGAAAGACTAAAGTGGACAGACTATAGTGGAAAGACTATAGTGGAAAGACTGTAGTGGACAGAATAAAGTGGAGACTATAGTGGAAAGACTAAAGTGAACAGAGAATAGTGGAAAGACTAATGTGGACAGAGAATAGTGGAAAGACTGTAGTGGACAGAATAAAGTGGAGACTATAGTGGAAAGACTAAAGTGGAAAGACTAAAGTGGACAGACTAAAGTGGAAAAACTAAAGTGGAAAGACTAAAGTGGACAGACTATAGTGGAAAGACTATAGTGGAAAGACTGTAGTGGACAGAATAAAGTGTAGACTATAGTGGAAAGACTAAAGTGGACAGAGAATAGTGGAAAGAATAAAGTGGACAGACTATAGTGGAAAGACTACAGTGGAAAGACTGTAGTGGACAGAATAAAGTGGAGACTATAGTGGAAAGACTAAAGTTTCCACTATAGTCTCCATTTTATTTTGTCTACTACAGTCTTTCCACTATAGTCTTTCCACTATAGTCTGTCCACTTTAGTCTTTCCACTTGGAGAGACTGTAGTGGACAGAATAAAGTGGAGACTATAGTGGAAAGACTAAAGTGGACAGAGAATAGTGGAAAGACTAAAGTGGACAGACTATAGTGGAAAGACTAAAGTGGACAGACTAAAATGGAAAGACTAAAGTGGAAAGACTAAAGTGGACAGACTATAGTGGAAACACTGTAGTGGACAGAATAAAGTGGAGAGTATAGTGGAAAGAATAAAGTGGACAGAGAATAGTGTAAAGACTAAAGTGGACAGACTATAGTGGAAAGACTATAGTGGAGAGACTGTAGTGGACAGAATAAAGTGGAGACTATAGTGGAAAGACTAAAGTGGAAATACTAAAGTGGACAGAGAATAGTGGAAAGACTAAAGTGGACAGACTATAGTGGAAAGACTATAGTGGAAAGACTGTAGTGGACAGAATAAAGAGGAGACTATAGTGGAAAGACTAAAGTGGACAGAGAATAGTGGAAAGACTAAAGTGGACAGACTATAGTGGAAAGACTATAGTGAAAAAACTAAAGTGGACAGACTATAGTGGAAAGACTAAAGTGGACAGACTGAAGTGGAAAGACTATAGTGGAAAGTGGAAAGAATGTAGTGGACAGAATAAAGTGGAGACTATAGGGGAAAGACTAAAGTGGACAGAGAATAGTGGAAAGACTAAAGTGGACAGACTATAGTGGAAAGAATATAGTGGAAAGACTGTAGTGGACGGAATAAAGTGGAGACTATAGTGGAAAGACTAAAGTGGAAAGACTAAAGTGGACAGAGAATAGTGGAAAGACTAAAGTGGAAAGACTGTAGTGGACAGAATAAAGTGGAGAGTGTAGTGGATAGACTAAAGTGGAAAGACTAAAGTGGACAGACTATAGTGGAAAGACTATAGTGGAAAGACTGTAGTAGACAAAATAAAATGGAGACTATAGTGGAAAGCCTAAAGTGGACAGAGAATAGTAGAAAGACTAAAGTGGACAGACTATAGTGGAAAGACTATAGTGGAAAGACTGTAGTGGACGGAATAAAGTGGAGACTATAGTGGAAAGACTAAAGTGGAAAGACTAAAGTGGACAGAGAATAGTGGAAAGACTAAAGTGGACAGACTGTAGTGGACAGAATAAAGTGGAGAGTGTAGTGGATAGACTAAAGTGGAAAGACTAAAGTGGACAGACTATAGTGGAAAGACTATAGTGGAAAGTCTGTAGTGGACAGAATAAAATGGAGACTATAGTGGAAAGACTAAAGTGGACAGAGAATAGTGGAAAGACTAAAGTGGACAGACTATAGTGGAAAGACTATAGTGGAAAGACTGTAGTGGACAGAATAAAGTGGAGACTATAGTGGAAAGACTAAAGTGAACAGAGAATAGTGGAAAGACTAATGTGGACAGAGAATAGTGGAAAGACTGTAGTGGACAGAATAAAGTGGAGACTATAGTGGAAAGACTAAAGTGGAAAGACTAAAGTGGACAGACTAAAGTGGAAAAACTAAAGTGGAAAGACTAAAGTGGACAGACTATAGTGGAAAGACTATAGTGGAAAGACTGTAGTGGACAGAATAAAGTGTAGACTATAGTGGAAAGACTAAAGTGGACAGAGAATAGTGGAAAGAATAAAGTGGACAGACTATAGTGGAAAGACTACAGTGGAAAGACTGTAGTGGACAGAATAAAGTGGAGACTATAGTGGAAAGACTAAAGTGGACAGAGAATAGTGGAAAGACTAAAGTGGAAAGACTGTAGGGGACAGAATAAAGTGGAGACTATAGTGTAAAGACTAAAGTGGACAGACTATAGTGGAAAGACTGAAGTGGAAAGACTAAGTGGACAGACTAAAGTGGAAAGACTATAGTGAAAAAAACTAAAGTGGACAGACTGAAGTGGAAAGACTATAGTGGAAAGTGGAAAGAATGTAGTGGACAGAATAAAGTGGAGACTATAGGGGAAAGACTAAAGTGGACAGAGAATAGTGGAAAGACTAAAGTGGACAGACTATAGTGGAAAGACTATAGTGGAAAGACTGTAGTGGACGGAATAAAGTGGAGACTATAGTGGAAAGACTAAAGTGGAAAGACTAAAGTGGACAGAGAATAGTGGAAAGACTAAAGTGGAAAGACTGTAGTGGACAGAATAAAGTGGAGAGTGTAGTGGATAGACTAAAGTGGAAAGACTAAAGTGGACAGACTATAGTGGAAAGACTATAGTGGAAAGACTGTAGTGGACAAAATAAAATGGAGACTATAGTGGAAAGCCTAAAGTGGACAGAGAATAGTGGAAAGACTAAAGTGGACAGACTATAGTGGAAAGACTATAGTGGAAAGACTGTAGTGGACGGAATAAAGTGGAGACTATAGTGGAAAGACTAAAGTGGAAAGACTAAAGTGGACAGAGAATAGTGGAGAGACTAAAGTGGACAGACTGTAGTGGACAGAATAAAGTGGAGAGTGTAGTGGATAGACTAAAGTGGAAAGACTAAAGTGGACAGACTATAGTGGAAAGACTATAGTGAAAAGTCTGTAGTGGACAGAATAAAATGGAGACTATAGTGGAAAGACTAAAGTGGACAGAGAATAGTGGAAAGACTAAAGTGGACAGACTATAGTGGAAAGACTATAGTGGAAAGACTGTAGTGGACAGAATAAAGTGGAGACTATAGTGGAAAGACTAAAGTGGACAGAGAATAGTGGAAAGACTAATGTGGACAGAGAATAGTGGAAAGACTAAAGTGGACAGACTATAGTGGAAAGACTATGAAGAAGACTGAAGTTGAAAGACTCAGTGGACAGGCTAAAGTGTACACACTGAAGTGGAAAGAATAAAGTGGAAAGACTATAGTGGAAAGACTAAAGTGGACAGACTATAGTGGAAAGACTAAAGTGGACAGACTAAAGTGGAAAAACTAAAGTGGAAAGACTAAAGTGGACAGACTATAGTGGAAAGACTATAGTGGAAAGACTGTGGTGGACAGAAGAAAGTGGAGACTATAGTGGAAAGACTAAAGTGGACAGACTATAGTGGAAAGACTATAGTGGAAAGACTGTAGTGGGCAGAATAAAGTGGAGACTATAGTGGAAAGACTAAAGTGGACAGAGAATAGTGGAAAGACTAAAGTGGACAGACTATAGTGGAAAGACTAAAGTGGACAGACTAAAGTGGAAAGACTAAAGTGGACAGACTATACTGGAAAGACTGTAGTGGACAGAATAAAGTGGAAAGACTATAGTGGAAAGACTGTAGGGGACAGAATAAAGTGGAGACTATAGTGGAAAGACTAAAGTGGACAGAGAATAGTGGAAAGACTAAAGTGGACAGACTATAGTAGAAAGACTAAAGTGGACAGACTAAAGTGGACAGACTATAGTGGAAATACTGTAGTGGACAGAATAAAGTGGAGAGTATAGTGGAAAGACTAAAGTGGACAGAGAATAGTGGAAAGACTAAAGTGGACAGACTATAGTGGAAAGACTATAGTGGAGGGACTGTAGTGGACAGAATAAAGTGGAGACTATAGGGGAAAGACTAAAGTGGATAGAGAATAGTGGAAAGACTAAAGTGGACAGACTAAAATGGAAAGACTAAAGTGAAAAGACTAAAGTGGACAGACTATAGTGAAAACACTGTAGTGGACAGAATAAAGTGGAGAGTATAGTGGACAGAATAAAGTGGACAGAGAGTAGTGGAAAGACTAAAGTGGACAGACTATAGCGGAAAGACTATAGTGGAGAGACTGTAGTGGACAGAATAAAGTGGAGACTATAGTGGAAAGACTAAAGTGGACAGAGAATAGTGGAAAGACTAAAGTGGACAGACTATAGTGGAAAGACTAAAGTGGACAGACTAAAATGGAAAGACTAAAGTGGAAAGACTAAAGTGGACAGACTATAGTGGAAACACTGTAGTGGACAGAATAAAGTGGAGAGTATAGTGGAAAGAATAAAGTGGACAGAGAATAGTGTAAAGACTAAAGTGGACAGACTATAGTGGAAAGACTATAGTGGAGAGACTGTAGTGGACAGAATAAAGTGGAGACTGTAGTGGAAAGACTAAAGTGGAAATACTAAAGTGGACAGAGAATAGTGGAAAGACTAAAGTGGACAGACTATAGTGGAAAGACTATAGTGGAAAGACTGTAATGGACAGAATAAAGTGGAGACTATAGTGGAAAGACTAAAGTGGAAAGACTAAAGTGGACAGACTATAGTGGAAAGACTTTAGTGGACAGACTAAAGTGGAGACTATAGTGGAAAGACTAAAGTGGAAAGACTAAAGTGGACAGACTATAGTGGAAAGACTGAAGTGGGCAGACTATAGTGGAAAGACTATAGTGGAGAGACTGTAGTGGACAGAATAAAGTGGAGACTATAGTGGAAAGACTAAAGTGGAAAGACTAAAGTGGACAGACTATAGTGGAAAGACTGTAGTGGAAAGACTAAAGTGGACAGAGAATAGTGGAAAGACTAAAGTGGACAGACTATAGTGGAAAGACTATAGTGGAGAGACTGTAGTGGACAGAATAAAGTGGAGACTATAGTGGAAAGACTAAAGTGGACAGACTATAGTGGAAAGACTATAGTGGAAAGACTGTAGTGGGCAGAATAAAGTGGAGACTATAGTGGAAAGACTAAAGTGGACAGAGAATAGTGGAAAGACTAAAGTGGACAGACTATAGTGGAAAGACTAAAGTGGACAGACTAAAGTGGAAAGACTAAAGTGGACAGACTATACTGGAAAGACTGTAGTGGACAGAATAAAGTGGAAAGACTATAGTGGAAAGACTGTAGGGGACAGAATAAAGTGGAGACTATAGTGTAAAGACTAAAGTGGACAGACTATAGTGGAAAGACTGAAGTGGAAAGACTAAGTGGACAGACTAAAGTGGAAAGACTATAGTGAAAAAAACTAAAGTGGACAGACTGAAGTGGAAAGACTATAGTGGAAAGTGGAAAGAATGTAGTGGACAGAATAAAGTGGAGACTATAGGGGAAAGACTAAAGTGGACAGAGAATAGTGGAAAGACTAAAGTGGACAGACTATAGTGGAAAGACTATAGTGGAAAGACTGTAGTGGACGGAATAAAGTGGAGACTATAGTGGAAAGACTAAAGTGGAAAGACTAAAGTGGACAGAGAATAGTGGAAAGACTAAAGTGGAAAGACTGTAGTGGACAGAATAAAGTGGAGAGTGTAGTGGATAGACTAAAGTGGAAAGACTAAAGTGGACAGACTATAGTGGAAAGACTATAGTGGAAAGACTGTAGTGGACAAAATAAAATGGAGACTATAGTGGAAAGCCTAAAGTGGACAGAGAATAGTGGAAAGACTAAAGTGGACAGACTATAGTGGAAAGACTATAGTGGAAAGACTGTAGTGGACGGAATAAAGTGGAGACTATAGTGGAAAGACTAAAGTGGAAAGACTAAAGTGGACAGAGAATAGTGGAGAGACTAAAGTGGACAGACTGTAGTGGACAGAATAAAGTGGAGAGTGTAGTGGATAGACTAAAGTGGAAAGACTAAAGTGGACAGACTATAGTGGAAAGACTATAGTGAAAAGTCTGTAGTGGACAGAATAAAATGGAGACTATAGTGGAAAGACTAAAGTGGACAGAGAATAGTGGAAAGACTAAAGTGGACAGACTATAGTGGAAAGACTATAGTGGAAAGACTGTAGTGGACAGAATAAAGTGGAGACTATAGTGGAAAGACTAAAGTGGACAGAGAATAGTGGAAAGACTAATGTGGACAGAGAATAGTGGAAAGACTAAAGTGGACAGACTATAGTGGAAAGACTATGAAGAAGACTGAAGTTGAAAGACTCAGTGGACAGGCTAAAGTGTACACACTGAAGTGGAAAGAATAAAGTGGAAAGACTATAGTGGAAAGACTAAAGTGGACAGACTATAGTGGAAAGACTAAAGTGGACAGACTAAAGTGGAAAAACTAAAGTGGAAAGACTAAAGTGGACAGACTATAGTGGAAAGACTATAGTGGAAAGACTGTGGTGGACAGAAGAAAGTGGAGACTATAGTGGAAAGACTAAAGTGGACAGACTATAGTGGAAAGACTATAGTGGAAAGACTGTAGTGGGCAGAATAAAGTGGAGACTATAGTGGAAAGACTAAAGTGGACAGAGAATAGTGGAAAGACTAAAGTGGACAGACTATAGTGGAAAGACTAAAGTGGACAGACTAAAGTGGAAAGACTAAAGTGGACAGACTATACTGGAAAGACTGTAGTGGACAGAATAAAGTGGAAAGACTATAGTGGAAAGACTGTAGGGGACAGAATAAAGTGGAGACTATAGTGGAAAGACTAAAGTGGACAGAGAATAGTGGAAAGACTAAAGTGGACAGACTATAGTAGAAAGACTAAAGTGGACAGACTAAAGTGGACAGACTATAGTGGAAATACTGTAGTGGACAGAATAAAGTGGAGAGTATAGTGGAAAGACTAAAGTGGACAGAGAATAGTGGAAAGACTAAAGTGGACAGACTATAGTGGAAAGACTATAGTGGAGGGACTGTAGTGGACAGAATAAAGTGGAGACTATAGGGGAAAGACTAAAGTGGATAGAGAATAGTGGAAAGACTAAAGTGGACAGACTAAAATGGAAAGACTAAAGTGAAAAGACTAAAGTGGACAGACTATAGTGAAAACACTGTAGTGGACAGAATAAAGTGGAGAGTATAGTGGACAGAATAAAGTGGACAGAGAGTAGTGGAAAGACTAAAGTGGACAGACTATAGCGGAAAGACTATAGTGGAGAGACTGTAGTGGACAGAATAAAGTGGAGACTATAGTGGAAAGACTAAAGTGGACAGAGAATAGTGGAAAGACTAAAGTGGACAGACTATAGTGGAAAGACTAAAGTGGACAGACTAAAATGGAAAGACTAAAGTGGAAAGACTAAAGTGGACAGACTATAGTGGAAACACTGTAGTGGACAGAATAAAGTGGAGAGTATAGTGGAAAGAATAAAGTGGACAGAGAATAGTGTAAAGACTAAAGTGGACAGACTATAGTGGAAAGACTATAGTGGAGAGACTGTAGTGGACAGAATAAAGTGGAGACTGTAGTGGAAAGACTAAAGTGGAAATACTAAAGTGGACAGAGAATAGTGGAAAGACTAAAGTGGACAGACTATAGTGGAAAGACTATAGTGGAAAGACTGTAGTGGACAGAATAAAGTGGAGACTATAGTGGAAAGACTAAAGTGGAAAGACTAAAGTGGACAGACTATAGTGGAAAGACTTTAGTGGACAGACTAAAGTGGAGACTATAGTGGAAAGACTAAAGTGGAAAGACTAAAGTGGACAGACTATAGTGGAAAGACTGAAGTGGGCAGACTATAGTGGAAAGACTATAGTGGAGAGACTGTAGTGGACAGAATAAAGTGGAGACTATAGTGGAAAGACTAAAGTGGAAAGACTAAAGTGGACAGACTATAGTGGAAAGACTGTAGTGGAAAGACTAAAGTGGACAGAGAATAGTGGAAAGACTAAAGTGGACAGACTATAGTGGAAAGACTATAGTGGAGAGACTGTAGTGGACAGAATAAAGTGGAGACTATAGTGGAAAGACTAAAGTGGACAGAGAATAGTGGAAAGACTAAAGTGGACTGACTATAGTGGAAAGACTGTAGTGGACAGAATAAAGTGGAGACTATAGTGGAAAGACTAAAGTGGACAGAGAATAGTGGAAAGACTAAAGTGGACAGACTATAGTGGAAAGACTATAGTGGAAAGACTGTAGGGGACAGAATAAAGTGGAGACTATAGTGGAAAGACTAAAGTGGAAAGACTATAGTTGAAAAACTGTAGTGGACAGACTAAAGTGGAGACTATAGTGGAAAGACTAAAGTGGAAAGACTAAAGTGGACAGACTATAGTGGAAAGACTGAAGTGGACAGACTATAGTGGAAAGACTATAGTGGAGAGACTGTAGTGGACAGAATAAAGTGGAGACTATAGTGGAAAGACTAAAGTGGAAAGACTAAAGTGGACAGACTATAGTGGAAAGACTGTAGTGGAAAGACTAAAGTGGACAGACTAAAGTGGAAAGACTAAAGTGGAAAGACTATAGTGGAAAGATTGTAGTGGACAGAATAAAGTGAAGAGTATAGTGGAAAGAATAAAGTGGACAGAGAATAGTGGAAAGACTAAAGTGGACACACTATAGTGGAAAAACTATAGTGGAGAGACTATAGTGGACAGAATAAAGTGGAGACTATAGTGGAAAGACTAAAGTGGAAAGACTAAAGTGGACAGAGAATAGTGGAAAGACTAAAGTGGAAAGACTGTAGTGGACAGAATAAAGAGGAAAGACTATAGTGGAAAGACTGTAGTGGACAGAATAAAGTGGAGACTATAGTGGAAAGACTAAAGTGGACAGAGAATAGTGGAAAGACTAAAGTGGACAGACTATAGTGGAAAGACTAAAGTGGACAGACTGAAGTGGACAGACTATAGTGGAAATACTGTAGTGGACAGAATAAAGTGGAGAGTATAGTGGAAAGAATAAAGTGGACAGAGAATAGTGGAAAGACTAAAGTGGACAGACTATAGTGGAAAGACTAAAGTGGAAAGACTGTAGGGGACAGAATAAAGTGGAGACTATAGTGTAAAGACTAAAGTGGACAGACTATAGTGGAAAGACTGAAGTGGAAAGACTAAGTGGACAGACTAAAGTGGAAAGACTATAGTGAAAAAAACTAAAGTGGACAGACTGAAGTGGAAAGACTATAGTGGAAAGTGGAAAGAATGTAGTGGACAGAATAAAGTGGAGACTATAGGGGAAAGACTAAAGTGGACAGAGAATAGTGGAAAGACTAAAGTGGACAGACTATAGTGGAAAGACTATAGTGGAAAGACTGTAGTGGACGGAATAAAGTGGAGACTATAGTGGAAAGACTAAAGTGGAAAGACTAAAGTGGACAGAGAATAGTGGAAAGACTAAAGTGGAAAGACTGTAGTGGACAGAATAAAGTGGAGAGTGTAGTGGATAGACTAAAGTGGAAAGACTAAAGTGGACAGACTATAGTGGAAAGACTATAGTGGAAAGACTGTAGTGGACAAAATAAAATGGAGACTATAGTGGAAAGCCTAAAGTGGACAGAGAATAGTGGAAAGACTAAAGTGGACAGACTATAGTGGAAAGACTATAGTGGAAAGACTGTAGTGGACGGAATAAAGTGGAGACTATAGTGGAAAGACTAAAGTGGAAAGACTAAAGTGGACAGAGAATAGTGGAAAGACTAAAGTGGACAGACTGTAGTGGACAGAATAAAGTGGAGAGTGTAGTGGATAGACTAAAGTGGAAAGACTAAAGTGGACAGACTATAGTGGAAAGACTATAGTGAAAAGTCTGTAGTGGACAGAATAAAATGGAGACTATAGTGGAAAGACTAAAGTGGACAGAGAATAGTGGAAAGACTAAAGTGGACAGACTATAGTGGAAAGACTATAGTGGAAAGACTGTAGTGGACAGAATAAAGTGGAGACTATAGTGGAAAGACTAAAGTGGACAGAGAATAGTGGAAAGACTAATGTGGACAGAGAATAGTGGAAAGACTAAAGTGGACAGACTATAGTGGAAAGACTATGAAGAAGACTGAAGTTGAAAGACTCAGTGGACAGGCTAAAGTGTACACACTGAAGTGGAAAGAATAAAGTGGAAAGACTAAAGTGGAAAGACTAAAGTGGACAGACTATAGTGGAAAGACTAAAGTGGACAGACTAAAGTGGAAAAACTAAAGTGGAAAGACTAAAGTGGACAGACTATAGTGGAAAGACTATAGTGGAAAGACTGTGGTGGACAGAAGAAAGTGGAGACTATAGTGGAAAGACTAAAGTGGACAGACTATAGTGGAAAGACTATAGTGGAAAGACTGTAGTGGTCAGAATAAAGTGGAGACTATAGTGGAAAGACTAAAGTGGACAGAGAATAGTGGAAAGACTAAAGTGGACAGACTATAGTGGAAAGACTAAAGTGGACAGACTAAAGTGGAAAGACTAAAGTGGACAGACTATACTGGAAAGACTGTAGTGGACAGAATAAAGTGGAAAGACTATAGTGGAAAGACTGTAGGGGACAGAATAAAGTGGAGACTATAGTGGAAAGACTAAAGTGGACAGAGAATAGTGGAAAGACTAAAGTGGACAGACTATAGTAGAAAGACTAAAGTGGACAGACTAAAGTGGACAGACTATAGTGGAAATACTGTAGTGGACAGAATAAAGTGGAGAGTATAGTGGAAAGACTAAAGTGGACAGAGAATAGTGGAAAGACTAAAGTGGACAGACTATAGTGGAAAGACTATAGTGGAGGGACTGTAGTGGACAGAATAAAGTGGAGACTATAGGGGAAAGACTAAAGTGGATAGAGAATAGTGGAAAGACTAAAGTGGACAGACTAAAATGGAAAGACTAAAGTGAAAAGACTAAAGTGGACAGACTATAGTGAAAACACTGTAGTGGACAGAATAAAGTGGAGAGTATAGTGGACAGAATAAAGTGGACAGAGAGTAGTGGAAAGACTAAAGTGGACAGACTATAGCGGAAAGACTATAGTGGAGAGACTGTAGTGGACAGAATAAAGTGGAGACTATAGTGGAAAGACTAAAGTGGACAGAGAATAGTGGAAAGACTAAAGTGGACAGACTATAGTGGAAAGACTAAAGTGGACAGACTAAAATGGAAAGACTAAAGTGGAAAGACTAAAGTGGACAGACTATAGTGGAAACACTGTAGTGGACAGAATAAAGTGGAGAGTATAGTGGAAAGAATAAAGTGGACAGAGAATAGTGTAAAGACTAAAGTGGACAGACTATAGTGGAAAGACTATAGTGGAGAGACTGTAGTGGACAGAATAAAGTGGAGACTGTAGTGGAAAGACTAAAGTGGAAATACTAAAGTGGACAGAGAATAGTGGAAAGACTAAAGTGGACAGACTATAGTGGAAAGACTATAGTGGAAAGACTGTAGTGGACAGAATAAAGTGGAGACTATAGTGGAAAGACTAAAGTGGAAAGACTAAAGTGGACAGACTATAGTGGAAAGACTTTAGTGGACAGACTAAAGTGGAGACTATAGTGGAAAGACTAAAGTGGAAAGACTAAAGTGGACAGACTATAGTGGAAAGACTGAAGTGGGCAGACTATAGTGGAAAGACTATAGTGGAGAGACTGTAGTGGACAGAATAAAGTGGAGACTATAGTGGAAAGACTAAAGTGGAAAGACTAAAGTGGACAGACTATAGTGGAAAGACTGTAGTGGAAAGACTAAAGTGGACAGAGAATAGTGGAAAGACTAAAGTGGACAGACTATAGTGGAAAGACTATAGTGGAGAGACTGTAGTGGACAGAATAAAGTGGAGACTATAGTGGAAAGACTAAAGTGGACAGAGAATAGTGGAAAGACTAAAGTGGACTGACTATAGTGGAAAGACTGTAGTGGACAGAATAAAGTGGAGACTATAGTGGAAAGACTAAAGTGGACAGAGAATAGTGGAAAGACTAAAGTGGACAGACTATAGTGGAAAGACTATAGTGGAAAGACTGTAGGGGACAGAATAAAGTGGAGACTATAGTGGAAAGACTAAAGTGGAAAGACTATAGTTGAAAAACTGTAGTGGACAGACTAAAGTGGAGACTATAGTGGAAAGACTAAAGTGGAAAGACTAAAGTGGACAGACTATAGTGGAAAGACTGAAGTGGACAGACTATAGTGGAAAGACTATAGTGGAGAGACTGTAGTGGACAGAATAAAGTGGAGACTATAGTGGAAAGACTAAAGTGGAAAGACTAAAGTGGACAGACTATAGTGGAAAGACTGTAGTGGAAAGACTAAAGTGGACAGACTAAAGTGGAAAGACTAAAGTGGAAAGACTATAGTGGAAAGATTGTAGTGGACAGAATAAAGTGAAGAGTATAGTGGAAAGAATAAAGTGGACAGAGAATAGTGGAAAGACTAAAGTGGACACACTATAGTGGAAAAACTATAGTGGAGAGACTATAGTGGACAGAATAAAGTGGAGACTATAGTGGAAAGACTAAAGTGGAAAGACTAAAGTGGACAGAGAATAGTGGAAAGACTAAAGTGGAAAGACTGTAGTGGACAGAATAAAGAGGAAAGACTATAGTGGAAAGACTGTAGTGGACAGAATAAAGTGGAGACTATAGTGGAAAGACTAAAGTGGACAGAGAATAGTGGAAAGACTAAAGTGGACAGACTATAGTGGAAAGACTAAAGTGGACAGACTGAAGTGGACAGACTATAGTGGAAATACTGTAGTGGACAGAATAAAGTGGAGAGTATAGTGGAAAGAATAAAGTGGACAGAGAATAGTGGAAAGACTAAAGTGGACAGACTATAGTGGAAAGACTAAAGTGGACAGACTAAAATGGAAAGACTAAAGTGGAAAGACTAAAGTGGACAGACTATAGTGGAAACACTGTAGTGGACAGAATAAAGTGGAGAGTATAGTGGAAAGAATAAAGTGGACAGAGAATAGTGGAAAGACTAAAGTGGACAGACTATAGTGGAAAGACTAAAGTGGACAGACTGTAGTGGACAGAATAAAGTGGAGACTATAGTAGAAAGAATAAAGTGGACAGAAAATAGTGGAAAGACAAAAGTGGACAGACTATAGTGGAAAGACTATAGTGGAGAGACTATAGTGGACAGAATAAAGTGGAGACTATAGTGGAAAGACTAGAATAAAAGTGGACAGAGAATAGTGGAAAGACTAAAGTGGACAGACTATAGTGGAAAAACTATAGTGGAGAGACTATAGTGGACAGAATAAAGTGGAGACTATAGTGGAAAGACTAAAGTGGACAGAGAATAGTGGAAAGACTAAAGTGGAAAGACTGTAGTGGACAGAATAAAGAGGAAAGACTATAGTGGAAAGACTGTATTGGACAGAATAAAGTGGAGACTATAGTGGAAAGACTAAAGTGGACAGAGAATAGTGGAAAGACTAAAGTGGACAGACTATAGTGGAAAGACTAAAGTGGACAGACTGAAGTGGACAGACTATAGTGGAAATACTGTAGTGGACAGAATAAAGTGGAGAGTATAGTGGAAAGAATAAAGTGGACAGAGAATAGTGGAAAGACTAAAGTGGACAGACTATAGCGGAAAGACTATAGTGGAGAGACTGTAGTGGACAGAATAAAGTGGAGACTATAGTGGAAAGACTAAAGTGGACAGAGAATAGTGGAAAGACTAAAGTGGACAGACTATAGTGGAAAGACTAAAGTGGACAGACTATAGTGGAAAGACTAAAGTGGAAAGACTAAAGTGCACAGAATATAGTGGAAAGACTGTAGTGGACAGAATAAAGTGGAGACTATAGTAGAAAGAATAAAGTGGACAGAGAATAGTGGAAAGACAAAAGTGGACAGACTATAGTGGAAAGACTATAGTGGAGAGACTATAGTGGACAGAATAAAGTGGAGACTATAGTGGAAAGACTAAAATGGAAAGACTAAAGTGGACAGAGAATAGTGGAAAGACTAAAGTGGAAAGACTGTAGTGGACAGAATAAAGAGGAAAGACTATAGTGGAAAGACTGTAGTGGACAAAATAAAGTGTAGACTATAGAGGAAAGACTAAAGTGGAAAGAGAATAGTGGAAAGACTAAAGTGGACAGAGAATAGTGGAAAGACTAAAGTGGACAGACTATAGTGGAAAGACTATAGTGGAGAGACTATAGTGGACAGAATAAAGTGGAGACTATAGTGGAAAGACTAAAGTGGAAAGACTAAAGTGGACAGAGAATAGTGGAAAGACTAAAGTGGAAAGACTGTAGTGGACAGAATAAAAAGGAAAGACTATAGTGGAAAGACTGTAGTGGACAGAATAAAGTGGAGACTATAGTGGAAAGACTAAAGTGGACAGAGAATAGTGGAAAGACTAAAGTTGACAGACTATAGTGGAAAGACGATAGTGGAAAGACTATAGTGGAAAGACTGTAGTGGACAGAATAAAGTGGGGACTATAGTGGAAAGACTATAGTGGAAAGACTATAGTGGAAAAACTGTAGTGGATAGAATAAAGTGGAGAATATAGTGGAAAGACTAAAGTGGACAGAGAATAGTGGAAAGACTAAAGTGGAAAGAATGTAGTGGACAGAATAAAGTGGAGACTATAGTGGAAAGACTAAAGTGGACAGACTAAAGTGGAAAGACTAAAGTGGAAAGACTAAAGTGGACAGACTATAGTGGAAAGACTATATTGGAAAGACTGTAGTGGGCAGAATAAAGTGGAGACTATAGTGGAAAGACTAAAGTGGACAGAGAATAGTGGAAAGACTAAAGTGGACAGACTGTAGTGGAAAGACTATAGTGGAAAGACTGTAGTGGACAGAATAAAGTGGAGACTATAGTGGAAAGACTAAAGTGGAAAGACTAAAGTGGACAGACTATAGTGGAAAGACTGTAGTGGACAGACTAAAGTGGAGACTATAGTGGAAAGACTAAAGTGGAAAGACTAAAGTTGACAGACTATAGTGGAAAGACTGAAGTGGACAGACTATAGTGGAAAGACTATAGTGGAGAGACTGTAGTGGACAGAATAAAGTGGAGACTATAGTGGAAAGACTAAAGTGGAAAGACTAAAGTGGACAGACTATAGTGGAAAGACTGTAGTGGAAAGACTTAAGTGGACAGACTAAAGTGGAAAGACTAAAGTGGAAAGACTATAGTGGAAAGACTAAAGTGGACAGACTAAAGTGGAAAGACTAAAGTGGAAAGACTAAAGTGGACAGACTATAGTGGAAAGACTATAGTGGAAAGACTGTAGTGGGCAGAATAAAGTGGAAACTATAGTGGAAAGACTAAAGTGGACAGAGAATAGTGGAAAGACTAAAGTGGACAGACTATAGTGGAAAGACTAAAGTGGAAAGACTAAAGTGGAAAGACTAAAGTGGACAGACTATAGTGGAAGGACTGTAGTGGACAGAATAAAGTGGAGAGTATAGTGTAAAGAATAAAGTGGACAGAGAATAGTGGAAAGACTAAAGTGGACAGACTATAGTGGAAAGACTATAGTGGAGAGACTATAGTGGACAGAATAAAGTGGAGACTATAGTGGAAAGACTAAAGTGGAAAGACGAAAGTGGACAGAGAATAGTGGAAAGACTAAAGTGGAAAGACTGTAGTGGACAGAATAAAAAGGAAAGACTATAGTGGAAAGACTGTAGTGGACAGAATAAAGTGGAGACTATAGTGGAAAGACTAAAGTGGACAGAGAATAGTGGAAAGACTAAAGTGGACAGACTATAGTGGAAAGACTAAACTGGACAGACTAAAGTGGACAGACTATAGTGGAAATACTGTAGTGGACAGAATAAAGTGGAGAGTATAGTGGAAAGAATAAAGTGGACAGAGAATAGTGGAAAGACTAAAGTGGACAGACTATAGTGGAAAGACTATAGTGGAGAAACTGTAGTGGACAGAATAAAGTGGAGACTATAGTGGAAAGACTAAAGTGGACAGAGAATAGTGGAAAGACTAAAGTGGACAGACTATAGTGGAAAGACTAAAGTGGACAGACTATAGTGGAAAGACTAAAGTGGAAAGACTAAAGTGGAAAGACTAAAGTGGAAAGACTAAAGTGGACAGACTATAGTGGAAAGACTGTAGTGGACAGAATAAAGTGAAGAGTATAGTGGAAAGAATAAAGTGGACAGAGAATAGTGGAAAGACTAAAGTGGACAGACTATAGTGGAAAGACTATAGTGGAGAGACTATAGTGGACAGAATAGAGTGGAGACTATAGTGGAAAGACTAAAGTGGACAGAGAATAGTGGAAAGACTAAAGTGGAAAGACTGTAGTGGACAGAATAAAGAGGAAAGACTATAGTGGAAAGACTGTAGTGGACAGAATAAAGTGTAGACTATAGTGGAAAGACTAAAGTGGACAGAGAATAGTGGAAAGACTAAAGTGGACAGACTATAGTGGAAAGACTAAAGTGGACAGAGAATAGTGGAAAGACTAAAGTGGACAGACTATATTGGAAAGACTATAGTGGAAAGACTTTAGTGGACGGAATAAAGTGGAGACTACAGTGGAAAGACTAAAGTGGAAAGACTAAAGTGGAGACTATAGTGGAAAGACTAAAGTGGAAAGACTAAAGTGGACAGAGTATAGTGGAAAGACTAAAGTGGACAGAGTATAGTGGAAAGACTAAAGTGGAAAGACTGTGGTGGACAGAATAAAGTGGAGACTATAGTGGATAGACTAAAGTGGAAAGACTAAAGTGGACAGACTATAGTGGAAAGACTATAGTGGAAAGACTGTAGTGGACAGAATAAAATGGAGACTATAGTGGAAAGCCTAAAGTGGACAGAGAATAGTGGAAAGACTAAAGTTGACAGACTATAGTTGAAAGACTATAGTGGAAAGACTATAGTGGAAAGACTGTAGTGGACAGAATAAAGTGGAGACTATAGTGGAAAGACTAAAGTGGACAGAGTATAGTGGAAAGACTAAAGTGGACAGACTATAGTGGAAAGACTAGAGTGGAAAAACTGTAGTGGACAGAATAAAGCGGAGACTATAGCTGAAAGACTAAACTGGACAGAGAATAGTGGAAAGACTAAAGTGGAAAGAATGTAGTGGACAGAATAAAGTGGAGACTATAGTGGGAAGACTAAAGTGGACAGACTAAAGTGGAAAGACTAAAGTGGAGAGACTAAAGTGGACAGACTATAGTGGAAAGACTATATTGGAAAGACTGTAGTGGGCAGAATAAAGTGGAGACTATAGTGGAAAGACTAAAGTGGACAGAGAATAGTGGAAAGACTAAAGTGGACAGACTGTAGTGGAAAGACTAAAGTGGACAGACTAAAGTGGAAAGACTAAAGTGGAAAGACTAAAGTGGACAGACTATAGTGGAAAGACTAGAGTGGAAAAACTGTAGTGGACAGAATAAAGCGGAGACTATAGCTGAAAGACTAAAGTGGACAGAGAATAGTGGAAAGACTAAAGTGGAAAGAATGTAGTGGACAGAATAAAGTGGAGACTATAGTGGAAAGACTAAAGTGGACAGACTAAAGTGGAAAGACTAAAGTGGAGAGACTAAAGTGGACAGAATAAAGTGGAAAGACTATAGTGGAAAGACTGTAGTGGACAGAATAAAGTGGAGACTATATTGGAAAGACTAAAGTTGACAGAGAATAGTGGAAAGACTAAAGTGGACAGACTATAGTGGAAAGACTAAAGTGGACAGACTAAAGTGGACAGACTATAGTGGAAATACTGTAGTGGACAGAATAAAGTGGAGAGTATAGTGGAAAGAATAAAGTGGACAGAGAACAGTGGAAAGACTAAAGTGGACAGACTATAGTGGAAAGACTATAGTGGAGAGATTGTAGTGGACAGACAATAGTGGAAACACTGTAGTGGACAGAATAAAGTGGAGAGTATAGTGGAAAGATTAAAGTGGACAGAGAATAGTGGAAAGACTAAAGTGGACAGACTATAGTGGAAAGACTAAAGTGGAAAGACTAAAGTGGACGGAGAATAGTGGAAATACTAAAGTGGAAAGACTGTAGTGGACAGAATAAAGTGGAGACTATAGTGGAAAGACTAAAGTGGACAGAGAATAGTGGAAAGACTAAAGTGGACAGACTAAAATGGAAAGACTAAAGTGGAAAGACTAAAGTGGACAGACTATAGTGGAAACACTGTAGTGGACAGAATAAAGTGGAGAGTATAGTGGAAAGATTAAAGTGGACAGAGAATAGTGGAAAGACTAAAGTGGACAGACTATAGTGGAAAGACTAAAGTGGAAAGAATAAAGTGGACAGAGAATAGTGGAAAGACTAAAGTGGAAAGACTGTAGTGGACAGAATAAAGTGGAGACTATAGTGGAAAGACTAAAGTGGACAGAGAATAGTGGAAAGACTAAAGTGGACAGACTAAAATGGAAAGACTAAAGTGGAAAGACTGAAGTGGACAGACTATAGTGGAAACAGTGTAGTGGACAGAATAAAGTGGAGAGTATAGTGGAAAGAATAAAGTGGACAGAGAATAGTGGAAAGACTAAAGTGGACAGACTATAGTGGAAAGACTATAGTGGAGAGACTGTAGTGGACAGAATAAATAAGAGACTATAGTGGAAAGACTAAAGTGGAAATACTAAAGTGGACAGAGAAAAGTGGAAAGACTAAAGTGGACAGACTATAGTGGAAAGACTATAGTGGAAAGACTGTAGTGGACAGAATAAAGTGGAGACTATAGTGGAAATACTAAAGGGAAAAGACTAAAGTGGACAGACTATAGTGGAAAGACTGCAGTGGACAGACTAAAGTGGAGACTATAGTGGAAAGACTAAAGTGGAAAGACTAAAGTGGACAGATTATGGTGGAAAGACTGAAGTGGACAGACTATAGTGGAAAAACTATGGTGGAGAGACTGTAGTGGACAGAATAAAGTGGAGACTATAGTGGAAAGACTAAAGTGGAAAGACAAAAGTGGACAGACTATAGTGGATAGACTGTAGTGGAAAGACTAAATTGGAAAGACTAAAGTGGAAAGACTAAAGTGGAAAGACTAAAGTGGACAGACTATAGTGGAAAGACTATAGTGGACAGAATAAAATGGAGACTATAGTGGAAAGACTAAAGTGGACAGACTAAAGTGGAAAGACTAAAGTGGAAAGACTAAAGTGGACAGACTATAGTGGAAAGACTATAGAGGAAAGACTGTAGTTGGCAGAATAAAGTGGAGACTATAGTGGAAAGACTAAAGTGGACAGAGAATAGTGGAAAGACTAAAGTGGACAGACTATAGTGGAAAGACTAAAGTGGAAAGACTAAAGTGGAAAGACTTATGTGGAAAGACTAAATTGGACAGACTCTAGTGGAATGACTGTAGTGGACAGAATAAAGTGGAGAGTATAGTGGAAAGAATAAAGTGGACAGAGAATAGTTGAAAGACTAAAGTGGACAGACTATTGTGGAAAGACTATAGTGGACAGACTATTGTGGAAAGACTATAGTGGAGAGACTATAGTGGACAGAATAAAGTGGAGACTATAGTGGAAAGACTAAAGTGGACAGAGAATAGTGGAAAGACTAAAGTGGAAAGACTGTAGTGGACAGAATAAAGAGGAAAGACTATAGTGGTAAGACTGTAGTGGACAGAGAATAGTGGAAAGACTAAAGTGGACAGACTATAGTGGAAAGACTAAAGTGGACAGACTAAAGTGGACAGACTATAGTGGAAATACTGTAGTGGACAGAATAAAGTGGAGAGTATAGTGGAAAGAATAAAGCGGACAGAGAATAGTGGAAAGACTAAAGTCGACAGACTATAGTGGAAAGACTATAGTGGAGAGACTGTAGTGGACAGAATAAAGTGGAGACTATAGTTGAAAGACTAAAGTGGAAAGACTAAAGTGGACAGAGAATAGTGGAAAGACTAAAGTGGAAAGACTGTAGTGGACAGAATAAAGTGGAAAGACTAAAGTGGACAGACTATAGTGGAAAAACTATAGTGGAAAGACTGTAGTGGACAGAATAAAGTGGAGACTATAGTGAAAAGACTAAAGTGGAAAGACTAAAGTGGACACTATAGTGGAAAGACTAAAGTGGAAGGACTAAAGTGGACAGAGTATAGTGGAAAGACTAAAGTGGAAAGACTGTAGTGGACAGAATAAAGTGGAGACTATAGTGGATAGACTAAAGTGGAAAGACTAAAGTGGACAGACTATAGTGGAAAGACTATAGTGGAAAGACTGTAGTGGACAGAATAAAATGGAGACTATAGTGGAAAGCCTAAAGTGGACAGAGAATAGTGGAAAGACTAAAGTTGACAGACTATAGTGGAAAGACTATAGTGGAAAGACTATAGTGGAAAGACTGTAGTGGACAGAATAAAGTGGAGACTATAGTGGAAAGACTAAAGTGGACAGAGAATAGTGGAAAGACTAAAGTGGACAGACTATAGTGGAAAGACTATAGTGGAAAAACTGTAGTGGACAGAATAAAGTGGAGACTATAGTGGAAAGACTAAAGTGGACAGAGAATAGTGGAAAGACTAAAGTGGAAAGAATGTAGTGGACAGAATAAAGTGGAGACTATAGTGGAAAGACTAAAGTTGACCGACTAAAGTGGAAAGACTAAAGTGGAGAGACTAAAGTGGACAGACTATAGTGGAAAGACTTTATTGGAAAGACTGTAGTGGGCAGAATAAAGTGGAGACTATAGTGGAAAGACTAAAGTGGACAGAGAATAGTGGAAAGACTAAAGTGGACAGACTGTAGTGGAAAGACTAAAGTGGACAGACTAAAGTGGAAAGACTAAAGTGGAAAGACTAAAGTGGACAGACTATAGTGGAATGACTGTAGTGGACAGAATAAAGTGGAAAGACTATAGTGGAAAGACTGTAGTGGACAGAATAAAGTGGAGACTATATTGGAAAGACTAAAGTGGACAGAGAATAGTGGAAAGACTAAAGTGGACAGACTATAGTGGAAAGACTAAAGTGGACAGACTAAAGTGGACAGACTATAGTGGAAATACTGTAGTGGACAGAATAAAGTGGAGAGTATAGTGGAAAGAATAAAGTGGACAGAGAATAGTGGAAAGACTAAAGTGGACAGACTATAGTGGAAAGACTATAGTGGAGAGATTGTAGTGGACAGACAATAGTGGAAACACTGTAGTGGACAGAATAAAGTGGAGAGTATAGTGGAAAGATTAAAGTGGACAGAGAATAGTGGAAAGACTAAAGTGGACAGACTATAGTGGAAAGACTAAAGTGGAAAGACTAAAGTGGACGGAGAATAGTGGAAAGACTAAAGTGGAAAGACTGTAGTGGACAGAATAAAGTGGAGACTATAGTGGAAAGACTAAAGTGGACAGAGAATAGTGGAAAGACTAAAGTGGACAGACTAAAATGGAAAGACTAAAGTGGAAAGACTAAAGTGGACAGACTATAGTGGAAACACTGTAGTGGACAGAATAAAGTGGAGAGTATAGTGGAAAGATTAAAGTGGACAGAGAATAGTGGAAAGACTAAAGTGGACAGACTATAGTGGAAAGACTAAAGTGGAAAGACTAAAGTGGACAGAGAATAGTGGAAAGACTAAAGTGGAAAGACTGTAGTGGACAGAATAAAGTGGAGACTATAGTGGAAAGACTAAAGTGGACAGAGAATAGTGGAAAGACTAAAGTGGACAGACTAAAATGGAAAGACTAAAGTGGAAAGACTGAAGTGGACAGACTATAGTGGAAACACTGTAGTGGACAGAATAAAGTGGAGAGTATAGTGGAAAGAATAAAGTGGACAGAGAATAGTGGAAAGACTAAAGTGGACAGACTATAGTGGAAAGACTATAGTGGAGAGACTGTAGTGGACAGAATAAATAAGAGACTATAGTGGAAAGACTAAAGTGGAAATACTAAAGTGGACAGAGAAAAGTGGAAAGACTAAAGTGGACAGACTATAGTGGAAAGACTATAGTGGAAAGACTGTAGTGGACAGAATAAAGTGGAGACTATAGTGGAAATACTAAAGGGAAAAGACTAAAGTGGACAGACTATAGTGGAAAGACTGCAGTGGACAGACTAAAGTGGAGACTATAGTGGAAAGACTAAAGTGGAAAGACTAAAGTGGACAGATTATGGTGGAAAGACTGAAGTGGACAGACTATAGTGGAAAAACTATGGTGGAGAGACTGTAGTGGACAGAATAAAGTGGAGACTATAGTGGAAAGACTAAAGTGGACAGAGAATAGTGGAAAGACTAAAGTGGAAAGACTGTAGTGGACAGAATAAAGAGGAAAGACTATAGTGGTAAGACTGTAGTGGACAGAGAATAGTGGAAAGACTAAAGTGGACAGACTATAGTGGAAAGACTAAAGTGGACAGACTAAAGTGGACAGACTATAGTGGAAATACTGTAGTGGACAGAATAAAGTGGAGAGTATAGTGGAAAGAATAAAGTGGACAGAGAATAGTGGAAAGACTAAAGTGGACAGACTATAGTGGAAAGACTATAGTGGAGAGACTGTAGTGGACAGAATAAAGTGGAGACTATAGTTGAAAGACTAAAGTGGAAAGACTAAAGTGGACAGAGAGTAGTGGAAAGACTAAAGTGGAAAGACTGTAGTGGACAGAATAAAGTGGAAAGACTAAAGTGGACAGACTATAGTGGAAAAACTATAGTGGAAAGACTGTAGTGGACAGAATAAAGTGGAGACTATAGTGAAAAGACTAAAGTGGAAAGACTAAAGTGGACACTATAGTGGAAAGACTAAAGTGGAAAGACTAAAGTGGACAGAGTATAGAGGAAAGACTAAAGTGGAAAGACTGTAGTGGACAGAATAAAGTGGAGACTATAGTGGATAGACTAAAGTGGAAAGACTAAAGTGGACAGACTATAGTGGAAAGACTATAGTGGAAAGACTGTAGTGGACAGAATAAAATGGAGACTATAGTGGAAAGCCTAAAGTGGACAGAGAATAGTGGAAAGACTAAAGTTGACAGACTATAGTGGAAAGACTATAGTGGAAAGACTATAGTGGAAAGACTGTAGTGGACAGAATAAAGTGGAGACTATAGTGGAAAGACTAAAGTGGACAGAGAATAGTGGAAAGACTAAAGTGGACAGACTATAGTGGAAAGACTATAATGGAAAAACTGTAGTGGACAGAATAAAGTGGAGACTATAGTGGAAAGACTAAAGTGGACAGAGAATAGTGGAAAGACTAAAGTGGAAAGAATGTAGTGGACAGAATAAAGTGGAGACTATAGTGGAAAGACTAAAGTGGACCGACTAAAGTGGAAAGACTAAAGTGGAGAGACTAAAGTGGACAGACTATAGTGGAAAGACTTTATTGGAAAGACTGTAGTGGGCAGAATAAAGTGGAGACTATAGTGGAAAGACTAAAGTGGACAGAGAATAGTGGAAAGACTAAAGTGGACAGACTGTAGTGGAAAGACTAAAGTGGACAGACTAAAGTGGAAAGACTAAAGTGGAAAGACTAAAGTGGACAGACTATAGTGGAATGACTGTAGTGGACAGAATAAAGTGGAAAGACTATAGTGGAAAGACTGTAGTGGACAGAATAAAGTGGAGACTATATTGGAAAGACTAAAGTGGACAGAGAATAGTGGAAAGACTAAAGTGGACAGACTATAGTGGAAAGACTAAAGTGGACAGACTAAAGTGGACAGACTATAGTGGAAATACTGTAGTGGACAGAATAAAGTGGAGAGTATAGTGGAAAGAATAAAGTGGACAGAGAATAGTGGAAAGACTAAAGTGGACAGACTATAGTGGAAAGACTATAGTGGAGAGATTGTAGTGGACAGACAATAGTGGAAACACTGTAGTGGACAGAATAAAGTGGAGAGTATAGTGGAAAGATTAAAGTGGACAGAGAATAGTGGAAAGACTAAAGTGGACAGACTATAGTGGAAAGACTAAAGTGGAAGGACTAAAGTGGACGGAGAATAGTGGAAAGACTAAAGTGGAAAGACTGTAGTGGACAGAATAAAGTGGAGACTATAGTGGAAAGACTAAAGTGGACAGAGAATAGTGGAAAGACTAAAGTGGACAGACTAAAATGGAAAGACTAAAGTGGAAAGACTAAAGTGGACAGACTATAGTGGAAACACTGTAGTGGACAGAATAAAGTGGAGAGTATAGTGGAAAGATTAAAGTGGACAGAGAATAGTGGAAAGACTAAAGTGGACAGACTATAGTGGAAAGACTAAAGTGGAAAGACTAAAGTGGACAGAGAATAGTGGAAAGACTAAAGTGGAAAGACTGTAGTGGACAGAATAAAGTGGAGACTATAGTGGAAAGACTAAAGTGGACAGAGAATAGTGGAAAGACTAAAGTGGACAGACTAAAATGGAAAGACTAAAGTGGAAAGACTGAAGTGGACAGACTATAGTGGAAACACTGTAGTGGACAGAATAAAGTGGAGAGTATAGTGGAAAGAATAAAGTGGACAGAGAATAGTGGAAAGACTAAAGTGGACAGACTATAGTGGAAAGACTATAGTGGAGAGACTGTAGTGGACAGAATAAATAAGAGACTATAGTGGAAAGACTAAAGTGGAAATACTAAAGTGGACAGAGAAAAGTGGAAAGACTAAAGTGGACAGACTATAGTGGAAAGACTATAGTGGAAAGACTGTAGTGGACAGAATAAAGTGGAGACTATAGTGGAAATACTAAAGGGAAAAGACTAAAGTGGACAGACTATAGTGGAAAGACTGCAGTGGACAGACTAAAGTGGAGACTATAGTGGAAAGACTAAAGTGGAAAGACTAAAGTGGACAGATTATGGTGGAAAGACTGAAGTGGACAGACTATAGTGGAAAAACTATGGTGGAGAGACTGTAGTGGACAGAATAAAGTGGAGACTATAGTGGAAAGACTAAAGTGGAAAGACAAAAGTGGACAGACTATAGTGGATAGACTGTAGTGGAAAGACTAAATTGGAAAGACTAAAGTGGAAAGACTAAAGTGGAAAGACTAAAGTGGACAGACTATAGTGGAAAGACTATAGTGGACAGAATAAAATGGAGACTATAGTGGAAAGACTAAAGTGGACAGACTAAAGTGGAAAGACTAAAGTGGAAAGACTAAAGTGGACAGACTATAGTGGAAAGACTATAGAGGAAAGACTGTAGTTGGCAGAATAAAGTGGAGACTATAGTGGAAAGACTAAAGTGGACAGAGAATAGTGGAAAGACTAAAGTGGACAGACTATAGTGGAAAGACTAAAGTGGAAAGACTAAAGTGGAAAGACTAATGTGGAAAGACTAAATTGGACAGACTCTAGTGGAATGACTGTAGTGGACAGAATAAAGTGGAGAGTATAGTGGAAAGAATAAAGTGGACAGAGAATAGTTGAAAGACTAAAGTGGACAGACTATTGTGGAAAGACTATAGTGGACAGACTATTGTGGAAAGACTATAGTGGAGAGACTATAGTGGACAGAATAAAGTGGAGACTATAGTGGAAAGACTAAAGTGGACAGAGAATAGTGGAAAGACTAAAGTGGAAAGACTGTAGTGGACAGAATAAAGAGGAAAGACTATAGTGGTAAGACTGTAGTGGACAGAGAATAGTGGAAAGACTAAAGTGGACAGACTATAGTGGAAAGACTAAAGTGGACAGACTAAAGTGGACAGACTATAGTGGAAATACTGTAGTGGACAGAATAAAGTGGAGAGTATAGTGGAAAGAATAAAGTGGACAGAGAATAGTGGAAAGACTAAAGTGGACAGACTATAGTGGAAAGACTATAGTGGAGAGACTGTAGTGGACAGAATAAAGTGGAGACTATAGTTGAAAGACTAAAGTGGAAAGACTAAAGTGGACAGAGAATAGTGGAAAGACTAAAGTGGAAAGACTGTAGTGGACAGAATAAAGTGGAAAGACTAAAGTGGACAGACTATAGTGGAAAAACTATAGTGGACAGAATAAAGTGGAGACTATAGTGAAAAGACTAAAGTGGAAAGACTAAAGTGGACACTATAGTGGAAAGACTAAAGTGGAAAGACTAAAGTGGACAGAGTATAGTGGAAAGACTAAAGTGGAAAGACTGTAGTGGACAGAATAAAGTGGAGACTATAGTGGATAGACTAAAGTGGAAAGACTAAAGTGGACAGACTATAGTGGAAAGACTATAGTGGAAAGACTGTAGTGGACAGAATAAAATGGAGACTATAGTGGAAAGCCTAAAGTGGACAGAGAATAGTGGAAAGACTAAAGTTGACAGACTATAGTGGAAAGACTATAGTGGAAAGACTATAGTGGAAAGACTGTAGTGGACAGAATAAAGTGGAGACTATAGTGGAAAGACTAAAGTGGACAGAGAATAGTGGAAAGACTAAAGTGGACAGACTATAGTGGAAAGACTATAGTGGAAAAACTGTAGTGGACAGAATAAAGTGGAGACTATAGTGGAAAGACTAAAGTGGACAGAGAATAGTGGAAAGACTAAAGTGGAAAGAATGTAGTGGACAGAATAAAGTGGAGACTATCGTGGAAAGACTAAAGTGGACCGACTAAAGTGGAAAGACTAAAGTGGAGAGACTAAAGTGGACAGACTATAGTGGAAAGACTTTATTGGAAAGACTGTAGTGGGCAGAATAAAGTGGAGACTATAGTGGAAAGACTAAAGTGGACAGAGAATAGTGGAAAGACTAAAGTGGACAGACTGTAGTGGAAAGACTAAAGCGGACAGACTAAAGTGGAAAGACTAAAGTGGAAAGACTAAAGTGGACAGACTATAGTGGAATGACTGTAGTGGACAGAATAAAGTGGAAAGACTATAGTGGAAAGACTGTAGTGGACAGAATAAAGTGGAGACTATATTGGAAAGACTAAAGTGGACAGAGAATAGTGGAAAGACTAAAGTGGACAGACTATAGTGGAAAGACTAAAGTGGACAGACTAAAGTGGACAGACTATAGTGGAAATACTGTAGTGGACAGAATAAAGTGGAGAGTATAGTGGAAAGAATAAAGTGGACAGAGAATAGTGGAAAGACTAAAGTGGACAGACTAAAGTGGAAAGACTATAGTGGAAAGACTGTAGCGGACAGAATAAAGTGGAGACTTTAGTGGAAAGACTAAAGTGGAAAGACTAAAGTGGACAGACTATAGTGGAAAGACTGTAGTGGACAGAATAAAGTGGAGACTATATTGGAAAGACTAAAGTGGACAGAGAATAGTGGAAAGACTAAAGTGGACAGACTATAGTGGAAAGACTAAAGTGGACAGACTAAAGTGGGCAGACTATAGTGGAAATACTGTAGTGGACAGAATAAAGTGGAGAGTATAGTGGAAAGAATAAAGTGGACAGAGAATAGTGGAAAGACTAAAGTGGACAGACTATAGTGGAAAGACTAAAGTGGAAAGACTAAAGTGGACAGACTATAGTGGAAAGACTGAAGTGGAAAGACTAAGTGGAAAGACTAAAGTGGAAAGACTATAGTGGAAAGACTAATGTGGACAGACTATAGCGGAAAGACTAAAGTGGATAGACTGAAGTGGAAGGACTAAAGCGGAAAGACTAAAGTGGAAAGAATGTAGTGGACAGAATAAAGTGGAGACTATAGTGGAAAGACTAAAGTGGACAGAGAATAGTGGAAAGACTAAAGTGGACAGACTATAGTGGAAAGACTATAGTGGAAAGACTGTAGTGGACGGAATAAAGTGGAGACTATAGTGGAAAGACTAAAGTGGACAGAGACTAGTGGAAAGACTAAAGTGGAAAGACTGTAGTGGACAAAATAAAGTGGAGACTATAGTGGATAGACTAAAGTGGAAAGACTAAAGTGGACAGACTATAGTGGAAAGACTATAGTGGAAAGACTGTAGTGGACAGAATGAAGTGGAGACTATAGTGGAAAGCCTAAAGTGGACAGCGAATAGTGGAAAGACTAAAGTTGACAGACTATAGTGGAAAGACTATAGTGGAAAGACTGTAGTGGACAGAATAAAGTGGAGACTATAGTGGAAAGACTATAGTGGACAGAGAATAGTGGAAAGACTAAAGTGGACAGACTATAGTGGAAAGACTATAGTGGAAAAACTTAGTGGACAGAATAAAAGTGGAGACTATAGTGGAAAGACTAAAGTGGACAGAGAATAGTGGAAAGACTAAAGTGGAAACAATGTAGTGGACAGAATAAAGTGGAGACTATAGTGGAAAGACTAAAGTGGACAGACTATAGTGGAAAGACTGAAGTTGAAAGACTCAGTGGACAGACTAAAGTGTACAGACTGAAGTGGACAGAATAAAGTTTATAGACTAAAGTGGAAAGACTAAAGTAGACAGACTATAGTGGAAAGACTAAAGTGGACAGACTAAAATGGAAAAACTAAAGTGGAAAGACTAAAGTGGACAGACTATAGTGGAAAGACTAAAGTGGACAGACTAAAGTGGACAGACTATAGTGGAAATACTGTAGTGGACAGAATAAAGTGGAGAGTATAGTGGAAAGAATAAAGTGGACAGAGAATAGTGGAAAGACTAAAGTGGACAGACTATAGTGGAAAGACTATAGTGGAGAGACTGTAGTGGACAGAATAAAGTGGAGACTATAGTTGAAAGACTAAAGTGGAAAGACTAAAGTGGACAGAGAATAGTGGAAAGACTAAAGTGGAAAGACTGTAGTGGACAGAATAAAGTGGAAAGACTAAAGTGGACAGACTATAGTGGAAAAACTATAGTGGAAAGACTGTAGTGGACAGAATAAAGTGGAGACTATAGTGAAAAGACTAAAGTGGAAAGACTAAAGTGGACACTATAGTGGAAATACTAAAGTGGAAAGACTAAAGTGGACAGAGTATAGTGGAAAGACTAAAGTGGAAAGACTGTAGTGGACAGAATAAAGTGGAGACTATAGTGGATAGACTAAAGTGGAAAGACTAAAGTGGACAGACTATAGTGGAAAGACTATAGTGGAAAGACTGTAGTGGACAGAATAAAATGGAGACTATAGTGGAAAGCCTAAAGTGGACAGAGAATAGTGGAAAGACTAAAGTTGACAGACTATAGTGGAAAGACTATAGTGGAAAGACTATAGTGGAAAGACTGTAGTGGACAGAATAAAGTGGAGACTATAGTGGAAAGACTAAAGTGGACAGAGAATAGTGGAAAGACTAAAGTGGACAGACTATAGTGGAAAGACTATAGTGGAAAAACTGTAGTGGACAGAATAAAGTGGAGACTATAGTGGAAAGACTAAAGTGGACAGAGAATAGTGGAAAGACTAAAGTGGAAAGAATGTAGTGGACAGAATAAAGTGGAGACTATAGTGGAAAGACTAAAGTGGACCGACTAAAGTGGAAAGACTAAAGTGGAGAGACTAAAGTGGACAGACTATAGTGGAAAGACTTTATTGGAAAGACTGTAGTGGGCAGAATAAAGTGGAGACTATAGTGGAAAGACTAAAGTGGACAGAGAATAGTGGAAAGACTAAAGTGGACAGACTGTAGTGGAAAGACTAAAGTGGACAGACTAAAGTGGAAAGACTAAAGTGGACAGACTATAGTGGAATGACTGTAGTGGACAGAATAAAGTGGAAAGACTATAGTGGAAAGACTGTAGTGGACAGAATAAAGTGGAGACTATATTGGAAAGACTAAAGTGGACAGAGAATAGTGGAAAGACTAAAGTGGACAGACTATAGTGGAAAGACTAAAGTGGACAGACTAAAGTGGACAGACTATAGTGGAAATACTGTAGTGGACAGAATAAAGTGGAGAGTATAGTGGAAAGAATAAAGTGGACAGAGAATAGTGGAAAGACTAAAGTGGACAGACTAAAGTGGAAAGACTATAGTGGAAAGACTGTAGCGGACAGAATAAAGTGGAGACTTTAGTGGAAAGACTAAAGTGGAAAGACTAAAGTGGACAGACTATAGTGGAAAGACTGTAGTGGACAGAATAAAGTGGAGACTATATTGGAAAGACTAAAGTGGACAGAGAATAGTGGAAAGACTAAAGTGGACAGACTATAGTGGAAAGACTAAAGTGGACAGACTAAAGTGGGCAGACTATAGTGGAAATACTGTAGTGGACAGAATAAAGTGGAGAGTATAGTGGAAAGAATAAAGTGGACAGAGAATAGTGGAAAGACTAAAGTGGACAGACTATAGTGGAAAGACTAAAGTGGAAAGACTAAAGTGGACAGACTATAGTGGAAAGACTGAAGTGGAAAGACTAAGTGGAAAGACTAAAGTGGAAAGACTATAGTGGAAAGACTAATGTGGACAGACTATAGCGGAAAGACTAAAGTGGATAGACTGAAGTGGAAGGACTAAAGCGGAAAGACTAAAGTGGAAAGAATGTAGTGGACAGAATAAAGTGGAGACTATAGTGGAAAGACTAAAGTGGACAGAGAATAGTGGAAAGACTAAAGTGGACAGACTATAGTGGAAAGACTATAGTGGAAAGACTGTAGTGGACGGAATAAAGTGGAGACTATAGTGGAAAGACTAAAGTGGACAGAGACTAGTGGAAAGACTAAAGTGGAAAGACTGTAGTGGACAAAATAAAGTGGAGACTATAGTGGATAGACTAAAGTGGAAAGACTAAAGTGGACAGACTATAGTGGAAAGACTATAGTGGAAAGACTGTAGTGGACAGAATGAAGTGGAGACTATAGTGGAAAGCCTAAAGTGGACAGCGAATAGTGGAAAGACTAAAGTTGACAGACTATAGTGGAAAGACTATAGTGGAAAGACTGTAGTGGACAGAATAAAGTGGAGACTATAGTGGAAAGACTATAGTGGACAGAGAATAGTGGAAAGACTAAAGTGGACAGACTATAGTGGAAAGACTATAGTGGAAAAACTTAGTGGACAGAATAAAAGTGGAGACTATAGTGGAAAGACTAAAGTGGACAGAGAATAGTGGAAAGACTAAAGTGGAAACAATGTAGTGGACAGAATAAAGTGGAGACTATAGTGGAAAGACTAAAGTGGACAGACTATAGTGGAAAGACTGAAGTTGAAAGACTCAGTGGACAGACTAAAGTGTACAGACTGAAGTGGACAGAATAAAGTTTATAGACTAAAGTGGAAAGACTAAAGTAGACAGACTATAGTGGAAAGACTAAAGTGGACAGACTAAAATGGAAAAACTAAAGTGGAAAGACTAAAGTGGACAGACTATAGTGGAAAGACTATAGTGGAAAGACTGTCCAAGGCTTTTGACATTGTCGTTCACTCACAAGCCCTGTTCTCCCTTTTTAGTAGCGGTATCAATCTTTCTTTGGTTTTTCTCCTTCGTCATTGGTATGCTAATTCTTTTCTGAGGTTAAAGACCGACGGGGTTATATCTGATTCTAAAATTCCGGTACGGAGTTTTGTCAGACAAGGTGCTGTCCTTTCCCCTTCTATCTTTAAACTTTGCATCTCTTCCATTTTATCTTCTATCCCAACAACGTGTATCTCTCAGAATGCTCTCTCATTGCTAAAAATCTGAAATCATTCCTTGACCAAGCCGTGACGGATTGTAAGAAAAAGATCCAAGTATCTTACTCCAAAATTGTCGCTAATCGGGGCAAATACAGTAGGAAGTCCCTTGCTAAATTGTACTCTGTTTTTACTGATCATTCAGTTTTGTTTCTTTCTGGTGTTTATCCCATCCTCGGGCGAAAAGATATTCGGTCGTTACGTTCTTATTATTTTCGGTTCTCGCGTTTTCTACTGTATTTGCCTCCGTGGTACCGGAACCGTAACCTAGTTTCAGTTTTAGGGTTTCCAGATATAACCGGAAAGCTAGTTGCGCTTGCTGAAAAACTCCCCCAGACAGTGAAGGCTCTCCCAGCTCATCATGGGTTTGTCCGCCTCCTTAATTAATCAAGTGTTTTTGTTGAATATAGTGGAAAGCCTAAAGTGGACAGCGAATAGTGGAAAGACTAAAGTTGACAGACTATAGTGGAAAGACTATAGTGGAAAGACTGTAGTGGACAGAATAAAGTGGAGACTATAGTGGAAAGACTAAAGTGGACAGACTATAGTGGAAAGACTATAGTGGAAAGACTGTAGTGGACAGAATAAAGTGGAGACTATAGTGGAAAGACTAAAGTGGACAGACTATAGTGGAAAGACTATAGTGGAAAGACTGTAGTGGACGTAATAAAGTGGAGACTATAGTGGAAAGACTAAAGTGGACAGAGAATAGTGGAAAGACTAAAGTGGACAGACTATACTGGAAAGATTATAGTGGAAAGACTGTAGTGGACAGAATAAAGTGGAGACTATAGTGGAAAAACTAAAGTGGACAGACTATAGTGGAAAGACTATTGTGGAAAGACTGTAGTGGACAGAATAAAGTGGAGACTATAGTGGAAAAACTAAAGTGGACAGACTATAGTGGAAAGACTATAGTTGAAAGACTGTAGTGGAAAGACTGTAGTGGACAGAATAAAGTGGAGAGTAAAGTGGAAAGAATAAAGTGGACAGAGAATAGTGGAAAGACTAAAGTGGACAGACTATAGTGGAAAGACTATAGTGGAAAGACTGTAGTGGACAGAATAAAGTGGAGACTATAGTGGAAAGCCTAAAGTGGACAGCGAATAGTGGAAAGACTAAAGTTGACAGACTATAGTGGAAAGACTATAGTGGAAAGACTGTAGTGGACAGAAGAAAGTGGAGACTATAGTGGAAAGACTAAAGTGGACAGACTATAGTGGAAAGACTATAGTGGAAAGACTGTAGTGGACAGAATAAAGTGGAGACTATAGTGGAAAGACTAAAGTGGACAGACTATAGTGGAAAGACTATAGTGGAAAGACTGTACTGGACGTAATAAAGTGGAGACTATAGTGGAAAGACTAAAGTGGTCAGAGAATAGTGGAAAGACTAAAGTGGACAGACTATAGTGGAAAGATTATAGTGGAAAGACTGTAGTGGACAGAATAAAGTGGAGACTATAGTGGAAAAACTAAAGTGGACAGACTATAGTAGAAAGACTATAGTTGAAAGACTGTAGTGGAAAGACTGTAGTGGACAGAATAAAGTGGAGAGTATAGTGGAAAGAATAAAGTGGACAGAGAATAGTGGAAAGACTAAAGCGGACAGACTATAGTGGAAAGACTATAGTGGAGAGACTGTAGTGGACAGAATAAAGTGGAGACTATAGTGGAAAGACTAAAGTGGAAAGACTAAAGTGGACAGAGAACAGTGGAAAGACTAAAGTAGAAAGACTAAAGTGGACAGACTATAGTGGAAAGACTAAAGTGGACAGAATATAGTGGAAAGACTAAAGTGGACAGACTGTAGTGGAAAGACTACAGTGGAAAGACTGTAGTGGACAGAATAAAGTGGAGACTATAGTGGACAGAGAATAGTGGAAAGACTAAAGTGGAAAGACTGTAGTGGACAGAATAAAGTGGAGACTATAGTGTAAAGACTAAAGTGGAAAGACTAAAGTGGACAGACTATAGTGGAAAGACTGAAGTGGAAAGACTAAGTGGACAGACTAAAGTGGAAAGACTATAGTGGAAAGACTAAAGTGGACAGACTATAGCGGAAAGACTAAAGTGGATAGACTGAAGTGGAAGGACTAAAGTGGAAAGACTAAAGTGGAAAGAATGTAGTGGACAGAATAAAGTGGAGACTATAGTGGAAAGACTAAAGTGGACAGAGAATAGTGGAAAGACTAAAGTGGATAGACTATAGTGGAAAGACTATAGTGGAAAGACTGTAGTGGACGGAATAAAGTGGAGACTATAGTGGAAAGACTAAAGTGGACAGAGACTAGTGGAAAGACTAAAGTGGAAAGACTGTAGTGGACAAAATAAAGTGGAGACTATAGTGGATAGACTAAAGTGGAAAGACTAAAGTGGACAGACTATAGTGGAAAGACTATAGTGGAAAGACTGTAGTGGACAGAATGAAGTGGAGACTATAGTGGAAAGCCTAAAGTGGACAGCGAATAGTGGAAAGACTAAAGTTGACAGACTATAGTGGAAAGACTATAGTGGAAAGACTGTAGTGGACAGAATAAAGTGGAGACTATAGTGGAAAGACTATAGAGGACAGAGAATAGTGGAAAGACTAAAGTGGACAGACTAAAGTGGAAAGTGGAAAGACTAAAGTGGACAGACTATAGTGGAAAGACTATAGTGGAAAGACTGTAGTGGACAGAATAAAGTGGAGACTATAGTGGAAAGACTAAAGTGGACAGACTATAGTGGAAAGACTATAGTGGAAAGACTGTAGTGGACGTAATAAAGTGGAGACTATAGTGGAAAGACTAAAGTGGACAGAGAATAGTGGAAAGACTAAAGTGGACAGACTATAGTGGAAAGACTATAGTGGAAAGACTGTAGTGGAAAGACTACAGTGGAAAGACTGTAGTGGACAGAATAAAGTGGAGACTATTGTGGAAAGACTAAAGTGGACAGAGAATAGTGGAAAGACTAAAGTGGAAAGACTGTAGTGGACAGAATAAAGTGGAGACTATAGTGGATAGACTAAAGTGGAAAGACTAAAGTGGACAGACTATAGTGGAAAGACTATAGTGGAAAGACTGTAGTGGACAGAATGAAGTGGAGACTATAGTGGAAAGCCTAAAGTGGACAGCGAATAGTGGAAAGACTAAAGTTGACAGACTATAGTGGAAAGACTATAGTGGAAAGACTGTAGTGGACAGAATAAAGTGGAGACTATAGTGGAAAGACTATAGTGGACAGAGAATAGTGGAAAGACTAAAGTGGACAGACTATAGTGGAAAGACTATAGTGGAAAAACTTAGTGGACAGAATAAAAGTGGAGACTATAGTGGAAAGACTAAAGTGGACAGAGAATAGTGGAAAGACTAAAGTGGAAACAATGTAGTGGACAGAATAAAGTGGAGACTATAGTGGAAAGACTAAAGTGGACAGACTATAGTGGAAAGACTGAAGTTGAAAGACTCAGAGGACAGACTAAAGTGTACAGACTGAAGTGGACAGAATAAAGTTTATAGACTAAAGTGGAAAGACTAAAGTAGACAGACTATAGTGGAAAGACTAAAGTGGACAGACTAAAATGGAAAAACTAAAGTGGAAAGACTAAAGTGGACAGACTATAGTGGAAAGACTATAGTGGAAAGACTGTCCAAGGCTTTTGACATTGTCGTTCACTCACAAGCCCTGTTCTCCCTTTTTAGTAGCGGTATCAATCTTTCTTTGGTTTTTCTCCTTCGTCATTGGTATGCTAATTCTTTTCTGAGGTTAAAGACCGACGGGGTTATATCTGATTCTAAAATTCCGGTACGGAGTTTTGTCAGACAAGGTGCTGTCCTTTCCCCTTCTATCTTTAAACTTTGCATCTCTTCCATTTTATCTTCTATCCCAACAACGTGTATCTCTCAGAATGCTCTCTCATTGCTAAAAATCTGAAATCATTCCGTGACCAAGCCGTGACGGATTGTAAGAAAAAGATCCAAGTATCTTACTCCAAAATTGTCGCTAATCGGGGCAAATACAGTAGGAAGTCCCTTGCTAAATTGTACTCTGTTTTTACTGATCATTCAGTTTTGTTTCTTTCTGGTGTTTATCCCATCCTCGGGCGAAAAGATATTCGGTCGTTACGTTCTTATTATTTTCGGTTCTCGCGTTTTCTACTGTATTTGCCTCCGTGGTACCGGAACCGTAACCTAGTTTCAGTTAACTGTAGTGGACAGTAAAGTTTATAGACTAAAGTGGAAAGACTAAAGTAGACAGACTATAGTGGAAAGACTAAAGTGGACAGACTAAAATGGAAAAACTAAAGTGGAAAGACTAAAGTGGACAGACTATAGTGGAAAGACTATAGTGGAAAGACTGTCCAAGGCTTTTGACATTGTCGTTCACTCACAAGCCCTGTTCTCCCTTTTTAGTAGCGGTATCAATCTTTCTTTGGTTTTTCTCCTTCGTCATTGGTATGCTAATTCTTTTCTGAGGTTAAAGACCGACGGGGTTATATCTGATTCTAAAATTCCGGTACGGAGTTTTGTCAGACAAGGTGCTGTCCTTTCCCCTTCTATCTTTAAACTTTGCATCTCTTCCATTTTATCTTCTATCCCAACAACGTGTATCTCTCAGAATGCTCTCTCATTGCTAAAAATCTGAAATCATTCCTTGACCAAGCCGTGACGGATTGTAAGAAAAAGATCCAAGTATCTTACTCCAAAATTGTCGCTAATCGGGGCAAATACAGTAGGAAGTCCCTTGCTAAATTGTACTCTGTTTTTACTGATCATTCAGTTTTGTTTCTTTCTGGTGTTTATCCCATCCTCGGGCGAAAAGATATTCGGTCGTTACGTTCTTATTATTTTCGGTTCTCGCGTTTTCTACTGTATTTGCCTCCGTGGTACCGGAACCGTAACCTAGTTTCAGTTTTAGGGTTTCCAGATATAACCGGAAAGCTAGTTGCGCTTGCTGAAAAACTCCCCCAGACAGTGAAGGCTCTCCCAGCTCATCATGGGTTTGTCCGCCTCCTTAATTAATCAAGTGTTTTTGTTGACTATAGTGGAAAGCCTAAAGTGGACAGCGAATAGTGGAAAGACTAAAGTTGACAGACTATAGTGGAAAGACTATAGTGGAAAGACTGTAGTGGACAGAATAAAGTGGAGACTATAGTGGAAAGACTAAAGTGGACAGACTATAGTGGAAAGACTATAGTTGAAAGACTGTAGTGGACAGAATAAAGTGGAGACTATAGTGGAAAGACTAAAGTGGACAGACTATAGTGGAAAGACTATAGTGGAAAGACTGTAGTGGACGTAATAAAGTGGAGACTATAGTGGAAAGACTAAAGTGGACAGAGAATAGTGGAAAGACTAAAGTGGACAGACTATACTGGAAAGATTATAGTGGAAAGACTGTAGTGGACAGAATAAAGTGGAGACTATAGTGGAAAAACTAAAGTGGACAGACTATAGTGGAAAGACTATTGTGGAAAGACTGTAGTGGACAGAATAAAGTGGAGACTATAGTGGAAAAACTAAAGTGGACAGACTATAGTGGAAAGACTATAGTTGAAAGACTGTAGTGGAAAGACTGTAGTGGACAGAATAAAGTGGAGAGTAAAGTGGAAAGAATAAAGTGGACAGAGAATAGTGGAAAGACTAAAGTGGACAGACTATAGTGGAAAGACTATAGTGGAAAGACTGTAGTGGACAGAATAAAGTGGAGACTATAGTGGAAAGCCTAAAGTGGACAGCGAATAGTGGAAAGACTAAAGTTGACAGACTATAGTGGAAAGACTATAGTGGAAAGACTGTGGTGGACAGAAGAAAGTGGAGACTATAGTGGAAAGACTAAAGTGGACAGACTATAGTGGAAAGACTATAGTGGAAAGACTGTAGTGGACAGAATAAAGTGGAGACTATAGTGGAAAGACTAAAGTGGACAGACTATAGTGGAAAGACTATAGTGGAAAGACTGTACTGGACGTAATAAAGTGGAGACTATAGTGGAAAGACTAAAGTGGACAGAGAATAGTGGAAAGACTAAAGTGGACAGACTATAGTGGAAAGATTATAGTGGAAAGACTGTAGTGGACAGAATAAAGTGGAGACTATAGTGGAAAAACTAAAGTGGACAGACTATAGTAGAAAGACTATAGTTGAAAGACTGTAGTGGAAAGACTGTAGTGGACAGAATAAAGTGGAGAGTATAGTGGAAAGAATAAAGTGGACAGAGAATAGTGGAAAGACTAAAGCGGACAGACTATAGTGGAAAGACTATAGTGGAGAGACTGTAGTGGACAGAATAAAGTGGAGACTATAGTGGAAAGACTAAAGTGGAAAGACTAAAGTGGACAGAGAACAGTGGAAAGACTAAAGTAGAAAGACTAAAGTGGACAGACTATAGTGGAAAGACTAAAGTGGACAGAATATAGTGGAAAGACTAAAGTGGACAGACTGTAGTGGAAAGACTACAGTGGAAAGACTGTAGTGGACAGAATAAAGTGGAGACTATAGTGGACAGAGAATAGTGGAAAGACTAAAGTGGAAAGACTGTAGTGGACAGAATAAAGTGGAGACTATAGTGTAAAGACTAAAGTGGAAAGACTAAAGTGGACAGACTATAGTGGAAAGACTGAAGTGGAAAGACTAAGTGGACAGACTAAAGTGGAAAGACTATAGTGGAAAGACTAAAGTGGACAGACTATAGCGGAAAGACTAAAGTGGATAGACTGAAGTGGAAGGACTAAAGTGGAAAGACTAAAGTGGAAAGAATGTAGTGGACAGAATAAAGTGGAGACTATAGTGGAAAGACTAAAGTGGACAGAGAATAGTGGAAAGACTAAAGTGGATAGACTATAGTGGAAAGACTATAGTGGAAAGACTGTAGTGGACGGAATAAAGTGGAGACTATAGTGGAAAGACTAAAGTGGACAGAGACTAGTGGAAAGACTAAAGTGGAAAGACTGTAGTGGACAAAATAAAGTGGAGACTATAGTGGATAGACTAAAGTGGAAAGACTAAAGTGGACAGACTATAGTGGAAAGACTATAGTGGAAAGACTGTAGTGGACAGAATGAAGTGGAGACTATAGTGGAAAGCCTAAAGTGGACAGCGAATAGTGGAAAGACTAACGTTGACAGACTATAGTGGAAAGACTATAGTGGAAAGACTGTAGTGGACAGAATAAAGTGGAGACTATAGTGGAAAGACTATAGAGGACAGAGAATAGTGGAAAGACTAAAGTGGACAGACTAAAGTGGAAAGTGGAAAGACTAAAGTGGACAGACTATAGTGGAAAGACTATAGTGGAAAGACTGTAGTGGACAGAATAAAGTGGAGACTATAGTGGAAAGACTAAAGTGGACAGACTATAGTGGAAAGACTATAGTGGAAAGACTGTAGTGGACGTAATAAAGTGGAGACTATAGTGGAAAGACTAAAGTGGACAGAGAATAGTGGAAAGACTAAAGTGGACAGACTATAGTGGAAAGACTATAGTGGAAAGACTGTAGTGGAAAGACTACAGTGGAAAGACTGTAGTGGACAGAATAAAGTGGAGACTATTGTGGAAAGACTAAAGTGGACAGAGAATAGTGGAAAGACTAAAGTGGAAAGACTGTAGTGGACAGAATAAAGTGGAGACTATAGTGGATAGACTAAAGTGGAAAGACTAAAGTGGACAGACTATAGTGGAAAGACTATAGTGGAAAGACTGTAGTGGACAGAATGAAGTGGAGACTATAGTGGAAAGCCTAAAGTGGACAGCGAATAGTGGAAAGACTAAAGTTGACAGACTATAGTGGAAAGACTATAGTGGAAAGACTGTAGTGGACAGAATAAAGTGGAGACTATAGTGGAAAGACTATAGTGGACAGAGAATAGTGGAAAGACTAAAGTGGACAGACTATAGTGGAAAGACTATAGTGGAAAAACTTAGTGGACAGAATAAAAGTGGAGACTATAGTGGAAAGACTAAAGTGGACAGAGAATAGTGGAAAGACTAAAGTGGAAACAATGTAGTGGACAGAATAAAGTGGAGACTATAGTGGAAAGACTAAAGTGGACAGACTATAGTGGAAAGACTGAAGTTGAAAGACTCAGTGGACAGACTAAAGTGTACAGACTGAAGTGGACAGAATAAAGTTTATAGACTAAAGTGGAAAGACTAAAGTAGACAGACTATAGTGGAAAGACTAAAGTGGACAGACTAAAATGGAAAAACTAAAGTGGAAAGACTAAAGTGGACAGACTATAGTGGAAAGACTATAGTGGAAAGACTGTCCAAGGCTTTTGACATTGTCGTTCACTCACAAGCCCTGTTCTCCCTTTTTAGTAGCGGTATCAATCTTTCTTTGGTTTTTCTCCTTCGTCATTGGTATGCTAATTCTTTTCTGAGGTTAAAGACCGACGGGGTTATATCTGATTCTAAAATTCCGGTACGGAGTTTTGTCAGACAAGGTGCTGTCCTTTCCCCTTCTATCTTTAAACTTTGCATCTCTTCCATTTTATCTTCTATCCCAACAACGTGTATCTCTCAGAATGCTCTCTCATTGCTAAAAATCTGAAATCATTCCGTGACCAAGCCGTGACGGATTGTAAGAAAAAGATCCAAGTATCTTACTCCAAAATTGTCGCTAATCGGGGCAAATACAGTAGGAAGTCCCTTGCTAAATTGTACTCTGTTTTTACTGATCATTCAGTTTTGTTTCTTTCTGGTGTTTATCCCATCCTCGGGCGAAAAGATATTCGGTCGTTACGTTCTTATTATTTTCGGTTCTCGCGTTTTCTACTGTATTTGCCTCCGTGGTACCGGAACCGTAACCTAGTTTCAGTTTTAGGGTTTCCAGATATAACCGGAAAGCTAGTTGCGCTTGCTGAAAAACTCCCCCAGACAGTGAAGGCTCTCCCAGCTCATCATGGGTTTGTCCGCCTCCTTAATTAATCAAGTGTTTTTGTTGACTATAGTGGAAAGCCTAAAGTGGACAGCGAATAGTGGAAAGACTAAAGTTGACAGACTATAGTGGAAAGACTATAGTGGAAAGACTGTAGTGGACAGAATAAAGTGGAGACTATAGTGGAAAGACTAAAGTGGACAGACTATAGTGGAAAGACTATAGTGGAAAGGCTGTAGTGGACAGAATAAAGTGGAGACTATAGTGGAAAGACTAAAGTGGACAGACTATAGTGGAAAGACTATAGTGGAAAGACTGTAGTGGACGTAATAAAGTGGAGACTATAGTGGAAAGACTAAAGTGGACAGAGAATAGTGGAAAGACTAAAGTGGACAGACTATACTGGAAAGATTATAGTGGAAAGACTGTAGTGGACAGAATAAAGTGGAGACTATAGTGGAAAAACTAAAGTGGACAGACTATAGTGGAAAGACTATTGTGGAAAGACTGTAGTGGACAGAATAAAGTGGAGACTATAGTGGAAAAACTAAAGTGGACAGACTATAGTGGAAAGACTATAGTTGAAAGACTGTAGTGGAAAGACTGTAGTGGACAGAATAAAGTGGAGAGTAAAGTGGAAAGAATAAAGTGGACAGAGAATAGTGGAAAGACTAAAGTGGACAGACTATAGTGGAAAGACTGTAGTGGACAGAATAAAGTGGAGACTATAGTGGAAAGCCTAAAGTGGACAGCGAATAGTGGAAAGACTAAAGTTGACAGACTATAGTGGAAAGACTATAGTGGAAAGACTGTAGTGGACAGAAGAAAGTGGAGACTATAGTGGAAAGACTAAAGTGGACAGACTATAGTGGAAAGACTATAGTGGAAAGACTGTAGTGGACAGAATAAAGTGGAGACTATAGTGGAAAGACTAAAGTGGACAGACTATAGTGGAAAGACTATAGTGGAAAGACTGTACTGGACGTAATAAAGTGGAGACTATAGTGGAAAGACTAAAGTGGACAGAGAATAGTGGAAAGACTAAAGTGGACAGACTATAGTGGAAAGATTATAGTGGAAAGACTGTAGTGGACAGAATAAAGTGGAGACTATAGTGGAAAAACTAAAGTGGACAGACTATAGTAGAAAGACTATAGTTGAAAGACTGTAGTGGAAAGACTGTAGTGGACAGAATAAAGTGGAGAGTATAGTGGAAAGAATAAAGTGGACAGAGAATAGTGGAAAGACTAAAGCGGACAGACTATAGTGAAAAGACTATAGTGGAGAGACTGTAGTGGACAGAATAAAGTGGAGACTATAGTGGAAAGACTAAAGTGGAAAGACTAAAGTGGACAGAGAACAGTGGAAAGACTAAAGTAGAAAGACTAAAGTGGACAGACTATAGTGGAAAGACTAAAGTGGACAGAATATAGTGGAAAGACTAAAGTGGACAGACTGTAGTGGAAAGACTACAGTGGAAAGACTGTAGTGGACAGAATAAAGTGGAGACTATAGTGGACAGAGAATCGTGGAAAGACTAAAGTGGAAAGACTGTAGTGGACAGAATAAAGTGGAGACTATAGTGTAAAGACTAAAGTGGAAAGACTAAAGTGGACAGACTATAGTGGAAAGACTGAAGTGGAAAGACTAAGTGGACAGACTAAAGTGGAAAGACTATAGTGGAAAGACTAAAGTGGACAGACTATAGCGGAAAGACTAAAGTGGATAGACTGAAGTGGAAGGACTAAAGTGGAAAGACTATAGTGGAAAGACTGTAGTGGACAGAATAAAGTGGAGACTATAGTGGAAAGACTATAGAGGACAGAGAATAGTGGAAAGACTAAAGTGGACAGACTAAAGTGGAAAGTGGAAAGACTAAAGTGGACAGACTATAGTGGAAAGACTATAGTGGAAAGACTGTAGTGGACAGAATAAAGTGGAGACTATAGTGGAAAGACTAAAGTGGACAGACTATAGTGGAAAGACTATAGTGGAAAGACTGTAGTGGACGTAATAAAGTGGAGACTATAGTGGAAAGACTAAAGTGGACAGAGAATAGTGGAAAGACTAAAGTGGACAGACTATAGTGGAAAGACTATAGTGGAAAGACTGTAGTGGAAAGACTACAGTGGAAAGACTGTAGTGGACAGAATAAAGTGGAGACTATTGTGGAAAGACTAAAGTGGACAGAGAATAGTGGAAAGACTAAAGTGGAAAGACTGTAGTGGACAGAATAAAGTGGAGACTATAGTGTACAGACTAAAGTGGAAAGACTAAAGTGGACAGACTATAGTGGAAAGACTGAAGTGGAAAGACTAAGTGGACAGACTAAAGTGGAAAGACTATAGTGGAAAGACTAAAGTGGACAGACTATAGCGGAAAGACTAAAGTGGACAGACTGAAGTGGAAGGACTAAAGTGGAAAGACTAAAGTGGAAAGAATGTACTGGACAGAATAAAGTGGAGACTATAGTGGAAAGACTAAAGTGGACAGAGAATAGTGGAAAGACTAAAGTGGACAGACTATAGTGGAAAGACTATAGTGGAAAGACTGTAGTGGACGGAATAAAGTGGAGACTATAGTGGAAAAGACTAAAGTGGACAGAGAATAGTGGAAAGACTAAAGTGGAAAGACTGTAGTGGACAGAGTAAAGTGGAGACTATAGTGGATAGACTAAAGTGGAAAGACTAAAGTGGACAGACTATAGTGGAAAGACTATAGTGGAAAGACTATAGTGGACAGAATAAAGTGGAGACTATAGTGGAAAGCCTAAAGTGGACAGCGAATAGTGGAAAGACTAAAGTTGACAGACCATAGTGGAAAGACTATAGTGGAAAGACTGTAGTGGACAGAATAAAGTGGAGACTGTAGTGGAAAGACTATAGTGGACAGAGAATAGTGGAAAGACTAAAGTGGACAGACTATAGTGGAAAGACTATAGTGGAAAAACTTAGTGGACGAAATAAAGTGGAGACTATAGTGGAAAGACTAAAGTGGACAGAGAATAGTGGAAAGACTAAAGTGGAAAGAATGTAGTGGACAGAATAAAGTGGAGACTATAGTGGAAAGACTAAAGTGGACAGACTATAGTGGAAAGATTAAAGTGGAAAGACTAAAGTGGACAGAGAAGAGTGGAAAGACTAAATCGGAAAGAATGTAGTGGACGGAATAAAGTGGAGACTATAGTGGAAAGACTAAAGTGGAAAGACTAAAGTGGACAGAGAATAGTGGAAAGACTAAAGTGGAAGACTCTAGTGGACAGAATAAAGTGGAGACTATAGTGGATAGACTAAAGTGGAAAGACTAAAGTGGACAGACTATAGTTGAAAGACTAAAGTGGACAGACTAAAGTGGAAAAACTAAAGTGGAAAGACTAAAGTGGACAGACTATAGTGGAAAGACTATCGTGGAAAGACTGTAGTGGACAGAATAAAGTGGAGACTATAGTGGAAAAACTAAAGTGGACAGACTATAGTGGAAAGACTATAGTTGAAAGACTGTAGTGGAAAGACTGTAGTGGACAGAATAAAGTGGAGACTATAGTGGAAAGCCTAAAGTGGACAGCGAATAGTGGAAAGACTAAAGTTGACAGACTATAGTGGAAAGACTGTAGTGGACAGAATAAAGTGGAGACTATAGTGGAAAGACTAAAGTGGACAGACTATAGTGGAAAGACTATAGTGGAAAGACTGTAGTGGACAGAATAAAGTGGAGACTATAGTGGAAAGACTAAAGTGGACAGACTATAGTGGAAAGACTATAGTGGAAAGACTGTAGTGGACGTCATAAAGTGGAGACTATAGTGGAAAGACTAAAGTGGACAGAGAATAGTGGAAAGACTAAAGTGGACAGACTATAGTGGAAAGACTATAGTGGAAAGACTGTAGTGGACAGAATAAAGTGGAGACTATAGTGGAAAAACTAAAGTGGACAGACTATAGTAGAAAGACTATAGTTGAAAGACTGTAGTGGAAAGGCTGTAGGGGACAGAATAAAGTGGAGAGTATAGTGGAAAGAATAAAGTGGACAGAGAATAGTGGAAAGACTAAAGTGGACAGACTATAGTGGAAAGACTATAGTGGAGAGACTGTAGTGGACAGAATAAAGTGGAGACTATAGTGGAAAGACTAAAGTGGGAAGACTAAAGTGGACAGAGAACAGTGGAAAGACTAAAGTAGAAAGACTAAAGTGGACAGACTATAGTGGAAAGACTAAAGTGGACAGAGAATAGTGGAAAGACTAAAGTGGACAGACTATAGTGGAAAGACTATAGTGGAAAGACTGTAGTGGAAAGACTACAGTGGAAAGACTGTAGTGGACAGAATAAAGTGGAGACTATAGTGGACAGAGAATAGTGGAAAGACTAAAGTGGAAAGACTAAAGTGGACAGAGAATAGTGGAAAGACTAAAGTGGACAGACTATAGTGGAAATACTAAAGTGGACAGAATAATGTGGAAAGACTAAAGTGGAAAGACTAAAGTGGACAGACTATAGTGTAAAGACTAAAGTGGAAAGACTAAAGTGGACAGACTATAGTGGAAAGACTGAAGTGGAAAGACTAAGTGGACAGACTAAAGTGGAAAGACTATAGTGGAAAGACTAAAGTGGACAGACTATAGCGGAAAGACTAAAGTGGATAGACTGAAGTGGAAGGACTAAAGTGGAAAGACTAAAGTGGAAAGAATGTAGTGGACAGAATAAAGTGGAGACTATAGTGGAAAGACTAAAGTGGACAGAGAATAGTGGAAAGACGAAAGTGGAAAGACTGTAGTGGACAAAATAAAGTGGAGACTATAGTGGATAGACTAAAGTGGAAAGACTAAAGTGGACAGACTATAGTGGAAAGACTATAGTGGAAAGACTGTAGTGGACAGAATGAAGTGGAGACTATAGTGGAAAGCCTAAAGTGGACAGCGAATAGTGGAAAGACTAAAGTTGACAGACTATAGTGGAAAGACTATAGTGGAAAGATTGTAGTGGACAGAATAAAGTGGAGACTATAGTGGAAAGACTATAGGGGAAAGACTGTAGTGGACGGAATAAAGTGGAGACTATAGTGGAAACACTAAAGTGGACAGAGACTAGTGGAAAGACGAAAGTGGAAAGACTGTAGTGGACAAAATAAAGTGGAGACTATAGTGGATAGACTAAAGTGGAAAGACTAAAGTGGACAGACTATAGTGGAAAGACTATAGTGGAAAGACTGTAGTGGACAGAATGAAGTGGAGACTATAGTGGAAAGCCTAAAGTGGACAGCGAATAGTGGAAAGACTAAAGTTGACAGACTATAGTGGAAAGACTATAGTGGAAAGATTGTAGTGGACAGAATAAAGTGGAGACTATAGTGGAAAGACTATAGTGGACAGAGAATAGTGGACAGACTAAAATGGACAGACTATAGTGGAAAGACTATAGTGGAAAAACTTAATGGACAGAATAAAGTGGAGACTATAGTGGAAAGACTAAAGTGGACAGAGAATAGTGGAAAGACTAAAGTGGAAAGAATGTAGTGGACAGAATAAAGTGGAGACTATAGTGGAAAGACTAAAGTGGACAGACTATAGTGGAAAGACTGAAGTTGAAAGACTCAGTGGACAGACTAAAGTGTACAGACTGAAGTGGACAGAATAAAGTGGAAAGACTAAAGTGGAAAGACTAAAGTAGACAGACTATAGTGGAAAGACTAAAGTGGACAGACTAAAGTGGAAAAACTAAAGTGGAAAGACTAAAGTGGACAGACTATAGTGGAAAGACTATAGTGGAAAGACTGTAGTGGACAGAATAAAGTGGAGACTATAGTGGAAAGACTAAAGTGGACAGACTATAGTGGAAAGACTATAGTGGAAAGACTGTAGTGGACGTAATAAAGTGGAGACTATAGTGGAAAGACTAAAGTGGACAGAGAATAGTGGAAAGACTAAAGTGGACAGTCTATAGTGGAAAGACTATAGTGGAAAGACTGTAGTGGACAGAATAAAGTGGAGACTATAGTGGAAAGATTAAAGTGCAAAGACTAAAGTGGACAGAGAATAGTGGAAAGACTAAAGTGGAAAGAATGTAGTGGACGGAATAAAGTGGAGACTATAGTGGAAAGACTAAAGTGGAAAGACTAAAGTGGACAGAGAATAGTGGAAAGACTAAAGTGGAAAGACTGTAGTGGACAGAATAAAGTGGAGACTATAGTGGATAGACTAAAGTGGAAAGACTAAAGTGGACAGACTATAGTGGAAAGACTAAAGTGGACAGACTAAAGTGGAAAAACTAAAGTGGAAAGACTAAAGTGGACAGACTATAGTGGAAAGACTATTGTGGAAAGACTGTAGTGGACAGAATAAAGTGGAGACTATAATGGAAAAACTAAAGTGGACAGACTATAGTGGAAAGACTATAGTTGAAAGACTGTAGTGGAAAGACTGTAGTGGACAGAATAAAGTGGAGAGTATAGTGGAAAGAATAAAGTGGACAGAGAATAGTGGAAAGACTAAAGTGGACAGACTATAGTGGAAAGACTATAGTGGAGAGACTTTAGTGGACAGAATAAAGTGGAGACTATAGTGAAAAGACTAAAGTGGAAAGACTAAAGTGGACAGAGAATAGTGGAAAGACTAAAGTAGAAAGACTAAAGTGGACAGACTATAGTGGAAAGACTAAAGTGGACAGAGAATAGGTGGACAGAATAAAGTGGAGACTATAGTGTACAGACTAAAGTGGAAAGACGAAAGTGGAAAGACTGTAGTGGACAAAATAAAGTGGAGACTATAGTGGATAGACTAAAGTGGAAAGACTAAAGTGGACAGACTATAGTGGAAAGACTATAGTGGAAAGACTGTAGTGGACAGAATGAAGTGGAGACTATAGTGGAAAGCCTAAAGTGGACAGCGAATAGTGGAAAGACTAAAGTTGACAGACTATAGTGGAAAGACTATAGTGGAAAGATTGTAGTGGACAGAATAAAGTGGAGACTATAGTGGAAAGACTATAGTGGACAGAGAATAGTGGACAGACTAAAGTGGACAGACTATAGTGGAAAGACTATAGTGGAAAAACTTAATGGACAGAATAAAGTGGAGACTATAGTGGAAAGACTAAAGTGGACAGAGAATAGTGGAAAGACTAAAGTGGAAAGAATGTAGTGGACAGAATAAAGTGGAGACTATAGTGGAAAGACTAAAGTGGACAGACTATAGTGGAAAGACTGAAGTTGAAAGACTCAGTGGACAGACTAAAGTGTACAGACTGAAGTGGACAGAATAAAGTGGAAAGACTAAAGTGGAAAGACTAAAGTAGACAGACTATAGTGGAAAGACTAAAGTGGACAGACTAAAGTGGAAAAACTAAAGTGGAAAGACTAAAGTGGACAGACTATAGTGGAAAGACTATAGTGGAAAGACTGTAGTGGACAGAATAAAGTGGAGACTATAGTGGAAAGACTAAAGTGGACAGACTATAGTGGAAAGACTATAGTGGAAAGACTGTAGTGGACGTAATAAAGTGGAGACTATAGTGGAAAGACTAAAGTGGACAGAGAATAGTGGAAAGACTAAAGTGGACAGTCTATAGTGGAAAGACTATAGTGGAAAGACTGTAGTGGACAGAATAAAGTGGAGACTATAGTGGAAAGATTAAAGTGCAAAGACTAAAGTGGACAGAGAATAGTGGAAAGACTAAAGTGGAAAGAATGTAGTGGACGGAATAAAGTGGAGACTATAGTGGAAAGACTAAAGTGGAAAGACTAAAGTGGACAGAGAATAGTGGAAAGACTAAAGTGGAAAGACTGTAGTGGACAGAATAAAGTGGAGACTATAGTGGATAGACTAAAGTGGAAAGACTAAAGTGGACAGACTATAGTGGAAAGACTAAAGTGGACAGACTAAAGTGGAAAAACTAAAGTGGAAAGACTAAAGTGGACAGACTATAGTGGAAAGACTATTGTGGAAAGACTGTAGTGGACAGAATAAAGTGGAGACTATAATGGAAAAACTAAAGTGGACAGACTATAGTGGAAAGACTATAGTTGAAAGACTGTAGTGGAAAGACTGTAGTGGACAGAATAAAGTGGAGAGTATAGTGGAAAGAATAAAGTGGACAGAGAATAGTGGAAAGACTAAAGTGGACAGACTATAGTGGAAAGACTATAGTGGAGAGACTGTAGTGGACAGAATAAAGTGGAGACTATAGTGAAAAGACTAAAGTGGAAAGACTAAAGTGGACAGAGAATAGTGGAAAGACTAAAGTGGACAGAGAATAGTGGAAAGACTAAAGTAGAAAGACTAAAGTGGACAGACTATAGTGGAAAGACTAAAGTGGACAGAGAATAGTGGAAAGACTAAAGTGGACAGACTATAGTGGAAAGACTATAGTGGAAAGACTGTAGTGGAAAGACTACAGTGGAAAGACTGTAGTGGACAGAATAAAGTGGAGACTATTGTGGAAAGACTAAAGTGGACAGAGAATAGTGGAAAGACTAAAGTGGAAAGACTGTAGTGGACAGAATAAAGTGGAGACTATAGTGTACAGACTAAAGTGGAAAGACTAAAGTGGACAGACTATAGTGGAAAGACAGAAGTGGAAAGACTAAGTGGACAGACTAAAGTGGAAAGACTATAGTGGAAAGACTAAAGTGGACAGACTATAGCGGAAAGACTAAAGTGGACAGACTGAAGTGGAAGGACTAAAGTGGAAAGACTAAAGTGGAAAGAATGTAGTGGACAGAATAAAGTGGAGACTATAGTGGAAAGACTGAAGTGGACAGAGAATAGTGGAAAGACTAAAGTGGACAGACTATAGTGGAAAGACTATAGTGGAAAGACTGTAGTGGACGGAATAAAGTGGAGACTATAGTGGAAAGACTAAAGTGGACAGAGAATAGTGGAAAGACTAAAGTGGAAAGACTGTAGTGGACAGAATAAAGTGGAGACTATAGGGGATAGACTAAAGTGGAAAGACTAAAGTGGACCGACTATAGTGGAAAGACTATAGTGGAAAGACTGTAGTGGACAGAATAAAGTGGAGACTATAGTGGAAAGCCTAAAGTGGACAGCGAATAGTGGAAAGAATAAAGTTGACAGACTATAGTGGAAAGACTATAGTGGAAAGACTGTAGTGGACAGAATAAAGTGGAGACTATAGTGGAAAGACTATAGTGGACAGAGAATAGTGGAAAGACTAAAGTGGACAGACTATAGTGGAAAGACTATAGTGGAAAAACTTAGTGGACAAAATAAAGTGGAGACTATAGTGGAAAGACTAAAGTGGACAGCGAATAGTGGAAAGACTAAAGTTGACAGACTATAGTGGAAAGACTATAGTGGAAAGACTGTAGTGGACAGAATAAAGTGGAGACTATAGTGGAAAGACTAAAGTGGACAGACTATAGTGGAAAGACTATAGTGGAAAGACTGTAGTGGACAGAATAAAGTGGAGACTATAGTGGAAAGACTAAAGTGGACAGACTATAGTGGAAATACTATAGTGGAAAGACTGTAGTGGACGTAATAAAGTGGAGACTATAGTGGAAAGACTAAAGTGGACAGAGAATAGTGGAAAGACTAAAGTGGACAGACTATAGTGGAAAGACTATAGTGGAAAGACTGTAGTGGACAGAATAAAGTGGAGACTATAGTGGAAAAACTAAAGTGGACAGACTATAGTAGAAAGACTATAGTTGAAAGACTGTAGTGGAAAGGCTGTAGTGGACAGAATAAAGTGGAGAGTATAGTGGAAAGAATAAAGTGGACAGAGAATTGTGGAAAGACTAAAGTGGACAGACTATAGTGGAAAGACTATAGTGGAGAGACTGTAGTGGACAGAATAAAGTGGAGACTATAGTGGAAAGACTAAAGTGGAAAGACTAAAGTGGACAGAGAACAGAGGAAAGACTAAAGTAGAAAGACTAAAGTGGACAGACTATAGTGGAAAGACTAAAGTGGACAGAGAATAGTGGAAAGACTAAAGTGGACAGACTATAGTGGAAAGACTATAGTGGAAAGACTGTAGTGGAAAGACTACATTGGAAAGACTGTAGTGGACAGAATAAAGTGGAGACTATAGTGGACAGAGAATAGTGGAAAGACTAAAGTGGAAAGACTAAAGTGGACAGAGAATAGTGGAAAGACTAAAGTGGACAGACTATAGTGGAAAGACTATAGTGGAAAGACTGTAGTGGACAGAATAAAGTGGAGACTATAGTGGAAAGCCTAAAGTGGACAGCGAATAGTGGAAAGACTAAAGTTGACAGACTATAGTGGAAAGACTATAGTGGAAAGACTGTAGTGGACAGAATAAAGTGGAGACTATAGTGGAAAGACTAAAGTGGACAGACTATAGTGGAAAGACTATAGTGGAAAGACTGTAGTGGACAGAATAAAGTGGAGACTATAGTGGAAAGACTAAAGTGGACAGACTATAGTGGAAAGACTATAGTGGAAAGACTGTAGTGGACGTAATAAAGTGGAGACTATAGTGGAAAGACTAAAGTGGACAGAGAATAGTGGAAAGACTAAAGTGGACAGACTATACTGGAAAGATTATAGTGGAAAGACTGTAGTGGACAGAATAAAGTGGAGACTATAGTGGAAAAACTAAAGTGGACAGACTATAGTGGAAAGACTATTGTGGAAAGACTGTAGTGGACAGAATAAAGTGGAGACTATAGTGGAAAAACCAAAGTGGACAGACTACAGTGGAAAGACTATAGTTGAAAGACTGTAGTGGAAAGACTGTAGTGGACAGAATAAAGTGGAGAGTATAGTGGAAAGAATAAAGTGGACAGAGAATAGTGGAAAGACTAAAGTGGACAGACTATAGTGGTAAGACTATAGTGGAAAGACTGTAGTGGACAGAATAAAGTGGAGACTATAGTGGAAAGCCTAAAGTGGACAGCGAATAGTGGAAAGACTAAAGTTGACAGACTATAGTGGAAAGACTATAGTGGAAAGACTGTAGTGGACAGAATAAAGTGGGGACTATAGTGGAAAGACTAAAGTGGACAGACTATAGTGGAAAGACTATAGTGGAAAGACTGTAGTGGACAGAATAAAGTGGAGACTATAGTGGAAAGACTAAAGTGGACAGACTATAGTGGAAAGATTAAAGTGGAAAGACTAAAGTGGACAGAGAAGAGTGGAAAGACTAAATCGGAAAGAATGTAGTGGACGGAATAAAGTGGAGACTATAGTGGAAAGACTAAAGTGGACAGAGAATTGTGGAAAGACTAAAGTGGAAGACTCTAGTGGACAGAATAAAGTGGAGACTATAGTGGATAGACTAAAGTGGAAAGACTAAAGTGGACAGACTATAGTGGAAAGACTAAAGTGGACAGACTATAGTGGAAAGACTATAGTTGAAAGACTGTAGTGGAAAGACTGTAGTGGACAGAATAAAGTGGAGAGTATAGTGGAAAGAATAAAGTGGACAGAGAATAGTGGAAAGACTAAAGTGGACAGACTATAGTGGAAAGACTATAGTGGTAAGACTGTAGTGGACATAATAAAGTGGAGACTATAGTGGAAAGCCTAAAGTGGACAGCGAATAGTGGAAAGACTAAAGTTGACAGACTATAGTGGAAAGACTATAGTGGAAAGACTGTAGTGGACAGAATAAAGTTGAGACTATAGTGGAAAGACTAAAGTGGACAGACTATAGTGGAAAGACTATAGTGGAAAGACTGTAGTGGACAGAATAAAGTGGAGACTATAGTGGAAAGACTAAAGTGGACAGACTATAGTGGAAAGACTATAGTGGAAAGACTGTAGTGGACGTAATAAAGTGGAGACTATAGTGGAAAGACTAAAGTGGACAGAGAATAGTGGAAAGACTAAAGTGGACAGACTATACTGGAAAGATTATAGTGGAAAGACTGTAGTGGACAGAATAAAGTGGAGACTATAGTGGAAAAACTAAAGTGGACAGACTATAGTGGAAAGACTATTGTGGAAAGACTGTAGTGGACAGAATAAAGTGGAGACTATAGTGGAAAAACTAAAGTGGACAGACTATAGTGGAAAGACTATAGTTGAAAGACTGTAGTGGAAAGACTGTAGTGGAAAGACTGTAGTGGACAGAATAAAGTGGAGAGTATAGTGGAAAGAATAAAGTGGACAGAGAATAGTGGAAAGACTAAAGTGGACAGACTATAGTGGAAAGACTATAGTGGAAAGACTGTAGTGGACAGAATAAAGTGGAGACTATAGTGGAAAGCCTAAAGTGGACAGCGAATAGTGGAAAGACTAAAGTTGACAGACTCTAGTGGAAAGACTATAGTGGAAAGACTGTAGTGGACAGAAGAAAGTGGAGACTATAGTGGAAAGACTAAAGTGGACAGACTATAGTGGAAAGACTATAGTGGAAAGACTGTAGTGGACAGAATAAAGTGGAGACTATAGTGGAAAGACTAAAGTGGACAGACTATAGTGGAAAGACTATAGTGGAAAGACTGTAGTGGACGTAATAAAGTGGAGACTATAGTGGAAAGACTAAAGTGGACAGAGAATAGTGGAAAGACTAAAGTGGACAGACTATAGTGGAAAGATTATAGTGGAAAGACTGTAGTGGACAGAATAAAGTGGAGACTATAGTGGAAAAACTAAAGTGGACAGACTATAGTAGAAAGACTATAGTTGAAAGACTGTAGTGGAAAGACTGTAGTGGACAGAATAAAGTGGAGAGTATAGTGGAAAGAATAAAGTGGACAGAGAATAGTGGAAAGACTAAAGCGGACAGACTATAGTGGAAAGACTATAGTGGAGAGACTGTAGTGGACAGAATAAAGTGGAGACTATAGTGGAAAGACTAAAGTGGACAGAGAACAGTGGAAAGACTAAAGTAGAAAGACTAAAGTGGACAGACTATAGTGGAAAGACTAAAGTGGACAGAATATAGTGGAAAGACTAAAGTGGACAGACTGTAGTGGAAAGACTACAGTGGAAAGACTGTAGTGGACAGAATAAAGTGGAGACTATAGTGGACAGAGAATAGTGGAAAGACTAAAGTGGAAAGACTGTAGTGGACAGAATAAAGTGGAGACTATAGTGTAAAGACTAAAGTGGAAAGACTAAAGTGGACAGACTATAGTGGAAAGACTGAAGTGGAAAGACTAAGTGGACAGACTAAAGTGGAAAGACTATAGTGGAAAGACTAAAGTGGACAGACTATAGCGGAAAGACTAAAGTGGATAGACTGAAGTGGAAGGACTAAAGTGGAAAGACTAAAGTGGAAAGAATGTAGTGGACAGAATAAAGTGGAGACTATAGTGGAAAGACTAAAGTGGACAGAGAATAGTGGTAAGACTAAAGTGGATAGACTATAGTGGAAAGACTATAGTGGAAAGACTGTAGTGGACGGAATAAAGTGGAGACTATAGTGGAAAGACTAAAGTGGACAGAGACTAGTGGAAAGACTAAAGTGGAAAGACTGTAGTGGACAAAATAAAGTGGAGACTATAGTGGATGGACTAAAGTGGAAAGACTAAAGTGGACAGACTATAGTGGAAAGACTGTAGTGGACAGAATGAAGTGGAGACTATAGTGGAAAGCCTAAAGTGGACAGCGAATAGTGGAAAGACTAAAGTTGACAGACTATAGTGGAAAGACTATAGTGGAAAGACTGTAGTGGACAGAATAAAGTGGAGACTATAGTGGAAAGACTATAGAGGACAGAGAATAGTGGAAAGACTAAAGTGGACAGACTATAGTGGAAAGACTATAGTGGAAAAACTTAGTGGACAGAATAAAGTGGAGACTATAGTGGAAAGACTGTAGTGGACGTAATAAAGTGGAGACTATAGTGGAAAGACTAAAGTGGACAGAGAATAGTGGAAAGACTAAAGTGGACAGACTAAAGTGGAAAAACTAAAGTGGAAAGACTAAAGTGGACAGACTATAGTGGAAAGACTATAGTGGAAAGACTGTAGTGGACAGAATAAAGTGGAGACTATAGTGGAAAGACTAAAGTGGACAGACTATAGTGGAAAGACTATAGTGGAAAGACTGTAGTGGACGTAATAAAGTGGAGACTATAGTGGAAAGACTAAAGTGGACAGAGAATAGTGGAAAGACTAAAGTGGACAGACTATAATGGAAAGACTATAGTGGAAAGACTGTAGTGGAAAGACTACAGTGGAAAGACTGTAGTGGACAGAATAAAGTGGAGACTATTGTGGAAAGACTAAAGTGGACAGAGAATAGTGGAAAGACTAAAGTGGAAAGACTGTAGTGGACAGAATAAAGTGGAGACTATAGTGTACAGACTAAAGTGGAAAGACTAAAGTGGACAGACTATAGTGGAAAGACTGAAGTGGAAAGACTAAGTGGACAGACTAAAGTGGAAAGACTATAGTGGAAAGACTAAAGTGGACAGACTATAGCGGAAAGACTAAAGTGGACAGACTGAAGTGGAAGGACTAAAGTGGAAAGACTAAAGTGGAAAGAATGTAATGGACAGAATAAAGTGGAGACTATAGTGGAAAGACTAAAGTGGACAGAGAATAGTGGAAAGACTAAAGTGGACAGACTATAGTGGAAAGACTATAGTGGAAAGACTGTAGTGGACGGAATAAAGTGGAGACTATAGTGGAAAAGACTAAAGTGGACAGAGAATAGTGGAAAGACTAAAGTGGAAAGACTGTAGTGGACAGAGTAAAGTGGAGACTATAGTGGATAGACTAAAGTGGAAAGACTAAAGTGGACAGACTATAGTGGAAAGACTATAGTGGAAAGACTATAGTGGACAGAATAAAGTGGAGACTATAGTGGAAAGCCTAAAGTGGACAGCGAATAGTGGAAAGACTAAAGTTGACAGACCATAGTGGAAAGACTATAGTGGAAAGACTGTAGTGGACAGAATAAAGTGGAGACTGTAGTGGAAAGACTATAGTGGACAGAGAATAGTGGAAAGACTAAAGTGGACAGACTATAGTGGAAAGACTATAGTGGAAAAACTTAGTGGACGAAATAAAGTGGAGACTAAAGTGGACAGAGAATAGTGGAAAGACTAAAGTGGAAAGAATGTAGTGGACAGAATAAAGTGGAGACTATAGTGGAAAGACTAAAGTGGACAGACTATAGTGGAAAGATTAAAGTGGAAAGACTAAAGTGGACAGAGAAGAGTGGAAAGACTAACTAGTGGAGTGTGACTAACTAGTGGAGACTATAGTGGAAAGACTAAAGTGGAAAGACTAAAGTGGACAGAGAATAGTGGAAAGACTAAAGTGGAAGACTCTAGTGGACAGAATAAAGTGGAGACTATAGTGGATAGACTAAAGTAGAAAGACTAAAGTGGACAGACTATAGTGGAAAGACTAAAGTGGACAGACTAAAGTGGAAAAACTAAAGTGGAAAGACTAAAGTGGACAGACTATAGTGGAAAGACTATCGTGGAAAGACTGTAGTGGACAGAATAAAGTGGAGACTATAGTGGAAAAACTAAAGTGGACAGACTATAGTGGAAAGACTATAGTTGAAAGACTGTAGTGGAAAGACTGTAGTGGACAGAATAAAGTGGAGAGTATAGTGGAAAGAATAAAGTGGATAGAGAATAGTGGAAAGACTAAAGTGGACAGACTATAGTGGAAAGACTATAGTGGAAAGACTGTAGTGGACAGAATAAAGTGGAGACTATAGTGGAAAGCCTAAAGTGGACAGCGAATAGTGGAAAGACTAAAGTTGACAGACTATAGTGGAAAGACTATAGTGGAAAGACTGTAGTGGACAGAATAAAGTGGAGACTATAGTGGAAAGACTAAAGTGGACAGACTATAGTGGAAAGACTATAGTGGAAAGACTGTAGTGGACAGAATAAAGTGGAAAACAGAATAATAGTGGAAAGATTATAGTGGAAAGACTGTAGTGGACAGAATAAAGTGGAGACTATAGTGGAAAAACTAAAGTGGACAGACTATAGTGGAAAGACTATAGTTGAAAGACTGTAGTGGAAAGACTGTAGTGGACAGAATAAAGTGGAGAGTATAGTGGAAAGAATAAAGTGGACAGAGAATAGTGGAAAGACTAAAGTGGACAGACTATAGTGGTAAGACTATAGTGGAAAGACTGTAGTGGACAGAATAAAGTGGAGACTATAGTGGAAAGCCTAAAGTGGACAGCGAATAGTGGAAAGACTAAAGTTGACAGACTATAGTGGAAAGACTATAGTGGAAAGACTGTAGTGGACAGAATAAAGTGGAGACTATAGTGGAAAGACTAAAGTGGACAGACTATAGTGGAAAGACTATAGTGGAAAGACTGTAGTGGACAGAATAAAGTGGAGACTATAGTGGAAAGACTAAAGTGGACAGACTATAGTGGAAAGACTATAGTGGAAAGACTGTAGTGGACGTAATAAAGTGGAGACTATAGTGGAAAGACTAAAGTGGACAGAATAAAGTGGAGAGTATAGTGGAAAGAATAAAGTGGACAGAGAATAGTGGAAAGACTAAAGCGGACAGACAATAGTGGAAAGACTATAGTGGAGAGACTGTAGTGGACAGAATAAAGTGGAGACTATAGTGGAAAGACTAAAGTGGAAAGACTAAAGTGGACAGAGAACAGTGGAAAGACTAAAGTAGAAAGACTAAAGTGGACAGACTATAGTGGAAAGACTAAAGTGGACAGAATATAGTGGAAAGACTAAAGTGGACAGACTGTAGTGGAAAGACTACAGTGGAAAGACTGTAGTGGACAGAATAAAGTGGAGACTATAGTGGACAGAGAATAGTGGAAAGACTAAAGTGGAAAGACTGTAGTAGACAGAATAAAGTGGAGACTATAGTGTAAAGACTAAAGTGGAAAGACTAAAGTGGACAGACTATAGTGGAAAGACTGAAGTGGAAAGACTAAGTGGACAGACTAAAGTGGAAAGACTATAGTGGAAAGACTAAAGTGGACAGACTATAGCGGAAAGACTAAAGTGGATAGACTGAAGTGGAAGGACTAAAGTGGAAAGACTAAAGTGGAAAGAATGTAGTGGACAGAATAAAGTGGAGACTATAGTGGAAAGACTAAAGTGGACAGAGAATAGTGGAAAGACTAAAGTGGATAGACTATAGTGGAAAGACTATAGTGGAAAGACTGTAGTGGACGGAATAAAGTGGAGACTATAGTGGAAAGACTAAAGTGGACAGAGACTAGTGGAAAGACTAAAGTGGAAAGACTGTAGTGGACAAAATAAAGTGGAGACTATAGTGGATAGACTAAAGTGGAAAGACTAAAGTGGACAGACTATAGTGGAAAGACTATAGTGGAAAGACTGTAGTGGACAGAATGAAGTGGAGACTATAGTGGAAAGCCTAAAGTGGACAGCGAATAGTGGAAAGACTAAAGTTGACAGACTATAGTGGAAAGACTATAGTGGAAAGACTGTAGTGGACAGAATAAAGTGGAGACTATAGTGGAAAGACTATAGAGGACAGAGAATAGTGGAAAGACTAAAGTGGACAGACTATAGTGGAAAGACTATAGTGGAAAAACTTAGTGGACAGAATAAAGTGGAGACTATAGTGGAAAGACTGTAGTGGACGTAATAAAGTGGAGACTATAGTGGAAAGACTAAAGTGGACAGACTATAGTGGAAAGACTAAAGTGGACAGAATATAGTGGAAAGACTAAAGTGGACAGACTGTAGTGGAAAGACTACAGTGGAAAGACTGTAGTGGACAGAATAAAGTGGAGACTATAGTGGAAAGACTAAAGTGGACAGACTATAGTGGAAAGACTAAAGTGGACAGAATATAGTGGAAAGACTAAAGTGGACAGACTGTAGTGGAAAGACTACAGTGGAAAGACTGTAGTGGACAGAATAAAGTGGAGACTATAGTGGAAAGACTAAAGTGGACAGACTATAGTGGAAAGACTGAAGTTGAAAGACTCAGTGGACAGACTAAAGTGTACAGACTGAAGTGGACAGAATAAAGTGGAAAGACTAAAGTGGAAAGACTAAAGTAGACAGACTATAGTGGAAAGACTAAAGTGGACAGACTAAAGTGGTAAAACTAAAGTGGAAAGACTAAAGTGGACAGACTATAGTGGAAAGACTATCGTGGAAAGACTGTAGTGGACAGAATAAAGTGGAGACTATAGTGGAAAGACTAAAGTGGACAGACTATAGTGGAAAGACTATAGTGGAAAGACTGTAGTGGACGTAATAAAGTGGAGACTATAGTGGAAAGACTAAAGTGGACAGAGAATAGTGGAAAGACTAAAGTGGACAGTCTATAGTGGAAAGACTATAGTGGAAAGACTGTAGTGGACAGAATAAAGTGGAGACTATAGTGGAAAGATTAAAGTGGAAAGACTAAAGTGGACAGAGAATAGTGGAAAGACTAAAGTGGAAAGAATGTAGTGGACGGAATAAAGTGGAGACTATAGTGGAAAGACTAAAGTGGAAAGACTAAAGTGGACAGAGAATAGTGGAAAGACTAAAGTGGAAAGACTGTAGTGGACAGAATAAAGTGGAGACTATAGTGGATAGACTAAAGTGGAAAGACTAAAGTGGACAGACTATAGTGGAAAGACTAAAGTGGACAGACTAAAGTGGAAAAACTAAAGTGGAAAGACTAAAGTGGACAGACTATCGTGGAAAGACTATTGTGGAAAGACTGTAGTGGACAGAATAAAGTGGAGACTATAATGGAAAAACTAAAGTGGACAGACTATAGTGGAAAGACTATAGTTGAAAGACTGTAGTGGAAAGACAGTAGTGGACAGAATAAAGTGGAGAGTATAGTGGAAAGAATAAAGTGGAAAGAGAATAGTGGAAAGACTAAAGTGGACAGACTATAGTGGAAAGACTATAGTGGAGAGACTGTCGTGGACAGAATAAAGTGGAGACTATAGTGAAAAGACTAAAGTGGAAAGACTAAAGTGGACAGAGAATAGTGGAAAGACTAAAGTAGAAAGACTAAAGTGGACAGACTATAGTGGAAAGACTAAAGTGGACAGAGAATAGTGGAAAGACTAAAGTGGACAGACTATAGTGGAAAGACTATAGTGGAAAGACTGTAGTGGAAAGACTACAGTGGAAAGACTGTAGTGGACAGAATAAAGTGGAGACTATTGTGGAAAGACTAAAGTGGACAGAGAATAGTGGAAAGACTAAAGTGGAAAGACTGTAGTGGACAGAATAAAGTGGAGACTATAGTGTACAGACTAAAGTGGAAAGACTAAAGTGGACAGACTATAGTGGAAAGACTGAAGTGGAAAGACTAAGTGGACAGACTAAAGTGGAAAGACTATAGTGGAAAGACTAAAGTGGACAGACTATAGCGGAAAGACTAAAGTGGACAGATTGAAGTGGACGGACTAAAGTGGAAAGACTAAAGTGGAAAGAATGTAGTGGACAGAAGAAAGTGGAGACTATAGTGGAAAGACTGAAGTGGACAGAGAATAGTGGAAAGACTAAAGTGGACAGACTATAGTGGAAAGACTATAGTGGAAAGACTGTAGTGGACGGAATAAAGTGGAGACTATAGTGGAAAGACTAAAGTGGACAGAGAATAGTGGAAAGACTAAAGTGGAAAGACTGTAGTGGACAGAATAAAGTGGAGACTATAGGGGATAGACTAAAGTGGAAAGACTAAAGTGGACCGACTATAGTGGAAAGACCATAGTGGAAAGACTGTAGTGGACAGAATAAAGTGGAGACTATAGTGGAAAGCCTAAAGTGGACAGGGAATAGTGGAAAGAATAAAGTTGACAGACTATAGTGGAAAGACTGTAGTGGACAGAATAAAGTGGAGACTATAGTGGAAAGACTATAGTGGACAGAGAATAGTGGAAAGACTAAAGTGGACAGACTATAGTGGAGAGACTATAGTGGAAAACTTAGTGGACAAAATAAAGTGGAGACTATAGTGGAAAGACTAAAGTGGACAGCGAATAGTGGAAAGACTAAAGTTGACAGACTATAGTGGAAAGACTATAGTGGAAAGACTGTAGTGGACAGAATAAAGTGGAGACTATAGTGGAAAGACTAAAGTGGACAGACTATAGTGGAAAGACTATAGTGGAAAGACTGTAGTGGACAGAATAAAGTGGAGACTATAGTGGAAAGACTAAAGTGGACAGACTATAGTGGAAATACTATAGTGGAAAGACTGTAGTGGACGTAATAAAGTGGAGACTATAGTGGAAAGACTAAAGTGGACAGAGAATAGTGGAAAGACTAAAGTGGACAGACTATAGTGGAAAGACTATAGTGGAAAGACTGTAGTGGACAGAATAAAGTGGAGACTATAGTGGAAAGACTAAAGTGGACAGACTATAGTGGAAAGACTATAGTGGAATGACTGTAGTGGACGTAATAAAGTGGAGACTATAGTGGAAAGACTAAAGTGGACAGAGAATAGTGGAAAGACTAAAGTGGACAGTCTATAGTGGAAAGACTATAGTGGAAAGACTGTAGTGGACAGAATAAAGTGGAGACTATAGTGGAAAGATTAAAGTGGAAAGACTAAAGTGGACAGAGAATAGTGGAAAGACTAAAGTGGAAAGAATGTAGTGGACGGAATAAAGTGGAGACTATAGTGGAAAGACTAAAGTGGACAGAGAATAGTGGAAAGACTAAAGTGGAAAGACTGTAGTGGACAGAATAAAGTGGAGACTATAGTGGATAGACTAAAGTGGAAAGACTAAAGTGGACAGACTATAGTGGAAAGACTAAAGTGGACAGACTAAAGTGGAAAAACTAAAGTGGAAAGACTAAAGTGGACAGACTATAGTGGAAAGACTATTGTGGAAAGACTGTAGTGGACAGAATAAAGTGGAGACTATAATGGAAAAACTAAAGTGGACAGACTATAGTGGAAAGACTATAGTTGAAAGACTGTAGTGGAAAGACTGTAGTGGACAGAATAAAGTGGAGAGTATAGTGGAAAGAATAAAGTGGACAGAGAATAGTGGAAAGACTAAAGTGGACAGACTATAGTGGAAAGACTATAGTGGAGAGACTGTAGTGGAAAGACTACAGTGGAAAGACTGTAGTGGACAGAATAAAGTGGAGACTATAGTGGACAGAGAATAGTGGAAAGACTAAAGTGGAAAGACTGTAGTGGACAGAATAAAGTGGAGACTATAGTGTAAAGACTAAAGTGGAAAGACTAAAGTGGACAGACTATAGTGGAAAGACTGAAGTGGAAAGACTAAGTGGACAGACTAAAGTGGAAAGACTATAGTGGAAAGACTAAAGTGGACAGACTATAGCGGAAAGACTAAAGTGGATAGACTGAAGTGGAAGGACTAAAGTGGAAAGACTAAAGTGGAAAGAATGTAGTGGACAGAATAAAGTGGAGACTATAGTGGAAAGACTAAAGTGGACAGAGAATAGTGGAAAGACTAAAGTGGATAGACTATAGTGGAAAGACTATAGTGGAAAGACTGTAGTGGACGGAATAAAGTGGAGACTATAGTGGAAAGACTAAAGTGGACAGAGACTAGTGGAAAGACTAAAGTGGAAAGACTGTAGTGGACAAAATAAAGTGGAGACTATAGTGGATAGACTAAAGTGGAAAGACTAAAGTGGACAGACTATAGTGGAAAGACTATAGTGGAAAGACTGTAGTGGACAGAATGAAGTGGAGACTATAGTGGAAAGCCTAAAGTGGACAGCGAATAGTGGAAAGACTAAAGTTGACAGACTATAGTGGAAAGACTATAGTGGAAAGACTGTAGTGGACAGAATAAAGTGGAGACTATAGTGGAAAGACTATAGAGGACAGAGAATAGTGGAAAGACTAAAGTGGACAGACTATAGTGGAAAGACTATAGTGGAAAAACTTAGTGGACAGAATAAAGTGGAGACTATAGTGGAAAGACTGTAGTGGACGTAATAAAGTGGAGACTATAGTGGAAAGACTAAAGTGGACAGACTATAGTGGAAAGACTAAAGTGGACAGAATATAGTGGAAAGACTAAAGTGGACAGACTGTAGTGGAAAGACTACAGTGGAAAGACTGTAGTGGACAGAATAAAGTGGAGACTATAGTGGAAAGACTAAAGTGGACAGACTATAGTGGAAAGACTAAAGTGGACAGAATATAGTGGAAAGACTAAAGTGGACAGACTGTAGTGGAAAGACTACAGTGGAAAGACTGTAGTGGACAGAATAAAGTGGAGACTATAGTGGAAAGACTAAAGTGGACAGACTATAGTGGAAAGACTGAAGTTGAAAGACTCAGTGGACAGACTAAAGTGTACAGACTGAAGTGGACAGAATAAAGTGGAAAGACTAAAGTGGAAAGACTAAAGTAGACAGACTATAGTGGAAAGACTAAAGTGGACAGACTAAAGTGGAAAAACTAAAGTGGAAAGACTAAAGTGGACAGACTATAGTGGAAAGACTATCGTGGAAAGACTGTAGTGGACAGAATAAAGTGGAGACTATAGTGGAAAGACTAAAGTGGACAGACTATAGTGGAAAGACTATAGTGGAAAGACTGTAGTGGACGTAATAAAGTGGAGACTATAGTGGAAAGACTAAAGTGGACAGAGAATAGTGGAAAGACTAAAGTGGACAGTCTATAGTGGAAAGACTATAGTGGAAAGACTGTAGTGGACAGAATAAAGTGGAGACTATAGTGGAAAGATTAAAGTGGAAAGACTAAAGTGGACAGAGAATAGTGGAAAGACTAAAGTGGAAAGAATGTAGTGGACGGAATAAAGTGGAGACTATAGTGGAAAGACTAAAGTGGAAAGACTAAAGTGGACAGAGAATAGTGGAAAGACTAAAGTGGAAAGACTGTAGTGGACAGAATAAAGTGGAGACTATAGTGGATAGACTAAAGTGGAAAGACTAAAGTGGACTGACTATAGTGGAAAGACTGAAGTGGACAGACTAAAGTGGAAAAACTAAAGTGGAAAGACTAAAGTGGACAGACTATCGTGGAAAGACTATTGTGGAAAGACTGTAGTGGACAGAATAAAGTGGAGACTATAATGGAAAAACGAAAGTGGACAGACTATAGTGGAAAGACTATAGTTGAAAGACTGTAGTGGAAAGACAGTAGTGGACAGAATAAAGTGGAGAGTATAGTGGAAAGAATAAAGTGGAAAGAGAATAGTGGAAAGACTAAAGTGGACAGACTATAGTGGAAAGACTATAGTGGAGAGACTGTCGTGGACAGAATAAAGTGGAGACTATAGTGAAAAGACTAAAGTGGAAAGACTAAAGTGGACAGAGAATAGTGGAAAGACTAAAGTAGAAAGACTAAAGTGGACAGACTATAGTGGAAAGACTACAGTGGAAAGACTGTAGTGGACAGAATAAAGTGGAGACTATTGTGGAAAGACTAAAGTGGACAGAGAATAGTGGAAAGACTAAAGTGGAAAGACTGTAGTGGACAGAATAAAGTGGAGACTATAGTGTACAGACTAAAGTGGAAAGACTAAAGTGGACAGACTATAGTGGAAAGACTGAAGTGGACAGACTATAGTGGAGAGACTATAGTGGAAAACTTAGTGGACAAAATAAAGTGGAGACTATAGTGGAAAGACTAAAGTGGACAGCGAATAGTGGAAAGACTAAAGTTGACAGACTATAGTGGAAAGACTATAGTGGAAAGACTGTAGTGGACAGAATAAAGTGGAGACTATAGTGGAAAGACTAAAGTGGACAGACTATAGTGGAAAGACTATAGTGGAAAGACTGTAGTGGACAGAATAAAGTGGAGACTATAGTGGAAAGACTAAAGTGGACAGACTATAGTGGAAATACTATAGTGGAAAGACTGTAGTGGACGTAATAAAGTGGAGACTATAGTGGAAAGACTAAAGTGGACAGAGAATAGTGGAAAGACTAAAGTGGACAGACTATAGTGGAAAGACTATAGTGGAAAGACTTTAGTGGACAGAATAAAGTGGAGACTATAGTGGAAAGACTAAAGTGGACAGACTATAGTGGAAAGACTATAGTGGAAAGACTGTAGTGGACGTAATAAAGTGGAGACTATAGTGGAAAGACTAAAGTGGACAGAGAATAGTGGAAAGACTAAAGTGGACAGTCTATAGTGGAAAGACTATAGTGGAAAGACTGTAGTGGACAGAATAAAGTGGAGACTATAGTGGAAAGATTAAAGTGGAAAGACTAAAGTGGACAGAGAATAGTGGAAAGACTAAAGTGGAAAGAATGTAGTGGACGGAATAAAGTGGAGACTATAGTGGAAAGACTAAAGTGGACAGAGAATAGTGGAAAGACTAAAGTGGAAAGACTGTAGTGGACAGAATAAAGTGGAGACTATAGTGGATAGACTAAAGTGGAAAGACTAAAGTGGACAGACTATAGTGGAAAGACTAAAGTGGACAGACTAAAGTGGAAAAACTAAAGTGGAAAGACTAAAGTGGACAGACTATAGTGGAAAGACTATTGTGGAAAGACTGTAGTGGACAGAATAAAGTGGAGACTATAATGGAAAAACTAAAGTGGACAGACTATAGTGGAAAGACTATAGTTGAAAGACTGTAGTGGAAAGACTGTAGTGGACAGAATAAAGTGGAGAGTATAGTGGAAAGAATAAAGTGGACAGAGAATAGTGGAAAGACTAAAGTGGACAGACTATAGTGGAAAGACTATAGTGGAGAGACTGTAGTGGACAGAATAAAGTGGAGACTATAGTGGAAAGACCAAAGTGGAAAGACTAAAGTGGACAGAGAATAGTGGAAAGACTAAAGTAGAAAGACTAAAGTGGACAGACTATAGTGGAAAGACTAAAGTGGACAGAGAATAGTGGAAAGACTATAGTGGAAAGACTGTAGTGGAAAGACTACAGTGGAAAGACTGTAGTGGACAGAATAAAGTGGAGACTATTGTGGAAAGACTAAAGAGGACAGAGAATAGTGGAAAGACTAAAGTGGAAAGACTGTAGTGGACAGAATAAAGTGGAGACTATAGTGTACAGACTAAAGTGGAAAGACTAAAGTGGACAGACTATAGTGGAAAGACTGAAGTGGAAAGACTAAGTGGACAGACTAAAGTGGAAAGACTATAGTGGAAAGACTAAAGTGGACAGACTATAGCGGAAAGACTAAAGTGGACAGACTGAAGTGGAAGGACTAAAGTGGAAAGACTAAAGTGGAAAGAATGTAGTGGACAGAATAAAGTGGAGACTATAGTGGAAAGACTGAAGTGGACAGAGAATAGTGGAAAGACTAAAGTGGACAGACTATAGTGGAAAGACTATAGTGGAAAGACTGTAGTGGACGGAATAAAGTGGAGACTATAGTGGAAAGACTAAAGTGGACAGAGAACAGTGGAAAGACTAAAGTGGAAAGACTGTAGTGGACAGAATAAAGTGGAGACTATAGGGGATAGACTAAAGTGGAAAGACTAAAGTGGACCGACTATAGTGGAAAGACTACAGTGGAAAGACTGTAGTGGACAGAATAAAGTGGAGACTATAGTGGAAAGCCTAAAGTGGACAGCGAATAGTGGAAAGAATAAAGTTGACAGACTATAGTGGAAAGACTATAGTGGAAAGACTGTAGTGGACAGAATAAAGTGGAGACTATAGTGGAAAGACTATAGTGGACAGAGAATAGTGGAAAGACTAAAGTGGACAGACTATAGTGGAAAGACTATAGTGGAAAAACTTAGTGGACAAAATAAAGTGGAGACTATAGTGGAAAGACTAAAGTCGACAGAGAATAGTGGAAAGACTAAAGTGGAAAGAATGTAGTGGACAGAATAAAGTGGAGACTGTAGTGGAAAGACTAAAGTGGACAGACTATAGTGGAAAGATTAAAGTGGAAAGACTAAAGTGGACAGAGAATAGTGGAAAGACTAAATCGGAAAGAATGTAGTGGACGGAATAAAGTGGAGACTATAGTGGAAAGACTAAAGTGGAAAGACTAAAGTGGACAGAATAAAGTGGAAAAACTAAAGTGGAAAGACTAAAGTGGACAGACTATAGGGGAAAGACTATAGTGGAAAGACTGTGTTGGACAGAATAAAGTGGAGACTATAGTGGAAAGACTGAAGTGGACAGACTATAGTGGAAAGACTATAGTGGAAAGACTGTAGTGGACGTAATAAAGTGGAGACTATAGTGGAAAGACTAAAGTGGACAGAGAACAGTGGAAAGACTGAAGTGGACAGACTATAGTGGAAAGACTATATTGGAAAGACTGTAGTGGACAGAATAAAGTGGAGACTATAGTGGAAAGATTAAAGTGGAAAGACTAAAGTGGACAGAGAATAGTGGAAAGACTAAAGTGGAAAGAATGTAGTGGACGGAATAAAGTGGAGACTATAGTGGAAAGACTAAAGTGGAAAGACTAAAGTGGACAGAGAATAGTGGAAAGACTAAAGTGGAAAGACTGTAGTGGACAGAATAAAGTGGAGACTATAGTGGATAGACTAAAGTGGACAGAGAATAGTGGAAAGACTAAAGTGGACAGACTATAGTGGAAAGACTATAGTGGAAAGACTGTAGTGGAAAGACTACAGTGGAAAGACTGTAGTGGGCAGAATAAAGTGGAGACTATTGTGGAAAGACTAAAGTGGACAGAGAATAGTGGAAAGACTAAAGTGGAAAGACTCTAGTGGACAGAAAAAAGTGGAGACTATTGTGGAAAGACTAAAGTGGACAGAGAATAGTGGAAAGACTAAAGTAGAAAGACTAAAGTGGACAGACTATAGTGGAAAGACTAAAGTGGACAGAGAATAGTGGAAAGACTAAAGTGGACAGACTATAGTGGAAAGACTATAGTGGAAAGACTGTAGTGGAAAGACTACAGTGGAAAGACTGTAGTGGGCAGAATAAAGTGGAGACTATTGTGGAAAGACTAAAGTGGACAGAGAATAGTGGAAAGACTAAAGTGGAAAGACTCTAGTGGACAGAAAAAAGTGGAGACTATTGTGGAAAGACTAAAGTGGACAGAGAATAGTGGAAAGACTAAAGTGGAAAGAATGTAGTGGACAGAATAAAGTGGAGACTATAGTGTACAGACTAAAGTGGAAAGACTAAAGTGGACAGACTATAGTGGAAAGACTGAAGTGGAAAGACTAAGTGGACAGACTAAAGTGGAAAGACTATAGTGGAAAGACTAAAGTGGACAGACTATAGCGGAAAGACTAAAGTGGACAGACTGAAGTGGAAGGACTAAAGTGGAAAGACTAAAGTGGAAAGAATGTAATGGACAGAATAAAGTGGAGACTATATTGGAAAGACTAAAGTGGACAGAGAATAGTGGAAAGACTAAAGTGGACAGACTATAGTGGAAAGTCTATAGTGGAAAGACTGTAGTTGACAGAATAAAGTGGAGACTATAGTGGAAAGACTATAGTGGACAGAGAATAGTGGAAAGACTAAAGTGGACAGACTATAGTGGAAAGACTATAGTGGAAAAACTTAGTGGACAAAATAAAGTGGAGACTATAGTGGAAAGACTAAAGTGGACAGAGAATAGTGGAAAGACTAAAGTGGAAAGAATGTAGTGGACAGAATAAAGTGGAGACTATAGTGGATAGACTAAAGTGGAAAGACTAAAGAGGAACAGACTATAGTGGGAAGACTAAAGTGGACAGACTAAAGTGGAAAAACTAAAGTGGAAAGACTAAAGTGGACAGACTATAGTGGAAAGACTATTGTGGAAAGACTGTAGTGGACAGAATAATGTGGAGACTATAGTGGAAAAACTAAAGTGGACGGACTATAGTGGAAAGACTATAGTTGAAAGACTGTAGTGGAAAGACTGTAGTGGACAGAATAAAGTGGAGAGTATAGTGGAAAGAATAAAGTGGACAGAGAATAGTGGAAAGACTAAAGTGGACAGACTATAGTGGAAAGACTATAGTGGAGAGACTGTAGTGGAAAGAATAAACTGGAGACTATAGTGGAAAGACTAAAGTGGAAAGACTAAAGTGGACAGAGAATAGTGGAAAGACTAAAGTAGAAAGACTAAGTGGACAGACTATAGTGGAAAGACTGAAGTAGAAAGACTAAGTGGACAGACTAAAGTGGAAAGACTACAGTGGAAAGACTAAATTGGACAGACTATAGCGGAAAGACTAAAGTGGAAGGACTAAAGTGGACAGACTGTAGTGGAAAGACTAAAATGGAAAGACTAAAGTGGAAAGACTGTAGTGGACAGAATAAAGTGGAGACTATAGTGGATAGACTAAAGTGGAAAGACTAAAGTGGACAGACTATAGTGGAAAGACTCAAGTGGAAAGACTGTAGTGGACAGAATAAAGTGGAGACTATAGTGGAAAGCCTAAAGTGGACAGCGAATAGTGGAAAGACTAAAGTGGACAGACTAAAGTGGAAAGACTATAGTGGAAAGACTAAAGTGGACAGACTATAGCGGAAAGACTAAAGTGGAAGGACTAAAGTGGACAGACTATAGTGGAAAGACTAAAGTGGAAAGACTAAAGTGGACAGACTATAGTGGAAAGACTATTGTGGAAAGACTGTAGTGGACAGAATAAAGTGGAGACTATAGTGGAAAGCCTAAAGTGGACAGCGAATAGTGGAAAGACTAAAGTTGACAGACCATAGTGGAAAGACTATAGTGGAAAGACTGTAGTGGACAGAATAAAGTGGAGACTATAGTGGAACGACTATAGTGGACAGACTATAGTGGAAAGACTAAAGTGGACAGACTAAAGTGGAAAAACTAAAGTGGAAAGACTAAAGTGGACAGACTATAGTGGAAAGACTATTGTGGAAAGACTGTAGTGGACAGAATAAAGTGGAGACTATAGTGGAAAAACTAAAGTGGACAGACTATAGTGGAAAGACTATAGTTGAAAGACTGTAGTGGAAAGACTGTAGTGGACAGAATAAAGTGGAGAGTATAGTGGAAAGAATAAATTGGACAGAGAATAGTGGAAAGACTAAAGTGGACAGAGAATAGTGGAAAGACTAAAGTGGACAGACTATAGTGGAAAGACTATAGTGGAGAGACTGTAGTGGACAGAATAAACTGGAGACTATAGTGGAAAGACTAAAGTAGAAAGACTAAAGTGGACAGAGAATAGTGGAAAGACTAAAGTAGAAAGACTAAGTGGACAGACTATATTGGAAAGACTGAAGTGGAAAGACTAAGTGGACAGACTAAAGTGGAAAGACTATAGTGGAAAGACTAAAGTGGACAGACTATAGCGGAAAGACTAAAGTGGACAGACTGAAGTGGAAGGACTAAAGTGGACAGACTATAGTGGAAAGACTAAAGTGGAAAGACTAAAGTGGAAAGACTGTAGTGGACAGAATAAAGTGGAGACTATAGTGGATAGACTAAAGTGGAAAGACTAAAGTGGACAGACTATAGTGGAAAGACTGTAGTGGACAGAATAAAGTGGAGAGTATAGTGGAAAGAATAAATTGGACAGAGAATAGTGGAAAGACTAAAGTGGACAGAGAATAGTGGAAAGACTAAAGTGGACAGACTAAAGTGGAAAGACTATAGTGGAAAGACTAAAGTGGACAGACTATAGCGGAAAGACTAAAGTGGAAGGACTAAAGTGGACAGACTATAGTGGAAAGACTAAAGTGGAAAGACTAAAGTGGAAAGACTGTAGTGGACAGAATAAAGTGGAGACTATAGTGGATAGACTAAAGTGGAAAGACTAAAGTGGACAGACTATAGTGGAAAGACTGTAGTGGACAGAATAAAGTGGAGACTATAGTGGAAAGCCTAAAGTGGACAGCGAATAGTGGAAAGACTAAAGTTGACAGACCATAGTGGAAAGACTATAGTGGAAAGACTGTAGTGGACAGAATAAAGTGGAGACTATAGTGGAACGACTATAGTGGACAGACTATAGTGGAAAGACTAAAGTGGACAGACTAAAGTGGAAAAACTAAAGTGGAAAGACTAAAGTGGACAGACTATAGTGGAAAGACTATTGTGGAAAGACTGTAGTGGACAGAATAAAGTGGAGACTATAGTGGAAAAACTAAAGTGGACAGACTATAGTGGAAAGACTATAGTTGAAAGACTGTAGTGGAAAGACTGTAGTGGACAGAATAAAGTGGAGAGTATAGTGGAAAGAATAAATTGGACAGAGAATAGTGGAAAGACTAAAGTGGACAGAGAATAGTGGAAAGACTAAAGTGGACAGACTATAGTGGAAAGACTATAGTGGAGAGACTGTAGTGGACAGAATAAACTGGAGACTATAGTGGAAAGACTAAAGTAGAAAGACTAAAGTGGACAGAGAATAGTGGAAAGACTAAAGTAGAAAGACTAAGTGGACAGACTATATTGGAAAGACTGAAGTGGAAAGACTAAGTGGACAGACTAAAGTGGAAAGACTATAGTGGAAAGACTAAAGTGGACAGACTATAGCGGAAAGACTAAAGTGGACAGACTGAAGTGGAAGGACTAAAGTGGACAGACTATAGTGGAAAGACTAAAGTGGAAAGACTAAAGTGGAAAGACTGTAGTGGACAGAATAAAGTGGAGACTATAGTGGATAGACTAAAGTGGAAAGACTAAAGTGGACAGACTATAGTGGAAAGACTGTAGTGGACAGAATAAACTGGAGACTATAGTGGAAAGACTAAATTGGACAGAGAATAGTGGAAAGACTAAAGTGGACAGAGAATAGTGGAAAGACTAAAGTGGACAGACTATAGTGGAAAGACTATAGTGGAGAGACTGTAGTGGACAGAATAAACTGGAGACTATAGTGGAAAGACTAAAGTAGAAAGACTAAAGTGGACAGAGAATAGTGGAAAGACTAAAGTAGAAAGACTAAGTGGACAGACTATATTGGAAAGACTATAGTGGAGAGACTGTAGTGGACAGAATAAACTGGAGACTATAGTGGAAAGACTAAAGTAGAAAGACTAAAGTGGACAGAGAATAGTGGAAAGACTAAAGTAGAAAGACTAAGTGGACAGACTATATTGGAAAGACTGAAGTGGAAAGACTAAGTGGACAGACTATAGTGGAAAGACTATAGTGGAAAGCCTAAAGTGGACAGCGAATAGTGGAAAGACTAAAGTTGACAGACCATAGTGGAAAGACTATAGTGGAAAGACTGTAGTGGACAGAATAAAGTGGAGAGTATAGTGGAAAGACTAAAGTGGAAAGACTAAAGTGGACAGACTATAGTGGAAAGACTAAAGTGGACAGACTAAAAAGGAAAAACTAAAGTGGAAAGACTAAAGTGGACAGACTATAGTGGAAAGACTATTGTGGAAAGACTGTAGTGGAAAGAATAAAGTGGAGACTATAGTGGAAAAACTAAAGTGGACAGACTATAGTGGAAAGACTATAGTTGAAAGACTGTAGTGGAAAGACTGTAGTGGACAGAATAAAGTGGAGACTATAGTGGAAAGATTAAAGTGGAAAGACTAAAGTGGACAGAGAATAGTGGAAAGACTAAAGTGGAAAGAATGTAGTGGAAAGAATAAAGTGGAAAGACTAAAGTGGACAGACTATAGTGGAAAGACTATAGTGGAAAGACTGTAGTGGAGAGACTGTAGTGGACAGAATAAACTGGATACTATAGTGGAAAGACTAAAGTGGAAAGACTAAAGTGGACAGAGAAAAGTGGAAAGACTAAAGTGGACAGACTATAGTGGAAAGACTATAGTGGAGAGACTGTAGTGGACAGAATAAACTGGAGACTATAGTGGAAAGAATAAAGTGGAAAGACTAAAGTGGACAGAGAAAAGTGGAAAGACTAAAGTGGACAGACTATAGTGGAAAGACTAAAGTGGAAAGACTATAGTGGAAGGACTAAAGTGGAAAGACTGAAGTGGAAAGAATGTAGTGGACAGAATAAAGTGGAAACTATAGTGGAAAGACTAAAGTGGACAGAGAATAGTGGGAAGACTAAAGTGGACAGACTATAGTGGAAAGACTATAGTGGAAAGACTGTAGTGGAAGGAATAAAGTGGAGACTATAGTGGAAAGACTAAAGTGGACAGAGAATAGTTGAAAGACTAAAGTGGACAGACTATAGTGGAAATACTATAATGGAAAGACTGTAGTGGACGGAATAAAGTGGAGACTATAGTGGAAAGACTAAAGTGGACAGAGAATAGTGGAAAGACTAAAGTGGAAAGACTGTGGTGGACAGAATAAAGTGGAGACTATAGTGGATAGACTAAAGTGGAAAGACTAAAGTGGACAGACTATAGTGGAAAGACTGAAGTGGAAAGACTAAGTGGACAGACTAAAGTGGAAAGACTATAGTGGAAAGACTAAAGTGGACAGACTATAGCGGAAAGACTAAAGTGGACAGACTGAAGTGGAAGGACTAAAGTGGAAAGACTAAAGTGGAAAGAATGTAGTGGACAGAATAAAGTGGAGACTATAGTGGAAAGACTAAAGTGGACAGAGAATAGTGGAAAGACTAAAGTGGACAGACTATAGTGGAAAAACTGTAGTGGACGGAATAAAGTGGAGACTATAGTGGAAAGACTAAAGTGGACAGAGAATAGTAGAAAGACTAAAGTGGAAAGACTGTAGTGGACAGAATAAAGTGGAGACTATAGTGGATAGACTATAGTGGAAAGACTAAAGTGGACAGACTATAGTGGAAAGACTATAGTGGAAAGACTGTAGTGGACGTAATAAAGTGGAGACTATAGTGGAAAGACTAAAGTGGACAGAGAATAGTCGAAAGACTAAAGTGGAAAGACTGTAGTGGACAGAATAAAGTGGAGACTATAGTGGAAAGATTAAAGTGGAAAGACTAAAGTGGACAGAGAATAGTGGAAAGACTAAAGTGGAAAGAATGTAGTTGACGGAATAAAGTGGAGACTATAGTGGAAAGACTATCGTGGAAAGACTAAAGTGGACAGAGAATAGTGGAAAGACTAAAGTGGAAAGACTGTAGTGGAAAGACTAAAGTGGACAGAGAATAGTGGAAAGACTAAAGTGGACAGACTATAGTGGAAAGACTATAGTGGAAAGACTGTAGTGGAAAGACTACAGTGGAAAGACTGTAGTGGACAGAATAAAGTGGAGACTATTGTGGAAAGACTAAAGTGGACAGAGAATAGTGGAAAGACTAAAGTGGAAAGACTGTAGTGGACAGAATAAAGTGGAGACTATAGTGTACAGACTAAAGTGGAAAGACTAAAGTGGACAGAGTATAGTGGAAATACGGAAGTGGAAAGACTAAGTGGACAGACTAAAGTGGAAAGACTATAGTGGAAAGACTAAAGTGGACAGACTATAGCGGAAACACTAAAGTGGACAGACTGAAGTGGAAGGACTAAAGTGGAAAGACTAAAGTCGAAAGAATGTAGTGGACAGAATAAAGTGGAGACTATAGTGGAAAGACTAAAGTGGACAGAGAATAGTGGAAAGACTAAAGTGGACAGACTATAGTGGAAAGACTATAGTGGAAAGACTGTAGTGGACGGAATAAAGTGGAGACTATAGTGGAAAGACTAAAGTGGACAGAGAATAGTGGAAAGACTAAAGTGGAAAGACTGTAGTGGACAGAATAAAGTGGAGACTATAGTGGATAGACTAAAGTGGAAAGACTAAAGTGGACAGACTATAGTGGAAAGACTATAGTGGAAAGACTGTAGTGGACAGAATAAAGTGGAGACTATAGTGGAAAGCCTAAAGTGGACAGCGAATAGTGGAAAGACTAAAGTTGACAGACCATAGTGGAAAGGCTATAGTGGAAAGACTGTAGTGGACAGAATAAAGTGGAGACTATAGTGGAACGACTATAGTGGACAGACTATAGTGGAAAGACTAAAGTGGACAGACTAAAGTGGAAAAACTAAAGTGGAAAGACTAAAGTGGACAGACTATAGTGGAAAGACTATTGTGGAAAGACTGTAGTGGACAGATTAAAGTGGAGACTATAGTGGAAAAACTAAAGTGGACAGACTATAGTGGAAAGACTATAGTTGAAAGACTGTAGTGGAAAGACTGTAGTGGACAGAATAAAGTGGAGAGTATAGTGGAAAGAATAAATTGGACAGAGAATAGTGGAAAGACTAAAGTGGACAGAGAATAGTGGAAAGACTAAAGTGGACAGACTATAGTGGAAAGACTATAGTGGAGAGACTGTAGTGGACAGAATAAACTGGAGACTATAGTGGAAAGACTAAAGTAGAAAGACTAAAGTGGACAGAGAATAGTGGAAAGACTAAAGTAGAAAGACTAAGTGGACAGACTATATTGGAAAGACTGAAGTGGAAAGACTAAGTGGACAGACTAAAGTGGAAAGACTATAGTGGAAAGACTAAAGTGGACAGACTATAGCGGAAAGACTAAAGTGGACAGACTGAAGTGGAAGGACTAAAGTGGACAGACTATAGTGGAAAGACTAAAGTGGAAAGACTAAAGTGGAAAGACTGTAGTGGACAGAATAAAGTGGAGACTATAGTGGATAGACTAAAGTGGAAAGACTAAAGTGGACAGACTATAGTGGAAAGACTATAGTGGAAAGACTGTAGTGGACAGAATAAAGTGGAGACTATAGTGGAAAGCCTAAAGTGGACAGCGAATAGTGGGAAGACTAAAGTTGACAGACCATAGTGGAAAGACTATAGTGGAAAGACTGTAGTGGACAGAATAAAGTGGAGACTATAGTGGAAAGACTATAGTGGACAGACTATAGTGGAAAGACTATAGTTGAAAGACTGTAGTGGAAAGACTGTAGTGGACAGAATAAAGTGGAGAGTATAGTGGAAAGAATAAATTGGACAGAGAATAGTGGAAAGACTAAAGTGGACAGAGAATAGTGGAAAGACTAAAGTGGACAGACTATAGTGGAAAGACTATAGTGGAGAGACTGTAGTGGACAGAATAAACTGGAGACTATAGTGGAAAGACTAAAGTAGAAAGACTAAAGTGGACAGAGAATAGTGGAAAGACTAAAGTAGAAAGACTAAGTGGACAGACTATATTGGAAAGACTGAAGTGGAAAGACTAAGTGGACAGACTAAAGTGGAAAGACTATAGTGGAAAGACTAAAGTGGACAGACTATAGCGGAAAGACTAAAGTGGACAGACTGAAGTGGAAGGACTAAAGTGGACAGACTATAGTGGAAAGACTAAAGTGGAAAGACTAAAGTGGAAAGACTGTAGTGGACAGAATAAAGTGGAGACTATAGTGGATAGACTAAAGTGGAAAGACTAAAGTGGACAGACTATAGTGGAAAGACTGTAGTGGACAGAATAAACTGGAGACTATAGTGGAAAGACTAAATTGGACAGAGAATAGTGGAAAGACTAAAGTGGACAGAGAATAGTGGAAAGACTAAAGTGGACAGACTATAGTGGAAAGACTATAGTGGAGAGACTGTAGTGGACAGAATAAACTGGAGACTATAGTGGAAAGACTAAAGTAGAAAGACTAAAGTGGACAGAGAATAGTGGAAAGACTAAAGTAGAAAGACTAAGTGGACAGACTATATTGGAAAGACTATAGTGGAGAGACTGTAGTGGACAGAATAAACTGGAGACTATAGTGGAAAGACTAAAGTAGAAAGACTAAAGTGGACAGAGAATAGTGGAAAGACTAAAGTAGAAAGACTAAGTGGACAGACTATATTGGAAAGACTGAAGTGGAAAGACTAAGTGGACAGACTATAGTGGAAAGACTATAGTGGAAAGCCTAAAGTGGACAGCGAATAGTGGAAAGACTAAAGTTGACAGACCATAGTGGAAAGACTATAGTGGAAAGACTGTAGTGGACAGAATAAAGTGGAGACTATAGTGGAAAGACTAAAGTGGAAAAACTAAAGTGGACAGACTATAGTGGAAAGACTAAAGTGGACAGACTAAAAAGGAAAAACTAAAGTGGAAAGACTAAAGTGGACAGACTATAGTGGAAAGACTATTGTGGAAAGACTGTAGTGGAAAGAATAAAGTGGAGACTATAGTGGAAAAACTAAAGTGGACAGACTATAGTGGAAAGACTATAGTTGAAAGACTGTAGTGGAAAGACTGTAGTGGACAGAATAAAGTGGAGACTATAGTGGAAAGATTAAAGTGGAAAGACTAAAGTGGACAGAGAATAGTGGAAAGACTAAAGTGGAAAGAATGTAGTGGAAAGAATAAAGTGGAAAGACTAAAGTGGACAGACTATAGTGGAAAGACTATAGTGGAAAGACTGTAGTGGAGAGACTGTAGTGGACAGAAGAAACTGGAGACTATAGTGGAAAGACTAAAGTGGAAAGACTAAAGTGGACAGAGAAAAGTGGAAAGACTAAAGTGGACAGACTATAGTGGAAAGACTATAGTGGAGAGACTGTAGTGGACAGAATAAACTGGAGACTATAGTGGAAAGAATAAAGTGGAAAGACTAAAGTGGACAGAGAAAAGTGGAAAGACTAAAGTGGACAGACTATAGTGGAAAGACTAAAGTGGAAAGACTATAGTGGAAGGACTAAAGTGGAAAGACTGAAGTGGAAAGAATGTAGTGGACAGAATAAAGTGGAAACTATAGTGGAAAGACTAAAGTGGACAGAGAATAGTGGGAAGACTAAAGTGGACAGACTATAGTGGAAAGACTATAGTGGAAAGACTGTAGTGGAAGGAATAAAGTGGAGACTATAGTGGAAAGACTAAAGTGGACAGAGAATAGTTGAAAGACTAAAGTGGACAGACTATAGTGGAAATACTATAATGGAAAGACTGTAGTGGACGGAATAAAGTGGAGACTATAGTGGAAAGACTAAAGTGGACAGAGAATAGTGGAAAGACTAAAGTGGAAAGACTGTAGTGGACAGAATAAAGTGGAGACTATAGTGGATAGACTAAAGTGGAAAGACTAAAGTGGAAAGACTATAGTGGAAAGACTGAAGTGGAAAGACTAAGTGGACAGACTAAAGTGGAAAGACTATAGTGGAAAGACTAAAGTGGACAGACTATAGCGGAAAGACTAAAGTGGACAGACTGAAGTGGAAGGACTAAAGTGGAAAGACTAAAGTGGAAAGAATGTAGTGGACAGAATAAAGTGGAGACTATAGTGGAAAGACTAAAGTGGACAGAGAATAGTGGAAAGACTAAAGTGGACAGACTATAGTGGAAAGACTGTAGTGGACGGAATAAAGTGGAGACTATAGTGGAAAGACTAAAGTGGACAGAGAATAGTAGAAAGACTAAAGTGGAAAGACTGTAGTGGACAGAATAAAGTGGAGACTATAGTGGATAGACTATAGTGGAAAGACTAAAGTGGACAGACTATAGTGGAAAGACTATAGTGGAAAGACTGTAGTGGACGTAATAAAGTGGAGACTATAGTGGAAAGACTAAAGTGGACAGAGAATAGTCGAAAGACTAAAGTGGAAAGACTGTAGTGGACAGAATAAAGTGGAGACTATAGTGGAAAGATTAAAGTGGAAAGACTAAAGTGGACAGAGAATAGTGGAAAGACTAAAGTGGAAAGAATGTAGTTGACGGAATAAAGTGGAGACTATAGTGGAAAGACTATCGTGGAAAGACTAAAGTGGACAGAGAATAGTGGAAAGACTAAAGTGGAAAGACTGTAGTGGAAAGACTAAAGTGGACAGAGAATAGTGGAAAGACTAAAGTGGACAGACTATAGTGGAAAGACTATAGTGGAAAGACTGTAGTGGAAAGACTACAGTGGAAAGACTGTAGTGGACAGAATAAAGTGGAGACTATTGTGGAAAGACTAAAGTGGACAGAGAATAGTGGAAAGACTAAAGTGGAAAGACTGTAGTGGACAGAATAAAGTGGAGACTATAGTGTACAGACTAAAGTGGAAAGACTAAAGTGGACAGAGTATAGTGGAAATACGGAAGTGGAAAGACTAAGTGGACAGACTAAAGTGGAAAGACTATAGTGGAAAGACTAAAGTGGACAGACTATAGCGGAAACACTAAAGTGGACAGACTGAAGTGGAAGGACTAAAGTGGAAAGACTAAAGTCGAAAGAATGTAGTGGACAGAATAAAGTGGAGACTATAGTGGAAAGACTAAAGTGGACAGAGAATAGTGGAAAGACTAAAGTGGACAGACTATAGTGGAAAGACTATAGTGGAAAGACTGTAGTGGACGGAATAAAGTGGAGACTATAGTGGAAAGACTAAAGTGGACAGAGAATAGTGGAAAGACTAAAGTGGAAAGACTGTAGTGGACAGAATAAAGTGGAGACTATAGTGGATAGACTAAAGTGGAAAGACTAAAGTGGACAGACTATAGTGGAAAGACTATAGTGGAAAGACTGTAGTGGACAGAATAAAGTGGAGACTATAGTGGAAAGCCTAAAGTGGACAGCGAATAGTGGAAAGATTAAAGTTGACAGACCATAGTGGAAAGGCTATAGTGGAAAGACTGTAGTGGACAGAATAAAGTGGAGACTATAGTGGAACGACTATAGTGGACAGACTATAGTGGAAAGACTAAAGTGGACAGACTAAAGTGGAAAAACTAAAGTGGAAAGACTAAAGTGGACAGACTATAGTGGAAAGACTATTGTGGAAAGACTGTAGTGGACAGATTAAAGTGGAGACTATAGTGGAAAAACTAAAGTGGACAGACTATAGTGGAAAGACTATAGTTGAAAGACTGTAGTGGAAAGACTGTAGTGGACAGAATAAAGTGGAGAGTATAGTGGAAAGAATAAATTGGGCAGAGAATAGTGGAAAGACTAAAGTGGACAGAGAATAGTGGAAAGACTAAAGTGGACAGACTATAGTGGAAAGACTATAGTGGAGAGACTGTAGTGGACAGAATAAACTGGAGACTATAGTGGAAAGACTAAAGTAGAAAGACTAAAGTGGACAGAGAATAGTGGAAAGACTAAAGTAGAAAGACTAAGTGGACAGACTATATTGGAAAGACTGAAGTGGAAAGACTAAGTGGACAGACTAAAGTGGAAAGACTATAGTGGAAAGACTAAAGTGGACAGACTATAGCGGAAAGACTAAAGTGGACAGACTGAAGTGGAAGGACTAAAGTGGACAGACTATAGTGGAAAGACTAAAGTGGAAAGACTAAAGTGGAAAGACTGTAGTGGACAGAATAAAGTGGAGACTATAGTGGATAGACTAAAGTGGAAAGACTAAAGTGGACAGACTATAGTGGAAAGACTATAGTGGAAAGACTGTAGTGGACAGAATAAAGTGGAGACTATAGTGGAAAGCCTAAAGTGGACAGCGAATAGTGGGAAGACTAAAGTTGACAGACCATAGTGGAAAGACTATAGTGGAAAGACTGTAGTGGACAGAATAAAGTGGAGACTATAGTGGAAAGACTATAGTGGACAGACTATAGTGGAAAGACTATAGTGGAAAGCCTAAAGTGGACAGCGAATAGTGGAAAGACTAAAGTTGACAGACCATAGTGGAAAGACTATAGTGGAAAGACTGTAGTGGACAGAATAAAGTGGAGACTATAGTGGAAAGACTAAAGTGGAAAGACTAAAGTGGACAGACTATAGTGGAAAGACTAAAGTGGACAGACTAAAAAGGAAAAACTAAAGTGGAAAGACTAAAGTGGACAGACTATAGTGGAAAGACTATTGTGGAAAGACTGTAGTGGAAAGAATAAAGTGGACAGAGAATAGTGGAAAGACTAAAGTGGACAGACTATAGTGGAAAGACTATAGTGGAGAGACTGTAGTGGACAGAATAAACTGGAGACTATAGTGGAAAGACTAAAGTGGAAAGACTAAAGTGGACAGAGAAAAGTGGAAAGACTAAAGTAGAAAGACTAAAGTGGACAGACTATAGTGGAAAGACTAAAGTGGAAAGACTATAGTGGAAGGACTAAAGTGGAAAGACTGAAGTGGAAAGAATGTAGTGGACAGAATAAAGTGGAGACTATAGTGGAAAGACTAAAGTGGACAGAGAATAGTGGGAAGACTAAAGTGGACAGACTATAGTGGAAAGACTATAGTGGAAAGACTGTAGTGGAAGGAATAAAGTGGAGACTATAGTGGAAAGACTAAAGTGGACAGAGAATAGTGGAAAGACTAAAGTGGACAGACTATAGTGGAAATACTATAATGGAAAGACTGTAGTGGACGGAATAAAGTGGAGACTATAGTGGAAAGACTAAAGTGGACAGAGAATAGTGGAAAGACTAAAGTGGAAAGACTGTAGTGGACAGAATAAAGTGGAGACTATAGTGGATAGAGTAAAGTGGAAAGACTAAAGTGGACAGACTATAGTGGAAAGACTGAAGTGGAAAGACTAAGTGGACAGACTAAAGTGGAAAGACTATAGTGGAAAGACTAAAGTGGACAGACTATAGCGGAAAGACTAAAGTGGACAGACTGAAGTGGAAGGACTAAAGTGGAAAGACTAAAGTGGAAAGAATGTAGTGGCCAGAATAAAGTGGAGACTATAGTGGAAAGACTAAAGTGGACAGAGAATAGTGGAAAGACTAAAGTGGACAGACTATAGTGGAAAGACTGTAGTGGACGGAATAAAGTGGAGACTATAGTGGAAAGACTAAAGTGGACAGAGAATAGTAGAAAGACTAAAGTCGAAAGACTGTAGTGGACAGAATAAAGTGGAGACTATAGTGGATAGACTAAAGTGGAAAGACTAAAGTGGACAGACTATAGTGGAAAGACTATAGTGGAAAGACTGTAGTGGACGTAATAAAGTGGAGACTATAGTGGAAAGACTAAAGTGGACAGAGAATAGTCGAAAGACTAAAGTGGAAAGACTGTAGTGGACAGAATAAAGTGGAGACTATAGTGGAAAGATTAAAGTGGAAAGACTAAAGTGGACAGAGAATAGTGGAAAGACTAAAGTGGAAAGAATGTAGTTGACGGAATAACGTGGAGACTATAGTGGAAAGACTATCGTGGAAAGACTAAAGTGGACAGAGAATAGTGGAAAGACTAAAGTGGAAAGACTGTAGTGGAAAGACTAAAGTGGACAGAGAATAGTGGAAAGACTAAAGTGGACAGACTATAGTGGAAAGACTATAGTGGAAAGACTGTAGTGGAAAGACTACAGTGGAAAGACTGTAGTGGACAGAATAAAGTGGAGACTATTGTGGAAAGACTAAAGTGGACAGAGAATAGTGGAAAGACTAAAGTGGAAAGACTGTAGTGGACAGAATAAAGTGGAGACTATAGTGTACAGACTAAAGTGGAAAGACTAAAGTGGACAGACTATAGTGGAAATACTGAAGTGGAAAGACTAAGTGGACAGACTAAAGTGGAAAGACTATAGTGGAAAGACTAAAGTGGACAGACTATAGTGGAAAGACTGTAGTGGACAGAATAAAGTGGAGAGTATAGTGGAAAGAATAAAGTAGACAGAGAATAGTGGAAAGACTAAAGTGGACAGACTATAGTGGAAAGACTATAGTGGAGAGACTGTAGTGGACAGAATAAAGTGGAGACTATAGCTGAAAGACTAATGTGGACAGACTATAGTGGAAAGACTATAGTGGAAAGACTGTAGTGGACATCATAAAGTGGAGACTATAGTGGAAAGACTAAAGTGGACAGAGAATAGTGGAAAGACTAAAGTGGACAGACTATAGTGGAAAGACTATAGTGGAAAGACTGTAGTGGACAGAATAAAGTGGAGACTATAGTGGAAAGACTAAAGTGGAAAGACTAAAGTGGACAGAGAATAGCGGAAAGACTCAGTGGACAAACTAAAGTGTACACACTGAAGTGGACAAAATAAAGTGGAAGGACTAAAGTGGAAAGACTAAAGTGGAAAGAATGTAGTGGACAGAATAAAGTGGAGACTATAGTGGAAAGACTAAAGTGGACAGAGAATAGTGGAAAGACTAAAGTGGACAGACTATAGTGGAAAGACTATAGTGGAAAGACTGTAGTGGACGGAATAAAGTGGAGACTATAGTGGAAAGACTAAAGTGGACAGAGAATAGTGGAAAGACTAAAGTGGAAAGACTGTAGTGGACAGAATAAAGTGGAGACTATAGTGGATAGACTAAAGTGGAAAGACTAAAGTGGACAGACTATAGTGGAAAGACTATAGTGGAAAGACTGTAGTGGACAGAATAAAGTGGAGACTATAGTGGAAAGCCTAAAGTGGACAGCGAATAGTGGAAAGACTAAAGTGGACAGACTATAGTGGAAAGACTGTAGTGGACGGAATAAAGTGGAGACTATAGTGGAAAGCCTAAAGTGGACAGAGAATAGTGGAAAGACTAAAGTGGACAGACTATAGTGGAAAGACTGTAGTGGACGGAATAAAGTGGAGACTATAGTGGAAAGACTAAAGTGGACAGAGAATAGTAGAAAGACTAAAGTGGAAAGACTGTAGTGGACAGAATAAAGTGGAGACTATAGTGGATAGACTATAGTGGAAAGACTAAAGTGGACAGACTATAGTGGAAAGACTATAGTGGAAAGACTGTAGTGGACGTAATAAAGTGGAGACTATAGTGGAAAGACTAAAGTGGACAGAGAATAGTCGAAAGACTAAAGTGGAAAGACTGTAGTGGACAGAATAAAGTGGAGACTATAGTGGAAAGATTAAAGTGGAAAGACTAAAGTGGACAGAGAATAGTGGAAAGACTAAAGTGGAAAGAATGTAGTTGACGGAATAAAGTGGAGACTATAGTGGAAAGACTATCGTGGAAAGACTAAAGTGGACAGAGAATAGTGGAAAGACTAAAGTGGACAGACTAAAGTGGAAAAACTAAAGTGGAAAGACTAAATTGGACAGACTATTTTGGAAAGACTATAGTGGAAGAATGTAGTGGACAGAATAAAGTGGAGACTATAGTGGAAAGACTAAAGTGGACAGACTATAGTGGAAAGACTATAGTGGAAAGACTGTAGTGGACGTAATAAAGTGGAGACTATAGTGGAAAGACTAAAGTGGACAGAGAATAGTGGAAAGACTAAAGTGGACAGACTATAGTGGAAAGACTATAGTGGAAAGACTGTAGTGGACAGAATAAAGTGGAGACTATAGTGGAAAGATTAAAGTGGAAAGACTAAAGTGGACAGAGAATAGTGGAAAGACTAAAGTGGAAAGAATGTAGTGGACGGAATAAAGTGGAGACTATAGTGGAAAGACTACAGTGGAAAGACTAAAGTGGACAGAGAATAGTGGAAAGACTAAAGTGGAAAGACTAAAGTGGAAAAACTAAAGTGGAAAGACTAAAGTGGACAGACTATAGTGGAAAGACTATTGTGGAAAGACTGTAGTGGACAGAATAAAGTGGAGACTATAGTGGAAAAACTAAAGTGGACAGACTGTAGTGGAAAGACTATAGTTGAAAGACTGTAGTGGAAAGACTGTAGTGGACAGAATAAAGTGGAGAGTATAGTGGAAAGAATAAAGTGGACAGAGAATAGTGGAAAGACTAAAGTGGACAGACTATAGTGGAAAGACTATAGTGGAGAGACTGTAGTGGACAGAATATAGTGGAGACTATAGTGGAAAGACTAAAGTGGAAAGACTAAAGTGGACAGAGAATAGTGGCAAGACTAAAGTAGAAAGACTAAAGTGGACAGACTATAGTGGAAAGACTAAAGTAGACAGAGAATAGTGGAAAGACTAAAGTAGAAAGACTAAAGTGGACAGACTATAGTGGAAAGACTAAAGTGGACAGAGAATAGTGGAAAGACTAAAGTGGACAGACTATAGTGGAAAGACTATAGTGGAAAGACTGTAGTGGACAGAATAAAGTGGAGACTATTGTGGAAAGACTAAAGTAGACAGAGAATAGTGGAAAGACTAAAGTGGAAAGACTGTAGTGGACAGAATAAAGTGGAGACTATAGTGTACAGACTAAAGTCGAAAGACTAAAGTGGACAGAGAATAGTGGAAAGACTAAAGTAGAAAGACTAAAGTGGACAGACTATAGTGGAAAGACTAAAGTGGACAGAGAATAGTGGGAAGACTAAAGTGGACAGACTATAGTGGAAAGACTATAGTGGAAAGACTGTAGTGGAAAGACTACAGTGGAAAGACTGTAGTGGACAGAATAAAGTGGAGACTATTGTGGAAAGACTAAAGTAGACAGAGAATAGTGGAAAGACTAAAGTGGAAAGACTGTAGTGGACAGAATAAAGTGGAGACTATAGTGTACAGACTAAAGTGGAAAGACTAAAGTGGACAGAGAATAGTGGAAAGACTAAAGTAGAAAGACTAAAGTGGACAGACTATAGTGGAAAGACTAAAGTAAAAGAGAATAGTGGGAAGACTAAAGTGGACAGACTATAGTGGAAAGACTATAGTGGAAAGACTGTAGTGGAAAGACTACAGTGGAAAGACTGTAGTGGACAGAATAAAGTGGAGACTATTGTGGAAAGACTAAAGTGGACAGAGAATAGTAGAAAGACTAAAGTGGAAAGACTGTAGTGGACAGAATAAAGTGGAGACTATAGTGTACAGACTAAAGTGGAAAGACTAAAGTGGACAGAGAATAGTGGAAAGACTAAAGTAGAAAGACTAAAGTGGACAGACTATAGTGGAAAGACTAAAGTGGACAGAGAATAGTGGGAAGACTAAAGTGGACAGACTATAGTGGAAAGACTATAGTGGAAAGACTGTAGTGGAAAGACTACAGTGGAAAGACTTTAGTGGACAGAATAAAGTGGAGACTATAGTGTACAGACTAAAGTGGAAAGACCTAAGTGGAAAGACTAAGTGGACAGACTAAAGTGGAAAGACTATAGTGGAAAGACTAAAGTGGACAGACTATAGCGGAAAGACTAAAGTGGACAGACTGAAGTGGAAGGACTAAAGTGGAAAGACTAAAGTGGAAAGAATGTAGTGGACAGAATAAAGTGGAGACTATAGTGGAAAGACTAAAGTGGACAGAGAATAGTGGAAAGACTAAAGTGGACAGACTATAGTGGAAAGACTATAGTGGAAAGACTGTAGTGGACGGAATAAAGTGGAGACTATAGTGGAAAGACTAAAGTGGACAGAGAATAGTGGAAAGACTAAAGTGGAAAGACTGTAGTGGACAGAATAAAGTGGAGACTATAGTGGATAGACTAAAGTGGAAAGACTAAAGTGGACAGACTATAGTGGAAAGACTATAGTGGAAAGACTGTAGTGGACAGAATAAAGTGGAGACTATAGTGGAAAGCCTAAAGTGGACAGCGAATAGTGGAAAGACTAAAGTTGACAGACTATAGTGGAAAGACTATAGTGGAAAGACTGTAGTGGACAGAATAAAGTGGAGACTATAGTGGAAAGACTATAGTGGACAGAGAATAGTGGAAAGACTAAAGTGGACAGACTATAGTGGAAAGACTATAGTGGAAAAACTTAGTGGACAAAATAAAGTGGAGACTATAGTGGAAAGACTAAAGTTGACAGAGAATAGTGGAAAGACTAAAGTGGAAAGAATGTAGTGGACAGAATAAAGTGGAGACTATAGTGGAAAGACTAAAGTGGACAGACTATAGTGGAAAGATTAAAGTGGAAAGACTAAAGTGGACAGAGAATAGTGGAAAGACTAAATCGGAAAGAATGTAGTGGAAAGACTAAAGTGGACAGACTAAAGTGGAAAAACTGAAGTGGAAAGACTAAAGTGGACAGACTATAGTGGAAAGACTATTGTGGAAAGACTGTAGTGGACAGAATAAAGTGGAGACTGTAGTGGAAAAACTAAAGTGGACAGACTATAGTGGAAAGACTATAGTTGAAAGACTGTAGTGGAAAGACTGTAGTGGACAGAATAAAGTGGAGAGTATAGTGGAAAGAATAAAATGGACAGAGAATAGTGGAAAGACTAAAGTGGACAGCCTATAGTGGAAAGACTATAGTGGAGAGACTGTAGTGGACAGAATAAAGTGGAGACTATAGTGGAAAGACTAAAGTGGAAAGACTAAAGTGGATAGAGAATAGTGGAAAGACTAAAGTAGAAAGACTAAAGTGGACAGACTATAGTGGAAAGACTAAAGTGGACAGAGAATAATGGAAATACTAAAGTGGACAGACTATAGTGGAAAGACTATAGTGGAAAGACTGTAGTGGAAAGACTACAGTGGAAAGACTTTAGTGGACAGAATAAAGTGGAGACTATTGTGGAACGACTAAAGTGGACATAGAATTATGGAAAGACTATAGTGGAAAGACTATAGTGGAAAGACTGTAGTGGACAGAATAAAGTGGAGACTATAGTGGAAAGCCTAAAGTGGACAGCGAATAGTGGAAAGACTAAAGTTGACAGACAATAGTGGAAAGACTATAGTGGAAAGACTGTAGTGGACAGAATGAAGTGGAGACTATAGTGGAAAGACTATAGTGGACAGAGAATAGTGGAAAGACTAAAGTGGACAGACTATAGTGGAAAGACTATAGTGGAAAAACTTAGTGGACAAAATAAAGTGGAGACTATAGTGGAAAGACTAAAGTTGACAGAGAATAGTGGAAAGACTAAAGTGGAAAGAATGTAGTGGACAGAATAAAGTGGAGACTATAGTGGAAAGACTAAAGTGGACAGACTATAGTGGAAAGATTAAAGTGGAAAGACTAAAGTGGACAGAGAATAGTGGAAAGACTAAATCGGAAAGAATGTAGTGGACGGAATAAAGTGGAGACTATAGTGGAAAGACTAAAGTGGAAAGACTAAAGTGGACAGACTAAGGTGGAAAAACTAAAGTGGAAAGACTAAAGTGGACAGACTATAGTGGAAAGACTATAGTGGAAAGACTGTAGTGGACAGAATAAAGTGGAGACTATAGTGGAAAGACTAAAGTGGACAGACTATAGTGGAAAGACTATAGTGGAAAGACTGTAGTGGACGTAATAAAGTGGAGACTATAGTGGAAAGACTAAAGTGGACAGAGAATAGTGGAAAGACTAAAGTGGACAGACTATAGTGGAAAGACTATAGTGGAAAGACTGTAGTGGACAGAATAAAGTGGAGACTATAGTGGAAAGATTAAAGTGGAAAGACTAAAGTGGACAGAGAATAGTGGAAAGACTAAAGTGGAAAGAATGTAGTGGACGGAATAAAGTGGAGACTGTAGTGGAAAGACTAAAGTGGAAAGACTAAAGTGGACAGAGAATAGCGGAAAGACTAAAGTGGAAAGACTGTAGTGGACAGAATAAAGTGGAGACTATAGTGGATAGACTAAAGTGGAAAGACTAAAGTGGACAGACTATAGTGGAAAGACTAAAGTGGACAGACTAAAGTGGAAAAACTAAAGTGGAAAGACTAAAGTGGACAGACTATAGTGGAAAGACTATTGTGGAAAGACTGTAGTGGACAGAATAAAGTGGAGACTGTAGTGGAAAAACTAAAGTGGACAGACTATAGTGGAAAGACTATAGTTGAAAGACTGTAGTGGAAAGACTGTAGTGGACAGAATAAAGTGGAGAGTATAGTGGAAAGAATAAAATGGACAGAGAATAGTGGAAAGACTAAAGTGGACACACTATAGTGGAAAGACTATAGTGGAGAGACTGTAGTGGACAGAATAAAGTGGAGACTATAGTGGAAAGACTAAAGTGGAAAGACTAAAGTGGAAAGACTAAAGTGGACAGAGAATAGTGGAAAGACTAAAGTAGAAAGACTAAAGTGGACAGACTATAGTGGAAAGACTAAAGTGGACAGAGAATAATGGAAATACTAAAGTGGACAGACTATAGTGGAAAGACTATAGTGGAAAGACTGTAGTGGAAAGACTACAGTGGAAAGACTTTAGTGGACAGAATAAAGTGGAGACTATTGTGGAAAGACTAAAGTGGACATAGAATTATGGAAATACTAAAGTGGACAGACTATAGTGGAAAGACTATAGTGGAAAGACTGTAGTGGAAAGACTACAGTGGAAAGACTAAAGTGGACAGACTATAGTGGAAAGACTATAATGGAAAGCCTGTAGTGGACAGAATAAAGTGATAAAGTGGAGACTATAGTGGAAAGCCTAGAGTTGACAGCGAATAGTGGAAAGACTAAAGTTGACAGACTATAGTGGAAAGACTATAGTGGAAAGACTGTAGTGGACAGAATAAAGTGGAGACTATAGTGGAAAGACTATAGTGGACAGAGAATAGTGGAAAGACTAAAGTGGACAGACTATAGTGGAAAGACTATAGTGGAAAAACTTAGTGGACAAAATAAAGTGGAGACTATTGTGGAAAGACTAAAGTGGACAGAGAAAAGTGGAAAGACTAAAGTGGAAAGAATGTAGTGGACAGAATAAAGTGGAGACTATAGTGGAAAGACTAAAGTGGACAGACTATAGTGGAAAGATTAAAGTGGAAAGACTAAAGTGGACAGAGAATAGTGGAAAGACTAAATCGGAAAGAATGTAGTGGACGGAATAAAGTGGAGACTATAGTGGAAAGACTAAAGTGGAAAGACTAAAGTGGACAGAGAATAGTGGAAAGACTAAAGTGGAAGACTGTAGTGGACAGAATAAAGTGGAGACTATAGTGGATAGACTAAAGTGGAAAGACTAAAGTGGACAGACTATAGTGGAAAGACAAAAGTGGACAGACTAAAGTGGAAAAACTAAAGTGGAAAGACTAAAGTGGACAGACTATAGTGGAAAGACTATAGTTGAAGGGCTGTAGTGGAAAGACTGTAGTGGACAGAATAAAGTGGAGAGTATAGTGGAAAGAATAAAGTGGACAGAGAATAGTGGAAAGACTAAAGTGGACAGACTATAGTGGAAAGACTATAGTGGAGAGACTGTAGTGGACAGAATAAACTGGAGACTATAGTGGAAAGACTAAAGTGGAAAGACTAAAGTGGACAGAGAATAGTGGAAAGACTAAAGTAGAAAGACTAAAGTGGACAGACTATAGTGGAAAGACTAAAGTGGAAAGACTATAGTGGAAAGACTAAAGTGGACAGACTATAGCGGAAAGACTAAAGTGGACAGACTAATGTGGACAGACTATAGTGGAAAGACTATAGTGGAAAGACTATAGTGGAAAAACTAAAGTGGTCAGAGAATAGTGGAAAGACTAAAGTTGAAAGACTGTATTGGACAGAATAAAGTGGAGACTATAGTGGATAGACTAAAGTGGAAAGACTAAAGTGCAAAGACTAAAGTGGACAGACTATAGTGGAAAGACTATAGTTGAAAGGCTGTAGTGGAAAGACTGTAGTGGACAGAATAAAGTGGAGACTATAGTGGAAAGACTAAAGTGGACAGAGAATAGTGGAAAGACTAAAGTAGAAAGACTAAAGTGGACAGACTGTAGTGGAAAGACTAAAGTGGACAGAGAATAGTGGGAAGACTAAAGTGGACAGACTATAGTGGAAAGACTATAGTGGAAAGACTGTAGTGGACGGAATAAAGTGGAGACTATAGTGGAAAGACTAAAGCGGACAGAGAATAGTGGAAAGACTAAAGTGGACAGACGATAGAGGAAAGACTATAGTGGAAAGACTGTAGTGGACGGAATAAAGTGGAGACTATAGTGGAAAGACTAAAGTGGACAGATAATAGTGGAAAGACTAAAGTGGAAAGACTGTAGTGGACAGAATAAAGTGGAGACTATAGTGGATAGACTAAAGTGGAAAGACTAAAGTGGACAGACTATAGTGGAAAGACTGAAGTGGAAAGACTAAGTGGACAGACTAAAGTGGAAAGACCATAGTGGAAAGACTAAAGTGGACAGACTATAGCGGAAAGACTAAAGTGGACAGACTGAAGTGGAAGGACTAAAGTGGAAAGACTGAAGTGGAAAGAATGTAGTGGACAGAATAAAGTGGAGACTATAGTGGAAAGACTAAAGTGGACAGAGAATAGTGGAAAGACTAAAGTGGACAGACTATAGTGGAAAGACTATAGTGGAAAGACTATAGTGGAAAGACTGCAGTGGACGGAATAAAGTGGAGACTACAGTGGAAAGACTAAAGTGGACAGAGAATAGTGGAAAGACTAAAGTGGAAAGACTGTAGTGGACAGAATAAAGTGGAGACTATAGTGGATAGACTAAAGTGGACAGAATAAAGTGGAGACTATAGTGGAAAGCCTAAAGTGGACAGCGAATAGTGGAAAGACTAAAGTTGACAGACTATAGTGGAAAGACTATAGAAGAAAGACTGTAGTGGACAGAATAAAGTGGAGACTATAGTGGAAAGACTAAAGTGGACAGACTATAGTGGAAAGACTATAGTGGAAAGACTGTAGTGGACGTAATAAAGTGGAGACTATAGTGGAAAGACTAAAGTGGACAGAGAATAGTGGAAAGACTAAAGTGGACAGACTATAGAGGAAAGACTATAGTGGAAAGACTGTAGTGGACAGAATAAAGTGGAGACTATAGTGGAAAGCCTAAAGTGGACAGAGAATAGTGGAAAGACTAAAGTTGACAGACTATAGTGGAAAGACTATAGTGGAAAGACTGTAGTGGACAGAATAAAGTGGAGACTAAAGTGGACAGAGAATAGTGGAAAGACTAAAGTGGACAGACTATAGTGGAAAGACGATAGTGGAAAAACTGTAGTGGACAGAATAAAGTGGAGACTATAGTGGAAAGACTAAAGTGGACAGAGAATAGTGGAAAGACTAAAGTGGAAAGAATGTAGTGGACAGAATAAAGTGGAGACTATAGTGGAAATACTAAAGTGGACAGACTAGAGTGGAAAGACTGAATTTGAAAGTCTCAGTGGACAGACTAAAGTGTACACACTGAAGTGGACAGAATAAAGTGGAAAGACTAAAGTGGAAAGCCTAAAGTGGACAGCGAATAGTGGAAAGACTAAAGTTGACAGACTATAGTGGAAAGACTATAGTGGAAACACTGTAGTGGACAGAATAAAGTGGAGACTATAGTGGAAAGACTATAGTGGACAGAGAATAGTGGAAAGACTAAAGTGGACAGACTATAGTGGAAAGACTATAGTGGAAAAACTTAGTGGACAAAATAAAGTTGAGACTATAGTGGAAAGACTATAGTGGAGAGACTGTAGTGGACAGAATAAAGTGGAGACTATAGTGGAAAGACTAAAGTGGAAAGACTAAAGTGGACAGAGAATAGTGGAAAGACTAAAGTAGAAAGACTAAAGTGGACAGACTATAGTGGAAAGACTATAGTGGAAAGACTGTAGTGGACAGAATAAAGTGGAGACTATAGTGGAAAGACTATAGTGGACAGAGAATAGTGGAAAGACTAAAGTGGACAGACTATAGTGGAAAGACTATAGTGGAAAAACTTAGTGGACAAAATAAAGTGGAGACTATAGTGGAAAGACTAAAGTTGACAGAGAATAGTGGAAAGACTAAAGTGGAAAGAATGTAGTGGACAGAATAAAGTGGAGACTATAGTGGAAAGACTAAAGTGGACAGACTATAGTGGAAAGATTAAAGTGGAAAGACTAAAGTGGACAGAGAATAGTGGAAAGACTAAATCGGAAAGAATGTAGTGGACGGAATAAAGTGGAGACTATAGTGGAAAGACTAAAGTGGAAAGACTAAAGTGGACAGACTAAAGTGGAAAAACTAAAGTGGAAAGACTAAAGTGGACAGACTATAGTGGAAAGACTATAGTGGAAAGACTGTAGTGGACAGAATAAAGTGGAGACTATAGTGGAAAGACTAAAGTGGACAGACTATAGTGGAAAGACTATAGTGGAAAGACTGTAGTGGACGTAATAAAGTGGAGACTATAGTGGAAAGACTAAAGTGGACAGAGAATAGTGGAAAGACTAAAGTGGACAGACTATAGTGGAAAGACTATAGTGGAAAGACTGTAGTGGACAGAATAAAGTGGAGACTATAGTGGAAAGATTAAAGTGGAAAGACTAAAGTGGACAGAGAATAGTGGAAAGACTAAAGTGGAAAGAATGTAGTGGACGGAATAAAGTGGAGACTGTAGTGGAAAGACTAAAGTGGAAAGACTAAAGTGGACAGACTAAAGTGGAAAAACTAAAGTGGAAAGACTAAAGTGGACAGACTATAGTGGAAAGACTATAGTGGAAAGACTGTAGTGGACAGAATAAAGTGGAGACTATAGTGGAAAGCCTAAAGTGGACAGCGAATAGTGGAAAGACTAAAGTTGACAGACAATAGTGGAAAGACTATAGTGGAAAGACTGTAGTGGACAGAATAAAGTGGAGACTATAGTGGAAAGACTATAGTGGACAGAGAATAGTGGAAAGACTAAAGTGGACAGACTATAGTGGAAAGACTATAGTGGAAAAACTTAGTGGACAAAATAAAGTGGAGACTATAGTGGAAAGACTAAAGTTGACAGAGAATAGTGGAAAGACTAAAGTGGAAAGAATGTAGTGGACAGAATAAAGTGGAGACTATAGTGGAAAGACTAAAGTGGACAGACTATAGTGGAAAGATTAAAGTGGAAAGACTAAAGTGGACAGAGAATAGTGGAAAGACTAAATCGGAAAGAATGTAGTGGACGGAATAAAGTGGAGACTATAGTGGAAAGACTAAAGTGGAAAGACTAAAGTGGACAGACTAAAGTGGAAAAACTAAAGTGGAAAGACTAAAGTGGACAGACTATAGTGGAAAGACTATAGTGGAAAGACTGTAGTGGACAGAATAAAGTGGAGACTATAGTGGAAAGACTAAAGTGGACAGACTATAGTGGAAAGACTATAGTGGAAAGACTGTAGTGGACGTAATAAAGTGGAGACTATAGTGGAAAGACTAAAGTGGACAGAGAATAGTGGAAAGACTAAAGTGGACAGACTATAGTGGAAAGACTATAGTGGAAAGACTGTAGTGGACAGAATAAAGTGGAGACTATAGTGGAAAGATTAAAGTGGAAAGACTAAAGTGGACAGAGAATAGTGGAAAGACTAAAGTGGAAAGAATGTAGTGGACGGAATAAAGTGGAGACTGTAGTGGAAAGACTAAAGTGGAAAGACTAAAGTGGACAGAGAATAGCGGAAAGACTAAAGTGGAAAGACTGTAGTGGACAGAATAAAGTGGAGACTATAGTGGATAGACTAAAGTGGAAAGACTAAAGTGGACAGACTATAGTGGAAAGACTAAAGTGGACAGACTAAAGTGGAAAAACTAAAGTGGAAAGACTAAAGTGGACAGACTATAGTGGAAAGACTATTGTGGAAAGACTGTAGTGGACAGAATAAAGTGGAGACTGTAGTGGAAAAACTAAAGTGGACAGACTATAGTGGAAAGACTATAGTTGAAAGACTGTAGTGGAAAGACTGTAGTGGACAGAATAAAGTGGAGAGTATAGTGGAAAGAATAAAATGGACAGAGAATAGTGGAAAGACTAAAGTGGACACACTATAGTGGAAAGACTATAGTGGAGAGACTGTAGTGGACAGAATAAAGTGGAGACTATAGTGGAAAGACTAAAGTGGAAAGACTAAAGTGGAAAGACTAAAGTGGACAGAGAATAGTGGAAAGACTAAAGTAGAAAGACTAAAGTGGTCAGACTATAGTGGAAAGACTAAAGTGGACAGAGAATAATGGAAATACTAAAGTGGACAGACTATAGTGGAAAGACTATAGTGGAAAGACTGTAGTGGAAAGACTACAGTGGAAAGACTTTAGTGGACAGAATAAAGTGGAGACTATTGTGGAAAGACTAAAGTGGACATAGAATTATGGAAATACTAAAGTGGACAGACTATAGTGGAAAGACTATAGTGGAAAGACTGTAACGGAAAGACTACAGTGGAAAGACTAAAGTGGACAGACTATAGTGGAAAGACTATAATGGAAAGCCTGTAGTGGACAGAATAAAGTGATAAAGTGGAGACTATAGTGGAAAGCCTAGAGTGGACAGCGAATAGTGGAAAGACTAAAGTTGACAGACTATAGTGGAAAGACTATAGTGGAAAGACTGTAGTGGACAGAATAAAGTGGAGACTATAGTGGAAAGACTATAGTGGACAGAGAATAGTGGAAAGACTAAAGTGGACAGACTATAGTGGAAAGACTATAGTGGAAAAACTTAGTGGACAAAATAAAGTGGAGACTATTGTGGAAAGACTAAAGTGGACAGAGAAAAGTGGAAAGACTAAAGTGGAAAGAATGTAGTGGACAGAATAAAGTGGAGACTATAGTGGAAAGACTAAAGTGGACAGACTATAGTGGAAAGATTAAAGTGGAAAGACTAAAGTGGACAGAGAATAGTGGAAAGACTAAATCGGAAAGAATGTAGTGGACGGAATAAAGTGGAGACTATAGTGGAAAGACTAAAGTGGAAAGACTAAAGTGGACAGAGAATAGTGGAAAGACTAAAGTGGAAGACTGTAGTGGACAGAATAAAGTGGAGACTATAGTGGATAGACTAAAGTGGAAAGACTAAAGTGGACAGACTATAGTGGAAAGACAAAAGTGGACAGACTAAAGTGGAAAAACTAAAGTGGAAAGACTAAAGTGGACAGACTATAGTGGAAAGACTATAGTTGAAGGGTTGTAGTGGAAAGACTGTAGTGGACAGAATAAAGTGGAGAGTATAGTGGAAAGAATAAAGTGGACAGAGAATAGTGGAAAGACTAAAGTGGACAGACTATAGTGGAAAGACTATAGTGGAGAGACTGTAGTGGACAGAATAAACTGGAGACTATAGTGGAAAGACTAAAGTGGAAAGACTAAAGTGGACAGAGAATAGTGGAAAGACTAAAGTAGAAAGACTAAAGTGGACAGACTATAGTGGAAAGACTAAAGTGGAAAGACTATAGTGGAAAGACTAAAGTGGACAGACTATAGCGGAAAGACTAAAGTGGACAGACTAATGTGGACAGACTATAGTGGAAAGACTATAGTGGAAAGACTATAGTGGAAAAACTAAAGTGGTCAGAGAATAGTGGAAAGACTAAAGTGGAAAGACTGTATTGGACAGAATAAAGTGGAGACTATAGTGGATAGACTAAAGTGGAAAGACTAAAGTGCAAAGACTAAAGTGGACAGACTATAGTGGAAAGACTATAGTTGAAAGGCTGTAGTGGAAAGACTGTAGTGGACAGAATAAAGTGGAGACTATAGTGGAAAGACTAAAGTGGACAGAGAATAGTGGAAAGACTAAAGTAGAAAGACTAAAGTGGACAGACTGTAGTGGAAAGACTAAAGTGGACAGAGAATAGTGGGAAGACTAAAGTGGACAGACTATAGTGGAAAGACTATAGTGGAAAGACTGTAGTGGACGGAATAAAGTGGAGACTATAGTGGAAAGACTAAAGCGGACAGAGAATAGTGGAAAGACTAAAGTGGACAGACGATAGAGGAAAGACTATAGTGGAAAGACTGTAGTGGACGGAATAAAGTGGAGACTATAGTGGAAAGACTAAAGTGGACAGATAATAGTGGAAAGACTAAAGTGGAAAGACTGTAGTGGACAGAATAAAGTGGAGACTATAGTGGATAGACAAAAGTGGAAAGACTAAAGTGGACAGACTATAGTGGAAAGACTGAAGTGGACAGACTAAAGTGGAAAGACCATAGTGGAAAGACTAAAGTGGACAGACTATAGCGGAAAGACTAAAGTGGACAGACTGAAGTGGAAGGACTAAAGTGGAAAGACTGAAGTGGAAAGAATGTAGTGGACAGAATAAAGTGGAGACTATAGTGGAAAGACTAAAGTGGACAGAGAATAGTGGAAAGACTAAAGTGGACAGACTATAGTGGAAAGACTATAGTGGAAAGACTGCAGTGGACGGAATAAAGTGGAGACTACAGTGGAAAGACTAAAGTGGACAGAGAATAGTGGAAAGACTAAAGTGGAAAGACTGTAATGGACAGAATAAAGTGGAGACTATAGTGGATAGACTAAAGTGGACAGAATAAAGTGGAGACTATAGTGGAAAGCCTAAAGTGGACAGCGAATAGTGGAAAGACTAAAGTTGACAGACTATAGTGGAAAGACTATAGAAGAAAGACTGTAGTGGACAGAATAAAGTGGAGACTATAGTGGAAAGACTAAAGTGGACAGACTATAGTGGAAAGACTATAGTGGAAAGACTGTAGTGGACGTAATAAAGTGGAGACTATAGTGGAAAGACTAAAGTGGACAGAGAATAGTGGAAAGACTAAAGTGGACAGACTATAGAGGAAAGACTATAGTGGAAAGACTGTAGTGGACAGAATAAAGTGGAGACTATAGTGGAAAGCCTAAAGTGGACAGAGAATAGTGGAAAGACTAAAGTTGACAGACTATAGTGGAAAGACTATAGTGGAAAGACTGTAGTGGACAGAATAAAGTGGAGACTAAAGTGGACAGAGAATAGTGGAAAGACTAAAGTGGACAGACTATAGTGGAAAGACGATAGTGGAAAAACTGTAGTGGACAGAATAAAGTGGAGACTATAGTGGAAAGACTAAAGTGGACAGAGAATAGTGGAAAGACTAAAGTGGAAAGAATGTAGTGGACAGAATAAAGTGGAGACTATAGTGGAAATACTAAAGTGGACAGACTAGAGTGGAAAGACTGAATTTGAAAGTCTCAGTGGACAGACTAAAGTGTACACACTGAAGTGGACAGAATAAAGTGGAAAGACTAAAGTGGAAAGCCTAAAGTGGACAGCGAATAGTGGAAAGACTAAAGTTGACAGACTATAGTGGAAAGACTATAGTGGAAACACTGTAGTGGACAGAATAAAGTGGAGACTATAGTGGAAAGACTATAGTGGACAGAGAATAGTGGAAAGACTAAAGTGGACAGACTATAGTGGAAAGACTATAGTGGAAAAACTTAGTGGACAAAATAAAGTTGAGACTATAGTGGAAAGACTAAAGTGGACAGAGAAAAGTGGAAAGACTAAAGTGGAAAGAATGTAGTGGACAGAATAAAGTGGAGACTATAGTGGAAAGACTAAAGTGGACAGACTATAGTGGAAAGATTAAAGTGGAAAGACTAAAGTGGACAGAGAATAGTGGAAAGACTAAATCGGAAAGAATGTAGTGGACGGAATAAAGTGGAGACTATAGTGGAAAGACTAAAGTGGAAAGACTAAAGTGGTCAGAGAATAGTGGAAAGACTAAAGTGGAAAGACTGTAGTGGACAGAATAATGTGGAGACTATAGTGGATAGACTAAAGTGGAAAGACTAAAGTGAGACTATAGTGGAAAGACTAAAGTGGACAGACTAAAGTGGAAAGACTATAGTGGAAAGACTGTAGTGGCCGGAATAAAGTGGAGACTATAGTGGAAAGACTAAAGTGGACAGAGAATAGTGGAAAGACTAAAGTGGACAGACGATAGAGGAAAGACTATAGTGGAAAGACTGTAGTGGACGGAATAAAGTGGAGACTATAGTGGAAAGACTAAAGTGGACAGATAATAGTGGAAAGACTAAAGTGGAAAGACTGTAGTGGACAGAATAAAGTGGAGACTATAGTAGATAGACTAAAGTGGAAAGACTAAAGTGGACAGACTATAGTGGAAAGACTGAAGTGGAAAGACTAAGTGGACAGACTAAAGTGGAAAGACTATAGTGGAAAGACTAAAGTGGACAGACTATAGCGGAAATACTAAAGTGGACAGACTGAAGTGGAAGGACTAAAGTGGAAAGACTAAAGTGGAAAGAATGTAGTGGACAGAATAAAGTGGAGACTATAGTGGAAAGACTAAAGTGGACAGAGAATAGTGGAGAGACTAAAGTGGACAGACTATAGTGGAAAGACTATAGTGGAAAGACTGTAGTGGACGGAATAAAGTGGAGACTACAGTGGAAAGACTAAAGTGGACAGAGAATAGTGGAAAGACTAAAGTGGAAGGACTGTAGTGGACAGAATAAAGTGGAGACTATAGTGGATAGACTAAAGTGGACAGAATAAAGTGGAGACTATAGTGGAAAGCCTAAAGTGGACAGCGAATAGTGGAAAGACTAAAGTTGACAGACTATAGTGGAAAGACTATAGTGGAAAGACTGCAGTGGACAGAATAAAGTGGAGACTATAGTGGAAAGACTAAAGTGGACAGACTATAGTGGAAAGACTATAGTGGAAAGACTGTAGTGGAAAGACTGTGGTGGATAGAATAAAGTGGAGACTAGAGTGGAAAGATTAAAGTGGAAAGACTAAAGTGGACAGAGAATAGTGGAAAGACTAAAGTGGAAAGAATGTAGTTGACGGAATAAAGTGGAGACTATAGTGGAAAAACTAAAGTGGACAGAGAATAGTGGAAAGACTAAAGTAGAAAGACTAAAGTGGACAGACTATAGTGGAAAGACTAAAGTGGACAGAGAATAGTGGGAAGACTAAAGTGGACAGACTAAAGTGGAAAGACTAAAGTGGACAGAGAATAGTGGAAAGACTACTTGAAAGGCTGTATTGGAAAGACTGTAGTGGACAGAATAAAGTGGAGAGTATAGTGGAAAGAATAAAGTGGACAGAGAATAGTGGAAAGACTAAAGTGGACAGACTATAGTGGAAAGACTATAGTGGAGAGACTGTAGTGGACAGAATAAACTGGAGACTATAGTGGAAAAACTAAAGTGGACAGAGAATAGTGGAAAGACTAAAGTAGAAAGACTAAAGTGGACAGACTATAGTGGAAAGACTAAAGTGGACAGAGAATAGTGGAAAGACTAAAGTGGACAGACGATAGAGGAAAGACTATAGTGGAAAGACTGTAGTGGACGGAATAAAGTGGAGACTATAGTGGAAAGACTAAAGTGGACAGATAATAGTGGAAAGACTAAAGTGGAAAGACTGTAGTGGACAGAATAAAGTGGAGACTATAGTAGATAGACTAAAGTGGAAAGACTAAAGTGGACAGACTATAGTGGAAAGACTGAAGTGGAAAGACTAAGTGGACAGACTAAAGTGGAAAGACTATAGTGGAAAGACTAAAGTGGACAGACTATAGCGGAAATACTAAAGTGGACAGACTGAAGTGGAAGGACTAAAGTGGAAAGACTAAAGTGGAAAGAATGTAGTGGACAGAATAAAGTGGAGACTATAGTGGAAAGACTAAAGTGGACAGAGAATAGTGGAGAGACTAAAGTGGACAGACTATAGTGGAAAGACTATAGTGGAAAGACTGTAGTGGACGGAATAAAGTGGAGACTACAGTGGAAAGACTAAAGTGGACAGAGAATAGTGGAAAGACTAAAGTGGAAGGACTGTAGTGGACAGAATAAAGTGGAGACTATAGTGGATAGACTAAAGTGGACAGAATAAAGTGGAGACTATAGTGGAAAGCCTAAAGTGGACAGCGAATAGTGGAAAGACTAAAGTTGACAGACTATAGTGGAAAGACTATAGTGGAAAGACTGCAGTGGACAGAATAAAGTGGAGACTATAGTGGAAAGACTAAAGTGGACAGACTATAGTGGAAAGACTATAGTGGAAAGACTGTAGTGGAAAGACTGTGGTGGATAGAATAAAGTGGAGACTAGAGTGGAAAGATTAAAGTGGAAAGACTAAAGTGGACAGAGAATAGTGGAAAGACTAAAGTGGAAAGAATGTAGTTGACGGAATAAAGTGGAGACTATAGTGGAAAGACTAAAGTGGAAAGACTAAAGTGGACAGAGAATAGTGGAAAGACTAAAGTGGAAAGACTGTAGTGGACAGAATAAAGTGTAGACTATAGTGGATAGACTAAAGTGGAAAGACTAAAGTGGACAGACTATAGTGGAAAGACTATAGTGGAAAGACTGTAGTGGACAGAATAAAGTGGAGACTATAGTGGAAAGCCTAAAGTGGACAGAGAATAGTGGAAAGACTAAAGTTGACAGACTATAGTGGAAAGACTATAGTGGAAAGACTGTGGTGGATAGAATAAAGTGGAGACTAAAGTGGACAGAGAATAGTGGAAAGACTAAAGTTGACAGACTATAGTGGAAAGACTATAGTGGAAAGACTGTGGTGGATAGAATAAAGTGGAGACTAAAGTGGACAGAGAATAGTGGAAAGACTAAAGTGGACAGACTATAGTGGAAAGACTATAGTGGAAAAACTGTAGTGGACAGAATAAAGTGGAGACTATAGTGGAAAGACTAAAGTGGACAGAGAATAGTGGAAAGACTAAAGTGGAAAGAATGTAGTGGACAGAATAAAGTGGAGACTATAGTGGAAATACTAAAGTGGACAGACTAGAGTGGAAAGACTGAATTTGAAAGTCTCAGTGGACAGACTAAAGTGTACACACTGAAGTGGACAGAATAAAGTGGAAAGACTAAAGTGGAAAGACTAAAGTGGACAGACTATAGTGGAAAGACAAAAGTGGACAGATTAAAGTGGAAAAACTAAAGTGGAAAGACTAAAGTGGACAGACTATAGTGGAAAGACTATAGTGGAAAGACTGTAGTGGACAGAATAAAGTGGAGACTATAGTGGAAAGACTAAGTGGACAGACTATAGTGGAAAGACTATAGTGGAAAGACTGTAGTGGACATAATAAAGTGGAGACTATAGTGGAAAGACTAAAGTGGACAGAGAATAGTGGAAAGACTAAAGTGGACAGACTATAGTGGAAAGACAAAAGTGGACAGAGAATAGTGGAAAGACTGAAGTGGACAGACTATAGTGGAAAGACTATAGTGGAAAGACTAAATTGGACATACTAAAGTGGAAAAACTATAGTGGAAAGACTGTAGTGGACAGAATAAATTGGAGACTATAGTGGAAAGACTAGAGGGACCAGACTATAGTGGAAAGACTATAGTGGAAAGACTGTAGTGGACATAATAAAGTGGAGACTATAGTGGAAAGACTAAAGTGGACAGAGAATAGTGGAAAGACTAAAGTGGACAGACTATAGTGGAAAGATTATAGTGAAAAGACTGTAGTGGACAGAATGAAGTGGAGACTATAGTGGAAAGACTAAAGTGGACAGAGAATAGTGGAAAGACTAAAGTGGAAAGACTGTAGTGGACAGAATAAAGTGGAAAGACTAAAGTGGACAGACTATAGTGGAAAGACTATAGTGGAAAGACTGTAGTGGACGGAATAAAATGGAGACTATAGTGGAAAGACTAAAGTGGACAGAGAATAGTGGAAAGACTAAAGTGGACAGACTATAGTGGAAAGACTGAAGTTGAAAGACTCAGTGGACAGACTAAAGTGTACAAACTGAAGTGGACATGATAAAGTGGAAAGACTAAAGTGGAAAGACTAAAGTGGACAGACTAAAGTGGAAAAACTAAAGTGGAAAGACTAAAGTGGACAGACTATAGTGGATTGACTATAGTGGAAAGACTGTAGTGGACAGAATAAAGTGGAGACTATAGTGGAAAGAGTAAAGTGGAAAGACTAAAGTGGACAGAGAATAGTGGAAAGACTAAAGTGGAAAGACTGTAGTGGACAGAATAAAGTGGAAAGACTAAAGTGGACAGACTATAGTGGAAAGACTATAGTGGAAAGACTGTAGTGGACGGAATAAAGTGTAGACTATAGTGGAAAGACTAAAGGGGACAGAGAATAGTGGAAAGACTAAAGTAGAAAGACTAAAGTGGACAGACTATAGTGGAAAGACTAAAGTGGACAGAGAATAGTGGAAAGACTAAAGTGGACAGACTATAGTGGAAAGACTATAGTGGAAAGACTGTAGTGGAAAGACTACAGTGGAAAGACTAAAGTGGACAGAGAATAGTGGAAAGACTAAAGTGGACAGACTATAGTGGAAAGACTATAGTGGAAAGACTGTAGTGGAAAGACTACAGTGGAAAGACTGTAGTGGACAGAATAAAGTGTAGACTATAGTGGAAAGACTAAAGGGGACAGAGAATAGTGGAAAGACTAAAGTAGAAAGACTAAAGTGGACAGAGAATAGTGGAAAGACTAAAGTGGAAAGACTGTAGTGGACAGAATAAAGTGGACAGACTATAGTGGAAAGACTAAAGTGGAAAGACTAAAGTGGACAGAGAATAGTGGAAAGACTAAAGTGGAAAGACTGTAGTGGACAGAATAAAGTGGAAAGACTAAAGTGGACAGACTATAGTGGAAAGACTATAGTGGAAAGACTGTAGTGGACGGAATAAAGTGTAGACTATAGTGGAAAGACTAAAGGGGACAGAGAATAGTGGAAAGACTAAAGTAGAAAGACTAAAGTGGACAGACTATAGTGGAAAGACTAAAGTGGACAGAGAATAGTGGAAAGACTAAAGTGGACAGACTATAGTGGAAAGACTATAGTGGAAAGACTGTAGTGGAAAGACTACAGTGGAAAGACTGTAGTGGACAGAATAAAGTGGAGACTATAATGGAAAGACTAAAGTGGACAGAGAATAGTGGAAAGACTGTAGTGGACAGAATAAAGTGGAGACTATAGTGTAAAGACTAAAGTGGAAAGACTAAAGTGGACAGACTATAGTGGAAAGACTGAAGTGGAAAGACTTAGTGGACAGACTAAAGTGGAAAGACTATAGTGGAAAGACTAAAGTGGACAGACTATAGCGGAAAGACTAAAGTGGAGAGACTAAAGTGGACAGAGAATAGTGGAAAGACTAAAGTAGAAAGACTAAAGTGGACAGACTATAGTGGAAAGACTAAAGTGGACAGAGAATAGTGGAAAGACTAAAGTGGACAGACTATAGTGGAAAGACTATAGTGGAAAGACTGTAGTGGAAAGACTACAGTGGAAAGACTGTAGTGGACAGAATAAAGTGGAGACTATAGTGGAAAGACTAAAGTGGACAGAGAATAGTGGAAAGACTGTAGTGGACAGAATAAAGTTGAGACTATCGTGTAAAGACTAAAGTGGAAAGACTAAAGTGGACAGACTATAGTGGAAAGACTGAAGTGGAAAGACTTAGTGGACAGACTAAAGTTGAAAGACTATAGTGGAAAGACTAAAGTGGACAGACTATAGCGGAAAGACTAAAGTGGACAGACTGAAGTGGAAAGACTAAAGTGGAAAGACTAAAGTGGAAAGAATGTAGTGGACAGAATAAAGTGGAGACTATAGTGGAAAGACTAAAGTGGACAGAGAATAGTGGAAAGACTAAATTGGAAAGACTGTAGTGGAAAGACTATAGTGGAAAGACTGTAGTGGACAGAATAAATTGGAGAGTATAGTGGAAAGAATAAAGTGGACAGAGAATAGTGGAAAGACTAAAGTGGACAGACTATAGTGGAAAGACTATAGTGGAGAGACTGTAGTGGACAGAATAAACTGGAGACTATAGTGGAAAGACTAAAGTGGAAAGACTAAAGTGGACAGAGAATAGTGGAAAGACTAAAGTAGAAAGACTAAAGTGGACAGACTATAGTGGAAAGACTAAAGTGGAAAGACTATAGTGGAAAGACTAAAGTGGACAGACTATAGCGGAAAGACTAAAGTGGACAGACTAATGTGGACAGACTATAGTGGAAAGACTATAGTGGAAAGACTATAGTGGAAAAACTAAAGTGGTCAGAGAATAGTGGAAAGACTAAAGTGGAAAGACTGTATTGGACAGAATAAAGTGGAGACTGTAGTGGATAGACTAAAGTGGAAAGACTAAAGTGCAAAGACTAAAGTGGACAGACTATAGTGGAAAGACTATAGTTGAAAGGCTGTAGTGGAAAGACTGTAGTGGACAGAATAAAGTGGAGACTATAGTGGAAAGACTAAAGTGGACAGAGAATAGTGGAAAGACTAAAGTAGAAAGACTAAAGTGGACAGACTGTAGTGGAAAGACTAAAGTGGACAGAGAATAGTGGGAAGACTAAAGTGGACAGACTATAGTGGAAAGACTATAGTGGAAAGACTGTAGTGGACGGAATAAAGTGGAGACTATAGTGGAAAGACTAAAGTGGACAGAGAATAGTGGAAAGACTAAAGTGGACAGACGATAGAGGAAAGACTATAGTGGAAAGACTGTAGTGGACGGAATAAAGTGGAGACTATAGTGGAAAGACTAAAGTGGACAGATAATAGTGGAAAGACTAAAGTGGAAAGACTGTAGTGGACAGAATAAAGTGGAGACTATAGTGGATAGACTAAAGTGGAAAGACTAAAGTGGACAGACTATAGTGGAAAGACTGAAGTGGAAAGACTAAGTGGACAGACTAAAGTGGAAAGACCATAGTGGAAAGACTAAAGTGGACAGACTATAGCGGAAAGACTAAAGTGGACAGACGGAAGTGGAAGGACTAAAGTGGAAAGACTGAAGTGGAAAGAATGTAGTGGACAGAATAAAGTGGAGACTATAGTGGAAAGACTAAAGTGGACAGAGAATAGTGGAAAGACTAAAGTGGACAGACTATAGTGGAAAGACTATAGTGGAAAGACTGTAGTGGACGGAATAAAGTGGAGACTACAGTGGAAAGACTAAAGTGGACAGAGAATAGTGGAAAGACTAAAGTGGAAAGACTGCAGTGGACAGAATAAAGTGGAGACTATAGTGGAAAGCCTAAAGTGGACAGCGAATAGTGGAAAGACTAAAGTTGACAGACTATAGTGGAAAGACTATAGAAGAAAGACTGTAGTGGACAGAATAAAGTGGAGACTATAGTGGAAAGACTAAAGTGGACAGACTATAGTGGAAAGATTAAAGTGGAAAGACGAAAGTGGACAGAGAACAGTGGAAAGACTAAATCGGAAAGAATGTAGTGGACGGAATAAAGTGGAGACTATAGTGGAAAGACTAAAGTGGAAAGACTAAAGTGGTCAGAGAATAGTGGAAAGACTAAAGTGGAAAGACTGTAGTGGACAGAATAAAGTGGAGACTATAGTGGATAGACTAAAGTGGAAAGACTAAAGTGGACAGACTATAGTGGAAAGACTAAAGTGGACAGACTAAAGTGGACAGAGAATAGTGGAAAGACTAAAGTAGAAAGACTAAAGTGGACAGACTATAGTGGGAAGACTAAAGTGGAAAGACTGTAGTGGACGGAATAAAGTGGAGACTATAGTGGAAAGACTAAAGTGGAAAGATTAAAGACAGGAAAGATTAAAGACAGATTAAAGTGGAGAGTATAGTGGAAAGAATAAAGTGGACAGAGAATAGTGGAAAGACTAAAGTGGACAGACTATAGTGGAAAGACTATAGTGGAGAGACTGTAGTGGACAGAATAAACTGGAGACTATAGTGGAAAGACTAAAGTGGAAAGACTAAAGTGGACAGAGAATAGTGGAAAGACTAAAGTAGAAAGACTAAAGTGGACAGACTATAGTGGGAAGACTAAAGTGGACAGACTATAGTGGAAAGACTATAGTGGAAAGACTGTAGTGGACGGAATAAAGTGGAGACTATAGTGGAAAGACTAAAGTGGACAGAGAATAGTGGAAAGACTAAAGTGGACAGACGATAGAGGAAAGACTATAGTGGAAAGACTGTAGTGGACGGAATAAAGTGGAGACTATAGTGGAAAGACTAAAGTGGACAGATAATAGTGGAAAGACTAAAGTGGAAAGACTGTGGTGGACAGAATAAAGTGGAGACTATAGTGGATAGACTAAAGTGGAAAGACTAAAGTGGACAGACTATAGTGGAAAGACTGAAGTGGAAAGACTAAGTGGACAGACTAAAGTGGAAAGACTATAGTGGAAAGACTAAAGTGGACAGACTATAGCGGAAATACTAAAGTGGACAGACTGAAGTGGAAGGACTAAAGTGGAAAGACTAAAGTGGAAAGAATGTAGTGGACAGAATAAAGTGGAGACTATAGTGGAAAGACTAAAGTGGACAGAGAATAGTGGAGAGACTAAAGTGGACAGACTATAGTGGAAAGACTATAGTGGAAAGACTGTAGTGGACGGAATAAAGTGGAGACTACAGTGGAAAGACTAAAGTGGACAGAGAATAGTGGAAAGACTAAAGTGGAAAGACTGTAGTGGACAGAATAAAGTGGAGACTATAGTGGATAGACTAAAGTGGACAGAATAAAGTGGAGACTATAGTGGAAAGCCTAAAGTGGACAGCGAATAGTGGAAAGACTAAAGTTGACAGACTATAGTGGAAAGCCTATAGTGGAAAGACTGTACTGGACAGAATAAAGTGGAGACTATAGTGGAAAGACTAAAGTGGACAGACTATAGTGGAAAGACTATAGTGTAAAGACTGTAGTGGACGTAATAAAGTGGAGACTATAGTGGAAAGACTAAAGTGGACAGTGAATAGTGGAAAGACTAAAGTGGACAGACTATAGTGGAAAGACTATAGTGGAAAGACTGTAGTGGAAAGAATAAAGTGGAGACTAGAGTGGAAAGATTAAAGTGGAAAGACTAAAGTGGACAGAGAATAGTGGAAAGACTAAAGTGGAAAGAATGTAGTTGACGGAATAAAGTGGAGACTATAGTGGAAAGACTAAAGTGGAAAGACTAAAGTGGACAGAGAATAGTGGAAAGACTAAAGTGGAAAGACTGTAGTGGACAGAATAAAGTGGAGACTATAGTGGATAGACTAAAGTGGAAAGACTAAAGTGGACAGACTATAGTGGAAAGACTATAGTGGAAAGACTGTAGTGGACAGAATAAAGTGGAGACTATAATGGAAAGACTAAAGTGGACAGAGAATAGTGGAAAGACTGTAGTGGACAGAATAAAGTGGAGACTATAGTGTAAAGACTAAAGTGGAAAGACTAAAGTGGACAGACTATAGTGGAAAGACTGAAGTGGAAAGACTTAGTGGACAGACTAAAGTGGAAAGACTATAGTGGAAAGACTAAAGTGGACAGACTATACCGGAAAGACTAAAGTGGAGAGACTAAAGTGGACAGAGAATAGTGGAAAGACTAAAGTAGAAAGACTAAAGTGGACAGACTATAGTGGAAAGACTAAAGTGGACAGAGAATAGTGGAAAGACTAAAGTGGACAGACTATAGTGGAAAGACTATAGTGGAAAGACTGTAGTGGAAAGACTACAGTGGAAAGACTGTAGTGGACAGAATAAAGTGGAGACTATAGTGGAAAGACTAAAGTGGACAGAGAATAGTGGAAAGACTGTAGTGGACAGAATAAAGTTGAGACTATCGTGTAAAGACTAAAGTGGAAAGACTAAAGTGGACAGACTATAGTGGAAAGACTGAAGTGGAAAGACTTAGTGGACAGACTAAAGTTGAAAGACTATAGTGGAAAGACTAAAGTGGACAGACTATAGCGGAAAGACTAAAGTGGACAGACTGAAGTGGAAAGACTAAAGTGGAAAGACTAAAGTGGAAAGAATGTAGTGGACAGAATAAAGTGGAGACTATAGTGGAAAGACTAAAGTGGACAGAGAATAGTGGAAAGACTAAATTGGAAAGACTGTAGTGGAAAGACTATAGTGGAAAGACTGTAGTGGACAGAATAAATTGGAGAGTATAGTGGAAAGAATAAAGTGGACAGAGAATAGTGGAAAGACTAAAGTGGACAGACTATAGTGGAAAGACTATAGTGGAGAGACTGTAGTGGACAGAATAAACTGGAGACTATAGTGGAAAGACTAAAGTGGAAAGACTAAAGTGGACAGAGAATAGTGGAAAGACTAAAGTAGAAAGACTAAAGTGGACAGACTATAGTGGAAAGACTAAAGTGGAAAGACTATAGTGGAAAGACTAAAGTGGACAGACTATAGCGGAAAGACTAAAGTGGACAGACTAATGTGGACAGACTATAGTGGAAAGACTATAGTGGAAAGACTATAGTGGAAAAACTAAAGTGGTCAGAGAATAGTGGAAAGACTAAAGTGGAAAGACTGTATTGGACAGAATAAAGTGGAGACTGTAGTGGATAGACTAAAGTGGAAAGACTAAAGTGCAAAGACTAAAGTGGACAGACTATAGTGGAAAGACTATAGTTGAAAGGCTGTAGTGGAAAGACTGTAGTGGACAGAATAAAGTGGAGACTATAGTGGAAAGACTAAAGTGGACAGAGAATAGTGGAAAGACTAAAGTAGAAAGACTAAAGTGGACAGACTGTAGTGGAAAGACTAAAGTGGACAGAGAATAGTGGGAAGACTAAAGTGGACAGACTATAGTGGAAAGACTATAGTGGAAAGACTGTAGTGGACGGAATAAAGTGGAGACTATAGTGGAAAGACTAAAGTGGACAGAGAATAGTGGAAAGACTAAAGTGGACAGACGATAGAGGAAAGACTATAGTGGAAAGACTGTAGTGGACGGAATAAAGTGGAGACTATAGTGGAAAGACTAAAGTGGACAGATAATAGTGGAAAGACTAAAGTGGAAAGACTGTAGTGGACAGAATAAAGTGGAGACTATAGTGGATAGACTAAAGTGGAAAGACTAAAGTGGACAGACTATAGTGGAAAGACTGAAGTGGAAAGACTAAGTGGACAGACTAAAGTGGAAAGACCATAGTGGAAAGACTAAAGTGGACAGACTATAGCGGAAAGACTAAAGTGGACAGACGGAAGTGGAAGGACTAAAGTGGAAAGACTGAAGTGGAAAGAATGTAGTGGACAGAATAAAGTGGAGACTATAGTGGAAAGACTAAAGTGGACAGAGAATAGTGGAAAGACTAAAGTGGACAGACTATAGTGGAAAGACTATAGTGGAAAGACTGTAGTGGACGGAATAAAGTGGAGACTACAGTGGAAAGACTAAAGTGGACAGAGAATAGTGGAAAGACTAAAGTGGAAAGACTGCAGTGGACAGAATAAAGTGGAGACTATAGTGGAAAGCCTAAAGTGGACAGCGAATAGTGGAAAGACTAAAGTTGACAGACTATAGTGGAAAGACTATAGAAGAAAGACTGTAGTGGACAGAATAAAGTGGAGACTATAGTGGAAAGACTAAAGTGGACAGACTATAGTGGAAAGATTAAAGTGGAAAGACGAAAGTGGACAGAGAACAGTGGAAAGACTAAATCGGAAAGAATGTAGTGGACGGAATAAAGTGGAGACTATAGTGGAAAGACTAAAGTGGAAAGACTAAAGTGGTCAGAGAATAGTGGAAAGACTAAAGTGGAAAGACCGTAGTGGACAGAATAAAGTGGAGACTATAGTGGATAGACTAAAGTGGAAAGACTAAAGTGGACAGACTATAGTGGAAAGACTAAAGTGGACAGACTAAAGTGGACAGAGAATAGTGGAAAGACTAAAGTAGAAAGACTAAAGTGGACAGACTATAGTGGGAAGACTAAAGTGGAAAGACTGTAGTGGACGGAATAAAGTGGAGACTATAGTGGAAAGACTAAAGTGGAAAGATTAAAGACAGGAAAGATTAAAGACAGATTAAAGTGGAGAGTATAGTGGAAAGAATAAAGTGGACAGAGAATAGTGGAAAGACTAAAGTGGACAGACTCTAGTGGAAAGACTATAGTGGAGAGACTGTAGTGGACAGAATAAACTGGAGACTATAGTGGAAAGACTAAAGTGGAAAGACTAAAGTGGACAGAGAATAGTGGAAAGACTAAAGTAGAAAGACTAAAGTGGACAGACTATAGTGGGAAGACTAAAGTGGACAGACTATAGTGGAAAGACTATAGTGGAAAGACTGTAGTGGACGGAATAAAGTGGAGACTATAGTGGAAAGACTAAAGTGGACAGAGAATAGTGGAAAGACTAAAGTGGACAGACGATAGAGGAAAGACTATAGTGGAAAGACTGTAGTGGACGGAATAAAGTGGAGACTATAGTGGAAAGACTAAAGTGGACAGATAATAGTGGAAAGACTAAAGTGGAAAGACTGTGGTGGACAGAATAAAGTGGAGACTATAGTGGATAGACTAAAGTGGAAAGACTAAAGTGGACAGACTATAGTGGAAAGACTGAAGTGGAAAGACTAAGTGGACAGACTAAAGTGGAAAGACTATAGTGGAAAGACTAAAGTGGACAGACTATAGCGGAAATACTAAAGTGGACAGACTGAAGTGGAAGGACTAAAGTGGAAAGACTAAAGTGGAAAGAATGTAGTGGACAGAATAAAGTGGAGACTATAGTGGAAAGACTAAAGTGGACAGAGAATAGTGGAGAGACTAAAGTGGACAGACTATAGTGGAAAGACTATAGTGGAAAGACTGTAGTGGACGGAATAAAGTGGAGACTACAGTGGAAAGACTAAAGTGGACAGAGAGTAGTGGAAAGACTAAAGTGGAAAGACTGTAGTGGACAGAATAAAGTGGAGACTATAGTGGATAGACTAAAGTGGACAGAATAAAGTGGAGACTATAGTGGAAAGCCTAAAGTGGACAGCGAATAGTGGAAAGACTAAAGTTGACAGACTATAGTGGAAAGCCTATAGTGGAAAGACTGTACTGGACAGAATAAAGTGGAGACTATAGTGGAAAGACTAAAGTGGACAGACTATAGTGGAAAGACTATAGTGTAAAGACTGTAGTGGACGTAATAAAGTGGAGACTATAGTGGAAAGACTAAAGTGGACAGTGAATAGTGGAAAGACTAAAGTGGACAGACTATAGTGGAAAGACTATAGTGGAAAGACTGTAGTGGAAAGAATAAAGTGGAGACTAGAGTGGAAAGATTAAAGTGGAAAGACTAAAGTGGACAGAGAATAGTGGAAAGACTAAAGTGGAAAGAATGTAGTTGACGGAATAAAGTGGAGACTATAGTGGAAAGACTAAAGTGGAAAGACTAAAGTGGACAGAGAATAGTGGAAAGACTAAAGTGGAAAGACTGTAGTGGACAGAATAAAGTGGAGACTATAGTGGATAGACTAAAGTGGAAAGACTAAAGTGGACAGACTATAGTGGAAAGACTATAGTGGAAAGACTGTAGTGGACAGAATAAAGTGGAGACTATAGTGGAAAGCCTAAAGTGGACAGAGAATAGTGGAAAGACTAAAGTTGACAGACTATAGTGGAAAGACTATAGTGGAAAGACTGTAGTGGATAGAATAAAGTGGAGACTAAAGTGGACAGAGAATAGTGGAAAGACTAAAGTGGACAGACTATAGTGGAAAGACTATAGTGGAAAAACTGTGGTGGACAGAATAAAGTGGAGACTATAGTGGAAATACTAAAGTGGACAGAGAATAGTGGAAAGACTAAAGTGGAAAGAATGTAGTGGACAGAATAAAGTGGAGACTATAGTGGAAATAATAAAGTGGACAGACTAGAGTGGAAAGACTGAATTTGAAAGTCTCAGTGGACAGACTAAAGTGTACACACTGAAAAGGACAGAATAAAGTGGAAAGACTAAAGTGGAAAGACTAAAGTGGACAGACTATAGTGGAAAGACAAAAGTGGACAGATTAAAGTGGAAAAACTAAAGTGGAAAGACTAAAGTGGACAGACTATAGTGGAAAGACTATAGTGGAATGACTGTAGTGGACAGAATAAAGTGGAGACTATAGTGGAAAGACTAAAGTGGACAGAGAATAGTGGAAAGACTAAAGTGGACAGACTATAGTGGAAAGATTATAGTGAAAAGACTGTAGTGGACAGAATGAAGTGGAGACTATAGTGGAAAGACTAAAGTGGACAGAGAATAGTGGAAAGACTAAAGTGGAAAGACTGTAGTGGACAGAATAAAGTGGACAGACTATAGTGGAAAGACTATAGTGGAAAGACTGTAGTGGACGGAATAAAGTGGAGACTATAGTGGAAAGACTAAAGTGGACAGAGAATAGTGGAAAGACTAAAGTGGACAGACTATAGTGGAAAGACTGAAGTTGAAAGACTCAGTGGACAGACTAAAGTGTACAAACTGAAGTGGACATGATAAAGTGGAAAGACTAAAGTGGAAAGACTAAAGTGGAAAGACTAAAGTGGACAGACTAAAGTGGAAAAACTAAAGTGGAAAGACTAAAGTGGACAGACTATAGTGGAAAGACTATAGTGGAAAGACTGTAGTGGACAGAATAAAGTGGAGACTATAGTGGAAAGAGTAAAGTGGACAGACTATAGTGGAAAGACTATAGTGGAAAGACTGTAGTGGAAAGACTGTAGTGGACAGAATAAAGTGGAGAGTATAGTGGAAAGAATAAAGTGGACAGAGAATAGTGGAAAGACTAAAGTGGTCAGACTATGGTGGAAAGACTATAGTGGAGAGACTGTAGTGGACAGAATAAAGTGGAGACTATAGTGGAAAGACTAAAGTGGAAAGACTAAAGTGGACAGAGAATAGTGGAAAGACTAAAGTGGAAAGACTGTAGTGGACAGAATAAAGTGGAAAGACTAAAGTGGACAGAGAATAGTGGAAAGACTAAAGTAGAAAGGATAAAGTGGACAGACTATAGTGGAAAGACTAAAGTGGAAAGGATAAAGTGGACAGACTATAGTGGAAAGACTAAAGTGGACAGAGAATAGTGGAAAGACTAAAGTGGACAGACTATAGTGGAAAGACTATAGTGGAAAGACTGTAGTGGAAAGACTACAGTGGAAAGACTGTAGTGGAAAGAATAAAGTGGAGACTATAATGGAAAGACTAAAGTGGACAGAGAATAGTGGAAAGACTGTAGTGGACAGAAGAAAGTGGAGACTATAGTGTAAAGACTAAAGTGGAAAGACTGTAGTGGACGGAATAAAGTGTAGACTATAGTGGAAAGACTAAAGTGGACAGAGAATAGTGGAAAGACTAAAGTAGAAAGGATAAAGTGGACAGACTATAGTGGAAAGACTAAAGTGGACAGAGAATAGTGGAAAGACTAAAGTGGACAGACTATAGTGGAAAGACTATAGTGGAAAGACTGTAGTGGAAAGACTACAGTGGAAAGACTGTAGTGGAAAGAATAAAGTGGAGACTATAATGGAAAGACTAAAGTGGACAGAGAATAGTGGAAAGACTGTAGTGGACAGAAGAAAGTGGAGACTATAGTGTAAAGACTAAAGTGGAAAGACTAAAGTGGACAGACTATAGTGGAAAGACTGAAGTGGAAAGACTTAGTGGACAGACTAAAGTGGAAAGACTATAGTGGAAAGACTAAAGTGGACAGACTATAGCGGAAAGACTAAAGTGGAGAGACTAAAGTGGACAGAGAATAGTGGAAAGACTAAAGTAGAAAGACTAAAGTGGACAGACTAGAGTGGAAAGACTAAAGGGGAGAGAGAATAGTGGAAAGACTAAAGTGGACAGACTATAGTGGAAAGACTATAGTGGAAAGACTGTAGTGGAAAGACTACAGTGGAAAGACTGTAGTGGACAGAATAAAGTGGAGACTATAGTGGAAAGACTAAAGTGGACAGAGAATAGTGGAAAGACTGTAGTGGACAGAATAAAGTGGAGACTATCGTGTAAAGACTAAAGTGGAAAGACTAAAGTGGACAGAATATAGTGGAAAGACTGAAGTGGAAAGACTTAGTGGACAGACTAAAGTTGAAAGACTATAGTGGAAAGACTAAAGTGGACAGACTATAGCGGAAAGACTAAAGTGGACAGACTGAAGTGGAAAGACTAAAGTGGAAAGACTAAAGTGGAAAGAATGTAGTGGACAGAATAAAGTGGAGACTATAGTGGAAAGACTAAAGTGGACAGAGAATAGTGGAAAGACTAAAGTGGAAAGACTGTAGTGGAAAGACTATAGTGGAAAGACTGTAGTGGACGGAATAAAGTGTAGACTATAGTGGAAAGACTAAAGTGGAAAGACTAAAGTGGACAGAGAATAGTGGAAAGACTAAAGTGGAAAGACTGTAGTGGACAGAATAAAGTGGAGACTATAGTGGATAGACTAAAGTGGAAAGATTAAAGTGGACAGACTATAGTGGAAAGACTATAGTGGAAAGACTGTAGTGGACAGAATAAAGTGGAGACTATTCTGGAAAGCCTAAAGTGGACAGGGAATAGTGGAAAGACTAAAGTGGACAGACTATAGTGGAAAGACTATAGTGGAAAAACTGTAGTGGACAGAATAAAGTGGAGACTATAGTGGACAGACTAAAGTGGAAAAACTAAAGTGGAAAGACTAAAGTGGACAGACTATAGTGGAAAGACTATAGTAGAAAGACTGTAGTGGACAGAATAAAGTGGAGACTATAGTGGAAAGACTAAAGTGGACAGAGAATAGTGGAAAGACTAAAGTGGAAAGACTGTAGTGGACAGAATAAAGTGGAGACTATAGTGTGAAGACTAAAGTGGAAAGACTTAAAATGGACAGACTATAGTGGAAAGACTGAAGTGGAAAGACTAAGTGGACAGACTAAAGTGGAAAGACTATAGTGGAAAGACTAAAGTGGACAGACTATAGTGGAAAGACTAAAGTGGACAGACTGAAGTGGAAAGACTATAGTGGAAAGACTAAAGTGGAAAGAATGTAGTGGACACAATAAAGTGGAGACTATAGTGGAAAGACTAAAGTGGACAGAGAATAGTGGAAAGACTAAAGTGGACAGACTATAGTGGAAAGACTATAGTTGAAAGACTTTAGTGGACGGAATAAAGTGGAGACTATAGTGGAAAGACTAAAGTGAAAAGACTAAAGTGGACAGAGAATAGTGGAAAGACTAAAGTGGAAAGACTGTAGTGGACGGAATAAAGTGGAGACGATAGTGGAAAGATCAAAGTGGAAAGACTAAAGTGGACAGAGAATAGCGGAAAGACTAAAGTGGAAAGAATGTAGTGGACAGAATAAAGTGGAGACTATAGTGGAAAGACTAAAGTTGACAGACTAAAGTGGACAGACTATAGTGGAAAGACTGAAGTGGAAAGACTCAGTGGACAGACTAAAGTGTACACACTGAAGTGGACATAATCAAGTGGAAAGACTAAAGTAGAAAGACTAAAGTGGACAGACTATAGTGGAAAGACTAAAGTGGACAGAGAATAGTGGAAAGACTAAAGTGGACAGACTATAGTGGAAAGACTATAGTGGAAAGACTGTAGTTGAAAGACTACAGTGGAAAGACTGTAGTGGACAGAATAAAGTGGAGACCATAGTGGAAAGACTAAAGTGGACAGAGAATAGTGGAAAGACTAAAGTGGAAAGACTGTAGTGGACAGAATAAAGTGGAGACTATAGTGTAAAGACTAAAGTGGACAGACTATAGTGGAAAGACTGAAGTGGAAAGACTTAGTGGACAGACTAAAGTGGAAAGACTATAGTGGAAAGACTAAAGTGGACAGACTCTAGCGAAAGACTAAAGTGGACAGACTAAAGTGGAAAGACTAAAGTGGAAAGACTAAAGTGGAAAGAATGTAGTGGACAGAATAAAGTGGAGACTATAGTGGAAAGACTAAAGTGAACAGAGAATAGTCGAAAGACTAAAGTGGAAAGACTGTAGTGGACAGAATAAAGTGGAGACTATAGTGGATAGACTAAAGTGGAAAGACTAAAGTGGAAAGAGAATAGTGGAAAGACTAAAGTGGAAAGACTATAGTAGAAAGACTGTAGTGGACGGAATAAAGTGTAGACTATAGTGGAAAGACTAAAGTGGACAGAGAATAGTGGAAAGACTGTAGTGGACTGAATAAAGTGGAGACTATATTGGATAGACTAAAGTGGAAAGACTAAAGTGGAAAGACTATAGTGGAAAGACTATAGTGGAAAGACTGTAGTGGACAGAATAAAGTGGAGACTGTAGTGGAAAGACTAAAGTGGAAAGAGAATAGTGGAAAGACTAAAGTGGAAAGACTGTAGTGGACTAAAGTGGACAGACTAAAATGGAAAGACTAAAGTGGAAAGACTAAAGTGGACAGACTATAGTGGAAAGACTGTAGTGGACAGAATAAAGTGGAGAGTATAGTGGAAAGAATAAACTGGACAGAGAATAGTGGAAAGACTAAAGTGGACAGACTATAGTGGAAAGACTATATTGGAGAGACTGTAGTGGACAGAATAAAGTGGAGACTACAGTGGAAAGACTAAAGTGGAAATACTAAAGTGGACAGAGAATAGTGGAAAGACTAAAGTGGAAAGACTAAAGTGGACAGACTATAGTGGAAAGACTATACTGGAAAGACTGCAGTGGACAGAATAAAGTGGAGACTATAGTGGAAAGACTAAAGTGGACAGAGAATAGTGGAAAGACTAAAGTGGACAGACTATAGTGGAAAGACTATAGTGGAAAGACTGTAGTGGACAGAATAAAGTGGAGACTATAGTGGAAAGACTAAATTGGAAAGACTAAAGTGGACAGACTATAGTGGAAAGACTGAAGTGGACAGACTAAAGTGGAAAAACTAAAGTGGAAAGACTAAAGTGGATAGACTATAGTGGAAAGACTATAGTGGAAAGACTGTATTGGACAGAATAAAGTGTAGACTATAGTGGAAAGACTAAAGTGGACAGAGAATAGTGGAAAGAATAAAGTGGACAGACTATAGTGGAAAGACTACAGTGGAAAGACTGTAGTGGACAGAATAAAGTGGAGACTATAGTGGAAAGACTAAAGTGGACAGAGAATAGTGGAAAGACTAAAGTGGAAAGACTGTAGTGGACAGAATAAAGTGGAGACTATAGTGTGAAGACTAAAGTGGAAAGACTAAAAGTGGACAGACTATAGTGGAAAGACTGAAGTGGAAAGACTAAGTGGACAGACTAAAGTGGAAAGACTATTGTGGAAAGACTAAAGTTGACAGACTATAGTGGAAAGACTAAAGTGGACAGACTGAAGTGGAAAGACTATAGTGGAAAGACTAAAGTGGAAAGAATGTAGTGGACAGAATAAAGTGGAGACTATAGTGGAAAGACTAAAATGGACAGAGAATAGAGGAGAGACTAAAGTGGACAGACTATAGTGGAAAGACTATAGTGGAAAGACTGTAGTGGACGGAATAAAGTGGAGACTATAGTGGAAAGACTAAAGTGGAAAGACTAAAGTGGACAGAGAATAGTGGAAAGACTAAAGTGGAAAGACTGTAGTGGACAGAATAAAGTGGAGACTATAGTGGAAAGATCAAAGTGGAAAGACTAAAGTGGACAGAGAATAGCTTAAAGACTAAAGTGGAAAGAATGTAGTGGACAGAATAAAGTGGAGACTATAGTGGAAAGACTAAAGTTGAAAGACTAAAGTGGACAGACTATAGTGGAAAGACTGAAGTGTAAAGACTCAGTGGACAGACTAAAGTGTACACACTGAAGTGGACAGAATAAAGTGGAAAGACTAAAGTGGAAAGACTAAAGTGGACAGACTATAATGGAAAGACTGTAGTGGACAGAATAAAGTGGAGACTATAGTGGAAAGACTAAAGTGGACAGAGAATAGTGGAAAGACTAAACTGGAAAGAATGTAGTGGACAGAATAAAGTGGAGACTATAGTGGAAAGACTAAAGTGGAAATACTAAAGTGGACAGAGAATAGTGGAAAGACTAAAGTGGAAAGACTAAAGTGGACAGACTGTAGTGGACAGACTAAAGTGGAAAGACTAAAGTGGACAGACTATAGTGGAAAGACTGTAGTGGACAGAATAAAGTGGAGACTATAGTGGAAAGACTAAAGTGGACAGAGAATAGTGGAAAGACTAAAGTGGAAAGAATGTAGTGGACAGAATAAAGTGGAGACTATAGTGGAAAGACTGAAGTTGAAAGACTCAGTGGACAGACTAAAGTGTACACACTGAAGTGGACAGAATAAAGTGGAAAGACTAAAGTGGAAAGACTAAAGTGGACAGACTATAGTGGAAAGACTAAAAAGGACAGACTAAAGTGGAAAAACTAAATTGGAAAGACTAAAGTGGACAGATTATAGTGGAAAGACTATAGTGGAAGGACTGTAGTGGACAGAATAAAGTGGAGACTATAGTGGAAAGACTAAAGTGGACAGAGAATAGTGGAAAGAATAAAGTGGACAGACTATAGTGGAAAGACTACAGTGGAAAGACTGTAGTGGACAGAATAAAGTGGAGACTATAGTGGAAAGACTAAAGTGGACAGAGAATAGTGGAAAGACTAAAGTGGAAAGACTGTAGTGGACAGAATAAAGTGGAGACTATAGTGTGAAGACTAAAGTGGAAAGACTAAAGTGGACAGACTATAGTGGAAAGACTGAAGTGGAAAGACTAAGTGGACAGACTATAGTGGAAAGATTATAGTGGAAAGACTGCAGTGGACAGAATAAAGTGGAGACTATAGTGGAAACATTAAAGTGGAAATACTAAAGTGGACAGAGAATAGTGGAAAGACTAAAGTGGAAAGACTAAAATGGACAGACTATAGTGGAAAGACTGTAGTGGACAGAATAAAGTGGAGACTATAGTGGAAAGACTAAAGTGGACAGAGAATAGTGGAAAGAATAAAGTGGACAGACTATAGTGGAAAGACTACAGTGGAAAAACTGTAGTGGACAGAATAAAGTGGAGACTATAGTGGAAAGACTAAAGTGGACAGAGAATAGTGGAAAGACTAAAGTGGAAAGACTGTAGTGGACAGAATAAAGTGGAGACTATAGTGTGAAGACTAAAGTGGAAAGACTAAAGTGGACAGACTAAAGTGGAAAGACTATAGTGGAAAGACTATAATGGAAAGACAAAAGTGGACAGACTAAAGTGGACAGACTACAGTGGAAAGACTGTAGTGGACAGAATAAAGTGGAGAGTATAGTGGAAAGAATAAACTGGACAGAGAATAGTGGAAAGACTAAAGTGGAAAGACTGTAGTGGACAGAATAAAGTGGAGACTATAGTGGAAAGATCAAAGTGGAAAGACTAAAGTGGACAGAGAATAGCGGAAAGACTAAAGTGGAAAGAATGTAGTGGACAGAATAAAGTGGAGACTATAGTGGAAAGACTAAAGTTGAAAGACTAAAGTGGAAAGACTATAGTGGAAAGACTGAAGTGGAAAGACTCAGTGGACAGACTAAAGTGTACACACTGAAGTGGACAGAATAAAGTGGAAAGACTAAAGTGGAACGACTAAAGTGGACAGACTATAATGGAAAGACTAAAGTGGACAGACTAAAGTGGACAGACTATAGTGGAAAGACTGTAGTGGACAGAATAAAGTGGAGAGTATAGTGGAAAGAATAAACTGGACAGAGAATAGTGGAAAGACTAAAGTGGACAGACTATAGTGGAAAGACTAAAGTGGACAGACTGTAGTGGAAAGACTGAAGTGGAAACACTCAGTGGACAGACTAAAGTGTACACACTGAAGTGGACAGAATAAAGTGGAAAGACTAAAGTGGAACGACTAAAGTGGACAGACTATAATGGAAAGACTAAAGTGGACAGACTAAAGTGGACAGACTATAGTGGAAAGACTGTAGTGGACAGAATAAAGTGGAGAGTATAGTGGAAAGAATAAACTGGACAGAGAATAGTGGAAAGACTAAAGTGGACAGACTATAGTGGAAAGACTATAGTGGAGAGACTGTAGTGGAAAGACTGTAGTGGACAGAATAAAGTGGAGACTATAGTGGAAAGACTAAAGTGGACAGAGAATAGTGGAAAGACTAAAGTGGAAAGACTATAGTGGAAAGACTATAGTGGAAAGACTGTAGTGGACAGAATATAGTGGAGACTATAGTGGAAAGACTAAAGTGGACAGAGAATAGTGGAAAGACTAAAGTGGAAAGACTATAGTGGACAGACTATAGTGGAAAGACTGTAGTGGACAGAATAAAGTGGAGAGTATAGTGGAAAGAATAAACTGGACAGAGAATAGTGGAAATACTAAAGTGGACAGACTATAGTGGAAAGACTATAGTGGAGAGACTGTAGTGGAAAGACTGTAGTGGACAGAATAAAGTGGAGACTATAGTGGAAAGACTAAAGTGGACAGAGAAAAGTGGAAAGACTAAAGTGGAAAGAATAAACTGGACAGAGAATAGTGGAAAGACTAAAGTGGAAAGACTGTAGTGGACAGAATAAAGTGGAGACTATAGTGGAAAGATCAAAGTGGAAAGACTAAAGTGGACAGAGAATAGCGGAAAGACTAAAGTGGAAAGAATGTAGTGGACAGAATAAAGTGGAGACTATAGTGGAAAGACTAAAGTTGAAAGACTAAAGTGGACAGACTATAGTGGAAAGACTGAAGTGGAAAGACTCAGTGGACAGACTAAAGTGTACACACTGAAGTGGACAGAATAAAGTGGAAAGACTAAAGTGGAACGACTAAAGTGGACAGACTATAATGGAAAGACTAAAGTGGACAGACTAAAGTGGACAGACTATAGTGGAAAGACTGTAGTGGACAGAATAAAGTGGAGAGTATAGTGGAAAGAATAAACTGGACAGAGAATAGTGGAAAGACTAAAGTGGACAGACTATAGTGGAAAGACTAAAGTGGACAGACTGTAGTGGAAAGACTGAAGTGGAAAGATTCAGTGGACAGACTAAAGTGTACACACTGAAGTGGACAGAATAAAGTGGAAAGACTAAAGTGGAACGACTAAAGTGGACAGACTATAATGGAAAGACTAAAGTGGACAGACTAAAGTGGACAGACTATAATGGAAAGATTGTAGTGGACAGAATAAAGTGGAGAGTATAGTGGAAAGAATAAACTGGACAGAGAATAGTGGAAAGACTAAAGTGGACAGACTATAGTGGAAAGACTATAGTGGAGAGACTGTAGTGGAAAGACTGTAGTTTACAGAATAAAGTGGAGACTATAGTGGAAAGACTAAAGTGGACAGAGAATAGTGGAAAGACTAAAGTGGAAAGACTATAGTGGAAAGACTATAGTGGAAAGACTGTAGTGGACAGAATATAGTGGAGACCATAGTGGAAAGACTAAAGTGGACAGAGAATAGTGGAAAGACTAAAGTGGAAAGACTATAGTGGACAGACTATAGTGGAAAGACTGTAGTGGACAGAATAAAGTGGAGAGTATAGTGGAAAGAATAAACTGGACAGAGAATAGTGGAAAGACTAAAGTGGACAGACTATAGTGGAAAGACTATAGTGGAGAGACTGTAGTGGAAAGACTGTAGTGGACAGAATAAAGTGGAGACTATAGTGGAAAGACTAAAGTGGACAGAGAATAGTGGAAAGACTAAAGTGGAAAGACTATAGTGGACAGACTATAGTGGAAAGACTGTAGTGGACAGAATAAAGTGGAGACTATAGTGGAAAGATCAAAGTGGAAAGACTAAAGTGGACAGAGAATAGCGGAAAGACTATAGTGGAAAGAATGTAGTGGACAGAATAAAGTGGAGACTATCGTGGAAAGACTAAAGTTGAAAGACTAAAGTGGACAGACTATAGTGGAAAGACTGAAGTGGACAGAATAAAGTGGAGACTATAGTGGAAAGACTAAAGTGGAAAAACTAAAGTGGACAGACTATAGTTGAAAGACTTTAGTGGAAAGACTGTAGTGGACAGAATAAAGTGGAGACTACAGTGGAAAGACTAAAGTGAACGGAGAATAATAGAAAGACTGTAGTGGACAGAATAAAGTGGAGACTATAGTGGAAAGACTGAAGTGGACAGACTAAAGTGGAAAAACTAAATTGGAAAGACTAAAGTGGACAGAGAATAGTGGAAAGACTAAAGTGGAAAGACTGTAGTTGAAAGAATAAAGTGGAGACTGTAGTGGAAAGACTAAAGTGGACGGAGAATAGTGGAAAGACTAAAGTGGAAAGACTAAAGTGGACAAACGATTGTGGAAATGACTAAAGTGGAAAGACTAAAGTGGACAGACTAAAGTGGAAAGACTAAAGTGGACTGACTCTAGTGGAAAGACTAAGTGGACAGACTAAAGCGAAAAGACTAAAGTGGAAATACTAAAGTGGACAGACTATAGTGGAAAGACTGAATTGGAAAGACTCAGTGGACAGACTAAAGTGTACACACTGAAGTGGACAGAATAAAGTGGAAAGACTAAAGTGGAAAGACTAAAGTGGACAGACCATAATGGAAAGACTAAAGTGGACAGACTAAAGTGGAAAGACTAAAGTGGACAGACTATAGTGGAAAGACTGTAGTGGACAGAATAAAGTGGAGAGTATAGTGGAAAGAATAAACTGGACAGAGAATAGTGGAAAGACTAAAGTGGACAGACTATAGTGGAAAGACTATAGTGGAGAGACTGTAGTGGACAGAATAAAGTGGAGACTATAGTGGAAAGACTAAAGTGGAAATACTAAAGTGGACAGAGAATAGTGGAAAGAATAAAGTGGAAAGACTAAAATGGACAGACTATAGTGGAAAGACTAGAGTTTAAAGACTGTAGTGGACAGAATAAAGTGGAGACTATAGTGGAAAGACTAAAGTGGACAGAGAATAGTGGAAAGACTAAAGTGGACAGACTATAGTGGAAAGACTATAGTGGAAAAACTGTAGTGGAAAGAATAAAGTGGAGACTATAGTGGAAAGACTAAAGTGGACAGAGAATAGTGGAAAAATTAAAGTGGAAAGAATGTAGTGGACAGAATAAAGTGGAGACTATAGTGGAAAGACTGAAGTTGAAAGACTCAGTGGACAGACTAAAGTGTACACACTGAAGTGGACAGAATAAAGTGGAAAGACTAAAGTGGAAAGACTAAAGGGGACAGACTATAGTGGAAAGACTTAAAAGGACAGACTAAAGTGGAGAAACTAAAGTGGAAAGACTAAAGTGGACAGATTATAGTGGAAAGACTATAGTGGAAGGACTGTAGTGGACAGAATAAAGTGGAGACAATAGTGGAAAGACTAAAGTGGACAGACTATAGTGGAAAGACTATAGTGGAAAGACTGTAGTGGAGATAATAAAGTGGAGACTATAGTGGAAAGACTAAAGTGGACAGAGAATAGTGGAAAGACTAAAGTGGACAGGCTATAGTGGAAAGATTATAGGGAAAAGACTGTAGTGGACAGAATAAAGTGGAGACTATAGTGGAAAGATTAAAGTGGAAAGGCTAAAGTGGACAGAGAATAGTGGAAAGACTAAAGTGGAAAGAATGTAGTGGACAGAATAAAGTGGAACGACTAAAGTGGACAGACTATAGTGGAAAGACTATAGTGGAAAGACTGTAGTGGACAGAATGAAGTGGAGACTATAGTGGAAAAACTGTAGTGGACAGAATAAAGTGGAGAGTATAGTGGAAAGACTAAAGTGGACAGACTATAATGGAAAGACTAAAGTGGACAGACTAAAGTGGAAAGACTAAAGTGGAAAGACTAAAGTGGACAGACTATAGTGGAAAGACTATAGTGGAAAAACTGTAGTGGACAGAATAAAGTGGAAAGACTAAAGTGGACAGACTATAGTGGAAAGACTATAGTGTAAAGACTGTAGTGGACAGAATGAAGTGGAGACTATAGTGGAAAGACTAAAGTGGACAGAGAATAGTGGAAAGACTAAAGTGGACAGACTATATTGGAAAGACTAAAGTGGACAGACTAAAATGGAAAGACTAAAGTGGAAAGACTAAAGTGGACAGACTATAGTGGAAAGACTGTAGTGGACAGAATAAAGTGGAGAGTATAGTGGAAAGAATAAACTGGACAGAGAATAGTGGAAAGACTAAAGTGGACAGACTATAGTGGAAAGACTATATTGGAGAGACTGTAGTGGACAGAATAAAGTGGAGACTATAGTGGAAAGACTAAAGTGGAAATACTAAAGTGGACAGAGAATAGTGGAAAGACTAAAGTGGAAAGACTAAAGTGGACAGACTATAGTGGAAAGACTATACTGGAAAGACTGTAGTGGACAGAATAAAGTGGAGACTATAGTGGAAAGACTAAAGTGGACAGAGAATAGTGGAAAGACTAAAGTGGACAGACTATAGTGGAAAGACTATAGTGGAAAGACTGTAGTGGACAGAATAAAGTGGAGACTATAGTGGAAAGACTAAATTGGAAAGACTAAAGTGGACAGACTATAGTGGAAAGACTGAAGTGGACAGACTAAAGTGGAAAAACTAAAGTGGAAAGACTAAAGTGGATAGACTATAGTGGAAAGACTATAGTGGAAAGACTGTATTGGACAGAATAAAGTGTAGACTATAGTGGAAAGACTAAAGTGGACAGAGAATAGTGGAAAGACTAAAGTGGAAAGACTGTAGTGGACAGAATAAAGTGGAGACTATAGTGTGAAGACTAAAGTGGAAAGACTAAAAGTGGACAGACTATAGTGGAAAGACTGAAGTGGAAAGACTAAGTGGACAGACTAAAGTGGAAAGACTATTGTGGAAAGACTAAAGTTGACAGACTATAGTGGAAAGACTAAAGTGGACAGACTGAAGTGGAAAGACTATAGTGGAAAGACTAAAGTGGAAAGAATGTAGTGGACAGAATAAAGTGGAGACTATAGTGGAAAGACTAAAATGGACAGAGAATAGAGGAGAGACTAAAGTGGACAGACTATAGTGGAAAGACTATAGTGGAAAGACTGTAGTGGACGGAATAAAGTGGAGACTATAGTGGAAAGACTAAAGTGGAAAGACTAAAGTGGACAGAGAATAGTGGAAAGACTAAAGTGGAAAGACTGTAGTGGACAGAATAAAGTGGAGACTATAGTGGAAAGATCAAAGTGGAAAGACTAAAGTGGACAGAGAATAGCTTAAAGACTAAAGTGGAAAGAATGTAGTGGACAGAATAAAGTGGAGACTATAGTGGAAAGACTAAAGTTGAAAGACTAAAGTGGACAGACTATAGTGGAAAGACTGAAGTGTAAAGACTCAGTGGACAGACTAAAGTGTACACACTGAAGTGGACAGAATAAAGTGGAAAGACTAAAGTGGAAAGACTAAAGTGGACAGACTATAATGGAAAGACTGTAGTGGACAGAATAAAGTGGAGACTATAGTGGAAAGACTAAAGTGGACAGAGAATAGTGGAAAGACTGAACTGGAAAGAATGTAGTGGACAGAATAAAGTGGAGACTATAGTGGAAAGACTAAAGTGGAAATACTAAAGTGGACAGAGAATAGTGGAAAGACTAAAGTGGAAAGACTAAAGTGGACAGACTGTAGTGGACAGACTAAAGTGGAAAGACTAAAGTGGACAGACTATAGTGGAAAGACTGTAGTGGACAGAATAAAGTGGAGACTATAGTGGAAAGACTAAAGTGGACAGAGAATAGTGGAAAGACTAAAGTGGAAAGACTGTAGTGGACAGAATAAAGTGGAGACTATAGTGTGAAGACTAAAGTGGAAAGACTAAAGTGGACAGACTATAGTGGAAAGACTGAAGTGGAAAGACTAAGTGGACAGACTATAGTGGAAAGATTATAGTGGAAAGACTGCAGTGGACAGAATAAAGTGGAGACTATAGTGGAAACATTAAAGTGGAAATACTAAAGTGGACAGAGAATAGTGGAAAGACTAAAGTGGAAAGACTAAAATGGACAGACTATAGTGGAAAGACTGTAGTGGACAGAATAAAGTGGAGACTATAGTGGAAAGACTAAAGTGGACAGAGAATAGTGGAAAGAATAAAGTGGACAGACTATAGTGGAAAGACTACAGTGGAAAAACTGTAGTGGACAGAATAAAGTGGAGACTATAGTGGAAAGACTAAAGTGGACAGAGAATAGTGGAAAGACTAAAGTGGAAAGACTGTAGTGGACAGAATAAAGTGGAGACTATAGTGTGAAGACTAAAGTGGAAAGACTAAAGTGGACAGACTAAAGTGGAAAGACTATAGTGGAAAGACTATAATGGAAAGACAAAAGTGGACAGACTAAAGTGGACAGACTACAGTGGAAAGACTGTAGTGGACAGAATAAAGTGGAGAGTATAGTGGAAAGAATAAACTGGACAGAGAATAGTGGAAAGACTAAAGTGGAAAGACTGTAGTGGACAGAATAAAGTGGAGACTATAGTGGAAAGATCAAAGTGGAAAGACTAAAGTGGACAGAGAATAGCGGAAAGACTAAAGTGGAAAGAATGTAGTGGACAGAATAAAGTGGAGACTATAGTGGAAAGACTAAAGTTGAAAGACTAAAGTGGAAAGACTATAGTGGAAAGACTGAAGTGGAAAGACTCAGTGGACAGACTAAAGTGTACACACTGAAGTGGACAGAATAAAGTGGAAAGACTAAAGTGGAACGACTAAAGTGGACAGACTATAATGGAAAGACTAAAGTGGACAGACTAAAGTGGACAGACTATAGTGGAAAGACTGTAGTGGACAGAATAAAGTGGAGAGTATAGTGGAAAGAATAAACTGGACAGAGAATAGTGGAAAGACTAAAGTGGACAGACTATAGTGGAAAGACTAAAGTGGACAGACTGTAGTGGAAAGACTGAAGTGGAAAGACTCAGTGGACAGACTAAAGTGTACACACTGAAGTGGACAGAATAAAGTGGAAAGACTAAAGTGGAACGACTAAAGTGGACAGACTATAATGGAAAGACTAAAGTGGACAGACTAAAGTGGACAGACTATAGTGGAAAGACTGTAGTGGACAGAATAAAGTGGAGAGTATAGTGGAAAGAATAAACTGGACAGAGAATAGTGGAAAGACTAAAGTGGACAGACTATAGTGGAAAGACTATAGTGGAGAGACTGTAGTGGAAAGACTGTAGTGGACAGAATAAAGTGGAGACTATAGTGGAAAGACTAAAGTGGACAGAGAATAGTGGAAAGACTAAAGTGGAAAGACTATAGTGGAAAGACTATAGTGGAAAGACTGTAGTGGACAGAATATAGTGGAGACTATAGTGGAAAGACTAAAGTGGACAGAGAATAGTGGAAAGACTAAAGTGGAAAGACTATAGTGGACAGACTATAGTGGAAAGACTGTAGTGGACAGAATAAAGTGGAGAGTATAGTGGAAAGAATAAACTGGACAGAGAATAGTGGAAATACTAAAGTGGACAGACTATAGTGGAAAGACTATAGTGGAGAGACTGTAGTGGAAAGACTGTAGTGGACAGAATAAAGTGGAGACTATAGTGGAAAGACTAAAGTGGACAGAGAAAAGTGGAAAGACTAAAGTGGAAAGAATAAACTGGACAGAGAATAGTGGAAAGACTAAAGTGGAAAGACTGTAGTGGACAGAATAAAGTGGAGACTATAGTGGAAAGATCAAAGTGGAAAGACTAAAGTGGACAGAGAATAGCGGAAAGACTAAAGTGGAAAGAATGTAGTGGACAGAATAAAGTGGAGACTATAGTGGAAAGACTAAAGTTGAAAGACTAAAGTGGACAGACTATAGTGGAAAGACTGAAGTGGAAAGACTCAGTGGACAGACTAAAGTGTACACACTGAAGTGGACAGAATAAAGTGGAAAGACTAAAGTGGAACGACTAAAGTGGACAGACTATAATGGAAAGACTAAAGTGGACAGACTAAAGTGGACAGACTATAGTGGAAAGACTGTAGTGGACAGAATAAAGTGGAGAGTATAGTGGAAAGAATAAACTGGACAGAGAATAGTGGAAAGACTAAAGTGGACAGACTATAGTGGAAAGACTAAAGTGGACAGACTGTAGTGGAAAGACTGAAGTGGAAAGATTCAGTGGACAGACTAAAGTGTACACACTGAAGTGGACAGAATAAAGTGGAAAGACTAAAGTGGAACGACTAAAGTGGACAGACTATAATGGAAAGACTAAAGTGGACAGACTAAAGTGGACAGACTATAATGGAAAGATTGTAGTGGACAGAATAAAGTGGAGAGTATAGTGGAAAGAATAAACTGGACAGAGAATAGTGGAAAGACTAAAGTGGACAGACTATAGTGGAAAGACTATAGTGGAGAGACTGTAGTGGAAAGACTGTAGTTTACAGAATAAAGTGGAGACTATAGTGGAAAGACTAAAGTGGACAGAGAATAGTGGAAAGACTAAAGTGGAAAGACTATAGTGGAAAGACTATAGTGGAAAGACTGTAGTGGACAGAATATAGTGGAGACCATAGTGGAAAGACTAAAGTGGACAGAGAATAGTGGAAAGACTAAAGTGGAAAGACTATAGTGGACAGACTATAGTGGAAAGACTGTAGTGGACAGAATAAAGTGGAGAGTATAGTGGAAAGAATAAACTGGACAGAGAATAGTGGAAAGACTAAAGTGGACAGACTATAGTGGAAAGACTATAGTGGAGAGACTGTAGTGGAAAGACTGTAGTGGACAGAATAAAGTGGAGACTATAGTGGAAAGACTAAAGTGGACAGAGAATAGTGGAAAGACTAAAGTGGAAAGACTATAGTGGACAGACTATAGTGGAAAGACTGTAGTGGACAGAATAAAGTGGAGACTATAGTGGAAAGATCAAAGTGGAAAGACTAAAGTGGACAGAGAATAGCGGAAAGACTAAAGTGGAAAGAATGTAGTGGACAGAATAAAGTGGAGACTATCGTGGAAAGACTAAAGTTGAAAGACTAAAGTGGACAGACTATAGTGGAAAGACTGAAGTGGACAGAATAAAGTGGAGACTATAGTGGAAAGACTAAAGTGGAAAAACTAAAGTGGACAGACTATAGTTGAAAGACTTTAGTGGAAAGACTGTAGTGGACAGAATAAAGTGGAGACTACAGTGGAAAGACTAAAGTGGACGGAGAATAATAGAAAGACTGTAGTGGACAGAATAAAGTGGAGACTATAGTGGAAAGACTGAAGTGGACAGACTAAAGTGGAAAAACTAAATTGGAAAGACTAAAGTGGACAGAGAATAGTGGAAAGACTAAAGTGGAAAGACTGTAGTTGAAAGAATAAAGTGGAGACTGTAGTGGAAAGACTAAAGTGGACGGAGAATAGTGGAAAGACTAAAGTGGAAAGACTAAAGTGGACAAACGATTGTGGAAATGACTAAAGTGGAAAGACTAAAGTGGACAGACTAAAGTGGAAAGACTAAAGTGGACTGACTCTAGTGGAAAGACTAAGTGGACAGACTAAAGCGAAAAGACTAAAGTGGAAATACTAAAGTGGACAGACTATAGTGGAAAGACTGAATTGGAAAGACTCAGTGGACAGACTAAAGTGTACACACTGAAGTGGACAGAATAAAGTGGAAAGACTAAAGTGGAAAGACTAAAGTGGACAGACCATAATGGAAAGACTAAAGTGGACAGACTAAAGTGGAAAGACTAAAGTGGACAGACTATAGTGGAAAGACTGTAGTGGACAGAATAAAGTGGAGAGTATAGTGGAAAGAATAAACTGGACAGAGAATAGTGGAAAGACTAAAGTGGACAGACTATAGTGGAAAGACTATAGTGGAGAGACTGTAGTGGACAGAATAAAGTGGAGACTATAGTGGAAAGACTAAAGTGGAAATACTAAAGTGGACAGAGAATAGTGGAAAGAATAAAGTGGAAAGACTAAAATGGACAGACTATAGTGGAAAGACTAGAGTTTAAAGACTGTAGTGGACAGAATAAAGTGGAGACTATAGTGGAAAGACTAAAGTGGACAGAGAATAGTGGAAAGACTAAAGTGGACAGACTATAGTGGAAAGACTATAGTGGAAAAACTGTAGTGGAAAGAATAAAGTGGAGACTATAGTGGAAAGACTAAAGTGGACAGAGAATAGTGGAAAAATTAAAGTGGAAAGAATGTAGTGGACAGAATAAAGTGGAGACTATAGTGGAAAGACTGAAGTTGAAAGACTCAGTGGACAGACTAAAGTGTACACACTGAAGTGGACAGAATAAAGTGGAAAGACTAAAGTGGAAAGACTAAAGGGGACAGACTATAGTGGAAAGACTTAAAAGGACAGACTAAAGTGGAGAAACTAAAGTGGAAAGACTAAAGTGGACAGATTATAGTGGAAAGACTATAGTGGAAGGACTGTAGTGGACAGAATAAAGTGGAGACAATAGTGGAAAGACTAAAGTGGACAGACTATAGTGGAAAGACTATAGTGGAAAGACTGTAGTGGAGATAATAAAGTGGAGACTATAGTGGAAAGACTAAAGTGGACAGAGAATAGTGGAAAGACTAAAGTGGACAGGCTATAGTGGAAAGATTATAGGGAAAAGACTGTAGTGGACAGAATAAAGTGGAGACTATAGTGGAAAGATTAAAGTGGAAAGGCTAAAGTGGACAGAGAATAGTGGAAAGACTAAAGTGGAAAGAATGTAGTGGACAGAATAAAGTGGAACGACTAAAGTGGACAGACTATAGTGGAAAGACTATAGTGGAAAGACTGTAGTGGACAGAATGAAGTGGAGACTATAGTGGAAAAACTGTAGTGGACAGAATAAAGTGGAGAGTATAGTGGAAAGACTAAAGTGGACAGACTATAATGGAAAGACTAAAGTGGACAGACTAAAGTGGAAAGACTAAAGTGGAAAGACTAAAGTGGACAGACTATAGTGGAAAGACTATAGTGGAAAAACTGTAGTGGACAGAATAAAGTGGAAAGACTAAAGTGGACAGACTATAGTGGAAAGACTATAGTGTAAAGACTGTAGTGGACAGAATGAAGTGGAGACTATAGTGGAAAGACTAAAGTGGACAGAGAATAGTGGAAAGACTAAAGTGGACAGACTATATTGGAAAGACTAAAGTGGACAGACTAAAATGGAAAGACTAAAGTGGAAAGACTAAAGTGGACAGACTATAGTGGAAAGACTGTAGTGGACAGAATAAAGTGGAGAGTATAGTGGAAAGAATAAACTGGACAGAGAATAGTGGAAAGACTAAAGTGGACAGACTATAGTGGAAAGACTATATTGGAGAGACTGTAGTGGACAGAATAAAGTGGAGACTATAGTGGAAAGACTAAAGTGGAAATACTAAAGTGGACAGAGAATAGTGGAAAGACTAAAGTGGAAAGACTAAAGTGGACAGACTATAGTGGAAAGACTATACTGGAAAGACTGTAGTGGACAGAATAAAGTGGAGACTATAGTGGAAAGACTAAAGTGGACAGAGAATAGTGGAAAGACTAAAGTGGACAGACTATAGTGGAAAGACTATAGTGGAAAGACTGTAGTGGACAGAATAAAGTGGAGACTATAGTGGAAAGACTAAATTGGAAAGACTAAAGTGGACAGACTATAGTGGAAAGACTGAAGTGGACAGACTAAAGTGGAAAAACTAAAGTGGAAAGACTAAAGTGGATAGACTATAGTGGAAAGACTATAGTGGAAAGACTGTATTGGACAGAATAAAGTGTAGACTATAGTGGAAAGACTAAAGTGGACAGAGAATAGTGGAAAGACTAAAGTGGAAAGACTGTAGTGGACAGAATAAAGTGGAGACTATAGTGTGAAGACTAAAGTGGAAAGACTAAAAGTGGACAGACTATAGTGGAAAGACTGAAGTGGAAAGACTAAGTGGACAGACTAAAGTGGAAAGACTATTGTGGAAAGACTAAAGTTGACAGACTATAGTGGAAAGACTAAAGTGGACAGACTGAAGTGGAAAGACTATAGTGGAAAGACTAAAGTGGAAAGAATGTAGTGGACAGAATAAAGTGGAGACTATAGTGGAAAGACTAAAATGGACAGAGAATAGAGGAGAGACTAAAGTGGACAGACTATAGTGGAAAGACTATAGTGGAAAGACTGTAGTGGACGGAATAAAGTGGAGACTATAGTGGAAAGACTAAAGTGGAAAGACTAAAGTGGACAGAGAATAGTGGAAAGACTAAAGTGGAAAGACTGTAGTGGACAGAATAAAGTGGAGACTATAGTGGAAAGATCAAAGTGGAAAGACTAAAGTGGACAGAGAATAGCTTAAAGACTAAAGTGGAAAGAATGTAGTGGACAGAATAAAGTGGAGACTATAGTGGAAAGACTAAAGTTGAAAGACTAAAGTGGACAGACTATAGTGGAAAGACTGAAGTGTAAAGACTCAGTGGACAGACTAAAGTGTACACACTGAAGTGGACAGAATAAAGTGGAAAGACTAAAGTGGAAAGACTAAAGTGGACAGACTATAATGGAAAGACTGTAGTGGACAGAATAAAGTGGAGACTATAGTGGAAAGACTAAAGTGGACAGAGAATAGTGGAAAGACTGAACTGGAAAGAATGTAGTGGACAGAATAAAGTGGAGACTATAGTGGAAAGACTAAAGTGGAAATACTAAAGTGGACAGAGAATAGTGGAAAGACTAAAGTGGAAAGACTAAAGTGGACAGACTGTAGTGGACAGACTAAAGTGGAAAGACTAAAGTGGACAGACTATAGTGGAAAGACTGTAGTGGACAGAATAAAGTGGAGACTATAGTGGAAAGACTAAAGTGGACAGAGAATAGTGGAAAGACTAAAGTGGAAAGAATGTAGTGGACAGAATAAAGTGGAGACTATAGTGGAAAGACTGAAGTTGAAAGACTCAGTGGACAGACTAAAGTGTACACACTGAAGTGGACAGAATAAAGTGGAAAGACTAAAGTGGAAAGACTAAAGTGGACAGACTATAGTGGAAAGACTAAAAAGGACAGACTAAAGTGGAAAAACTAAAGTGGAAAGACTAAAGTGGACAGATTATAGTGGAAAGACTATAGTGGAAGGACTGTAGTGGACAGAATAAAGTGGAGACTATAGTGGAAAGACTAAAGTGGACAGAGAATAGTGGAAAGAATAAAGTGGACAGACTATAGTGGAAAGACTACAGTGGAAAGACTGTAGTGGACAGAATAAAGTGGAGACTATAGTGGAAAGACTAAAGTGGACAGAGAATAGTGGAAAGACTAAAGTGGAAAGACTAAAGTGGACAAACGATTGTGGAAATGACTAAAGTGGAAAGACTAAAGTGGACAGACTAAAGTGGAAAGACTAAAGTGGACTGACTCTAGTGGAAAGACTAAGTGGACAGACTAAAGCGAAAAGACTAAAGTGGAAAGACTAAAGTGGACAGACTATAGTGGAAAGACTGAATTGGAAAGACTCAGTGGACAGACTAAAGTGTACACACTGAAGTGGACAGAATAAAGTGGAAAGACTAAAGTGGAAAGACTAAAGTGGACAGACCATAATGGAAAGACTAAAGTGGACAGACTAAAGTGGAAAGACTAAAGTGGACAGACTATAGTGGAAAGACTGTAGTGGACAGAATAAAGTGGAGAGTATAGTGGAAAGAATAAACTGGACAGAGAATAGTGGAAAGACTAAAGTGGACAGACTATAGTGGAAAGACTATAGTGGAGAGACTGTAGTGGACAGAATAAAGTGGAGACTATAGTGGAAAGACTAAAGTGGAAATACTAAAGTGGACAGAGAATAGTGGAAAGAATAAAGTGGAAAGACTAAAATGGACAGACTATAGTGAAAAGACTAGAGTTTAAAGACTGTAGTGGACAGAATAAAGTGGAGACTATAGTGGAAAGACTAAAGTGGACAGAGAATAGTGGAAAGACTAAAGTGGACAGACTATAGTGGAAAGACTATAGTGGAAAAACTGTAGTGGAAAGAATAAAGTGGAGACTATAGTGGAAAGACTAAAGTGGACAGAGAATAGTGGAAAGATTAAAGTGGAAAGAATGTAGTGGACAGAATAAAGTGGAGACTATAGTGGAAAGACTGAAGTTGAAAAACTCAGTGGACAGACTAAAGTGTACACACTGAAGTGGACAGAATAAAGTGGAAAGACTAAAGTGGAAAGACTAAAGGGGACAGACTATAGTGGAAAGACTTAAAAGGACAGACTAAAGTGGAGAAACTAAAGTGGAAAGACTAAAGTGGACAGATTATAGTGGAAAGACTATAGTGGAAGGACTGTAGTGGACAGAATAAAGTGGAGACAATAGTGGAAAGACTAAAGTGGACAGACTATAGTGGAAAGACTATAGTGGAAAGACTGTAGTGGAGATAATAAAGTGGAGACTATAGTGGAAAGACTAAAGTGGACAGAGAATAGTGGAAAGACTAAAGTGGACAGGCTATAGTGGAAAGATTATAGGGAAAAGACTGTAGTGGACAGAATAAAGTGGAGACTATAGTGGAAAGATTAAAGTGGAAAGGCTAAAGTGGACAGAGAATAGTGGAAAGACTAAAGTGGAAAGAATGTAGTGGACAGAATAAAGTGGAACGACTAAAGTGGACAGACTATAGTGGAAAGACTATAGTGGAAAGACTGTAGTGGACAGAATGAAGTGGAGACTATAGTGGAAAAACTGTAGTGGACAGAAAAAGTGGAGAGTATAGTGGAAAGACTAAAGTGGACAGACTATAATGGAAAGACTAAAGTGGACAGACTAAAGTGGAAAGACTAAAGTGGAAAGACTAAAGTGGACAGACTATGGTGGAAAGACTATAGTGGAAAAACTGTAGTGGACAGAATAAAGTGGAAAGACTAAAGTGGACAGACTATAGTGGAAAGACTATAGTGTAAAGACTGTAGTGGACAGAATGAAGTGGAGACTATAGTGGAAAGACTAAAGTGGACAGAGAATAGTGGAAAGACTAAAGTGGACAGACTATATTGGAAAGACTAAAGTGGACAGACTAAAATGGAAAGACTAAAGTGGAAAGACTAAAGTGGACAGACTATAGTGGAAAGACTGTAGTGGACAGAATAAAGTGGAGAGTATAGTGGAAAGAATAAACTGGACAGAGAATAGTGGAAAGACTAAAGTGGACAGACTATAGTGGAAAGACTATATTGGAGAGACTGTAGTGGACAGAATAAAGTGGAGACTATAGTGGAAAGACTAAAGTGGAAATACTAAAGTGGACAGAGAATAGTGGAAAGACTAAAGTGGAAAGACTAAAGTGGACAGACTATAGTGGAAAGACTATACTGGAAAGACTGTAGTGGACAGAATAAAGTGGAGACTATAGTGGAAAGACTAAAGTGGACAGAGAATAGTGGAAAGACTAAAGTGGACAGACTATAGTGGAAAGACTATAGTGGAAAGACTGTAGTGGACAGAATAAAGTGGAGACTATAGTGGAAAGACTAAATTGGAAAGACTAAAGTGGACAGACTATAGTGGAAAGACTGAAGTGGACAGACTAAAGTGGAAAAACTAAAGTGGAAAGACTAAAGTGGATAGACTATAGTGGAAAGACTATAGTGGAAAGACTGTATTGGACAGAATAAAGTGTAGACTATAGTGGAAAGACTAAAGTGGACAGAGAATAGTGGAAAGACTAAAGTGGAAAGACTGTAGTGGACAGAATAAAGTGGAGACTATAGTGTGAAGACTAAAGTGGAAAGACTAAAAGTGGACAGACTATAGTGGAAAGACTGAAGTGGAAAGACTAAATGGACAGACTAAAGTGGAAAGACTATTGTGGAAAGACTAAAGTTGACAGACTATAGTGGAAAGACTAAAGTGGACAGACTGAAGTGGAAAGACTATAGTGGAAAGACTAAAGTGGAAAGAATGTAGTGGACAGAATAAAGTGGAGACTATAGTGGAAAGACTAAAATGGACAGAGAATAGAGGAGAGACTAAAGTGGACAGACTATAGTGGAAAGACTATAGTGGAAAGACTGTAGTGGACGGAATAAAGTGGAGACTATAGTGGAAAGACTAAAGTGGAAAGACTAAAGTGGACAGAGAATAGTGGAAAGACTAAAGTGGAAAGACTGTAGTGGACAGAATAAAGTGGAGACTATAGTGGAAAGACTAAAGTTGAAAGACTAAAGTGGACAGACTATAGTGGAAAGACTGAAGTGTAAAGACTCAGTGGACAGACTATAATGGAAAGACTGTAGTGGACAGAATAAAGTGGAGACTATAGTGGAAAGACTAAAGTGGACAGAGAATAGTGGAAAGACTGAACTGGAAAGAATGTAGTGGACAGAATAAAGTGGAGACTATAGTGGAAAGACTAAAGTGGAAATACTAAAGTGGACAGAGAATAGTGGAAAGACTAAAGTGGAAAGACTAAAGTGGACAGACTGTAGTGGACAGACTAAAGTGGAAAGACTAAAGTGGACAGACTATAGTGGAAAGACTGTAGTGGACAGAATAAAGTGGAGACTATAGTGGAAAGACTAAAGTGGACAGAGAATAGTGGAAAGACTAAAGTGGAAAGAATGTAGTGGACAGAATAAAGTGGAGACTATAGTGGAAAGACTGAAGTTGAAAGACTCAGTGGACAGACTAAAGTGTACACACTGAAGTGGACAGAATAAAGTGGAAAGACTAAAGTGGAAAGACTAAAGTGGACAGACTATAGTGGAAAGACTAAAAAGGACAGACTAAAGTGGAAAAACTAAAGTGGAAAGACTAAAGTGGACAGATTATAGTGGAAAGACTATAGTGGAAGGACTGTAGTGGACAGAGTAAAGTGGAGACTATAGTGGAAAGACTAAAGTGGACAGAGAATAGTGGAAAGAATAAAGTGGACAGACTATAGTGGAAAGACTACAGTGGAAAGACTGTAGTGGACAGAATAAAGTGGAGACTATAGTGGAAAGACTAAAGTGGACAGAGAATAGTGGAAAGACTAAAGTGGAAAGACTGTAGTGGACAGAATAAAGTGGAGACTATAGTGTGAAGACTAAAGTGGAAAGACTAAAGTGGACAGACTAAAGTGGACAAACTATAGTGGAAAGACTGAAGTGGACAGACTATAGTGGAAAGACTAAAGTGGACAGACTGAAGTGGAAAGACTAAAGTGGACAGAGATTAGAGGAAAGACTAAAGTGGACAGACTATAGTGGAAAGACCATAGTGGAAAGACTGTAGTGGACGGAATAAAGTGGAGACTATAGTGGAAAGACTAAAGTGGAAAGACTAAAGTGGACAGAGAATAGTGGAAAGACTAAAGTGGAAAGACTGTAGTGGACAGAATAAAGTGGAGACTATAGTGGAAAGATCAAAGTGGAAAGACTAAAGTGGACAGAGAATAGCGGAATGACTAAAGTGGAAAGACTCAGTGGACAGACTAAAGTGTACACACTGAAGTGGACAGAATAAAATGGAAAGACTAAAGTGGAACGACTAAAGTGGACAGACTATAATGGAAAGACTAAAGTGGACAGACTAAAGTGGACAGACTACAGTGGAAAGACTGTAGTGGACAGAATAAAGTGGAGAGTATAGTGGAAAGAATAAACTGGACAGAGAATAGTGGAAAGACTAAAGTGGAAAGACTGTAGTGGACAGAATAAAGTGGAGACTATAGTGGAAAGATCAAATTGGAAAGACTAAAGTGGACAGAGAATAGCGGAAAGACTAAAGTGGAAAGAATGTAGTGGACAGAATAAAGTGGAGACTATAGTGGAAAGACTAAAGTTGAAAGACTAAAGTGGACAGACTATAGTGGAAAGACTGAAGTGGAAAGACTCAGTGGACAGACTAAAGTGTACACACTGAAGTGGACAGAATAAAGTGGAAAGACTAAAGTGGAACGACTAAAGTGGACAGACTATAATGGAAAGACTAAAGTGGACAGACTAAAGTGGACAGACTATAGTGGAAAGACTGTAGTGGTCAGAATAAAGTGGAGAGTATAGTGGAAAGAATAAACTGGACAGAGAATAGTGGAAAGACTAAAGTGGACAGACTATAGTGGAAAGACTATAGTGGAGAGACTGTAGTGGACAGAATAAAGTGGAGACTATAGTGGAAAGACTAAAGTGGAAATACTAAAGTGGACAGAGAAAGGTGGAAAGACTAAAGTGGAAAGACTAAAATGGACAGACTATAGTGGAAAGACTGTAGTGGAAAGACTGTAGTGGACAGAATAAAGTGGAGACTATAGTGGAAAGACTAAAGTGGACAGAGAATAGTGGAAAGACTAAAGTGGACAGACTATAGTGGAAAGACTATAGTGGAAAGACTGTAGTGGACAGAATATAGTGGAGACTATAGTGGAAAGACTAAAGTGGAAAGACTAAAGTGGACAGACTATAGTGGAAAGACTGAAGTGGACAGACTAAAGTGGAAAAACTAAAGTGGAAAGACTAAAGTGGACAGACTATAGTGGAAAGACTATAGTGGAAAGACTGTATTGGACAGAATAAAGTGTAGAATATTGTGGAAAGACTAAAGTGGACAGAGAATAGTGGAAAGAATAAAGTGGACAGACTATAGTGGAAAGACTACAGTGGAAAGACTGTAGTTGACAGAATAAAGTGGAGACTATAGTGGAAAGACAAAAGTGGACAGAGAATAGTGGAAAGACTAAAGTGGAAAGACTGTAGTGGACAGAATAAAGTGGAGACTATAGTGTGAAGACTAAAGTGGAAAGACTAAAGTGGACAGACTATAGTGGAAAGACTGTAGTGGACAGAATAAAGTGGAGACTATAGTGGAAAGATCAAAGTGGAAAGACTAAAGTGGACAGAGAATAGCGGAAAGACTAAAGTGGAAAGAATGTAGTGGACAGAATAAAGTGGAGACTATAGTGGAAAGACTAAAGTTGAAAGACTAAAGTGGACAGACTATAGTGGAAAGACTGAAGTGGACAGAATAAAGTGGAGACTATAGTGGAAAGACTAAAGTGGAAAAACTAAAGTGGACAGACTATAGTTGAAAGACTTTAGTGGAAAGACTGTAGTGGACAGAATAAAGTGGAGACTACAGTGGAAAGACTAAAGTGGACAGAGAATAATAGAAAGACTGTAGTGGACAGAATAAAGTGGAGACTATAGTGGAAAGACTAAATTGGGAAGACTAAAGTGGACAGACTATAGTGGAAAGACTGAAGTGGAGAGACTAAAGTGGAAAAACTAAATTGGAAAGACTAAAGTGGAGAGAGAATAGTGGAAAGACTGTAGTTGACAGAATAAAGTTGAGACTGTAGTGGAAAGACTAAAGTGGACGGAGAATAGTGGAAAGACTAAAGTGGAAAGACTAAAGTGGACAGACGATTGTGGAAATGACTAAAGTGGAAAGACTAAAGTGGACAGACTAAAGTGGAAAGACTAAAGTGGACTGACTCTAGTGGAAAGACTAAGTGGACAGACTAAAGCGAAAAGACTAAAGTGGAAAGACTAAAGTGGACAGACTATAGTGGAAAGACTGAAGTGGAAAGACTCAGTGGACAGACTAAAGTGTACACACTGAAGTGGACAGAATAAAGTGGAAAGGCTAAAGTGGAAAGACTAAAGTGGACAGACCATAATGGAAAGACTAAAGTGGACAGACTAAAGTGGAAAGACTAAAGTGGACAGACTATAGTGGAAAGACTGTAGTGGACAGAAAAAAGTGGAGAGTATAGTGGAAAGAATAAACTGGACAGAGAATAGTGGAAAGACTAAAGTGGAAAGAATGTAGTGGACAGAATAAAGTGGAGACTATAGTGGAAAGACTGAAGTTGAAAGACTCAGTGGACAGACTAAAGTGTACACACTGAAGTGGACAGAATAAAGTGGAAAGACTAAAGTGGAAAGACTAAAGTGGACAGACTATAGTGGAAAGAATAAAGTGGAAAGACTAAAATGGACAGACTATAGTGGAAAGACTAGAGTTTAAAGACTGTAGTGGACAGAATAAAGTGGAGACTATAGTGGAAAGACTAAAGTGGACAGAGAATAGTGGAAAGACTAAAGTGGACAGACTATAGTGGAAAGACTATAGTGGAAAAACTGTAGTGGACAGAATAAAGTGGACACTATAGTGGAAAGACTAAAGTGGACAGAGAATAGTGGAAAGATTAAAGTGGAAAGAATGTAGTGGACAGAATAAAGTGGAGACTATAGTGGAAAGACTGAAGTTGAAAGACTCAGTGGACAGACTAAAGTGTACACACTGAAGTGGACAGAATAAAGTGGAAAGACTAAAGTGGAAAGACTAAAGTGGACAGACTATAGTGGAAAGACTAAAAAGGACAGACTAAAGTGGAAAAACTAAAGTGGAAAAACTAAAGTGGACAGATTATAGTGGAAAGACTATAGTGGAAGGACTGTAGTGGACAGAATAAAGTGGAGACAATAGTGGAAAGACTAAAGTGGACAGACTAAAGTGGACAGAGAATAGTGGAAAGACTAAAGTGGAAAGAATGTAGTGGACAGAATAAAGTGGAACGACTAAAGTGGACAGACTATAGTGGAAAGACTATAGTGGAAAGACTGTAGTGGACAGAATGAAGTGGAGACAATAGTGGAAAAAATGTAGTGGACAGAATAAAGTGGAGAGTATAGTGGAAAGACTAAAGTGGACAGACTATAGTGGAAAGACTAAAGTGGACAGACTATAGTGGAAAGACTATAGTGGAAAGACTGTAGTGGACAGAATGAAGTGGAGACTATAGTGAAAAGACTAAAGTGGACAGAGAATAGTGGAAAGACTAAAGTGGACAGACTATAGTGGAAAGACTAAAGTGGACAGACTAAAATGGAAAGACTAAAGTGGAAAGACTAAAGTGGACAGACTATAGTGGAAAGACTGTAGTGGACAGAATAAAGTGGAGAGTATAGTGGAAAGACTAAAATGGACAGAGAATAGAGGAGAGACTAAAGTGGACAGACTATAGTGGAAAGACTATAGTGGAAAGACTGTAGTGGACGGAATAAAGTGGAGACTATAGTGGAAAGACTAAAGTGGACAGAGAATAGTGGAAAGACTAAAGTGGAAAGACTGTAGTGGACAGAATAAAGTGGAGACTATAGTGGAAAGATCAAAGTGGAAAGACTAAAGTGGACAGAGAATAGCTTAAAGACTAAAGTGGAAAGAATGTAGTGGACAGAATAAAGTGGAGACTATAGTGGAAAGACTAAAGTGGAAAGACTAAAGTTGAAAGACTATAGTGGAAAGACTGAAGTGTAAAGACTCAGTGGACAGACTAAAGTGTACACACTGAAGTGGACAGAATAAAGTGGAAAGACTAAAGTGGAAAGACTAAAGTGGACAGACTATAATGGAAAGACTAAAGTGGACAGACTAAAGTGGAAAGACTAAAGTGGACAGACTATAGTGGAAAGACTGTAGTGGACAGAATAAAGTGGAGAGTATAGTGGAAAGAATAAACTGGACAGAGAATAGTGAAAGACTAAAGTGGACAGACTATAGTGGAAAGACTTTAGTGGAGAGACTGTAGTGGACAGAATAAAGTGGAGACTATAGTGGAAAGACTAAAGTGGAAAGACTAAAATGGACAGACTATAGTGGAAAGACTATAGTGGAAAGACTGTAGTGGACAGAATAAAGTGGAGACTATAGTGGAAAGACTAAAGTGGACAGAGAATAGTGGAAAGACTAAAGTGGAAAGACTGTAGTGGACAGAATAAAGTGAGACTATAGTGTGAAGACTAAAGTGGAAAGACTAAAGTGGACAGACTATAGTGGAAAGACTGTAGTGGAAAGACTAAGTGGACAGACTAAAGTGGAAAGACTATAGTGGAAAGACTAAAGTGGACAGACTATAGTGGAAAGACTAAAGTGGACAGACGGAAGTGGAAAGACTATAGTGGAAAGACTAAAGTGGAAAGACTATAGTGGAAAGACTATAGTGGAAAGACTGTAGTGGAGACGATAGTGGAAAGACTAAAGTGGACAGAGAATAGTGGAAAGACTATAGTGGAAAGACTGTAGTGGACAGAATAAAGTGGAGACTATAGTGGAAAGACTAAAGTGGACAGAGAATAGTGGAAAGACTATAGTGGAAAGATTGAAGTGGACAGACTAAAGTGGAAAAGCAAAAGTGGAAAGACTAAAGTGGACAGACTATAGTGGAAAGACTATAGTGGAAAGACTGTAGTGGACAGAATAAAGTGTAGACTATAGTGGAAAGACTAAAGTGGACAGAGAATGGTGACAGACTATAGTGGAAAGACTGAAGTGGAAAGACTAAGTGGACGGACTAAAGTGGAAAGACTATAGTGGAAAGACTAAAGTGGACAGACTTTAGTGGAAAGACTAAAGTGGACAGACTGAAGTGGAAAGACTATAGTAGGAAGACTAAAGTGGAAAGAATGTAGTGGACAGAATAAAGTGGAGACTATAGTGGAAAGACTAAAGTGGACAGAGAATAGTGGAAAGACAGACTACAGACGACAGACTATAGTGGAAAGACTATAGTGGAAAAACTGCAGTGGACGGAATAAAGTGGAAACTATAGTGGAAAGACTAAAGTGGAAATACTAAAGTCGACAGAGAATAGTGGAAAGACTAAAGTGGAAAGACTAAAGTGGACAGACTATAGTGGAAAGACTATAGTGGAAAGACTGTAGTGGACAGAGTAAAGTGGAGACTATAGTGGAAAGACTAAAGTGGACAGAGAATAGTGGAAAGACTAAAGTGGACAGACTATAGTGGAAAGACTATAGTGGAAAGACTATAGTGGACAGAATAAAGTGGAGACTATAGTGGAAAGACTAAAGTGGACAGAGAATAGTGGAAAGAATAAAGTGGACAGACTATAGTGGAAAGACTAAAGTGGACAGACTAAAATGGAAAGACTAAAGTGGAAAGACTAAAGTGGACAGACTATGGTGGAAAGACTGTAGTGGACAGAATAAAGCGGAGAGTATAGTGGAAAGAATAAAGTGGACAGAGAAGAGTGGAAAGACTAAAGTGGACAAACTATAGTGGAAAGACTATAGTGGAGAGACTGTAGTGGACAGAATAAAGTGGAGACTATAGTGGAAAGACTAAAGTGGAAATACTAAAGTCGACAGAGAATAGTGGAAAGACTGAAGTGGAAAGACTAAAGTGGACAGACTATAGTGGAAAGACTATAGTGGAAAGACTGTAGTGGACAGAGTAAAGTGGAGACTATAGTGGAAAGACTAAAGTGGACAGAGAATAGTGGAAAGACTAAAGTGGACAGACTATAGTGGAAAGACTATAGTGGAAAGACTGTAGTGGACAGAATAAAGTGGAGACTATAGTGGAAAGACTAAAGTGGACAGAGAATAGTGGAAAGACTATAGTGGAAAGATTGAAGTGGACAGACTAAAGTGGAAAAGCAAAAGTGGAAAGACTAAAGTGGACAGACTATAGTGGAAAGACTATAGTGGAAAGACTGTAGTGGACAGAATAAAGTGTAGACTATAGTGGAAAGACTAAAGTGGACAGAGAATGGTGACAGACTATAGTGGAAAGACTGAAGTGGAAAGACTAAGTGGACGGACTAAAGTGGAAAGACTATAGTGGAAAGACTAAAGTGGACAGACTATAGTGGAAAGACTAAAGTGGACAGACTGAAGTGGAAAGACTATAGTAGGAAGACTAAAGTGGAAAGAATGTAGTGGACAGAATAAAGTGGAGACTATAGTGGAAAGACTAAAGTGGACAGAGAATAGTGGAAAGACAGACTACAGACGACAGACTATAGTGGAAAGACTATAGTGGAAAAACTGCAGTGGACGGAATAAAGTGGAAACTATAGTGGAAAGACTAAAGTGGAAAGACTAAAGTGGATAGAGAATAGTGGAAAGACTGTAGTGGACAGAATAAAGTGGAGACTATAGTGGATAGACTAAAGTGGAATAAAGACTATAGTGGAAAGATTGTAGTGGACGGAATAAAGTGGAGACTATAGTGGAAAGACTAAAGTGGAAAGACTAAAGTGGACAGAGAATAGTGGAAAGACTAAAGTGGAAAGACCGTAGTGGACAGAATAAAGTGGAGACTATAGTGGAAAGATCAAAGTGGAAAGACTAAAGTGGACCGAGAATAGCGGAAAGACTAAAGTGGAAAGAATGTAGTGGACAGAATAAAGTGGAGACTATAGTGGAAAGACTAAAGTTGAAAGACTAAAGTGGACAGACTATAGTGGAAAGACTGAAGTGGAAAGACTCAGTGGACAGACTAAAGTGTACACACTGAAGTGGACGGAATAAAGTGGAAAGACTAATGTGGAACGACTAAAGTGGACAGACTATAATGGAAAGACTAAAGTGGACAGACTAAAGTGGACAGACTACAGTGGAAAGACTGTAGTGGACAGAATAAAGTGGAGAGTATAGTGGAAAGAATAAACTGGACAGAGAATAGTGGAAAGACTAAAGTGGAAAGACTGTAGTGGACAGAATAAAGTGGAGACTATAGTGGAAAGATCAAAGTGGAAAGACTAAAGTGGACAGAGAATAGCGGAAAGACTAAAGTGGAAAGAATGTAGTGGACAGAATAAAGTGGAGACTATAGTGGAAAGACTAAAGTTGAAAGACTAAAGTGGACAGACTATAGTGGAAAGACTGAAGTGGAAAGACTCAGTGGACAGACTAAAGTGTACACACTGAAGTGGACAGAATAAAGTGGACAGACTATAATGGAAAGACTAAAGTGGACAGACTAAAGTGGACAGACTATAGTGGAAAGACTGTAGTGGACAGAATAAAGTGGAGAGTATAGTGGAAAGAATAAACTGGACAGAGAATAGTGGAAAGACTAAAGTGGACAGACTATAGTGGAAAGACTATAGTGGAGAGACTGTAGTGGACAGAATAAAGTGGAGACGATAGTGGAAAGACTAAAGTGGAAATACTAAAGTGGACAGAGAATAGTGGAAAGACTAAAGTGGAAAGACTAAAATGGACAGACTATGGTGGAAAGACTGTAGTGGAAAGACTGTAGTGGACAGAATAAAGTGGAGACTATAGTGGAAAGACTAAAGTGGACAGAGAATAGTGGAAAGACTAAAGTGGACAGACTATAGTGGAAAGACTATAGTGGAAAGACTGTAGTGGACAGAATATAGTGGAGACTATAGTGGAAAGACTAAAGTGGAAAGACTAAAGTGGACAGACTATAGTGGAAAGACTGAAGTGGACAGACTAAAGTGGAAAAACTAAAGTGGAAAGACTAAAGTGGACAGACTATAGTGGAAAGACTATAGTGGAAAGACTGTATTGGACAGAATAAAGTGTAGAATATTGTGGAAAGACTAAAGTGGACAGAGAATAGTGGAAAGAATAAAGTGGACAGACTATAGTGGAAAGACTACAGTGGAAAGACTGTAGTGGACAGAATAAAGTGGAGACTATAGTGGAAAGACTAAAGTGGACAGAGAATAGTGGAAAGACTAAAGTGGAAAGACTGTAGTGGACAGAATAAAGTGGAGACTATAGTGTGAAGACTAAAGTGGAAAGACTAAAGTGGACAGACTATAGTGGAAAGACTGTAGTGGACAGAATAAAGTGGAGACTATAGTGGAAAGATCAAAGTGGAAAGACTAAAGTGGACAGAGAATAGCGGAAAGACTAAAGTGGAAAGAATGTAGTGGACAGAATAAAGTGGAGACTATAGTGGAAAGACTAAAGTTGAAAGACTAAAGTGGACAGACTATAGTGGAAAGACTGAAGTGGACAGAATAAAGTGGAGACTATAGTGGAAAGACTAAAGTGGAAAAACTAAAGTGGACAGACTATAGTTGAAAGACTTTAGTGGAAAGACTGTAGTGGACAGAATAAAGTGGAGACTACAGTGGAAAGACTAAAGTGGACAGAGAATAATAGAAAGACTGTAGTGGACAGAATAAAGTGGAGACTATAGTGGAAAGACTAAATTGGGAAGACTAAAGTGGACAGACTTTAGTGGAAAGACTGAAGTGGACAGACTAAAGTGGAAAAACTAAATTGGAAAGACTAAAGTGGACAGAGAATAGTGGAAAGACTAAAGTGGAAAGACTGTAGTTGACAGAATAAAGTGGAGACTGTAGTGGAAAGACTAAAGTGGACGGAGAATAGTGGAAAGACTAAAGTGGAAAGACTAAAGTGGACAGACGATTGTGGAAATGACTAAAGTGGAAAGACTAAAGTGGACAGACTAAAGTGGAAAGACTAAAGTGGACTGACTCTAGTGGAAAGACTAAGTGGACAGACTAAAGCGAAAAGACTAAAGTGGAAAGACTAAAGTGGACAGACTATAGTGGAAAGACTGAAGTGGAAAGACTCAGTGGACAGACTAAAGTGTACACACTGAAGTGGACAGAATAAAGTGGAAAGACTAAAGTGGAAAGACTAAAGTGGACAGACCATAATGGAAAGACTAAAGTGGACAGACTAAAGTGGAAAGACTAAAGTGGACAGACTATAGTGGAAAGACTGTAGTGGACAGAATAAAGTGGAGAGTATAGTGGAAAGAATAAACTGGACAGAGAACAGTGGAAAGACTAAAGTGGACAGAATATAGTGGAAAGACTATAGTGGAGAGACTGTAGTGGACAGAATAAAGTGGAGACTGTAGTGGAAAGACTAAAGTGGAAATACTAAAGTGGACAGAGAATAGTGGAAAGAATAAAGTGGAAAGACTAAAATGGACAGACTATAGTGGAAAGACTAGAGTTTAAAGACTGTAGTGGACAGAATAAAGTGGAGACTATAGTGGAAAGACTAAAGTGGACAGAGAATAGTGGAAAGACTAAAGTGGACAGACTATAGTGGAAAGACTATAGTGGAAAAACTGTAGTGGACAGAATAAAGTGGAGACTATAGTGGAAAGACTAAAGTGGACAGAGAATAGTGGAAAGATTAAAGTGGAAAGAATGTAGTGGACAGAATAAAGTGGAGACTATAGTGGAAAGACTGAAGTTGAAAGACTCAGTGGACAGACTAAAGTGTACACACTGAAGTGGACAGAATAAAGTGGAAAGACTAAAGTGGAAAGACTAAAGTGGACAGACTATAGTGGAAAGACTAAAAAGGACAGACTAAAGTGGAACAACTAAAGTGGAAAGACTAAAGTGGACAGATTATAGTGGAAAGACTATAGTGGAAGGACTGTAATGGACAGAATAAAGTGGAGACAATAGTGGAAAGACTAAAGTGGACAGACTATAGTGGAAAGACTATAGTGGAAAGACTGTAGTGGACATAATAAAGTGGAGACTATAGTGGAAAGACTAAAGTGGACAGAGAGTAGTGGAAAGACTAAAGTGGACAGACTATAGTGGAAAGATTATAGGGAAAAGACTAAAGTGGACAGGGAATAGTGGAAAGACTAAAGTTTAAAGAATGTAGTGGACAGAATAAAGTGGAACGACTAAAGTGGACAGACTATAGTGGAAAGACTATAGTGGAAAGACTGTAGTGGACAGAATGAAGTGGAGGCTATAGTGGAAAAACTGTAGTGGACAGAATAAAGTGGAGAGTATAGTGGAAAGACTAAAGTGGACAGACTATAGTGGAAAGACTAAAGTGGACAGACTATAGTGGAAAGACTAAAGTGGACAGACTATAGTGGAAAGACTATAGTGGAAAAACTGTAGTGGACAGAAGAAAGTGGAAAGACTAAAGTGGACAGACTATAGTGGAAAGACGATAGTGGAAAGACTGTAGTGGACAGAATGAAGTGGAGACTATAGTGGAAAGACTAAAGTGGACAGAGAATAGTGGAAAGACTAAAGTGGACAGACTATAGTGGAAAGACTAAAGTGGACAGACTAAAATGGAACGACTAAAGTGGAAAGACTAAAGTGGACAGACTATAGTGGAAAGACTGTAGTGGACAGAATAAAGTGGAGAGTATAGTGGAAAGAATAAACTGGACAGAGAATAGTGGAAAGACTAAAGTGGACAGACTATAGTGGAAAGACTATATTGGAGAGACTGTAGTGGACAGAATAAAGTGGAGACTATAGTGGAAAGACTAAAGCGGAAATACTAAAGTGGAAAGACTATAGTGGAAAGACTGTAGTGGACAGAATAAAGTGGAGACTATAGTGGAAAGACTAAAGTGGACAGAGAATAGTGGAAAGACTAAAGTGGACAGACTATAGTGGAAAGACTATAGTTGAAAGACTGTAGTGGACAGAATAAAGTGGAGACTATAGTGGAAAGACTAAAGTGGAAAGATTAAAGTGGACAGACTATAGTGGAAAGACTGAAGTGGACAGACTAAAGTGGAAAAACTAAAGTGGAAAGACTAAAGTGGACAGACTATAGTGGAAAGACTATAGTGGAAAGACTGTATTGGACAGAATAAAGTGGCGACTATAGTGGAAAGACTAAAGTGGAAAGACTAAAGTGGACTAAAGTGGACAGAGAATAGTGGAAAGAATAAAGTGGACAGACTATAGTGGAAAGACTACAGTGAAAAGACTGTAGTGGACAGAATAAAGTGGAGACTATAGTGGAAAGACTAAAGTGGACAGAGAATAGTGGAAAGACTAAAGTGGAAAGACTGTAGTGGACAGAATAAAGTGGAGACTAAAGTGTGAAGACTAAAGTGGAAAAAATAAAGTGGACATACTATAGTGGAAAGACTGAAGTGGAAAAACTAAGTGGACAGACTAAAGTGGAAAGACTATAGTGGAAAGACTAAAGTGGACAGACTATAGTGGAAAGACTAAAGTGGACAGACTGAAGTGGAAAGACTATAGTGGAAAGACTAAAGTGGAAAGAATGTAGTGGACAGAATAAAGTGGAGACTATAGTGGAAAGACTAAAATGGACAGAGAATAGAGGAGAGAATAAAGTGGACAGACTATAGTGGAAAGACTATAGTGGAAAGACTAAAGTGGACAGAGAATTGTGGAAAGACTAAAGTGGAAAGACTGTAGTGGACAGAATAAAGTGGAGACTATAGTGGAAAGATCAAAGTGGAAAGACTAAAGTGGACAGAGAATAGCTTAAAGACTAAAGTGGAAAGAATGTAGTGGACAGAATAAAGTGGAGACTATAGTGGAAAGACTAAAGTTGAAAGACTAAAGTGGACAGACTATAGTGGAAAGACTGAAGTGTAAAGACTCAGTGGACAGACTAAAGTGTACACACTGAAGTGGACAGAATAAAGTGGAAAGACTAAAGTGGAAAGACTAAAGTGGACAGACTATAATGGAAAGACTAAAGTGGACAGACTAAAGTGGAAAGACTAAAGTGGACAGACTATAGTGGAAAGACTGTAGTGGACAGAATAAAGTGGAGAGTATAGTGGAAAGAATAAACTGGACAGAGAATAGTGGAGAGACTGTAGTGGACAGAATAAAGTGGAGACTATAGTGGAAAGACTAAAGTGGAAAGACTAAAATGGACAGACTATAGTGGAAAGACTATAGTGGAAAGACTAGTGGACAGAATAAAGTGGAGACTATAGTGGAAAGACTAAAGTGGACAGAGAATAGTGGAAAGACTGAAGTGGACAGACTATAGTGGAAAGACTATAGTGGAAAGACTGTAGTGGACAGAATAAAGTGGAGACTATAGTGGAAAGACTAAAGTGGAAAGACTAAAGTGGACAGACTATAGTGGAAAGACTATAGTGGAAAGACTAGTGGACAGAATAAAGTGTAGACTATTGTGGAAAGACTAAAGTGGGCAGAGAATAGTGGAAAGAATAAAGTGGACAGACTATAGTGGAAAGACTACAGTGGAAAGACTGTAGTGGACAGAATAAAGTGGAGACTATAGTGGAAAGACTAAAGTGGACAGAGAATAGTGGAAAGACTAAAGTGGAAAGACTGTTGTGGACAGAATAAAGTGAGACTATAGTGTGAAGACTAAAGTGGAAAGACTAAAGTGGACAGACTATAGTGGAAAGACTGTAGTGGAAAGACTAAGTGGCCAGACTAAAGTGGAAAGACTATAGTGGAAAGACTAAAGTGGACAGACTATAGTGGAAAGACTAAAGTGGACAGACTGAAGTGGAAAGACTATAGTGGAAAGACTAAAGTGGAAAGAATGTAGTGGACAGAATAAAGTGGAGACTATAGTGGAAAGACTAAAGTGGACAGAAAATAGTGGAAAGACTAAAGTGGACAGACTATAGTGGAAAGACTATAGTGGAGAGACTGTAGTGGACAGAATAAAGTGGAGACTATAGTGGAAAGACTAAAGTGGAAAGACTAAAATGGACAGACTATAGTGGAAAGACTATAGTGGAAAGACTAGTGGACAGAATAAAGTGGAGACTATAGTGGAAAGACTAAAGTGGACAGAGAATTGTGGAAAGACTAAAGTGGACAGACTATAGTACAAAGACTATAGTGGAAAGACTGTAGTGGACAGAATAAAGTGGAGACTATGGTGGAAAGACTAAAGTGGAAAGACTAAAGTGGACAGACTATAGTGGAAAGACTGAAGTGGACAGACTAAAGTGGAAAAACTAAAGTGGAAAGATTAAAGTGGACAGACTATAGTGGAAAGACTGTATTGGACAAAATAAAGTGTAGACTATTGTGGAAAGACTAAAGTGGACAGAGAATAGTGGAAAGAATAAAGTGGACAGACTATAGTGGAAAGACTACAGTGGAAAGACTGTAGTGGACAGAAGAAAGTGGAGACTATAGTGGAAAGACTAAAGTGGACAGAGAATAGTGGAAAGACTAAAGTGGAAAGACTGTAGTGGACACAATAAAGTGAGACTATAGTGTGAAGACTAAAGTGGAAAGACTAAAGTGGACAGACTATAGTGGAAAGACTGTAGTGGAAAGACTAAGTGGACAGACTAAAGTGGAAAGACTATAGTGGAAAGACTAAAGTGGACAGACTACAGTGGAAAGACTAAAGTGGACAGACTGAAGTGGAAAGACTATAGTGGAAAGACTAAAGTGGAAAGAATGGAGTGGACAGAATAAAGTGGAGACTATAGTGGAAAGACTAAAGTGGACAGAGAAAAGTGGAAAGACTAAAGTGGACAGAGAATAGTGGACAGACTATAGTGGAAAGACTGTAGTGGACAGAATAAAGTGGAGAGTATAGTGGAAAGAATAAACTGGACAGAGAATAGTGGAAAGACTAAAGTGGACAGACTATAGTGGAAAGACTATAGTGGAGAGACTGTAGTGGACAGAATAAAGTGGAGACTATAGTGGAAAGACTAAAGTGGAAAGACTAAAATGGACAGACTATAGTGGAAAGACTATAGTGGAAAGACTAGTGGACAGAATAAAGTGGAGACTATAGTGGAAAGACTAAAGTGGACAGAGAATAGTGGAAAGACTAAAGTGGACAGACTATAGTGGAAAGACTATAGTGGAAAGACTGTAGTGGACAGAATAAAGTGGAGACTATAGTCGAAAGACTAAAGTGGAAAGACTAAAGTGGACAGACTATAGTGGAAAGACTGAAGTGGACAGACTAAAGTGGAAAAACTAAAGTGGAAAGACTAAAGTGGACTGACTATAGTGGAAAGACTGTATTGGACAAAATAAAGTGTAGGCTATTGTGGAAAGACTAAAGTGGACAGAGAATAGTGGAAAGAATAAAGTGGACAGACTATAGTGGAAAGACTACAGTGGAAAGACTGTAGTGGACAGAATAAAGTGGAGACTATAGTGGAAAGACTAAAGTGGACAGAGAATAGTGGAAAGACTAAAGTGGAAAGACTGTAGTGGACAGAATAAAGTGAGACTATAGTGTGAAGACTAAAGTGGAAAGACTAAAGTGGACAGACTATAGTGGAAAGACTGTAGTGGAAAGACTAAGTGGACAGACTAAAGTGGAAAGACTATAGTGGAAAGACTAAAGTGGACAGACTATAGTGGAAAGACTAAAGTGGACAGACTGAAGTGGAAAGACTAAAGTGGAAAGAATGTAGTGGACAGAATAAAGTGGAGACTATAGTGGAAAGACTAAAGTGGACAGAGAATAGTGGAAAGACTAAAGTGGACAGACTATAGTGGAAAGACTATAGTGGAAAGACTGTAGTGAACGGAATAAAGTGGAGACGATAGTGGAAAGACTAAAGTGGACAGAGAATAGTGGAAAGACTAAAGTGGAAAGACTGTAGTGGACAGAATAAAGTGGAGACTATAGTGGAAAGACTAAAGTGGACAGACTATAGTGGAAAGACTGAAGTGGAAAGACTCAGTGGACAGACTAAAGTGTACACACTTAAGTGGACAGAATAAAGTCGAAAGACTAAAGTGGAAAGACTAAAGTGGACAGACTATAGTGGAAAGACTAAAGTGGACAGACTAAAGTGGAAAAACTAAAGTGGAAAGACTAAATTGGACAGACTATAGTGGAAAGACTATAGTGGAATGACTGTAGTGGACAGAATAAAGTGGAGACTATAGTGGAAAGACTAAAGTGGACAGACTATAGTGGAAAGACTATAGTGGAAAGACTGTAGTGGAAAGACTGTAGTGGATAGAATAAAATGGAGAGTATAGCGGAAAGAATAAAGTGGACAGAGAATAGTGGAAAGACTAAAGTGGACAGACTATAGTGGAAAGACTAAAGTGGAGAGACTGTAGTGGACAGAATAAAGTGGAGACTAAAGTGGAACAACTAAAGTGGAAAGACTAAAGTGGACAGATTATAGTGGAAAGACTATAGTGGAAGGACTGTAATGGACAGAATAAAGTGGAGACAATAGTGGAAAGACTAAAGTGGACAGACTATAGTGGAAAGACTATAGTGGAAAGACTGTAGTGGACATAATAAAGTGGAGACTATAGTGGAAAGACTAAAGTGGACAGAGAATAGTGAAAAGACTAAAGTGGACAGACTATAGTGGAAAGATTATAGGGAAAAGACTAAAGTGGACAGAGAATAGTGGAAAGACTAAAGTTTAAAGAATGTAGTGGACAGAATAAAGTGGAACGACTAAAGTGGACAGACTATAGTGGAAAGACTATAGTGGAAAGACTGTAGTGGACGGAATAAAGTGGAGACGATAGTGGAAAGACTAAAGTGGACAGAGAATAGTGGAAAGACTAAAGTGGAAAGACTGTAGTGGACAGAATAAAGTGGAGACTATAGTGGAAAGACTAAAGTGGACAGACTATAGTGGAAAGACTGAAGTGGAAAGACTCAGTGGACAGACTAAAGTGTACACACTTAAGTGGACAGAATAAAGTCGAAAGACTAAAGTGGAAAGACTAAAGTGGACAGACTATAGTGGAAAGACTAAAGTGGACAGACTAAAGTGGAAAAACTAAAGTGGAAAGACTAAATTGGACAGACTATAGTGGAAAGACTATAGTGGAATGACTGTAGTGGACAGAATAAAGTGGAGACTATAGTGGAAAGACTAAAGTGGACAGACTATAGTGGAAAGACTATAGTGGAAAGACTGTAGTGGATAGAATAAAATGGAGAGTATAGCGGAAAGAATAAAGTGGACAGAGAATAGTGGAAAGACTAAAGTGGACAGACTATAGTGGAAAGACTAAAGTGGAGAGACTGTAGTGGACAGAATAAAGTGGAGACTAAAGTGGAACAACTAAAGTGAAAAGACTAAAGTGGACAGATTATAGTGGAAAGACTATAGTGGAAGGACTGTAATGGACAGAATAAAGTGGAGACAATAGTGGAAAGACTAAAGTGGACAGACTATAGTGGAAAGACTATAGTGGAAAGACTGTAGTGGACATAATAAAGTGGAGACTATAGTGGAAAGACTAAAGTGGACAGAGAATAGTGGAAAGACTAAAGTGGACAGACTATAGTGGAAAGATTATAGGGAAAAGACTAAAGTGGACAGAGAATAGTGGAAAGACTAAAGTTTAAAGAATGTAGTGGACAGAATAAAGTGGAACGACTAAAGTGGACAGACTATAGTGGAAAGACTATTGTGGAAAGACTGTAGTGGACAGAATAAAGTGGAGACTGTAGTGGAAAGACTGAAGTGGAAAGACTAAAGTGGACAGACTATAGTGGAAAGACTGAAGTGGACAGACTAAAGTGGAAAAACTAAAGTGGAAAGACTAAAGTGGACTGACTATAGTGGAAAGACTGTATTGGACAAAATAAAGTGTAGACTATTGTGGAAAGACTAAAGTGGACAGAGAATAGTGGAAAGAATAAAGTGGACAGACTATAGTGGAAAGACTACAGTGGAAAGACTGTAGTGGACAGAATAAAGTGGAGACTATAGTGGAAAGACTAAAGTGGACAGAGAATAGTGGAAAGACTAAAGTGGAAAGACTGTAGTGGACAGAATAAAGTGAGACTATAGTGTGAAGACTAAAGTGGAAAGACTAAAGTGGACAGACTATAGTGGAAAGACTGTAGTGGAAAGACTAAGTGGACAGACTAAAGTGGAAAGACTATAGTGGAAAGACTAAAGTGGACAGACTATAGTGGAAAGACTAAAGTGGACAGACTGAAGTGGAAAGACTATAGTGGAAAGACTAAAGTGGAAAGAATGTAGTGGACAGAATAAAGTGGAGACTATAGTGGAAAGACTAAAGTGGACAGAGAATAGTGGAAAGACTAAAGTGGACAGACTATAGTGGAAAGACTATAGTGGAAAGACTGTAGTGGACGGAATAAAGTGGAGACGATAGTGGAAAGACTAAAGTGGACAGAGAATAGTGGAAAGACTAAAGTGGAAAGACTGTAGTGGACAGAATAAAGTGGAGACTATAGTGGAAAGACTAAACTGGACAGACTATAGTGGAAAGACTGAAGTGGAAAGACTCAGTGGACAGACTAAAGTGTACACACTTAAGTGGACAGAATAAAGTCGAAAGACTAAAGTGGAAAGACTAAAGTGGACAGACTATAGTGGAAAGACTAAAGTGGACGGACTAAAGTGGAAAAACTAAAGTGGAAAGACTAAATTGGACAGACTATAGTGGAAAGACTATAGTGGAATGACTGTAGTGGACAGAATAAAGTGGAGACTATAGTGGAAAGACTAAAGTGGACAGACTATAGTGGAAAGACTATAGTGGAAAGACTGTAGTGGAAAGACTGTAGTGGATAGAATAAAATGGAGAGTATAGCGGAAAGAATAAAGTGGACAGAGAATAGTGGAAAGACTAAAGTGGACAGACTATAGTGGAAAGACTAAAGTGGAGAGACTGTAGTGGACAGAATAAAGTGGAGACTAAAGTGGAACAACTAAAGTGGAAAGACTAAAGTGGACAGATTATAGTGGAAAGACTATAGTGGAAGGACTGTAATGGACAGAATAAAGTGGAGACAATAGTGGAAAGACTAAAGTGGACAGACTATAGTGGAAAGACTATAGTGGAAAGACTGTAGTGGACATAATAAAGTGGAGACTATAGTGGAAAGACTAAAGTGGACAGAGAATAGTGGAAAGACTAAAGTGGACAGACTATAGTGGAAAGATTATAGGGAAAAGACTAAAGTGGACAGAGAATAGTGGAAAGACTAAAGTTTAAAGAATGTAGTGGACAGAATAAAGTGGAACGACTAAAGTGGACAGACTATAGTGGAAAGACTATAGTGGAAAGACTGTAGTGGACAGAATGAAGTGGAGACTATAGTGGAAAAACTGTAGTGGACAGAATAAAGTGGAGAGTATAGTGGAAAGACTAAAGTGGACAGACTATAGTGGAAAGACTAAAGTGGACAGACTATAGTGGAAAGACTAAAGTGGACAGACTATAGTGGAAAGACTATAGTGGAAAAACTGTAGTGGACAGAAGAAAGTGGAAAGACTAAAGTGGACAGACTATAGTGGAAAGACGATAGTGGAAAGACTGTAGTGGACAGAATGAAGTGGAGACTATAGTGGAAAGACTAAAGTGGACAGAGAATAGTGGAAAGACTAAAGTGGACAGACTATAGTGGAAAGACTAAAGTGGACAGACTAAAATGGAAAGACTAAAGTGGAAAGACTAAAGTGGACAGACTATAGTGGAAAGACTATAGTGGAAAGACTGTAGTGGACGGAATAAAGTGGAGACGATAGTGGAAAGACTAAAGTGGACAGAGAATAGTGGAAAGACTAAAGTGGAAAGACTGTAGTGGACAGAATAAAGTGGAGACTATAGTGGAAAGACTAAAGTGGACAGACTATAGTGGAAAGACTGAAGTGGAAAGACTCAGTGGACAGACTAAAGTGTACACACTTAAGTGGACAGAATAAAGTCGAAAGACTAAAGTGGAAAGACTAAAGTGGACAGACTATAGTGGAAAGACTAAAGTGGACAGACTAAAGTGGAAAAACTAAAGTGGAAAGACTAAATTGGACAGACTATAGTGGAAAGACTATAGTGGAATGACTGTAGTGGACAGAATAAAGTGGAGACTATAGTGGAAAGACTAAAGTGGACAGACTATAGTGGAAAGACTATAGTGGAAAGACTGTAGTGGATAGAATAAAATGGAGAGTATAGCGGAAAGAATAAAGTGGACAGAGAATAGTGGAAAGACTAAAGTGGACAGACTATAGTGGAAAGACTAAAGTGGAGAGACTGTAGTGGACAGAATAAAGTGGAGACTAAAGTGGAACAACTAAAGTGAAAAGACTAAAGTGGACAGATTATAGTGGAAAGACTATAGTGGAAGGACTGTAATGGACAGAATAAAGTGGAGACAATAGTGGAAAGACTAAAGTGGACAGACTATAGTGGAAAGACTATAGTGGAAAGACTGTAGTGGACATAATAAAGTGGAGACTATAGTGGAAAGACTAAAGTGGACAGAGAATAGTGGAAAGACTAAAGTGGACAGACTATAGTGGAAAGATTATAGGGAAAAGACTAAAGTGGACAGAGAATAGTGGAAAGACTAAAGTTTAAAGAATGTAGTGGACAGAATAAAGTGGAACGACTAAAGTGGACAGACTATAGTGGAAAGACTATAGTGGAAAGACTGTAGTGGACAGAATAAAGTGGAGACTGTAGTGGAAAGACTGAAGTGGAAAGACTAAAGTGGACAGACTATAGTGGAAAGACTGAAGTGGACAAACTAAAGTGGAAAAACTAAAGTGGAAAGACTAAAGTGGACTGACTATAGTGGAAAGACTGTATTGGACAAAATAAAGTGTAGACTATTGTGGAAAGACTAAAGTGGACAGAGAATAGTGGAAAGAATAAAGTGGACAGACTATAGTGGAAAGACTACAGTGGAAAGACTGTAGTGGACAGAATAAAGTGGAGACTATAGTGGAAAGACTAAAGTGGACAGAGAATAGTGGAAAGACTAAAGTGGAAAGACTGTAGTGGACAGAATAAAGTGAGACTATAGTGTGAAGACTAAAGTGGAAAGACTAAAGTGGACAGACTATAGTGGAAAGACTGTAGTGGAAAGACTAAGTGGACAGACTAAAGTGGAAAGACTATAGTGGAAAGACGAAAGTGGACAGACTATAGTGGAAAGACTAAAGTGGACAGACTGAAGTGGAAAGACTATAGTGGAAAGACTAAAGTGGAAAGAATGTAGTGGACAGAATAAAGTGGAGACTATAGTGGAAAGACTAAAGTGGACAGAGAATAGTGGAAAGACTAAAGTGGACAGACTATAGTGGAAAGACTATAGTGGAAAGACTGTAGTGGACGGAATAAAGTGGAGACGATAGTGGAAAGACTAAAGTGGACAGAGAATAGTGGAAAGACTAAAGTGGAAAGACTGTAGTGGACAGAATAAAGTGGAGACTATAGTGGAAAGACTAAAGTGGACAGACTATAGTGGAAAGACTGAAGTGGAAAGACTCAGTGGACAGACTAAAGTGTACACACTTAAGTGGACAGAATAAAGTCGAAAGACTAAATTGGACAGACTATAGTGGAAAGACTATAGTGGAATGACTGTAGTGGACAGAATAAAGTGGAGACTATAGTGGAAAGACTAAAGTGGACAGACTATAGTGGAAAGACTATAGTGGAAAGACTGTAGTGGAAAGACTGTAGTGGATAGAATAAAATGGAGAGTATAGCGGAAAGAATAAAGTGGACAGAGAATAGTGGAAAGACTAAAGTGGACAGACTATAGTGGAAAGACTAAAGTGGAGAGACTGTAGTGGACAGAATAAAGTGGAGACTAAAGTGGAACAACTAAAGTGGAAAGACTAAAGTGGACAGATTATAGTGGAAAGACTATAGTGGAAGGACTGTAATGGACAGAATAAAGTGGAGACAATAGTGGAAAGACTAAAGTGGACAGACTATAGTGGAAAGACTATAGTGGAAAGACTGTAGTGGACATAATAAAGTGGAGAGTATAGTGGAAAGACTAAAGTGGACAGAGAATAGTGGAAAGACTAAAGTGGACAGACTATAGTGGAAAGATTATAGGGAAAAGACTAAAGTGGACAGAGAATAGTGGAAAGACTAAAGTTTAAAGAATGTAGTGGACAGAATAAAGTGGAACGACTAAAGTGGACAGACTATAGTGGAAAGACTATAGTGGAAAGACTGTAGTGGACAGAATGAAGTGGAGACTATAGTGGAAAAACTGTAGTGGACAGAATAAAGTGGAGAGTATAGTGGAAAGACTAAAGTGGACAGACTATAGTGGAAAGACTAAAGTGGACAGACTATAGTGGAAAGACTAAAGTGGACAGACTATAGTGGAAAGACTATAGTGGAAAAACTGTAGTGGACAGAAGAAAGTGGAAAGACTAAAGTGGACAGACTATAGTGGAAAGACGATAGTGGAAAGACTGTAGTGGACAGAATGAAGTGGAGACTATAGTGGAAAGACTAAAGTGGACAGAGAATAGTGGAAAGACTAAAGTGGACAGACTATAGTGGAAAGACTAAAGTGGACAGACTAAAATGGAAAGACTAAAGTGGAAAGACTAAAGTGGACAGACTATAGTGGAAAGACTGTAGTGGACAGAATAAAGTGGAGAGTATAGTGGAAAGAATAAACTGGACAGAGAATAGTGGAAAGACTAAAGTAGACAGACTATAGTGGAAAGACTATATTGGAGAGACTGTAGTGGACAGAATAAAGCGGAGACTATAGTGGAAAGACTAAAGTGGAAATACTAAAGTGGACAGAGAATAGTGGAAAGACTAAAGTGGAAAGACTAAAGTGGACAGACTATAGTGGAAAGACTATAGTGGAAAGACTGTAGTGGACAGAATAAAGTGGAGACTATAGTGGAAAGACTAAAGTGGACAGAGAATAGTGGAAAGACTAAAGTGGACAGACTATAGTGGAAAGACTATAGTGGAAAGACTGTAGTGGACAGAATAAAGTGGAGACTATAGTGGAAAGACTAAAGTGGAAAGATTAAAGTGGACAGACTATAGTGGAAAGACTGAAGTGGACAGACTAAAGTGGAAAAACTAAAGTGGAAAGACTAAAGTGGACAGACTATAGTGGAAAGACTATAGTGGAAAGACTGTATTGGACAGAATAAAGTGGCGACTATAGTGGAAAGACTAAAGTGGAAAGACTAAAGTGGACTAAAGTGGACAGAGAATAGTGGAAAGAATAAAGTGGACAGACTATAGTGGAAAGACTACAGTGGAAAGACTGTAGTGGACAGAATAAAGTGGAGACTATAGTGGAAAGACTAAAGTGGACAGAGAATAGTGGAAAGACTAAAGTGGAAAGACTGTAGTGGACAGAATAAAGTGGAGACTAAAGTGTGAAGACTAAAGTGGAAAAAATAAAGTGGACATACTATAGTGGAAAGACTGAAGTGGAAAGACTAAGTGGACAGACTAAAGTGGAAAGACTATAGTGGAAAGACTAAAGTGGACAGACTATAGTGGAAAGACTAAAGTGGACAGACTGAAGTGGAAAGACTATAGTGGAAAGACTAAAGTGGAAAGAATGTAGTGGACAGAATAAAGTGGAGACTATAGTGGAAAGACTAAAATGGACAGAGAATAGAGGAGAGAATAAAGTGGACAGACTATAGTGGAAAGACTATAGTGGAAAGACTGTAGTGGACGGAATAAAGTGGAGACTATGGTGGAAAGACTAAAGTGGAAAGACTAAAGTGGACAGAGAATAGTAGAAAGACTAAAGTGGAAAGACTGTAGTGGACAGAATAAAGTGGAGACTATAGTGGAAAGATCAAAGTGGAAAGACTAAAGTGGACAGAGAATAGCTTAAAGACTAAAGTGGAAAGAATGTAGTGGACAGAATAAAGTGGAGACTATAGTGGAAAGACTAAAGTTGAAAGACTAAAGTGGACAGACTATAGTGGAAAGACTGAAGTGTAAAGACTCAGTGGACAGACTAAAGTGTACACACTGAAGTGGACAGAATAAAGTGGAAAGACTAAAGTGGAAAGACTAAAGTGGAAAGACTAAAGTGGACAGACTATAGTGGAAAGACTATAGTGGAAAGACTGTAGTGGACAGAATAAAGTGGAGACTATAGTGGAAAGACTAAAGTGGACAGAGAATAGTGGAAAGACTAAAGTGGACAGACTATAGTGGAAAGACTATAGTGGAAAGACTGTAGTGGACAGAATAAAGTGGAGACTATAGTGGAAAGACTAAAGTGGAAAGATTAAAGTGGACAGACTATAGTGGAAAGACTGAAGTGGACAGACTAAAGTGGAAAAACTAAAGTGGAAAGACTAAAGTGGACAGACTATAGTGGAAAGACTATAGTGGAAAGACTGTATTGGACAGAATAAAGTGGCGACTATAGTGGAAAGACTAAAGTGGAAAGACTAAAGTGGACTAAAGTGGACAGAGAATAGTGGAAAGAATAAAGTGGACAGACTATAGTGGAAAGACTACAGTGGAAAGACTGTAGTGGACAGAATAAAGTGGAGACTATAGTGGAAAGACTAAAGTGGACAGAGAATAGTGGAAAGACTAAAGTGGAAAGACTGTAGTGGACAGAATAAAGTGGAGACTAAAGTGTGAAGACTAAAGTGGAAAAAATAAAGTGGACATACTATAGTGGAAAGACTGAAGTGGAAAGACTAAGTGGACAGACTAAAGTGGAAAGACTATAGTGGAAAGACTAAAGTGGACAGACTATAGTGGAAAGACTAAAGTGGACAGACTGAAGTGGAAAGACTATAGTGGAAAGACTAAAGTGGAAAGAATGTAGTGGACAGAATAAAGTGGAGACTATAGTGGAAAGACTAAAATGGACAGAGAATAGAGGAGAGAATAAAGTGGACAGACTATAGTGGAAAGACTATAGTGGAAAGACTGTAGTGGACGGAATAAAGTGGAGACTATGGTGGAAAGACTAAAGTGGAAAGACTAAAGTGGACAGAGAATAGTGGAAAGACTAAAGTGGAAAGACTGTAGTGGACAGAATAAAGTGGAGACTATAGTGGAAAGATCAAAGTGGAAAGACTAAAGTGGACAGAGAATAGCTTAAAGACTAAAGTGGAAAGAATGTAGTGGACAGAATAAAGTGGAGACTATAGTGGAAAGACTAAAGTTGAAAGACTAAAGTGGACAGACTATAGTGGAAAGACTGAAGTGTAAAGACTCAGAGGACAGACTAAAGTGTACACACTGAAGTGGACAGAATAAAGTGGACAGACTAAAGTGGAAAGACTAAAGTGGACAGACTATAGTGGAAAGACTGTAGTGGACAGAATAAAGTGGAGAGTATAGTGGAAAGAATAAACTGGACAGAGAATAGTGGAAAGACTAAAGTGGAAAGACTATAGTGGAAAGACTATAGTGGAGAGACTGTAGTGGACAGAATAAAGTGGAGACTATAGTGGAAAGACTAAAGTGGAAAGACTAAAATGGACAGACTATAGTGGAAAGACTATAGTGGAAAGACTAGTGGACAGAATAAAGTGGAGACTATAGTGGAAAGACTAAAGTGGACAGAGAATAGTGGAAAGACTGAAGTGGACAGACTATAGTGGAAAGACTATAGTGGAAAGACTGTAGTGGACAGAATAAAGTGGAGACTATAGTGGAAAGAATAAAGTGGAAAGACTAAAGTGGACAGACTATAGTGGAAAGACTGAAGTGGACAGACTAAAGTGGAAAAACTAAAGTGGAAAGACTAAAGTGGACAGACTATGGTGGAAAGACTGTATTGGACAAAATAAAGTGTAGACTATTGTGGAAAGACTAAAGTGGACAGAGAATAGTGGAAAGAATAAAGTGGACAGACTATAGTGGAAAGACTACAGTGGAAAGACTGTAGTTGACAGAATAAAGTGGAGACTATAGTGGAAAGACTAAAGTGGACAGAGAATAGTGGAAAGACTAAAGTGGAAAGACTGTTGTGGACAGAATAAAGTGAGACTATAGTGTGAAGACTAAAGTGGAAAGACTAAAGTGGACAGACTATAGTGGAAAGACTGTAGTGGAAAGACTAAGTGGCCAGACTAAAGTGGAAAGACTATAGTGGAAAGACTAAAGTGGACAGACTATAGTGGAAAGACTAAAGTGGACAGACTGAAGTGGAAAGACTATAGTGGAAAGACTAAAGTGGAAAGAATGTAGTGGACAGAATAAAGTGGAGACTATAGTGGAAAGACTAAAGTGGACAGAGAATAGTGGAAAGACTAAAGTGGACAGACTATAGTGGAAAGACTATAGTGGAGAGACTGTAGTGGACAGAATAAAGTGGAGACTATAGTGGAAAGACTAAAGTGGAAAGACTAAAATGGACAGACTATAGTGGAAAGACTATAGTGGAAAGACTAGTGGACAGAATAAAGTGGAGACTATAGTGGAAAGACTAAAGTGGACAGAGAATAGTGGAAAGACTAAAGTGGACAGACTATAGTGGAAAGACTATAGTGGAAAGACTGTAGTGGACAGAATAAAGTGGAGACTATGGTGGAAAGACTAAAGTGGAAAGACTAAAGTGGACAGACTATAGTGGAAAGACTGAAGTGGACAGACTAAAGTGGAAAAACTAAAGTGGAAAGAATAAAGTGGACAGACTATAGTGGAAAGACTGTATTGGACAAAATAAAGTGTAGACTATTGTGGAAAGACTAAAGTGGACAGAGAATAGTGGAAAGAATAAAGTGGACAGACTATAGTGGAAAGACTACAGTGGAAAGACTGTAGTGGACAGAATAAAGTGGAGACTATAGTGGAAAGACTAAAGTGGACAGAGAATAGTGGAAAGACTAAAGTGGAAAGACTGTAGTGGACAGAATAAAGTGAGACTATAGTGTGAAGACTAAAGTGGAAAGACTAAAGTGGACAGCCTATAGTGGAAAGACTGTAGTGGAAAGACTAAGTGGACAGACTAAAGTGGAAAGACTATAGAAGAAAGACTAAAGTGGACAGACTATAGTGGAAAGACTAAAGTGGACAGACTGAAGTGGAAAGACTATAGTGGAAAGACTAAAGTGGAAAGAATGTAGTGGACAGAATAAAGTGGAGACTATAGTGGAAAGACTAAAGTGGACAGAGAATAGTGGAAAGACTAAAGTGGACAGACTATAGTGGAAAGACTATAGTGGAAAGACTGTAGTGGACGGAATAAAGTGGAGACGATAGTGGAAAGACTAAAGTGGACAGAGAATAGTGGACAGACTATAGTGGAAAGACTGTAGTGGACAGAATAAAGTGGAGAGTATAGTGGAAAGAATAAACTGGACAGAGAATAGTGGAAAGACTAAAGTGGACAGACTATAGTGGAAAGACTATAGTGGAGAGACTGTAGTGGACAGAATAAAGTGGAGACTATAGTGGAAAGACTAAAGTGGAAAGACTAAAATGGACAGACTATAGTGGAAAGACTATAGTGGAAAGACTAGTGGACAGAATAAAGTGGAGACTATAGTGGAAAGACTAAAGTGGACAGAGAATAGTGGAAAGACTAAAGTGGACAGACTATAGTGGAAAGACTATAGTGGAAAGACTGTAGTGGACAGAATAAAGTGGAGACTATAGTGGAAAGACTAAAGTGGAAAGACTAAAGTGGACAGACTATAGTGGAAAGACTGAAGTGGACAGACTAAAGTGGAAAAACTAAAGTGGAAAGACTAAAGTGGACTGACTATAGTGGAAAGACTGTATTGGACAAAATAAAGTGTAGACTATTGTGGAAAGACTAAAGTGGACAGAGAATAGTGGAAAGAATAAAGTGGACAGACTATAGTGGAAAGACTACAGTGGAAAGACTGTAGTGGACAGAATAAAGTGGAGACTATAGTGGAAAGACTAAAGTGGACAGAGAATAGTGGAAAGACTAAAGTGGAAAGACTGTAGTGGACAGAATAAAGTGAGACTATAGTGTGAAGAGTAAAGTGGAAAGACTAAAGTGGACAGACTATAGTGGAAAGACTGTAGTGGAAAGACTAAGTGGACAGACTAAAGTGGAAAGACTATAGTGGAAAGACTAAAGTGGACAGACTATAGTGAAAAGACTAAAGTGGACAGACTGAAGTGGAAAGACTATAGTGGAAAGACTAAAGTGGAAAGAATGTAGTGGACAGAATAAAGTGGAGACTATAGTGGAAAGACTAAAGTGGACAGAGAATAGTGGAAAGACTAAAGTGGACAGACTATAGTGGAAAGACTATAGTGGAAAGACTGTAGTGGACGGAATAAAGTGGAGACGATAGTGGAAAGACTAAAGTGGACAGAGAATAGTGGAAAGACTAAAGTGGAAAGACTGTAGTGGACAGAATAAAGTGGAGACTATAGTGGAAAGACTAAAGTGGACAGACTATAGTGGAAAGACTGAAGTGGAAAGACTCAGTGGACTGACTAAAGTGTACACACTTAAGTGGACAGAATAAAGTCGAAAGACTAAAGTGGAAAGACTAAAGTGGACAGACTATAGTGGAAAGACTAAAGTGGACAGACTAAAGTGGAAAAACTAAAGTGGAAAGACTAAATTGGACAGACTATAGTGGAAAGACTATAGTGGAATGACTGTAGTGGACAGAATAAAGTGGAGACTATAGTGGAAAGACTAAAGTGGACAGACTATAGTGGAAAGACTATAGTGGAAAGACTGTAGTGGAAAGAATGTAGTGGATAGAATAAAATGGAGAGTATAGCGGAAAGAATAAAGTGGACAGAGAATAGTGGAAAGACTAAAGTGGACAGACTATAGTGGAAAGACTAAAGTGGAGAGACTGTAGTGGACAGAATAAAGTGGAGACTATAGTGGAAATACTAAAGTGGAAAGACTAAAGTCGACAGAGAATAGTGGAAAGACTAAAGTGGAAAGACTAAAGTGGACAGACTATAGTGGAAAGACTATAGTGGAAAGACTGTAGTGGACAGAGTAAAGTGGAGACTATAGTGGAAAGACTAAAGTGGACAGAATAAACTGGAAAGGCTAAAGTGGCCAGACTATAGTGGAAAGACTAAAGTGGAAAGACTGTAGTGGACAGAATAAAGTGGAGACTATAGTGGAAAGACTAAAGTGGACAGAGAATAGTGGAAAGAATAAAGTGGACAGACTATAGTGGAAAGACTAAAGTGGACAGACTAAAATGGAAAGACTAAAGTGGAAAGACTAAAGTGGACAGACTATGGTGGAAAGACTGTAGTGGACAGAATAAAGCGGAGAGTATAGTGGAAAGAATAAAGTGGACAGAGAAGAGTGGAAAGACTAAAGTGGACAGACTATAGTGGAAAGACTATAGTGGAGAGACTGTAGTGGACAGAATAAAGTGGAGACTATAGTGGAAAGACTAATGTGGAAATACTAAAGTCGACAGAGAATAGTGGAAAGACTAAAGTAGAAAGACTAAAGTGGACAGACTATAGTGGAAAGACTATAGTGGAAAGACTGTAGTGGACAGAATAAAGTGGAGACTATAGTGGAAAGACTAAAGTGGACAGACTATAGTGGAAAGACTATAGTGGAAAGACTATAGTGGAAAGACTGTAGTGGAAATAATAAAGTAGAGACTATAGTGGAAAGACTAAAGTGGACAGAGAATAGTGGAAATACTAAAGTTGACTGACTATAGTGGAAAGATTATAGTGGAAAGACTGTAGTGGACAGAATAAAGTGGACACTATAGTGGAAAGATTAAAGTGGAAAGACTAAAGTGGACAGAGAATAGCGGAAAGACTAAAGTGGACAGACTATAGTGGAAAGACTGAAGTGGAAAGACTAAGTGGACAGACTAAAGTGGAAAGACGATAGTGGAAAGACTAAAGTGGACAGACTATAGTGGAAAGACTGAAGCGGCAAGACTCAGTGGACAAACTAAAGTGTACACACTGAATTGGACAGAATAAAGTGGAAAGACTAAAGTGGAACGACTAAAGTGGAGAGACTATAGTGGAAAGACTAAAGTGGACAGACTAAAGTGGAAAGACTAAAGTGGAAAGACTAAAGTGGACAGACTGTAGTGGAAAGACTAAAGTGGACAGACTATAGTGGAAAGACTAAAGTGGACCAACTAAAGTGGAAAGACTAAAGTGGAAAGACTAAAGTGGACAGACTATAGTGGAAAGACCATAGTGGAAAGACTATAGTGGACAGAATAAAGTGGAGACTATAGTGGAAAGACTAAAGTGGAAAGACTAAAGTGGACAGAGAATATAGGAAAGACTAAAGTGGACAGACTATAGTGGAAAGACTAAAGTGGACAGACTAAAGTGGAAAGACTAAGGTGGAAAGACTAAAGTGGACAGACTATAGTGGAAAGACTGTCGTGGACAGAATAAAGTGGAGACTATAGTGGAAAGACTAAAGTGGACAGACTATAGTGGAAAGACTATAGTGGAAAGACTAAAGTGGACAGACTATAGCGGAAATACTAAAGTGGACAGACTGAAGTGGAAGGACTAAAGTGGAAAGACTAAAGTGGAAAGAATGTAGTGGACAGAATAAAGTGGAGACTATAGTGGAAAGACTAAAGTGGACAGAGAATAGTGGAGAGACTAAAGTCGACAGACTATAGTGGAAAGACTATAGTGGAAAGACTGTAGTGGACGGAATAAAGTGGAGACTACAGTGGAAAGACTAAAGTGGACAGAGAATAGTGGAAAGACTAAAGTGGAAAGACTGTAGTGGACAGAATAAAGTGGAGACTATAGTGGATAGACTAAAGTGGACAGAATAAAGTGGAGACTATAGTGGAAAGCCTAAAGTGGACAGCGAATAGTGGAAAGACTAAAGTTGACAGACTATAGTGGAAAGCCTATAGTGGAAAGACTGTAGTGGACAGAATAAAGTGGAGACTATAGTGGAAAGACTAAAGTGGACAGACTATAGTGGAAAGACTATAGTGTAAAGACTGTAGTGGACGTAATAAAGTGGAGACTATAGTGGAAAGACTAAAGTGGACAGTGAATAGTGGAAAGACTAAAGTGGACAGACTATAGTGGAAAGACTATAGTGGAAAGACTGTAGGGGAAAGAATAAAGTGGAGACTAGAGTGGAAAGATTAAAGTGGAAAGACTAAAGTGGACAGAGAATAGTGGAAAGACTAAAGTGGAAAGAATGTAGTTGACGGAATAAAGTGGAGACTATAGTGGAAAGACTAAAGTGGAAAGACTAAAGTGGACAGAGAATAGTGGAAAGACTAAAGTGGAAAGACTGTAGTGGACAGAATAAAGTGGAGACTATAGTGGATAGACTAAAGTGGAAAGACTAAAGTGGACAGACTATAGTGGAAAGACTATAGTGGAAAGACTGTAGTGGACAGAATAAAGGTGGAGACTATAGTGGAAAGCCTAAAGTGGACAGAGAATAGTGGAAAGACTAAAGTTGACAGACTATAGTGGAAAGACTATAGTGGAAAGACTGTAGTGGATAGAATAAAGTGGAGACTAAAGTGGACAGAGAATAGTGGAAAGACTAAAGTGGACAGACTATAGTGGAAAGACTATAGTGGAAAAACTGTGGTGGACAGAATAAAGTGGAGACTATAGTGGAAATACTAAAGTGGACAGAGAATAGTGGAAAGACTAAAGTGGAAAGAATGTAGTGGACAGAATAAAGTGGAGACTATAGTGGAAATACTAAAGTGGACAGACTAGAGTGGAAAGACTGAATTTGAAAGTCTCAGTGGACAGACTAAAGTGTACACACTGAAGTGGACAGAATAAAGTGGAAAGACTAAAGTGGAAAGACTAAAGTGGACAGACTATAGTGGAAAGACAAAAGTGGACAGATTAAAGTGGAAAAACTAAAGTGGAAAGACTAAAGTGGACAAACTATAGTGGAAAGACTATAGTGGAAAGACTGTAGTGGACAGAATAAAGTGGAGACTATAGTGGAAAGACTAAAGTGGACAGAGAATAGTGGAAAGACTAAAGTGGACAGACTATAGTGGAAAGATTATAGTGAAAAGACTGTAGTGGACAGAATGAAGTGGAGACTATAGTGGAAAGACTAAAGTGGACAGAGAATAGTGGAAAGACTAAAGTGGAAAGACTGTAGTGGACAGAATAAAGTGGAAAGACTAAAGTGGACAGACTATAGTGGAAAGACTATATTGGAAAGACTGTAGTGGACAGAATAAAGTGGAGACTATGGTGGAAAGACTAAAGTGGACAGAGAATAGTGGAAAGACTAAAGTGGACAGACTATAGTGGAAAGACTAAAGTGGAAAGACTAAAGTGGAAAGACTAAAGTGGACAGACTTTAGTGGAAAGACTAAAGTGGACAGACGATTGTGGAAATGACTAAAGTGGAAAGACTAAAGTGGACATACTAAAGTGGACAGACTAAAGTGGAAAGACTAAAGTGGACAGACTCTAGTGGAAAGACTGAAGTGGAAAGACTAAGTGGACAGACTAAAGCGGAAAGACTAAAGTGGAAAGACTATAGTGGACAGACTATAGTGGAAAGACTAAAGTGGACAGACTAAAGTGGAAAGACTAAAGTGGAAAGACTAAAGTGGACAGACTATATTGGAAAGACCATAGTGGAAAAACTGTAGTGGACAGAAGAAAGTGGAGACTATAGTGGAAAGACTAAAGTGGAAAGACTAAAGTGGACAGACTCTAGTGGAAAGACTGAAGTGGAAAGACTAAGTGGACAGACTAAAGCGGAAAGACTAAAGTGGAAAGACTATAGTGGACAGACTATAGTGGAAAGACTAAAGTGGACAGACTAAAGTGGAAAGACTAAAGTGGAAAGACTAAAGAGGACAGACTATATTGGAAAGACCATAGTGGAAAAACTGTAGTGGACAGAAGAAAGTGGAGACTATAGTGGAAAGACTAAAGTGGAAAGACTAAAGTGGACAGAGAATAGTGGACAGACTATAGTGGAAATACTAAAGTGGACAGACTAATGTGGAAAGACTAAAGTGGAAAGACTAAAGTGGGCAGACTATAGTGGAAAGACTGTAGTGGACAGAATAAATTGGAGAGTTTAGTGGAAAGAATAAAGTGGACAGATAATAGTGGAAAGACTAAAGTGGACAGACTATATTGGAAAGACTATAGTCGAGAGACTGTAGTGGACAGAATAAAGTGGAGACTATACTGGAAAGACTAAAGTGGAAAGACTAAAGTGGACAGAGAATAGTGGAAAGACTAAAGTGGAAAGACTAAAGTGGACAGACTATAGTGGAAAGACTATAGTGGAAAGACTGTATTGGACAGAATAAAGTGTAGACTATAGTGGAAAGACTAAAGTGGAAAGACTAAAGTGGACAGACTATAATGGAAAGACTGAAGTGGACAGGCTAAAGTGGAAAAACTAAAGTGGAAAGACTAAAGTGGACAGACTATAGTGGAAAGACTATAGTGAAAAGACTGTATTGGACAGAACAAAGTGTAGACTATAGTGGAAAGACTAAAGTGGACAGAGAATAGTGGAAAGACTAAAGTGGACAGACTATAGTGGAAAGACTACAGTGAAAAGACTGTAGTGGACCGAATCAAGGTGAGACTATAGTGGAAAGACTAAAGTGGACAGAGAATAGTGGAAAGACTAAAGTGGAAAGACTGTAGTGGACAGAATAAAGTGGAGACTATAGTGGAAAGACTAAAGTGGAAAGACTAAAGTGGACAGATTATAGTGGAAAGACTGAAGTGGAAAGACTAAGTGGACAGACTAAAGTGGAAAGACTATAGTGGAAAGACTAAAGTGGATAGACTATAGGAAAGACTAAAGTGGACAGACTATAGTGGAAAGACTATAGTGGAAAGATTGTAGTGGACAGAATAAAGTGGAGACTATAGTCGAAAGACTAAAGTGGAAAGACTAAAGTGGAGACTATAGCGGAAAGACTAAAGTGGAAAGACTAAAGTGGACAGAGAATAGAGGAAAGACTAAAGTGGAAAGACTATAGTGGAAAGACTAAAGTGGACAGATTAAAGTGGAAAGACTAAAGTGGACACACTAAAGTGGAAAGACTAAAGTGGACAGAGAATAGAGGAAAGACTAAAGTGGACAGACTATAGTGGAAAGACTAAAGTGGACAGACTAAAGTGGAAAGACTAAAGTGGACAGACTCTAGTGGAAAGACTGAAGTGGAAAGACTAAGTGGACAGACTAAAGCGGAAAGACTAAAGTGGAAAGACTATAATCTACAGACTATAGTGGAAAGACTAAAGTGGACAGACTAAAGTGGAAAGACTAGAGTGGAAAGACTAAAGTGGACAGACTATAGTGTCCACTTTATTCTTTCCACTATAGTCTCCACTTTATTCTGTCCACTAAAGTCTTTCCAAAGTAGACTTTCCACTATTCTCTGTCCACTTTAGTCTTTCCACTTTAGTTTTTCCACTTTAGTCTGTCCACTTCAGTCTTTCCACTATAGTCTGTCCACTTTAGTCTTTCCACTTTAGTCTTTTCACTATAGTCTCCACTTTATTCTGTCCACTACAGTCTTTCCACTATAGTCTTTCCACTATAGTCTTTCCACTATAGTCTGTCAACTTTAGTCTTTCCACTATTCTCTGTCCACTTTAGGCTTTCCACTATAGTCTCCACTTTATTCTGTCCACTACAGTCTTTCCACTATAGTCTTTCCACTATAGTCTGACCACTTTAGTCTTTCCACTTTAGTCTATCCATTATAGTCTCCACTTTATTCTGTCCACTACAGACTTTCCACTTTAGTCTTTCCACTATTCTCTGTCCACTTTAGTCTTTCCACTTTAGTCTTTCCACTATAGTCTCCACTTTATTCCGTCCACTACAGTTTTTCCACTATAGTCTTTCCACTATAGTCTGTCCACTTTAGTCTTTCCACTATTCTCTGTCCACTTTAGTCTTTCCACTATAGTCTCCACTTTATTCTGTCCACTACATTCTTTCCACTTTAGCCTTCCTACTATAGTCGTTCCACTTCAGTTTGTCCACTTTAGTCTTTCCACTATAGTCTGTCCACTTTAGTCTTTCCACTATAGTCTTTCCACTTTAGTCCGTCCACTTAGTCTTTCCACTTCAGTCTTTCCACTATAGTCTTTCCACTATTCTCTGTCCACTTTAGTCTTTCCACTAGAGTCTCACCTTGATTCGGTCCACTACAGTCTTTTCACTGTAGTCTTTCCACTATAGTCTGTCCACTTTAGTCTTTCCACTATAGTCTCCACTTTATTCTGTCCACTACAGTCTTTCCACTATAGTCTTTCCACTATAGTCTCCACTTTATTCTGTCCACTACAGTCTTTCCACTATAGTCTCCACTTTATTCTGTCCACTACAGTCTTTCCACTATAGTCTTTCCACTATAGTCTGACCACTTTAGTCTTTCCACTTTAGTCTATCCATTATAGTCTCCACTTTATTCTGTCCACTACAGACTTTCCACTTTAGTCTTTCCACTATTCTCTGTCCACTTTAGTCTTTCCACTTTAGTCTTTCCACTATAGTCTCCACTTTATTCCGTCCACTACAGTCTTTCCACTATAGTCTTTCCACTATAGTCTGTCCACTTTAGTCTTTCCACTTTAGTCTTTCCACAATTCTCTGTCCACTTTAGTATTTCCACTTTAGTTTTTCCACTATAGTCTCCAGTTTATTCTTTCCACTACAGTCTCTCCACTATAATCTTTCCACTATAGTCTGTCCACTTTAGTCTTTCCACTATTCTCTGTCCACTTTATTCTTTCCACTATACTCTCCGCTTTATTTTGTCCACTACAGTCTTTCCACTATAGTCTGTCCACTTTAGTCTTTCCACTTTAGTCTTTCCATTTTAGTCTGTCCACTTTAGTCTTTCCACCATAGTCTGTCCACTTTATTCTTTCCACTATTCTCTGTCCACTTTAGTCTTTCCACTATAGTCTCCACTTTATTCTGTCCACTACAGTCTTTTTCTTTATAGTCTTTCCACTATAGTCTGTCAACTTCAGTCTTTCCACTATTCTCTGTCCACTTTAGTCTTTCCACGATAGTCTCCACTTTATTCTGTCCACTACAGTCTTTCCACTATAGTCTGTCCACTTTAGTCTTTCCACTTTAGTCTTTCCACTATTCTCTGTCCACTTTAGTATTTCCACTTTAGTCTTTCCACTATAGTCTCCACTTTATCCTGTCCACTACAGTCTCTCCACTATAGTCTTTCCACTATAGTCTGTCCACTTTAGTCTTTCCACTATTCTCTGTCCACTTTATTCTTTCCACATTAGTCTTTCCACATTAGTCTGTCCACTTTAGTCTTTCCACTTTAGTCTTTCCACTATAGTCTGTCCACTACAGTCTTTCCACTATAGACTGTCCACTTTAGTCTTTCCACATTAGTCTTTCCACATTAGTCTGTCCACTTTAGTCTTTCCACTTTAGTCTTTCCACTATTCTCTGTCCACTTTAGTATTTCCACTTTAGTTTTTCCACTATAGTCCCCACTTTATTCTTTCCACTACAGTCTCTCCACTATAATCTTTCCACTATAGTCTGTCCACTTTAGTCTTTCCACTATTCTCTGTCCACTTTATTCTTTCCACTATACTCTCCGCTTTATTTTGTCCACTACAGTCTTTCCACTATAGTCTGTCCACTTTAGTCTTTCCACTTTAGTCTTTCCATTTTAGTCTGTCCACTTTAGTCTTTCCACTATAGTCTGTCCACTTTATTCTTTCCACTATTCTCTGTCCACTTTAGTCTTTCCACTATAGTCTCCACTTTATTCTGTCCACTACAGTCTTTCCACTATAGTCTTTCCACTATAGTCTGTCAACTTCAGTCTTTCCACTATTCTCTGTCCACTTTAGTCTTTCCACTATAGTCTCCACTTTATTCTGTCCACTACAGTCTTTCCACTATAGTCTTTCCACTATAGTCTGTCAACTTCAGTCTTTCCACTATTCTCTGTCCACTTTAGTCTTTCCACTATAGTCTCCACTTTATTCTTTCCACTACAGTCTCTCCACTATAATCTTTCCACTATAGTCTGTCCACTTTAGTCTTTCCACTATTCTCTGTCCACTTTATTCTTTCCACTCTACTCTCCGCTTTATTTTGTCCACTACAGTCTTTCCACTATAGTCTGTCCACTTTAGTCTTTCCACTTTAGTCTTTCCATTTTAGTCTGTCCACTTTAGTCTTTCCACTATAGTCTGTCCACTTTATTCTTTCCACTATTCTCTGTCCACTTTAGTCTTTCCACTATAGTCTCCACTTTATTCTGTCCACTACAGTCTTTCCACTATAGTCTTTCCAATATAGTCTGTCCACTTTAGTCTTTCCACTTTAGTCTTTCCACTTTAGTCTGTCCACTTTAGTCTTTCCACTATAGTCTGTCCACTATAGTCTTTCCACTTTAGTCTTTCCGCTTTAGTCTGTCCAAATAGTCTTTCCACTTTATTCTGTCCACTTTAGTATGTCCACTTTAGTCTTTCCACTTTAGTCATTTCCACTATCGTCTGTCCACTTTAGTCTTTCCACTTTAGTCTTTCCACTTTAGTGTGTCCACTTTAGTCTTTCCACTAAAGTATGTCCACTTTAGTCTTTCCACTTTAGTCTTTCCACTTTAGTCTTTCCACTATAGTCAATCCACTTTAGTCTTTCCACTATTCTCTGTCCACTTCAGTCTTTCCACAATAGTCTCCACTTTATTCTGTCCACTACAGTCTTTCCAATATAGTCTTTCCACTATAGTCTGTCCACTTTAGTCTTTCCACCTTAGTCTTTCCACTCTAGTCTGTCCACTTTAGTCTTTCCACTATAGTCTGTCCACTTTAGTCTTTCCTCTATTCTCTGTCCACTTTAGTCTTTCCACTTTAGTCTTTCCACTATGGTCTCCACCTTATTCTGTCCACTATAGTCTTTCCACTATGGTCTTTCCACTATAGTCGGTCCACTTTAGTCTTTCCACTTTAGTCTTTCCACTTTAGTCGGTCCACTTTAGTCTTTCCACTATAGTCTGTCCACTTTAGTCTTTCCACTACAGTCTTTCCACTTTAGTCTTTCCACTTTAGTCTTTCCACTTTAGTCTTTCCACTTTAGTCTGTCCACTTTAGTCTTTCCACTATAGTCTGTCCACTTTAGTCTTTCAACTTTAGTCTTTCCACTTTATTCTGTCCACTTCAGTGTGTACACTTTAGTTTGTCCACTGAGTCTTGCCGCTTCAGTCTTTCCTCTATAGTCTGTCCACTTTAGTCTTTCCACTTTTGTCTTTCCACTATAGTCTTTTCACTTCAGTCTGTCCACTTTAGTCTTTCCACTATAGTCTTTCCACTTTAGTCTTTCCACTATCGTCTTTCCACTTTAGTCTGTCCACTTAGTCTTTCCACTTCAGTCTTTCCAATATAGTCTGCCCACTTTAGTCTTTCCGCTATTCTCTGTCCACTTTAGTCTTTCCACTTTGATCTTTCCACTATAGTCTCCACTTTATTCTGTCCACTATTCTCTGTCCACTTTAGTCTTTCCACTATAGTCTCCACTTTATTATTTCCACTACAGTCTTTCCACTATAGTCTTTCCACTATAGTCTTTCCACTATAGTCTGTCCACTTTAGTCTTTCCACTATAGTCTCCACTTTATTCTGTCCACTACAGTCTTTCCACTATAGTCTTTCCACTATAGTCTCCACTTTATTCTGTCCACTACAGTCTTTCCACTATAGTCTTTCCACTATAGTCTTTCCACTTTATTCTGTCCACTTTAGTGTGTACACTTTAGTCTGTCCACTGAGTCTTTCCACTTCAGTCTTTCCACTACAGTCTGTCCACTTTAGTCTTTCCACTTTATTCTTTCCACTATAGTCTCCACTTTATTATGTCCACTACAGTCTTTCCACTATAATCTTTCCACTATAGTCTGTCCACTTTAGTCTTTCCACTAGTCTCTGTCCACTTTAGTCTTTCCACTATAGTCTCCACTTTATTATGTCCACTACAGTCTTTCCACTATAGTCTTTCCACTATAGTCTGTCCACTTTAGTCTTTCCACTATAGTCTCCACTTTATTCTGTCCACTACAGTCTTTCCACTATAGTCTTTCCACTATAGTCTGTCCACTTTAGTCTTTCCACTTTAGTTTTTCCACTTTAGTCTGTCCACGTTAGTCTTTCCACTATCGTCTTTCCACTATATTCTGTCCACTTCAGTCTTTCCACTATTCTCTGTCCACTTTAGTCTTTCCACTATAGTCTGTCCACTTTAGTCTTTCCACTATTCTCTGTCCACTTTAGTCTTTCCACTATAGTCTCCACTTTGTTATGTCCACTACAATCTTTCCACTGTAGTCTTTCCCCTATAGTCTGTCCACTTTAGTCTTTCCACTATAGTCTCCACTTTATTCTGTCCACGACAGTCTTTCCACTATAGTCTTTCCACTATAGTCTGTCCACTTTAGTCTTTTCACTTTAGTTTTTCCACTTTAGTCGGTCCACTTTAGTCTTTCCACTATAGTCTGTCCACTTTAGTCTTTCCACTTTAGTCTTTCCACTTTATTCTGTCTACTTTAGTGTTTACACTTTAGTGTGTCCACTGAGTCTTTCAACTTCAGTCTATCCACTATAGTCTGTCCACTTTAGTCTTTCCACTTTAGTCTTTCCACTATAGTCTCCACTTGATTCTTGTCCACTTTAGTCTTTCCACTATAGTCTGTCCACTATAGTCTTTCCACTTTAGTCTTTCCGCTTTAGTCTGTCCACTTAGTCTTTCCACTTCAGTCTTTCCACTAGAGTCTGTCCACTTTAGTCTTTCCACTTTAGTCTGTCCACTTTAGTATGTCCACTTTAGTCTTTCCACTTTAGTCATTTCCACTATCGTCTGTCCACTTTAGTCTTTCCACTAAAGTCTGTCCACTTTAGTCTTTCCACTTTAGTCTTTCCACTTTAGTCTTTCCACTATAGTCTGTCCACTTTAGTCTTTCCACTATAGTCTGTCCACTTTAGTCTTTCCTCTATTCTCTGTCCACTTTAGTCTTTCCACTTTAGTCTTTCCACTATAGTCTCCACTTTATTCTGTCCACTATAGTCTTTCCACTATGGTCTTTCCACTATAGTCTGTCCACTATAGTCTTTCCACTTTAGTCTTTCCACTTTAGTCGGTCCACTTTAGTCTTTCCACTATAGTCTGTCCACTTTAGTCTTTCCACTGCAGTCTGTCCACTTTAGTCTTTCCACTTTAGTCTTTCCACTTTATTCTGTCCACTTTAGTCTTTCCACTATAGTCTGTCCACTTTAATCTTTCAACTTTAGTCTTTCCACTTTATTCTGTCCACTTCAGTGTGTACACTTTAGTTTGTCCACTGAGTCTTGCCGCTTCAGTCTTTCCACTATAGTCTGTCCACTTTAGTCTTTCCACTTTTGTCTTTCCACTATAGTCTTTTCACTTCAGTCTGTCCACTTTAGTCTTTCCACTATAGTCTTTCCACTTTAGTCTTTCCACTATCGTCTTTCCACTTTAGTCTGTCCACTTAGTCTTTCCACTTCAGTCTTTCCACTATAGTCTGCCCACTTTAGTCTTTCCGCTATTCTCTGTCCACTTTAGTCTTTCCACTTTGATCTTTCCACTATAGTCTCCACTTTATTCTGTCCACTACAGTCTTTCCACTATAATCTTTCCATTATAGTCTGTCCACTTTAGTCTTTCCACTATTCTCTGTCCACTTTAGTCTTTCCACTATAGTCTCCACTTTATTATTTCCACTACAGTCTTTCCACTATAGTCTTTCCACTATAGTCTTTCCACTATAGTCTGTCCACTTTAGTCTTTCCACTATAGTCTCCACTTTATTCTGTCCACTACAGTCTTTCCACTATAGTCTTTCCACTATAGTCTCCACTTTATTCTGTCCACTACAGTCTTTCCACTATAGTCTTTCCACTATTGTCTTTCCACTTTATTCTGTCCACTTCAGTGTGTACACTTTAGTCTGTCCACTGAGTCTTTCCACTTCAGTCTTTCCACTACAGTCTGTCCACTTTAGTCTTTCCACTTTATTCTTTCCACTATAGTCTCCACTTTATTATGTCCACTACAGTCTTTCCACTATAATCTTTCCACTATAGTCTGTCCACTTTAGTCTTTCCACTAGTCTCTGTCCACTTTAGTCTTTCCACTATAGTCTCCACTTTATTATGTCCACTACAGTCTTTCCACTATAGTCTTTCCACTATAGTCTGTCCACTTCAGTCTTTCCACTATAGTCTCCACTTTATTCTGTCCACTACAGTCTTTCCACTATAGTCTTTCCACTATAGTCTGTCCACTTTAGTCTTTCCACTTTAGTTTTTCCACTTTAGTCTGTCCACGTTAGTCTTTCCACTATTGTCTTTCCACTATAGTCTGTCCACTTTAGTCATTCCACTATTCTCTGTCCACTTTAGTCTTTCCACTTTAGTCTGTCCACTTTAGTCTTTCCACTATTCTCTGTCCACTTTAGTCTTTCCACTATAGTCTCCACTTTATTATATCCACTACAATCTTTCCACTGTAGTCTTTCCCCTATAGTCTGTCCACTTTAGTCTTTCCACTATAGTCTCCACTTTATTCTGTCCACGACAGTCTTTCCACTATAGTCTTTCCACTATAGTCTGTCCACTTTAGTCTTTCCACTTTAGTTTTTCCACTTTAGTCGGTCCACTTTAGTCTTTCCACTATAGTCTGTCCACTTTAGTCTTTCCACTTTAGTCTTTCGACTTTATTCTGTCTACTTTAGTGTTTACACTTTAGTGTGTCCACTGAGTCTTTCAACTTCAGTCTTTCCACTATAGTCTGTCCACTTTAGTCTTTCCACTTTAGTCTTTCCACTATAGTCTCCACTTGATTCTGTCCACTACATTCTTTCCACTTTCGTCTTTCCACTATTCTCTGTCCACTTTAGTCTTTCCACTATAGTCTCCACTTTATTCTGTCCACTACAGTCTTTCCACTATAGTCTTTCCACTATAGTCTGCCCACTTTAGTCTTTCCACTATTCTCTGTCCACTTTAGTCTTTCCACTATAGTCTCCACTTTATTCTGTCCACTACAGTCTTTCCACTATAGTCTTTCCACTATAGTCTTTCCACTATAGTCTGTCCACTTTAGTCTTTCCACTTTAGTCTATCCACTATAGTCTCCACTTTATTCTGTCCACTACAGTCTTTCCACTATTCTCTGTCCACTTTAGTCTTTCCACTTTAGTCTTTCCACTATAGTCTCCACTTTATTCCGTCCACTTTAGTCTTTCCACTATAGTCTGTCCACTTTAGTCTTTCCACTTTAGTCTTTCCACTTTATTCTGTCCACTTCAGTGTGTACACTTTAGTCTGTCCACTGAGTCTTTCCACTTCAGTCTTTTCACTATAGTCTGTCCACTTTAGTCTTTCCACTATAGTCTCCACTTTATTCTGTCCACTACATTCTTTCCACTTTAGTCTTCCTACTATAGTCTTTCCACTTCAGTCTGTCCACTTTAGTCTTTCCACTATAGTCTGTCCACTTTAGTCTTTCCACTATAGTCTTTCCACTTTAGTCCGTCCACTTAGTCTTTCCACTTCAGTCTTTCCACTATAGTCTGTCCACTTTAGTCTTTCCACTTTAGTCTTTACACTATAGTCTCCACTTTATTCTGTCCACTACAGTCTTTCCACTTTAGTCTTTCCACTATTCTCTGTCCACTTTAGTCTTTCCATTACAGTCTCCACTTTATTCTGTCCACTACAGTCTTTCCACTATAGTCTACACTTTATTCTGTCCACTACAGTCTTTCCACTATAGTCTTTCCACTATAGTCTGTCCACTTTAGTCTTTCCACTTTAGCTTTTCCACTTTAGTCTGTCCACTTCAATCTTTCCACTATAGTCTTTCCACTATTCTCTGTCCACTTTTGTCTTTCCACTATAGTCTTTTCACTTCAGTCTGTCCACTTTAGTCTTTCCACTATAGTCTTTCCACTTTGGTCTTTCCACTATCGTCTTTCCACTTTAGTCTGTCCACTTAGTCTTTCCACTTCAGTCTTTCCACTATAGTCTGCCCACTTTAGTCTTTCCGCTATTCTCTGTCCACTTTAGTCTTTCCACTTTAGCTTTTCCACTTTAGTCTGTCCACTTCAATCTTTCCACTATAGTCTTTCCACTATTCTCTGTCCACTTTTGTCTTTCCACTATAGTCTTTTCACTTCAGTCTGTCCACTTTAGTCTTTCCACAATAGTCTTTCCACTTTAGTCTTTCCACTTCAGTCTTTCCACTATAGTCTGCCCACTTTAGTCTTTCCACTATTCTCTGTCCACTTTAGTCTTTCCACTATAGTCTCCACTTTATTATTTCCACTACAGTCTTTCCACTATAGTATTTCCACTATAGTCTTTCCACTATAGTCTGTCCACTTTAGTCTTTCCACTATAGTCTCCACTTTATTCTGTCCACTACAGTCTTCCCACTATAGTCTTTCCACTATAGTCTGTCCACTTTAGTCTTTCCACTATAGTTTTTCCACTTTAGTCTGTCCACTTTAGTCTTTCCACTATAGTCTGTCCACTTTAGTCTTTCCACTTTAGTCTTTCCACTTTATTCTGTCCACTTCAGTGTGTACACTTTAGTCTGTCCACTGAGTCTTTCCACTTCAGTCTTTTCACTACAGTCTGTCCACTTTAGTCTTTCCACTTTATTCTTTCCACTATAGTCTCCACTTTATTATGTCCACTACAGTCTTTCCACTATAATCTTTCCATTATAGTCTGTCCACTTTAGTCTTTCCACTTTAGTTTTTCCACTTTAGTCTGTCCACTTTAGTCTTTCCACTACAGTCTTTCCACTATTCTCTGTCCACTTTAGTCTTTCCACTATAGTCTCCACTTTATTATGTCCACTACAGTCTTTCCACTGTAGTCTTTCCACTATAGTCTGTCCACTTTAATCTTTCCACTATAGTCTGTCCACTTTAGTCTTTCCACTTTAGTTTTTCCACTTTAGTCGGTCCACTTTAGTCTTTCCACTATAGTCTGTCCACTTTAGTCGTTCCACTCTAGTCTTTCCACTTTATTCTGTCCACTTTAGTGTTTACACTTTAGTGTGTCCACTGAGTCTTTCAACTTCAGTCTTTCCACTATAGTCTGTCCACTTTAGTCTTTCCACTTTAGTCTTTCCACTATAGTCTCCACTTTATTCTGTCCACTACATTCTTTCCACTTTCGTCTTTCCACTATTCTCTGTCCTATTTAGTCTCTCCACTATAGTCTCCACTTTATTCTGTCCACTACAGTCTTTCCACTATAGTCTTTCCACTATAGTCTGTCCACTTTAGGCTTTCCACTATTCTCTGTCCACTTTAGTCTTTCCACTATAGTCTCCACTTTATTCTGTCCACTACAGTCTTTCCACTATAGTCTTTCCACTATAGTCTTTCCACTATAGTCTGTCAACTTTAGTCTTTCAACTATTCTCTGTCCACTTTAGGCTTTCCACTATAGTCTCCACTTTATTCTGTCCACTACAGTCTTTCCACTATAGTCTTTCCACTATTGTCTGTCCACTTAGTCTTTCCACTTTAGCCTATCCACTATAGTCTCCACTTTATTCTGTCTACTACAGTCTTTCCACTATTCTCTGTCCACTTTAGTCTTTCCACTTTCGTCTTTCCACTATAGTCTCCACTTTATTCCGTCCACTACAGTTTTTCCACTATAGTCTTTCCACTATAGTCTGTCCACTTTAGTCTTTCCACTATTCTCTGTCCACTTTAGTCTTTCCATTATAGTCTCCACTTTATTCTGTCCACTACATTCTTTCCACTTTAGTCTTCCTACTATAGTCTTTCCACTTCAGTCTGTCCACTTTAGTCTTTCCACTATAGTCTGTCCACTTTAGTCTTTCCACTATAGTCTTTCCACTTTAGTCCGTCCACTTAGTCTTTCCACTTCAGTCTTTCCACTATAGTCTGTCCACTTTAGTCTTTCCACTTTAGTCTTTACACTATAGTCTCCACTTTATTCTGTCCACTACAGTCTTTCCACTTTAGTCTTTCCACTATTCTCTGTCCACTTTAGTCTTTCCATTATAGTCTCCACTTTATTCTGTCCACTACAGTCTTTCCACTGTAGTCTTTCCACTATGGTCTGTCCACTTTATTCTTTCCACTATTCTCTGTCCACTTTAGTCTTTCCACTATAGTCTGTCCACTTTAGTCTTTCCACTATAGTCTTTCCACTTTAGTCCGTCCACTTAGTCTTTCCACTTCAGTCTTTCCACTATAGTCTGTCCACTTTAGTCTTTCCACTTTAGTCTTTACACTATAGTCTCCACTTTATTCTGTCCACTACAGTCTTTCCACTTTAGTCTTTCCACTATTCTCTGTCCACTTTAGTCTTTCCATTATAGTCTCCACTTTATTCTGTCCACTACAGTCTTTCCACTGTAGTCTTTCCACAATAGTCTGTCCACTTTATTCTTTCCACTATTCTCTGTCCACTTTAGTCTTTCCACTATAGTCTACACTTTATTCTGTCCACTACAGTCTTTCCACTATAGTCTTTCCACTATAGTCTGTCCACTTTAGTCTTTCCACTTTAGCTTTTCCACTTTAGTCTGTCTACTTCAATCTTTCCACTATAGTCTTTCCACTATTCTCTGTCCACTTTTGTCTTTCCACTATAGTCTTTTCACTTCAGTCTGTCCACTTTAGTCTTTCCACTATAGTCTTTCCACTTTAGTCTTTCCACTATCGTCTTTCCACTTTAGTCTGTCCACTTAGTCTTTCCACTTCAGTCTTTCCACTATAGTCTGCCCACTTTAGTCTTTCCGCTATTCTCTGTCAACTTTAGTCTTTCCACTATAGTCTCCACTTTATTCTGTCCACTACAGTCTTTCCACTATAGTCTTTCCACTATAGTCTGTCAACTTTAGTCTTTCAACTATTCTCTGTCCACTTTAGGCTTTCCACTATAGTCTCCACTTTATTCTGTCCACTACAGTCTTTCCACTATAGTCTTTCCACTATAGTCTGTCCACTTTAGTCTTTCCACTTTAGCCTATCCACTATAGTCTCCACTTTATTCTGTCCACTACAGTCTTTCCACTATTCTCTGTCCACTTTAGTCTTTCCACTTTATTCTGTCCACTTCAGTGTGTACACTTTAGTCTGTCCACTGAGTCTTTCCACTTCAGTCTTTTCACTACAGTCTGTCCACTTTAGTCTTTCCACTTTATTCTTTCCACTATAGTCTCCACTTTATTATGTCCACTACAGTCTTTCCACTTTCGTCTTTCCACTATTCTCTGTCCAATTTAGTCTCTCCACTATAGTCTCCACTTTATTCTGTCCACTACAGTCTTTCCACTATAGTCTTTCCACTATAGTCTGTCCACTTTAGGCTTTCCACTATTCTCTGTCCACTTTAGTCTTTCCACTATAGTCTCCACTTTATTCTGTCCACTACAGTCTTTCCACTATAGTCTTTCCACTATAGTCTGTCCACTTTAGTCTTTCCACTTTAGTTTTTCCACTTTAGTCTGTCCACTTTAGTCTTTCCACTATAGTCTGTCCACTTTAGTCTTTCCACTTTAGTCTTTCCACTTTATTCTGTCCACTTCAGTGTGTACACTTTAGTCTGTCCACTGAGTCTTTCCACTTCAGTCTTTTCACTACAGTCTGTCCACTTTAGTCTTTCCACTTTATTCTTTCCACTATAGTCTCCACTTTATTATGTCAACTACAGTCTTTCCACTTTCGTCTTTCCACTATTCTCTGTCCAATTTAGTCTCTCCACTATAGTCTCCACTTTATTCTGTCCACTACAGTCTTTCCACTATAGTCTTTCCACTATAGTCTGTCCACTTTAGGCTTTCCACTATTCTCTGTCCACTTTAGTCTTTCCACTATAGTCTCCACTTTATTCTGTCCACTACAGTCTTTCCACTATAGTCTTTCCACTATAGTCTTTCCACTATAGTCTGTCAACTTTAGTCTTTCAACTATTCTCTGTCCACTTTAGGCTTTCCACTATAGTCTTTCCACTATAGTCTGTCCACTTTAGTCTTTCCACTTTAGCCTATCCACTATAGTCTCCACTTTATTCTGTCCACTACAGTCTTTCCACTATTCTCTGTCCACTTTAGTCTTTCCACTTTATTCTGTCCACTTCAGTGTGTACACTTTAGTCTGTCCACTTAGTCTTTCCACTTCAGTCTTTTCACTACAGTCTGTCCACTTTAGTCTTTCCGCTTTATTCTTTCCACTATAGTCTCCACTTTATTATGTCCACTACAGTCTTTCCACTATAATCTTTCCACTATAGTCTGTCCACTTTAGTCTTTCCACTAGTCTCTGTCCACTTTAGTCTTTCCACTATAGTCTCCACTTTATTATGTCCACTACAGTCTTTCCACTATAGTCTTTCCACTATAGTCTGTCCACTTTAGTCTTTCCACTATCGTCTCCACTTTATTCTGTCCACTACAGTCTTTCCACTATAGTTTTTCCACTATAGTCTGTCCACTTTAGTCTTTCCACTTTAGTTTTTCCACTTTAGTCTGTCCACTTTAGTCTTTCCACTACAGTCTTTCCACTATTCTCTGTCCACTTTAGTCTTTCCACTATAGTCTCCACTTTATTATGTCCACTACAGTCTTTCCACTGTAGTCTTTCCACTATAGTCTGTCCACTTTAATCTTTCCACTATAGTCTGTCCACTTTAGTCTTTCCACTTTAGTTTTTCCACTTTAGTCGGTCCACTTTAGTCTTTCCACTATAGTCTGTCCACTTTAGTCTTTCCACTCTAGTCTTTCCACTTTATTCTGTCCACTTTAGTGTTTACACTTTAGTGTGTCCACTGGTCTTTCAACTTCAGTCTTTCCACTATAGTCTGTCCACTTTAGTCTTTCCACTTTAGTCTTTCCACTATAGTCTCCACTTTATTCTGTCCACTACGTTCTTTCCACTTTCGTCTTTCCACTATTCTCTGTCCAATTTAGTCTCTCCACTATAGTCTCCACTTTATTCTGTCCACTACAGTCTTTCCACTATAGTCTTTCCACTATAGTCTGTCCACTTTAGGCTTTCCACTATTCTCTGTCCACTTTAGTCTTTCCACTATAGTCTCCACTTTATTCTGTCCACTACAGTCTTTCCACTATAGTCTTTCCACTATAGTCTTTCCACTATAGTCTGTCAACTTTAGTCTTTCAACTATTCTCTGTCCACTTTAGGCTTTCCACTATAGTCTCCACTTTATTCTGTCCACTACAGTCTTTCCACTATAGTCTTTCCACTATAGTCTGTCCACTTTAGTCTTTCCACCTTAGCCTATCCACTATAGTCTCCACTTTATTCTGTCCACTACAGTCTTTCCACTATTCTCTGTCCACTTTAGTCTTTCCACTTTAGTCTTTCCACTATAGTCTCCACTTTATTCCGTCCACTACAGTTTTTCACTATAGTCTTTCCACTATAGTCTGTCCACTTTAGTCTTTCCACTATTCTCTGTCCACTTTAGTCTTTCCACTATAGTCTCCACTTTATTCTGTCCACTACATTCTTTCCACTTTAGTCTTCCTACTATAGTCTTTCCACTATAGTCTTTCCATTTTAGTCTGTCCACTTCAGTCTTTCCACTATAGTCTGCCCACTTTAGTCTTTCCGCTATTCTCTGTCCACTTTAGTCTTTCCACTTTGATCTTTCCACTATAGTCTCCACTTTATTCTGTCCACTACAGTCTTTCCACTATAATCTTTCCACTATAGTCTGTCCACTTTAGTCTTTCCACTATTCTCTGTCCACTTTAGTCTTTCCACTATAGTCTCCACTTTATTATTTCCACTACAGTCTTTCCACTATAGTATTTCCATTATAGTCTTTCCACTATAGTCTGTCCACTTTAGTCTTTCCACTATAGTCTCCACTTTATTCTGTCCACTACAGTCTTTCCACTATAGTCTTTCCACTATAGTCTGTCCACTTTAGTCTTTCCACTTTAGTTTTTCCACTTTAGTCTGTCCACTTTAGTCTTTCCACTATAGTCTGTCCACTTTAGTCTTTCCACTTTAGTCTTTCCACTTTATTCTGTCCACTTCAGTGTGTACACTTTAGTCTATCCACTGAGTCTTTCCACTTCAGTCTTTTCACTACAGTCTGTCCACTTTAGTCTTTCCACTTTAATCTTTCCACTATAGTCTGTCCACTTTAGTCTTTCCACTTTAGTTTTTCCACTTTAGTCGGTCCACTTTAGTCTTTCCACTATAGTCTGTCCACTTTAGTCTTTCCACTCTAGTCTTTCCACTTTATTCTGTCCACTTTAGTGTGTCCACTGGTCTTTCAACTTCAGTCTTTCCACTATAGTCTGTCCACTTTAGTCTTTCCACTTTAGTCTTTCCACTATAGTCTCCACTTTATTCTGTCCACTACATTCTTTCCACTTTCGTCTTTCCACTATTCTCTGTCCAATTTAGTCTCTCCACTATAGTCTCCACTTTATTCTGTCCACTACAGTCTTTCCACTATAGTCTTTCCACTATAGTCTGTCCACTTTAGGCTTTCCACTATTCTCTGTCCACTTTAGTCTTTCCACTATAGTCTCCACTTTATTCTGTCCACTACAGTCTTTCCACTATAGTCTTTCCACTCTAGTCTTTCCACTATAGTCTGTCAACTTTAGTCTTTCAACTATTCTCTGTCCACTTTAGGCTTTCCACTATAGTCTCCACTTTATTCTGTCCACTACAGTCTTTCCACTATAGTCTTTCCACTATAGTCTGTCCACTTTAGTCTTTCCACTTTAGCCTATCCACTATAGTCTCCACTTTATTCTGTCCACTACAGTCTTTCCACTATTCTCTGTCCACTTTAGTCTTTCCACTTTAGTCTTTCCACTATAGTCTCCACTTTATTCCGTCCACTACAGTTTTTCCACTATAGTCTTTCCACTATAGTCTGTCCACTTTAGTCTTTCCACTATTCTCTGTCCACTTTAGTCTTCTCACTATAGTCTCCACTTTATTCTGTCCACTACATTCTTTCCACTTTAGTCTTCCTACTATAGTCTTTCCACTATAGTCTTTCCATTTTAGTCTGTCCACTTCAGTCTTTCCACTATAGTCTGCCCACTTTAGTCTTTCCGCTATTCTCTGTCCACTTTAGTCTTTCCACTTTGATCTTTCCACTATAGTCTCCACTTTATTCTGTCCACTACAGTCTTTCCACTATAATCTTTCCACTATAGTCTGTCCACTTTAGTCTTTCCACTATTCTCTGTCCACTTTAGTCTTTCCACTATAGTCTCCACTTTATTATTTCCACTACAGTCTTTCCACTATAGTATTTCCATTATAGTCTTTCCACTATAGTCTGTCCACTTTAGTCTTTCCACTATAGTCTCCACTTTATTCTGTCCACTACAGTCTTTCCACTATAGTCTTTCCACTATAGTCTGTCCACTTTAGTCTTTCCACTTTAGTTTTTCCACTTTAGTCTGTCCACTTTAGTCTTTCCACTATAGTCTGTCCACTTTAGTCTTTCCACTTTAGTCTTTCCACTTTATTCTGTCCACTTCAGTGTGTACACTTTAGTCTGTCCACTGAGTCTTTCCACTTCAGTCTTTTCACTACAGTCTGTCCACTTTAGTCTTTCCACTTTATTCTTTCCACTATAGTCTCCACTTTATTATGTCCACTACAGTCTTTCCACTTTCGTCTTTCCACTATTCTCTGTCCAATTTAGTCTCTCCACTATAGTCTCCACTTTATTCTGTCCACGACAGTCTTTCCACTATAGTCTTTCCACTATAGTCTGTCCACTTTAGGCTTTCCACTATTCTCTGTCCACTTTAGTCTTTCCACTATAGTCTCCACTTTATTCTGTCCACTACAGTCTTTCCACTATAGTCTTTCCACTATAGTCTTTCCACTATAGTCTGTCAACTTTAGTCTTTCAACTATTCTCTGTCCACTTTAGGCTTTCCACTATAGTCTCCACTTTATTCTGTCCACTACAGTCTTTCCACTATAGTCTTTCCACTATAGTCTGTCCACTTTAGTCTTTCCACTTTAGCCTATCCACTATAGTCTCCACTTTATTCTGTCCACTACAGTCTTTCCACTATTCTCTGTCCACTTTAGTCTTTCCACTTTATTCTGTCCACTTCAGTGTGTACACTTTAGTCTGTCCACTTAGTCTTTCCACTTCAGTCTTTTCACTACAGTCTGTCCACTTTAGTCTTTCCACTTTATTCTTTCCACTATAGTCTCCACTTTATTATGTCCACTACAGTCTTTCCACTATAATCTTTCCACTATAGTCTGTCCACTTTAGTCTTTCCACTAGTCTCTGTCCACTTTAGTCTTTCCACTATAGTCTTTCCACTATAGTCTGTCCACTTTAGGCTTTCCACTATTCTCTGTCCACTTTAGTCTTTCCACTTTATTCTGTCCACTTCAGTGTGTACACTTTAGTCTGTCCACTTAGTCTTTCCACTTCAGTCTTTTCACTACAGTCTGTCCACTTTAGTCTTTCCACTTTATTCTTTCCACTATAGTCTCCACTTTATTATGTCCACTACAGTCTTTCCACTATAATCTTTCCACTATAGTCTGTCCACTTTAGTCTTTCCACTAGTCTCTGTCCACTTTAGTCTTTCCACTATAGTCTTTCCACTATAGTCTGTCCACTTTAGGCTTTCCACTATTCTCTGTCCACTTCAGTCTTTCCACTATAGTCTGCCCACTTTAGTCTTTCCGCTATTCTCTGTCCACTTTAGTCTTTCCACTTTGATCTTTCCACTATAGTCTCCACTTTATTCTGTCCACTACAGTCTTTCCACTATAATCTTTCCACTATAGTCTGTCCACTTTAGTCTTTCCACTATTCTCTGTCCACTTTAGTCTTTCCACTATAGTCTCCACTTTATTATTTCCACTACAGTCTTTCCACTATAGTATTTCCATTATAGTCTTTCCACTATAGTCTGTCCACTTTAGTCTTTCCACTATAGTCTCCACTTTATTCTGTCCACTACAGTCTTTCCACTATAGTCTTTCCACTATAGTCTGTCCACTTTAGTCTTTCCACTTTAGTTTTTCCACTTTAATCTGTCCACTTTAGTCTTTCCACTATAGTCTGTCCACTTTAGTCTTTCCACTTTAGTCTTTCCACTTTATTCTGTCCACTTCAGTGTGTACACTTTAGTCTGTCCACTGAGTCTTTCCACTTCAGTCTTTTCACTACAGTCTGTCCACTTTAGTCTTTCCACTTTATTCTTTCCACTATAGTCTCCACTTTATTATGTCCACTACAGTCTTTCCACTTTCGTCTTTCCACTATTCTCTGTCCAATTTAGTCTCTCCACTATAGTCTCCACTTTATTCTGTCCACGACAGTCTTTCCACTATAGTCTTTCCACTATAGTCTGTCCACTTTAGGCTTTCCACTATTCTCTGTCCACTTTAGTCTTTCCACTATAGTCTCCACTTTATTCTGTCCACTACAGTCTTTCCACTATAGTCTTTCCACTATAGTCTTTCCACTATAGTCTGTCAACTTTAGTCTTTCAACTATTCTCTGTCCACTTTAGGCTTTCCACTATAGTCTCCACTTTATTCTGTCCACTACAGTCTTTCCACTATAGTCTTTCCACTATAGTCTGTCCACTTTAGTCTTTCCACTTTAGCCTATCCACTATAGTCTCCACTTAATTCTCTCCACTACAGTCTTTCCACTATTCTCTGTCCACTTTAGTCTTTCCACTTTATTCTGTCCACTTCAGTGTGTACACTTTAGTCTGTCCACTTAGTCTTTCCACTTCAGTCTTTTCACTACAGTCTGTCCACTTTAGTCTTTCCACTTTATTCTTTCCACTATAGTCTCCACTTTATTATGTCCACTACAGTCTTTCCACTATAATCTTTCCACTATAGTCTGTCCACTTTAGTCTTTCCACTAGTCTCTGTCCACTTTAGTCTTTCCACTATAGTCTTTCCACTATAGTCTGTCCACTTTAGGCTTTCCACTATTCTCTGTCCACTTTAGTCTTTCCACTATAGTCTCCACTTTATTCTGTCCACTACAGTCTTTCCACTATAGTCTTTCCACTATAGTCTTTCCACTATAGTCTGTCCACTTTAGTCTTTCCACTTTAGCCTATCCACTATAGTCTCCACTTTATTCTGTCCACTACAGTCTTTCCACTATTCTCTGTCCACTTTAGTCTTTCCACTTTAGTCTTTCCACTATAGTCTCCACTTTATTCCGTCCACTACAGTTTTTCCACTATAGTCTTTCCACTATAGTCTGTCCACTTTAGTCTTTCCACTATTCTCTGTCCACTTTAGTCTTTCCACTATAGTCTCCACTTTATTCTGTCCACTACATTCTTTCCACTTTAGTCTTCCTACTATAGTCTTTCCACTTCAGTCTGTCCACTTTAGTCTTTCCACTATAGTCTGTCCACTTTAGTCTTTCCACTATAGTCTTTCCACTTTAGTCCGTCCACTTAGTCTTTCCACTTCAGTCTTTCCACTATAGTCTGTCCACTTTAGTCTTTCCACTTTAGTCTTTACACTATAGTCTCCACTTTATTCTGTCCACTACAGTCTTTCCACTTTAGTCTTTCCACTATTCTCTGTCCACTTTAGTCTTTCCATTATAGTCTCCACTTTATTCTGTCCACTACAGTCTTTCCACTGTAGTCTTTCCACTATAGTCTGTCCACTTTATTCTTTCCACTATTCTCTGTCCACTTTAGTCTTTCCACTATAGTCTACACTTTATTCTGTCCACTACAGTCTTTCCACTATAGTCTTTCTACTATAGTCTGTCCACTTTAGTCTTTCCACTTTAGATTTTCCACTTTAGTCTGTCCACTTCAATCTTTCCACTATAGTCTTTCCACTATTCTCTGTCCACTTTTGTCTTTCCACTATAGTCTTTTCACTTCAGTCTGTCCACTTTAGTCTTTCCACTATAGTCTTTCCACTTTAGTCTTTCCACTATCGTCTTTCCACTTTAGTCTGTCCACTTAGTCTTTCCACTTCAGTCTTTCCACTGTAGTCTGTCCACTTTAGTCTTTCCACTATAGTCTCCACTTTATTCTGTCCACTACAGTCTTTCCACTATAGTCTTTCCACTATAGTCTGTCCACTTTAGTCTTTCCACTTTAGTTTTTCCACTTTAGTCTGTCCACTTTAGTCTTTCCACTATAGTCTGTCCACTTTAGTCTTTCCACTTTAGTCTTTCCACTTTATTCTGTCCACTTCAGTGTGTACACTTTAGTCTGTCCACTGAGTCTTTCCACTTCAGTCTTTTCACTACAGTATGTCCACTTTAGTCTTTCCACTTTATTCTTTCCACTATAGTCTCCACTTTATTATGTCCACTACAGTCTTTCCACTATAATCTTTCCACTATAGTCTGTCCACTTTAGTCTTTCCACTAGTCTCTGTCCACTTTAGTCTTTCCACTATAGTCTCCACTTTATTATGTCCACTACAGTCTTTCCACTATAGTCTTTCCACTATAGTCTGTCCACTTTAGTCTTTCCACTATCGTCTCCACTTTATTCTGTCCACTACAGTCTTTCCACTATAGTTTTTCCACTATAGTCTGTCCACTTTAGTCTTTCCACTTTAGTTTTTCCACTTTAGTCTGTCCACTTTAGTCTTTCCACTACAGTCTTTCCACTATTCTCTGTCCACTTTAGTCTTTCCACTATAGTCTCCACTTTATTATGTCCACTACAGTCTTTCCACTGTAGTCTTTCCACTATAGTCTGTCCACTTTAATCTTTCCACTATAGTCTGTCCACTTTAGTCTTTCCACTTTAGTTTTTCCACTTTAGTCGGTCCACTTTAGTCTTTCCACTATAGTCTGTCCACTTTAGTCTTTCCACTCTAGTCTTTCCACTTTATTCTGTCCACTTTAGTGTTTACACTTTAGTGTGTCCACTGAGTCTTTCAACTTCAGTCTTTCCACTATAGTCTGTCCACTTTAGTCTTTCCACTTTAGTCTTTCCACTATAGTCTCCACTTTATTCTGTCCACTACATTCTTTCCACTTTCGTCTTTCCACTATTCTCTGTCCAATTTAGTCTCTCCACTATAGTCTCCACTTTATTCCGTCCACTACAGTTTTTCCACTATAGTCTTTCCACTATAGTCTGTCCACTTTAGTCTTTCCACTATTCTCTGTCCACTTTAGTCTTTCCACTATAGTCTCCACTTTATTCTGTCCACTACATTCTTTCCACTTTAGTCTTCCTACTATAGTCTTTCCACTTCAGTCTGTCCACTTTAGTCTTTCCACTATAGTCTGTCCACTTTAGTCTTTCCACTATAGTCTTTCCACTTTAGTCCGTCCACTTAGTCTTTCCACTTCAGTCTTTCCACTATAGTCTGTCCACTTTAGTCTTTCCACTTTAGTCTTTACACTATAGTCTCCACTTTATTCTGTCCACTACAGTCTTTCCACTTTAGTCTTTCCACTATTCTCTGTCCACTTTAGTCTTTCCATTATAGTCTCCACTTTATTCTGTCCACTACAGTCTTTCCACTGTAGTCTTTCCACTATAGTCTGTCCACTTTATTCTTTCCACTATTATCTGTCCACTTTAGTCTTTCCACTATAGTCTACACTTTATTCTGTCCACTACAGTCTTTCCACTATAGTCTTTCCACTATAGTCTGTCCACTTTAGTCTTTCCACTTTAGCTTTTCCACTTTAGTCTGTCCACTTCAGTCTTTCCACTATAGTCTTTCCACTATTCTCTGTCCACTTCAGTCTTTCCACTATAGTCTGTCCACATTAATCTTTCCACTATTCTCTGTCCACTTTAGTCTTTCCACTATAGTCTCCACTTTATTCTGTCCACTACAGTCTTTCCACTATAGTCTTTCCACTATAGTCTGTCCTTTCCACTTTAGTCTTTCCACTATTCTCTGTCGACTTTAGTATTTCCACTTTAGTCTTTCCACTATAGTCTCCACTTTATTCTGTCCACTACAGTCTCTCCACTATAGTCTTTCCACTATAGTCTGTCCACTTTAGTCTTTCCACTATTCTCTGTCCACTTTAGTCTTTCCACTATAGTCTCCACTTTATTCTGTCCACTACAGTCTTTCCCCTTTAGTCTTTCCACTATAGTCTGTCCACTTTAGTCTTTCCACTTTATTCTGTCCACTACAGTCTTTCCACTTTAGTCTTTCCACTATAGTCTCCACTTTATTCCGTCCACTACAGTTTTTCCACTATAGTCTTTCCACTATAGTCTGTCCACTTTAGTCTTTCCACTATAGTCTGTCCACTTTAGTCTTTCCACTTTATTCTGTCCACTACAGTCTTTCCACTTTAGTCTTTCCACTATTCTCTGTCCACTTTAGTCTTTCCACTTTGATCTTTCCACTATAGTCACCACTTTATTCTGTCCACTACAGTCTTTCCACTTTAGTCTTTCCACTATAGTCTCCACTTTATTCCGTCCACTACAGTTTTTCCACTATAGTCTTTCCACTATAGTCTGTCCACTTTAGTCTTTCCACTATAGTCTGTCCACTTTAGTCTTTCCACTTTATTCTGTCCACTACAGTGTTTCCACTTTAGTCTTTCCACAATTCTCTGTCCACTTTAGTCTTTCCACTTTGATCTTTCCACTATAGTCTCCACTTTATTCTGTCCACTACAGTCTTTCCACTTTAGTCTTTCCACTATAGTCTCCACTTTATTCTGTCCACTACATTCTTTCCACTTTAGTCTTTCCACTATTCTCTGTCCACTTTAGTCTTTCCATTATAGTCTCCACTTTATTCTGTCCACTACAGTCTTTCCACTGTAGTCTTTCCACTATAGTCTGTCCACTTTATTCTTTCCACTATTCTCTGTCCACTTTAGTCTTTCCACTATAGTCTACAATTTATTCTGTCCACTACAGTCTTTCCACTATAGTCTTTCTACTATAGTCTGTCCACTTTAGTCTTTCCACTTTAGATTTTCCACTTTAGTCTGTCCACTTCAATCTTTCCACTATAGTCTTTCCACTATTCTCTGTCCACTTTTGTCTTTCCACTATAGTCTTTTCACTTCAGTCTGTCCACTTTAGTCTTTCCACTATAGTCTTTCCACTTTAGTCTTTCCACTATCGTCTTTCCACTTTAGTCTGTCCACTTAGTCTTTCCACTTCAGTCTTTCCACTATAGTCTGCCCACTTTAGTCTTTCCGCTATTCTCTGTCCACTTTAGTCTTTCCACTTTAGTCTCCACTTTATTCTGTCCACTACAGTCTTTCCACTATAGTCTTTCCACTATAGTCTTTCCACTATAGTCTGTCAACTTTAGTCTTTCAACTATTCTCTGTCCACTTTAGGCTTTCCACTATAGTCTCCACTTTATTCTGTCCACTACAGTCTTTCCACTATAGTCTTTCCACTATAGTCTGTCCACTTTAGTCTTTCCACTTTAGCTTTTCCACTTTAGTCTGTCCACTTCAATCTTTCCACTATAGTCTTTCCACTATTCTCTGTCCACTTTTGTCTTTCCACTATAGTCTTTTCACTTCAGTCTGTCCACTTTAGTCTTTCCACTATAGTCTTTCCACTTTAGTCTTTCCACTATCGTCTTTCCACTTTAGTCTGTCCACTTAGTCTTTCCACTTCAGTCTTTCCACTGTAGTCTGTCCACTTTAGTCTTTCCACTATAGTCTCCACTTTATTCTGTCCACTACAGTCTTTCCACTATAGTCTTTCCACTATAGTCTGTCCACTTTAGTCTTTCCACTTTAGTTTTTCCACTTTAGTCTGTCCACTTTAGTCTTTCCACTATAGTCTGTCCACTTTAGTCTTTCCACTTTAGTCTTTCCACTTTATTCTGTCCACTTCAGTGTGTACACTTTAGTCTGTCCACTGAGTCTTTCCACTTCAGTCTTTTCACTACAGTATGTCCACTTTAGTCTTTCCACTTTATTCTTTCCACTATAGTCTCCACTTTATTATGTCCACTACAGTCTTTCCACTATAATCTTTCCACTATAGTCTGTCCACTTTAGTCTTTCCACTAGTCTCTGTCCACTTTAGTCTTTCCACTATAGTCTCCACTTTATTATGTCCACTACAGTCTTTCCACTATAGTCTTTCCACTATAGTCTGTCCACTTTAGTCTTTCCACTATCGTCTCCACTTTATTCTGTCCACTACAGTCTTTCCACTATAGTTTTTCCACTATAGTCTGTCCACTTTAGTCTTTCCACTTTAGTTTTTCCACTTTAGTCTGTCCACTTTAGTCTTTCCACTACAGTCTTTCCACTATTCTCTGTCCACTTTAGTCTTTCCACTATAGTCTCCACTTTATTATGTCCACTACAGTCTTTCCACTGTAGTCTTTCCACTATAGTCTGTCCACTTTAATCTTTCCACTATAGTCTGTCCACTTTAGTCTTTCCACTTTAGTTTTTCCACTTTAGTCGGTCCACTTTAGTCTTTCCACTATAGTCTGTCCACTTTAGTCTTTCCACTCTAGTCTTTCCACTTTATTCTGTCCACTTTAGTGTTTACACTTTAGTGTGTCCACTGAGTCTTTCAACTTCAGTCTTTCCACTATAGTCTGTCCACTTTAGTCTTTCCACTTTAGTCTTTCCACTATAGTCTCCACTTTATTCTGTCCACTACATTCTTTCCACTTTCGTCTTTCCACTATTCTCTGTCCAATTTAGTCTCTCCACTATAGTCTCCACTTTATTCCGTCCACTACAGTTTTTCCACTATAGTCTTTCCACTATAGTCTGTCCACTTTAGTCTTTCCACTATTCTCTGTCCACTTTAGTCTTTCCACTATAGTCTCCACTTTATTCTGTCCACTACATTCTTTCCACTTTAGTCTTCCTACTATAGTCTTTCCACTTCAGTCTGTCCACTTTAGTCTTTCCACTATAGTCTGTCCACTTTAGTCTTTCCACTATAGTCTTTCCACTTTAGTCCGTCCACTTAGTCTTTCCACTTCAGTCTTTCCACTATAGTCTGTCCACTTTAGTCTTTCCACTTTAGTCTTTACACTATAGTCTCCACTTTATTCTGTCCACTACAGTCTTTCCACTTTAGTCTTTCCACTATTCTCTGTCCACTTTAGTCTTTCCATTATAGTCTCCACTTTATTCTGTCCACTACAGTCTTTCCACTGTAGTCTTTCCACTATAGTCTGTCCACTTTATTCTTTCCACTATTCTCTGTCCACTTTAGTCTTTCCACTATAGTCTACACTTTATTCTGTCCACTACAGTCTTTCCACTATAGTCTTTCCACTATAGTCTGTCCACTTTAGTCTTTCCACTTTAGCTTTTCCACTTTAGTCTGTCCACTTCAATCTTTCCACTATAGTCTTTCCACTATTCTCTGTCCACTTCAGTCTTTCCACTATAGTCTGTCCACATTAATCTTTCCACTATTCTCTGTCCACTTTAGTCTTTCCACTATAGTCTCCACTTTATTCTGTCCACTACAGTCTTTCCACTATAGTCTTTCCACTATAGTCTGTCCTTTCCACTTTAGTCTTTCCACTATTCTCTGTCGACTTTAGTATTTCCACTTTAGTCTTTCCACTATAGTCTCCACTTTATTCTGTCCACTACAGTCTCTCCACTATAGTCTTTCCACTATAGTCTGTCCACTTTAGTCTTTCCACTATTCTCTGTCCACTTTAGTCTTTCCACTATAGTCTCCACTTTATTCTGTCCACTACAGTCTTTCCACTTTAGTCTTTCCACTATAGTCTGTCCACTTTAGTCTTTCCACTTTATTCTGTCCACTACAGTCTTTCCACTTTAGTCTTTCCACTATAGTCTCCACTTTATTCCGTCCACTACAGTTTTTCCACTATAGTCTTTCCACTATAGTCTGTCCACTTTAGTCTTTCCACTATAGTCTGTCCACTTTAGTCTTTCCACTTTATTCTGTCCACTACAGTCTTTCCACTTTAGTCTTTCCACTATTCTCTGTCCACTTTAGTCTTTCCACTTTGATCTTTCCACTATAGTCACCACTTTATTCTGTCCACTACAGTCTTTCCACTTTAGTCTTTCCACTATAGTCTCCACTTTATTCCGTCCACTACAGTTTTTCCACTATAGTCTTTCCACTATAGTCTGTCCACTTTAGTCTTTCCACTATAGTCTGTCCACTTTAGTCTTTCCACTTTATTCTGTCCACTACAGTGTTTCCACTTTAGTCTTTCCACAATTCTCTGTCCACTTTAGTCTTTCCACTTTGATCTTTCCACTATAGTCTCCACTTTATTCTGTCCACTACAGTCTTTCCACTTTAGTCTTTCCACTATAGTCTCCACTTTATTCTGTCCACTACATTCTTTCCACTTTAGTCTTTCCACTTCAGTCTGTCCACTTTAGTCTTTCCACTATAGTCTTTCCACTTTAGTCTGTCCACTTAGTCTTTCCACTACAGTCTTTCCACTATAGTCTGTCCACTTTAGTCTTTCCACTTTAGTCTACACAATATAGTCTCCACTTTATTCTGTCCACTACAGTCTTTCCACTTTAGTCTTTCCACTATTCTCTGTCCACTTTAGTCTTTCCACTATATTCTCCACTTTATTCTGTCCACTACAGTCTTTCCACTGTAGTCTTTCCACTATAGTCTGTCCACTTTATTCTTTCCACTATTCTCTGTCCTTTAGTGGAAAGACTGTAGTGGACGGAATAAAGTGGAGACTATAGTGGAAAGACTAAAGTGGACAGAGAATAGTGGAAAGACTAAAGTGGAAAGACTGTAGTGGACAGAATAAAGTGGAGACTATAGTGGAAAGATCAAAGTGGAAAGACTAAAGTGGTCTTTCCACTATAGTCTCCACTTTATTCTGTCCACTACATTCTTTCCACTTTAGTCTTTCCACTATATTCTTTCCACTTCAGTCTGTCCACTTTAGTCTTTCCACTATAGTCTGTCCACTTTAGTCTTTCCACTATAGTCTTTCCACTTTAGTCTGTCCACTTAGTCTTTCCACTACAGTCTTTCCACTATAGTCTTTCCACTATAGTCTGTCCACTTTAGTCTTTCCACTTTAGTCTTCACACAATAGTCTACACTTTATTCTGTCCAATACAGTCTTTCCACTATAGTCTTTCCATTATAGTCTGTCCACTTTAGTCTTTCCACTTTAGTTTTTCAACTTTAGTCTGTCCACTTCAGTCTTTCCACTATAGTCTTTCCACTTTAGTCTTTCCACTTTAGTCTTTCCACTATAGTCTCCACTTTATTCTGTCCACTACAGTCTTTCAACTATAGTCTTTCCACTTCAGTCTGTCCACTTTAGTCTTTCCACTATAGTCTGTCCACTTTAGTCTTTCCACTATAGTCTTTCCACTTTAGTCCGTCCACTTAGTCTCTCCACTTCAGTCTTTCCACTATAGTCTGTCCACTTTAGTCTTTCCACTTTAGTCTTTACACTATAGTATCCACTTTATTCTGTCCACTACAGTCTTTCCACTATAGTCTTTCCACTATAGTCTGTCCACTTTAGTCTTTCCACTTTAGCTTTTCCACTTTAGTCTGTCCACTTCAATCTTTCCACTATAGTCTTTCCACTATTCTCTGTCTACTTCAGTCTTTCCACTATAGTCTGTCCACATTAATCTTTCCACTATTCTCTGTCCACTTTAGTCTTTCCACTATTCTCTTTCCACTTTAGTCTTTCCACTATAGTCTCCACTTTATTCTGTCCACTACAGTCTTTCCACTATAGTCTTTCCACTATAGTCTTTCCACTTTAGTCTTTCCACTTTAGTCTATCCACTATAGTCTCCACTTTATTCTGTCAACTACAGTCTTTCCACTTTAGTCTTTCCACTATTCTCTGTCCACTTTAGTCTTTCCACTTTAGTCTTTCCACTATAGTCTACACTTTATTCCGTCCACTACAGTCTTTCCACTATAGTCTTTCCACTACAGTCTTTCCACTTTAGTCTTTCCACTATTCTCTTTCCACTTTAGTCTTTCCACTTTAGTCTATCCACTATAGTCTCCACTTTATTCTGTCCACTACAGTCTTTCCACTTTAGTCTTTCGACTATTCTCTGTCCACTTTAGTCTTTCCACTATAGTCTCCACTTTATTCTGTCCACTACATTCTTTCCACTTTAGTCTTTCCACTTTAGTCTTTCCACTTTAGTCTGTCCACTTTAGTCTTTCCGCTATAGTCTGTCCACTTTAGTCTTTCCACTATAGTCTTTCCACTTTAGTCTGTCCACTAAGTCTTTCCACTTCAGTCTTTCCACGATAGTCTGTCCACTTTAGTCTTTCCACTTTAGTCTTTACACTATAGTCTCCACTTTATTCTGTCCACTACAGTCTTTCCACTTTAGTCTTTCCACTATTCTCTGTCCACTTTAGTCTTTCCAGTATAGTCTCCACTTTATTCTGTCCACTACAGTCTTTCCACTGTAGTCTTGCCACTACAGATTTTCCACTATAGTCTTTCCACTATAATCTGTCCACTTTAGTCTTTCCACTATTCTCTGTCCACTTTAGTCTTTCCACTATAGTCTGTCCACTTTAGTCTTTCTACTTTAGTCTTTCCACTATTCTCTGTCCACTTTAGTCTTTCCACTATAATCTCCACTTTGTTCTGTCCACTACAGTCACTCCACTATAGTCTTTCCACTATAGTCTGTCCACTTTAGTCTTTCCACTATTCTCTGTCCACTTTAGTCTTTCCACTATAGTCTCCACTTTATTCTGTCCACTACATTCTTTCCACTTTAGTCTTCCTACTATAGTCTTTCCACTTCAGTTTGTCCACTTTAGTCTTTCCACTATAGTCTGTCCACTTTAGTCTTTCCACTATAGTCTTTCCACTTTAGGCCGTCCACTTAGTCTTTCCACTTCAGTCTTTCCACTATAGTCTGTCCACTTTAGTCTTTCCACTTTAGTCTTTACACTATAGTATCCACTTTATTCTGTCCACTACAGTCTTTCCACTTTAGTCTTTCCACTATCTGTCCACTTTAGTCTTTCCATTATAGTCTCCACTTTATTCTGTCCCCTACAGTCTTTCCACTGTAGTCTTTCCACTATAGTCTGTCCACTTATATTCTTTCCACTATTCTCTTTCCACTTTAGTTTTTCCACTATAGTCTACACTTTATTCTGTCCACTACAGTCTTTCCACCATAGTCTTTCCACTATAGTCTGTCCACTTTAGTCTTTCCACTTTAGCTTTTCCGCTTTTTTCTGTCCACTTCAATCTTTCCACTATAGTCTTTCCACTATTCTCTGTCCACTTTAGTCTTTCCACTATAGTCTCCACTTTATTCTGTCCACTACAGTCTTTCCACTATAGTCTTTCCACTATAGTCTGTCCACTTTAGTCTTTCCAATATTCTCTGTCCACTTTAGTCTTTCCACTATAGTCTCCACTTTATTCTGTCCACTACAGTCTTTCCACTATAGTCTTTCCACTATAGTCTGTCCACTTTAGTCTTTCCACTTTAGTCTTTCCACTATTCTCTGTCCACTTTAGTATTTCCACTTTAGTCTTTCCACTATAGTCTCCACTTTATTCTTTCCACTACAGTCTCTCCACTATAATCTTTCCACTATAGTCTGTCCACTTTAGTCTTTCCACTATTGTCTGTCCACTTTATTCTTTCCACTATACTCTCCGCTTTATTTTGTCCACTACAGTCTTCCACTATAGTCTGTCCACTTTAGTCTTTCCACTTTAGTCTTTCCATTTTAGTCTGTCCACTTTAGTCTTTCCACTATAGTCTGTCCACTTTATTCTTTCCACTATTCTCTGTCCACTTTAGTCTTTCCACTATAGTCTCCACTTAATTCTGTCCACTACAGTCTTTCCACTATAGTCTTTCCACTATAGTCTGTCCACTTTAGTCTTTCCACTATTCTCTGTCCACTTTAGTCTTTCCACTATAGTCTCCACTTTATTCTGTCCACTATAGTCTTTCCACTATAGTCTTTCCACTATACTCTGTCCACTTTAGTCTTTCCACTTTAGTCTTTCCACTATTCTCTGTCCACTTTAGTATTTCCACTTTAGTCTTTCCACTATAGTCTCCACTTTATTCTGTCCACTACAGTCTCTCCACTATAGTCTTTCCACTATAGTCTGTCCACTTTAGTCTTTCCACTATTCTCTGTCCACTTTATTCTTTCCACTATACTCTCCGCTTTATTCTGTCCACTACAGTCTTTCCACTATAGTCTGTCAACTTTAGTCTTTCCACTTTATTCTGTCCACTACATTCTTTCCACTTTAGTCTTTCCACTATTCTCTGTCCACTTTAGTCTTTCCACTTTAATCTTTCCACTATAGTCTCCACTTTATTCTGTCCACTACAGTCTTTCCACTATAATCTTTCCACTATAGTCCGTCCACTTTAGTCTTTCCACTATTCTCTGTCCACTTTAGTCTTTCCACTATAGTCTTTCCACTATAATCTGTCCACTTAGTCTTTCCACTTTAGTCTTTCCACTTTATTCTGTCCACTTCAGTGTGTACACTTAAGTCTGTCCACTGAGTCTTTCAACTTCAGTCTTTCCACTATAGTCTCCACTTTATTTTGTCCACTACATTCTTTCCACTTAAGTCTTTCCACTATTCTCTGTCCACTTTAGTCTTTCCACTACAGTCTCCACTTTATTCTGTCCACTACAGTTTTTCCACTATAGTCTTTCCACTATAGTCTGTCCACTTTAGTCTTTCCACTATTCTCTTTCCACTTTAGTCTTTCCACTATAGTCTCCACTTTATTCTGTCCACTACAGTCTTTCCACTATAGTCTTTCCACTATAGTCTTTCCACTTTAGTCTTTCCACTTTAGTCTATCCACTATAGTCTCCACTTTATTCTGTCAACTACAGTCTTTCCACTTTAGTCTTTCCACTATTCTCTGTCCACTTTAGTCTTTCCACTTTAGTCTTTCCACTATAGTCTACACTTTATTCCGTCCACTACAGTCTTTCCACTATAGTCTTTCCACTAAAGTCTTTCCACTTTAGTCTTTCCACTATTCTCTTTCCACTTTAGTCTTTCCACTTTAGTCTATCCACTATAGTCTCCACTTTATTCTGTCCACTACAGTCTTTCCACTTTAGCCTTTCGACTATTCTCTGTCCACTTTAGTCTTTCCACTATAGTCTCCACTTTATTCTGTCCACTACATTCTTTCCATTTTAGTCTTTCCACTTTAGTCTTTCCACTTTAGTCTGTCCACTTTAGTCTTTCCGCTATAGTCTGTCCACTTTAGTCTTTCCACTATAGTCTTTCAACTTTAGTCTGTCCACTCAGTCTTTCCACTTCAGTCTTTCCACTATAGTCTGTCCACTTTAGTCTTTCCACTTTAGTCTTTACACTATAGTCTCCACTTTATTCTGTCCACTACAGTCTTTCCACTTTAGTCTTTCCACTATTCTCTGTCCACTTTAGTCTTTCCAGTATAGTCTCCACTTTATTCTGTCCATTACAGTCTTTCCACTGTAGTCTTTCCACTACAGATTTTCCACTATAGTCTTTCCACTATAATCTGTCCACTTTAGTCTTTCCACTATTCTCTGTCCACTTTAGTCTTTCCACTATAGTCTGTCCACTTTAGTCTTTCTACTTTAGTCTTTCCACTATTCTCTGTCCACTTTAGTCTTTCCACTATAATCTCCACTTTGTTCTGTCCACTACAGTCACTCCACTATAGTCTTTCCACTATAGTCTGTCCACTTTAGTCTTTCCACTATTCTCTGTCCACTTTAGTCTTTCCACTATAGTCTCCACTTTATTCTTCCCACTACATTCTTTCCACTTTAGTCTTCCTACTATAGTCTTTCCACTTCAGTTTGTCCACTTTAGTCTTTCCACTATAGTCTGTCCACTTTAGTCTTTCCACTATAGTCTTTCCACTTTAGGCCGTCCACTTAGTCTTTCCACTTCAGTCTTTCCACTATAGTCTGTCCACTTTAGTCTTTCCACTTTAGTCTTTACACTATAGTCTCCACTTTATTCTGTCCACTACAGTCTTTCCACTTTAGTCTTTCCACTATTCTCTGTCCACTTTAGTCTTTCCATTATAGTCTCCACTTTATTCTGTCCCCTACAGTCTTTCCACTGTAGTCTTTCCACTATAGTCTGTCCACTTTATTCTTTCCACTATTCTCTTTCCACTTTAGTTTTTCCAATATAGTCTACACTGTATTCTGTCCACTACAGTCTTTCCACCATAGTCTTTCCACTATAGTCTGTCCACTTTAGTCTTTCCACTTTAGCTTTTCCACTTTATTCTGTCCACTTCAATCTTTCCACTATAGTCTTTCCACTATTCTCTGTCCACTTTAGTCTTTCCACTATAGTCTCCACTTTATTCTGTCCACTACAGTCTTTCCACTATAGTCTTTCCACTATAGTCTGTCCACTTTAGTCTCTCCAATATTCTCTGTCCACTTTAGTCTTTCCACTATAGTCTCCACTTTATTCTGTCCACTACAGTCTTTCCACTATAGTCTTTCCACTATAGTCTGTCCACTTTAGTCTTTCCACTTTAGTCTTTCCACTATTCTCTGTCCACTTTAGTATTTCCACTTTAGTCTTTCCACTATAGTCTCCACTTTATTCTTTCCACTACAGTCTCTCCACTATAATCTTTCCACTATAGTCTGTCCACTTTAGGCCGTCCACTTAGTCTTTCCACTTCAGTCTTTCCACTATAGTCTGTCCACTTTAGTCTTTCCACTTTAGTCTTTACACTATAGTATCCACTTTATTCTGTCCACTACAGTCTTTCCACTTTAGTCTTTCCACTATCTGTCCACTTTAGTCTTTCCATTATAGTCTCCACTTTATTCTGTCCCCTACAGTCTTTCCACTGTAGTCTTTCCACTATAGTCTGTCCACTTATATTCTTTCCACTATTCTCTTTCCACTTTAGTTTTTCCACTATAGTCTACACTTTATTCTGTCCACTACAGTCTTTCCACCATAGTCTTTCCACTATAGTCTGTCCACTTTAGTCTTTCCACTTTAGCTTTTCCGCTTTTTTCTGTCCACTTCAATCTTTCCACTATAGTCTTTCCACTATTCTCTGTCCACTTTAGTCTTTCCACTATAGTCTCCACTTTATTCTGTCCACTACAGTCTTTCCACTATAGTCTTTCCACTATAGTCTGTCCACTTTAGTCTTTCCAATATTCTCTGTCCACTTTAGTCTTTCCACTATAGTCTCCACTTTATTCTGTCCACTACAGTCTTTCCACTATAGTCTTTCCACTATAGTCTGTCCACTTTAGTCTTTCCACTTTAGTCTTTCCACTATTCTCTGTCCACTTTAGTATTTCCACTTTAGTCTTTCCACTATAGTCTCCACTTTATTCTTTCCACTACAGTCTCTCCACTATAATCTTTCCACTATAGTCTGTCCACTTTAGTCTTTCCACTATTGTCTGTCCACTTTATTCTTTCCACTATACTCTCCGCTTTATTTTGTCCACTACAGTCTTCCACTATAGTCTGTCCACTTTAGTCTTTCCACTTTAGTCTTTCCATTTTAGTCTGTCCACTTTAGTCTTTCCACTATAGTCTGTCCACTTTATTCTTTCCACTATTCTCTGTCCACTTTAGTCTTTCCACTATAGTCTCCACTTAATTCTGTCCACTACAGTCTTTCCACTATAGTCTTTCCACTATAGTCTGTCCACTTTAGTCTTTCCACTATTCTCTGTCCACTTTAGTCTTTCCACTATAGTCTCCACTTTATTCTGTCCACTATAGTCTTTCCACTATAGTCTTTCCACTATACTCTGTCCACTTTAGTCTTTCCACTTTAGTCTTTCCACTATTCTCTGTCCACTTTAGTATTTCCACTTTAGTCTTTCCACTATAGTCTCCACTTTATTCTGTCCACTACAGTCTCTCCACTATAGTCTTTCCACTATAGTCTGTCCACTTTAGTCTTTCCACTATTCTCTGTCCACTTTATTCTTTCCACTATACTCTCCGCTTTATTCTGTCCACTACAGTCTTTCCACTATAGTCTGTCAACTTTAGTCTTTCCACTTTATTCTGTCCACTACATTCTTTCCACTTTAGTCTTTCCACTATTCTCTGTCCACTTTAGTCTTTCCACTTTAATCTTTCCACTATAGTCTCCACTTTATTCTGTCCACTACAGTCTTTCCACTATAATCTTTCCACTATAGTCCGTCCACTTTAGTCTTTCCACTATTCTCTGTCCACTTTAGTCTTTCCACTATAGTCTTTCCACTATAATCTGTCCACTTAGTCTTTCCACTTTAGTCTTTCCACTTTATTCTGTCCACTTCAGTGTGTACACTTAAGTCTGTCCACTGAGTCTTTCAACTTCAGTCTTTCCACTATAGTCTCCACTTTATTTTGTCCACTACATTCTTTCCACTTAAGTCTTTCCACTATTCTCTGTCCACTTTAGTCTTTCCACTACAGTCTCCACTTTATTCTGTCCACTACAGTTTTTCCACTATAGTCTTTCCACTATAGTCTGTCCACTTTAGTCTTTCCACTATTCTCTTTCCACTTTAGTCTTTCCACTATAGTCTCCACTTTATTCTGTCCACTACAGTCTTTCCACTATAGTCTTTCCACTATAGTCTTTCCACTTTAGTCTTTCCACTTTAGTCTATCCACTATAGTCTCCACTTTATTCTGTCAACTACAGTCTTTCCACTTTAGTCTTTCCACTATTCTCTGTCCACTTTAGTCTTTCCACTTTAGTCTTTCCACTATAGTCTACACTTTATTCCGTCCACTACAGTCTTTCCACTATAGTCTTTCCACTAAAGTCTTTCCACTTTAGTCTTTCCACTATTCTCTTTCCACTTTAGTCTTTCCACTTTAGTCTATCCACTATAGTCTCCACTTTATTCTGTCCACTACAGTCTTTCCACTTTAGCCTTTCGACTATTCTCTGTCCACTTTAGTCTTTCCACTATAGTCTCCACTTTATTCTGTCCACTACATTCTTTCCATTTTAGTCTTTCCACTTTAGTCTTTCCACTTTAGTCTGTCCACTTTAGTCTTTCCGCTATAGTCTGTCCACTTTAGTCTTTCCACTATAGTCTTTCAACTTTAGTCTGTCCACTCAGTCTTTCCACTTCAGTCTTTCCACTATAGTCTGTCCACTTTAGTCTTTCCACTTTAGTCTTTACACTATAGTCTCCACTTTATTCTGTCCACTACAGTCTTTCCACTTTAGTCTTTCCACTATTCTCTGTCCACTTTAGTCTTTCCAGTATAGTCTCCACTTTATTCTGTCCATTACAGTCTTTCCACTGTAGTCTTTCCACTACAGATTTTCCACTATAGTCTTTCCACTATAATCTGTCCACTTTAGTCTTTCCACTATTCTCTGTCCACTTTAGTCTTTCCACTATAGTCTGTCCACTTTAGTCTTTCTACTTTAGTCTTTCCACTATTCTCTGTCCACTTTAGTCTTTCCACTATAATCTCCACTTTGTTCTGTCCACTACAGTCACTCCACTATAGTCTTTCCACTATAGTCTGTCCACTTTAGTCTTTCCACTATTCTCTGTCCACTTTAGTCTTTCCACTATAGTCTCCACTTTATTCTTCCCACTACATTCTTTCCACTTTAGTCTTCCTACTATAGTCTTTCCACTTCAGTTTGTCCACTTTAGTCTTTCCACTATAGTCTGTCCACTTTAGTCTTTCCACTATAGTCTTTCCACTTTAGGCCGTCCACTTAGTCTTTCCACTTCAGTCTTTCCACTATAGTCTGTCCACTTTAGTCTTTCCACTTTAGTCTTTACACTATAGTCTCCACTTTATTCTGTCCACTACAGTCTTTCCACTTTAGTCTTTCCACTATTCTCTGTCCACTTTAGTCTTTCCATTATAGTCTCCACTTTATTCTGTCCCCTACAGTCTTTCCACTGTAGTCTTTCCACTATAGTCTGTCCACTTTATTCTTTCCACTATTCTCTTTCCACTTTAGTTTTTCCAATATAGTCTACACTGTATTCTGTCCACTACAGTCTTTCCACCATAGTCTTTCCACTATAGTCTGTCCACTTTAGTCTTTCCACTTTAGCTTTTCCACTTTATTCTGTCCACTTCAATCTTTCCACTATAGTCTTTCCACTATTCTCTGTCCACTTTAGTCTTTCCACTATAGTCTCCACTTTATTCTGTCCACTACAGTCTTTCCACTATAGTCTTTCCACTATAGTCTGTCCACTTTAGTCTCTCCAATATTCTCTGTCCACTTTAGTCTTTCCACTATAGTCTCCACTTTATTCTGTCCACTACAGTCTTTCCACTATAGTCTTTCCACTATAGTCTGTCCACTTTAGTCTTTCCACTTTAGTCTTTCCACTATTCTCTGTCCACTTTAGTATTTCCACTTTAGTCTTTCCACTATAGTCTCCACTTTATTCTTTCCACTACAGTCTCTCCACTATAATCTTTCCACTATAGTCTGTCCACTTTAGTCTTTCCACTATTCTCTGTCCACTTTATTCTTTCCACTATACTCTCCGCTTTATTTTGTCCACTACAGTCTTTCCACTATAGTCTGTCCACTTTAGTCTTTCCACTTTAGTCTTTCCATTTTAGTCTGTCCACTTTAGTCTTTCCACTATAGTCTGTCCACTTTATTCTTTCCACTATTCTCTGTCCACTTTAGTCTTTCCACTATAGTCTCCACTTTATTCTGTCCACTACAGTCTTTCCACTATAGTCTTTCCACTATGGTCTGTCCACTTTAGTCTTTCCACTATTCTCTGTCAACTTTAGTCTTTCCACTATAGTCTCCACTTTATTCTGTCCACTACAGTCTTTCCACTATAGTCTTTCCACTATACTCTGTCCACTTTAGTCTTTCCACTATTCTCTGTCCACTTTAGTATTTCCACTTTAGTCTTTCCACTATAGTCTCCACTTTATTCTGTCCACTACAGTCTCTCCACTATAGTCTTTCCACTATAGTCTGTCCACTTTAGTCTTTCCACTATTCTCTGTCCACTTTATTCTTTCCACTATACTCTCCGCTTTATTCTGTCCACTACAGTCTTTCCACTATAGTCTGTCCACTTTAGTCTTTCCACGTTAGTCTTTCCACATTAGTCTGTCCACTACAGTCTTTCCACGATAGTCTTTCCACTATAGTCTGTCCACTTCAGTCTTTCCACTATAGTCTCCACTTTATTCTGTCCACTACAGTCTTTCCACTATAGTCTTTCCACTATAGTCTGTCCACTTTAGTCTTTCCACTTTAGTTTTTCCACTTTAGTCTGTCCACTTTAGTCTTTCCACTTTAGTCTTTCCACATTATTCTGTCCACTTCAGTGTGTACACTTTAGTCTGTCCACTGAGTCTTCCAACTTCAGTCTTTCCACTATAGTCTGTCCACTTTAGTCTTTCCACTTTAGTCTTTCCATTTTAGTCTGTCCACTTTAGTCTTTCCACTATAGTCTGTCCACTTTAGTCTTTCCAGTATTCTCTGTCCACTTTAATCTTTCCACTATAGTCTCCACTTCATTCTGTCCACTACAGTCTTTCCACTATAGTCTTTCCACTATAGTCTGTCAACTTTAGTCTTTCCACTTTATTCTGTCCACTACATTCTTTCCACTTTAGTCTTTCCACTATTCTCTGTCCACTTTAGTCTTTCCACTTTAATCTTTCCACTATAGTCTCCACTTTATTCTGTCCACTACAGTCTTTCCACTATAATCTTTCCACTATAGTCCGTCCACTTTAGTCTTTCCACTATTCTCTGTCCACTTTAGTCTTTCCACTATAGTCTTTCCACTATAATCTGTCCACTTAGTCTTTCCACTTTAGTCTTTCCACTTTATTCTGTCCACTTCAGTGTGTACACTTAAGTCTGTCCACTGAGTCTTTCAACTTCAGTCTTTCCACTATAGTCTCCACTTTATTTTGTCCACTACATTCTTTCCACTTAAGTCTTTCCACTATTCTCTGTCCACTTTAGTCTTTCCACTATAGTCTCCACTTTATTCTGTCCACTACAGTTTTTCCACCATAGTCTTTCCACTATAGTCTGTCCACTTTAGTCTTTCCACTATTATCTTTCCACTTTAGTCTTTCCACTATAGTCTCCACTTTATTCTGTCCACTACAGTCTTTCCACTATAGTCTTTCCACTATAGTCTTTCCACTTTAGTCTTTCCACTTTAGTCTATCCACTATAGTCTCCACTTTATTCTGTCAACTACAGCCTTTCCACTTTAGTCTTTCCACTATTCTCTGTCCACTTTAGTCTTTCCACTTTAGTCTTTCCGCTATAGTCTACACTTTATTCCGTCCACTACAGTCTTTCCACTATAGTCTTTCCACTACAGTCTTTCCACTTTAGTCTTTCCACTATTCTCTTTCCACTTTAGTCTTTCCACTTTAGTCTATCCACTATAGTCTCCACTTTATTCTGTCCACTACAGTCTTTCCACTTTAGTCTTTCGACTATTCTCTGTCCACTTTAGTCTTTCCACTATAGTCTCCACTTTATTCTGTCCACTACATTCTTTCCACTTTAGTCTTTCCACTTTAGTCTTTCCACTTTAGTCTGTCCACTTTGGTCTTTCCGCTATAGTCTGTCCACTTCAGTCTTTCCACTATAGTCTTTCCACTTTAGTCTGTCCACTAAGTCTTTCCACTTCAGTCTTTCCACTATAGTCTGTCCACTTTAGTCTTTCCACTTTAGTCTTTACACTATAGTCTCCACTTTATTCTGTCCACTACAGTCTTTCCACTTTAGTCTTTCCACTATTCTCTGTCCACTTTAGTCTTTCCAGTATAGTCTCCACTTTATTCTGTCCACTACAGTCTTTCCACTGTAGTCTTTCCACTACAGATTTTCCACTATAGTCTTTCCACTATAATCTGTCCACTTTAGTCTTTCCACTATTCTCTGTCCACTTTAGTCTTTCCACTATAGTCTGTCCACTTTAGTCTTTCTACTTTAGTCTTTCCACTATTCTCTGTCCACTTTAGTCTTTCCACTATAATCTCCACTTTGTTCTGTCCACTACAGTCACTCCACTATTGTCTTTCCACTATAGTCTGTCCACTTTAGTCTCTCCACTATTCTCTGTCCACTTTAGTCTTTCCACTATAGTCTCCACTTTATTCTGTCCACTACATTCTTTCCACTTTATTCTTCCTACTATAGTCTTTCCACTTCAGTTTGTCCACTTTAGTCTTTCCACTATAGTCTGTCCACTTTAGTCTTTCCACTATAGTCTTTCCACTTTAGGCCGTCCACTTAGTCTTTCCACTTCAGTCTTTCCACTATAGTCTGTCCACTTTAGTCTTTCCACTTTAGTCTTTACACTATAGTCTCCACTTTATTCTGTCCACTACAGTCTTTCCACTTTAGTCTTTCCACTATTCTCTGTCCCCTTTAGTCTTTCCATTATAGTCTCCACTTTATTCTGTCCCCTACAGTCTTTCCACTGTAGTCTTTCCACTATAGTCTGTCCACTTTATTCTTTCCACTATTCTCTTTCCACTTTAGTTTTTCCACTATAGTCTACACTTTATTCTGTCCACTACAGTCTTTCCACCATAGTCTTTCCACTATAGTCTGTCCACTTTAGTCTTTCCACTTTAGCTTTTCCACTTTATTCTGTCCACTTCAATCTTTCCACTATACTCTTTCCACTATTCTCTGTCCACTTTAGTCTTTCCACTATAGTCTCCACTTTATTCTGTCCACTACAGTCTTTCCACTATAGTCTTTCCACTATAGTTCCCACTTTAGTCTTTCCAATATTCTCTGTCCACTTTAGTCTTTCCACTATAGTCTCCACTTTATTCTGTCCACTACAGTCTTTCCACTATAGTCTTTCCACTATAGTCTGTCCACTTTAGTCTTTCCACTTTAGTCTTTCCACTATTCTCTGTCCACTTTAGTATTTCCACTTTAGTCTTTCCACTATAGTCTCCACTTTATTCTTTCCACTACAGTCTCTCCACTATAATCTTTCCACTATAGTCTGTCCACTTTAGTATTTCCACTATTCCCTGTCCACTTTATTCTTTCCACTATACTCTCCGCTTTATTTTGTCCACTACAGTCTTTCCACTATAGTCTGTCCACTTTAGTCTTTCCACTTTAGTCTTTCCATTTTAGTCTGTCCACTTTAGTCTTTCCACTATAGTCTGTCCACTTTATTCTTTCCACTATTCTCTGTCCACTTTAGTCTTTCCACTCTAGTCTCCACTTTATTCTGTCCACTACAGTCTTTCCACTATAGTCTTTCCACTATAGTCTGTCCACTTTAGTCTTTCCACTATTCTCTGTCCACTTTAGTCTTTCCACTATAGTCTCCACTTTATTCTGTCCACTACAGTCTTTCCACTATAGTCTTTCCACTATACTCTGTCCACTTTAGTCTTTCCACTTTAGTCTTTCCACTATTCTCTGTCCACTTTAGTATTTCCACTTTAGTCTTTCCACTATAGTCTCCACTTTATTCTGTCCACTACAGTCTCTCCACTATAGTCTTTCCACTATAGTCTGTCCACTTTAGTCTTTCCACTATTCTCTGTCCACTTTATTCTTTCCACTATACTCTCCGCTTTATTCTGTCCACTACAGTCTTTCCACTATAGTCTGTCCACTTTAGTCTTTCCACATTAGTCTTTCCACATTAGTCTGTCCACTTTAGTATTTCCACTATAGTCTGTCCACTTTAGTCTTTCCACTATTCTCTGTCCACTTTAGTCTTTCCACTTTATTCTGTCCACTTCAGTGTGTACACTTAAGTCTGTCCACTGAGTCTTTCAACTTCAATCTTTCCACTATAGTCTCCACTTTATTTTGTCCACTACATTCTTTCCACTTAAGTCTTTCCACTATTCTCTGTCCACTTTAGTCTTTCCACTATAGTCTCCACTTTATTCTGTCCACTACAGTTTTTCCACTATAGTCTTTCCACTATAGTCTGTCCACTTTAGTCTTTCCACTATTCTCTTTCCACTTTAGTCTTTCCACTATAGTCTCCACTTTATTCTGTCCACTACAGTCTTTCCACTATAGTCTTTCCACTATAGTCTTTCCACTTTAGTCTTTCCACTTTAGTCTATCCACTATAGTCTCCACTTTATTCTGTCAACTACAGTCTTTCCACTTTAGTCTTTCCACTATTCTCTGTCCACTTTAGTCTTTCAACTTTAGTCTTTCCACTATAGTCTACACTTTATTCCGTCCACTACAGTCTTTCCACTATAGTCTTTCCACTACAGTCTTTCCACTTTAGTCTTTCCACTATTCTCTTTCCACTTTAGTCTTTCCACTTTAGTCTATCCACTATAGTCTCCACTTTATTCTGTCCACTACAGTCTTTCCACTTTAGTCTTTCGACTATTCTCTGTCCACTTTAGTCTTTCCACTATAGTCTCCACTTTATTCTGTCCACTACATTCTTTCCATTTTAGTCTTTCCACTTTAGTCTTTCCACTTTAGTCTGTCCACTTTAGTCTTTCCGCTATAGTCTGTCCACTTTAGTCTTTCCACTATAGTCTTTCCACTTTAGTCTGTCCACTAAGTCTTTCCACTTCAGTCTTTCCACTATAGTCTGTCCACTTTAGTCTTTCCACTTTAGTCTTTCCACTTTAGTCTTTACACTATAGTCTCCACTTTATTCTGTCCACTACAGTCTTTCCACTTTAGTCTTTCCACTATTCTCTGTCCACTTTAGTCTTTCCAGTATAGTCTCCACTTTATTCTGTCCACTACAGTCTTTCCACTGTAGTCTTTCCACTACAGATTTTCCACTATAGTCTTTCCACTATAATCTGTCCACTTTAGTGTTTCCACTATTCTCTGTCCACTTTAGTCTTTCCACTATAGTCTGTCCACTTTAGTCTTTCTACTTTAGTCTTTCCACTATTCTCTGTCCACTTTAGTCTTTCCACTATAATCTCCACTTTGTTCTGTCCACTACAGTCACTCCACTATAGTCTTTCCACTATAGTCTGTCCACTATAGTCTTTCCACTATTCTCTGTCCACTTTAGTCTTTCCACTATAGTCTCCACTTTATTCTTCCCACTACATTCTTTCCACTTTAGTCTTCCTACTATAGTCTTTCCACTTCAGTTTGTCCACTTTAGTCTTTCCACTATAGTCTGTCCACTTTAGTCTTTCCACTATAGTCTGTCCACTTTAGTCTTTCCACTATAGTCTTTCCACTTTAGGCCGTCCACTTAGTCTTTCCACTTCAGTCTTTCCACTATAGTCTGTCCACTTTAGTCTTTCCACTTTAGTCTTTACACTATAGTCTCCACTTTATTCTGTCCACTACAGTCTTTCCACTTTAGTCTTTCCACTATTCTCTGTCCCCTTTAGTCTTTCCATTATAGTCTCCACTTTATTCTGTCCCCTACAGTCTTTCCACTGTAGTCTTTCCACTATAGTCTGTCCACTTTATTCTTTCCACTATTCTCTTTCCACTTTAGTTTTTCCACTATAGTCTACACTTTATTCTGTCCACTACAGTCTTTCCACCATAGTCTTTCCACTATAGTCTGTCCACTTTAGTCTTTCCACTTTAGCTTTTCCACTTTATTCTGTCCACTTCAATCTTTCCACTATAGTCTTTCCACTATTCTCTGTCCACTTTAGTCTTTCCACTATAGTCTCCACTTTATTCTGTCCACTACAGTCTTTCCACTATAGTCTTTCCACTATAGTCTGTCCACTTTAGTCTTTCCAATATTCTCTGTCCACTTTAGTCTTTCCACTATAGTCTCCACTTTATTCTGTCCACTACAGTCTTTCCACTATAGTCTTTCCACTATAGTCTGTCCACTTTAGTCTTTCCACTTTAGTCTTTCCACTATTCTCTGTCCACTTTCGTATTTCCACTTTAGTCTTTCCACTATAGTCTCCACTTTATTCTTTCCACTACAGTCTCTCCACTATAATCTTTCCACTATAGTCTGTCCACTTTAGTCTTTCCACTATTCCCTGTCCACTTTATTCTTTCCACTATACTCTCCGCTTTATTTTGTCCACTACAGTCTTTCCACTATAGTCTGTCCACTTTAGTCTTTCCACTTTAGTCTTTCCATTTTAGTCTGTCCACTTTAGTCTTTCCACTATAGTCTGTCCACTTTATTCTTTCCACTATTCTCTGTCCACTTTAGTCTTTCCACTATAGTCTCCACTTTATTCTGTCCACTACAGTCTTTCCACTATAGTCTTTCCACTATAGTCTGTCCACTTTAGTCTTTCCACTATTCTCTGTCCACTTTAGTCTTTCCACTATAGTCTCCACTTTATTCTGTCCACTACAGTCTTTCCACTATAGTCTTTCCACTATACTCTGTCCACTTTAGTCTTTCCACTTTAGTCTTTCCACTATTCTCTGTCCACTTTAGTATTTCCACTTTAGTCTTTCCACTATCGTCTCCACTTTATTCTGTCCACTACAGTCTCTCCACTATAGTCTTTCCACTATAGTCTGTCCACTTTAGTCTTTCCACTATTCTCTGTCCACTTTATTCTTTCCACTATACTCTCCGCTTTATTCTGTCCACTACAGTCTTTCCACTATAGTCTGTCCACTTTAGTCTTTCCACATTAGTCTTTCCACATTAGTCTGTCCACTTTAGTATTTCCACTATAGTCTGTCCACTTTAGTCTTTCCACTATTCTCTGTCCACTTTAGTCTTTCCACTTTATTCTGTCCACTTCAGTGTGTACACTTAAGTCTGTCCACTGAGTCTTTCAACTTCAATCTTTCCACTATAGTCTCCACTTTATTTTGTCCACTACATTCTTTCCACATAAGTCTTTCCACTATTCTCTGTCCACTTTAGTCTTTCCACTATAGTCTCCACTTTATTCTGTCCACTACAGTTTTTCCACTATAGTCTTTCCACTATAGTCTGTCCACTTTAGTCTTTCCACTATTCTCTTTCCACTTTAGTCTTTCCACTATAGTCTCCACTTTATTCTGTCCACTACAGTCTTTCCACTATAGTCTTTCCACTATAGTCTTTCCACTTTAGTCTTTCCACTTTAGTCTATCCACTATAGTCTCCACTTTATTCTGTCAACTACAGTCTTTCCACTTTAGTCTTTCCACTATTCTCTGTCCACTTTAGTCTTTCCACTTTAGTCTTTCCACTATAGTCTACACTTTATTCCGTCCACTACAGTCTTTCCACTATAGTCTTTCCACTACAGTCTTTCCACTTTAGTCTTTCCACTATTCTCTTTCCACTTTAGTCTTTCCACTTTAGTCTATCCACTATAGTCTCCACTTTCTTCTGTCCACTACAGTCTTTCCACTTTAGTCTTTCGACTATTCTCTGTCCACTTTAGTCTTTCCACTATAGTCTCCACTTTATTCTGTCCACTACATTCTTTCCATTTTAGTCTTTCCACTTTAGTCTTTCCACTTTAGTCTGTCCACTTTAGTCTTTCCGCTATAGTCTGTCCACTTTAGTCTTTCCACTATAGACTTTCCACTTTAGTCTGTCCACTAAGTCTTTCCACTTCAGTCTTTCCACTATAGTCTGTCCACTTTAGTCTTTCCACTTTAGTCTTTCCACTTTAGTCTTTACACTATAGTCTCCACTTTATTCTGTCCACTACAGTCTTTCCACTTTAGTCTTTCCACTATTCTCTGTCCACTTTAGTCTTTCCCGTATAGTCTCCACTTTATTCTGTCCACTACAGTCTTTCCACTGTAGTCTTTCCACTACAGATTTTCCACTATAGTCTTTCCACTATAATCTGTCCACTTTAGTGTTTCCACTATTCTCTGTCCACTTTAGTCTTTCCACTATAGTCTGTCCACTTTAGTCTTTCTACTTTAGTCTTTCCACTATTCTCTGTCCACTTTAGTCTTTCCACTATAACCTCCACTTTGTTCTGTCCACTACAGTCACTCCACTATAGTCTTTCCACTATAGTCTGTCCACTTTAGTCTTTCCACTATTCTCTTTCCACTTTAGTCTTTCCACTATAGTCTCCACTTTATTCTGTCCACTACAGTCTTTCCACTATAGTCTTTCCACTATAGTCTTTCCACTTTAGTCTTTCCACTTTAGTCTATCCACTATAGTCTCCACTTTATTCTGTCAACTACAGTCTTTCCACTTTAGTCTTTCCACTATTCTCTGTCCACTTTAGTCTTTCCACTTTAGTCTTTCCACTATAGTCTACACTTTATTCCGTCCACTACAGTCTTTCCACTATAGTCTTTCCACTACAGTCTTTCCACTTTAGTCTTTCCACTATTCTCTTTCCACTTTAGTCTTTCCACTTTAGTCTATCCACTATAGTCTCCACTTTATTCTGTCCACTACAGTCTTTCCACTTTAGTCTTTCGACTATTCTCTGTCCACTTTAGTCTTTCCACTATAGTCTCCACTTTATTCTGTCCACTACATTCTTTCCATTTTAGTCTTTCCACTTTAGTCTTTCCACTTTAGTCTGTCCACTTTAGTCTTTCCGCTATAGTCTGTCCACTTTAGTCTTTCCACTATAGACTTTCCACTTTAGTCTGTCCACTAAGTCTTTCCACTTCAGTCTTTCCACTATAGTCTGTCCACTTTAGTCTTTCCACTTTAGTCTTTCCACTTTAGTCTTTACACTATAGTCTCCACTTTATTCTGTCCACTACAGTCTTTCCACTTTAGTCTTTCCACTATTCTCTGTCCACTTTAGTCTTTCCAGTATAGTCTCCACTTTATTCTGTCCACTACAGTCTTTCCACTGTAGTCTTTCCACTACAGATTTTCCACTATAGTCTTTCCACTATAATCTGTCCACTTTAGTGTTTCCACTATTCTCTGTCCACTTTAGTCTTTCCACTATAGTCTGTCCACTTTAGTCTTTCTACTTTAGTCTTTCCACTATTCTCTGTCCACTTTAGTCTTTCCACTATAACCTCCACTTTGTTCTGTCCACTACAGTCACTCCACTATAGTCTTTCCACTATAGTCTGTCCACTTTAGTCTTTCCACTATAGTCTCCACTTTATTCTTCCCACTACATTCTTTCCACTTTAGTCTTCCTACTATAGTCTTTCCACTTCAGTTTGTCCACTTTAGTCTTTCCACTATAGTCTGTCCACTTTAGTCTTTCCACTATAGTCTTTCCACTTTAGGCCGTCCACTTAGTCTTTCCACTTCAGTCTTTCCACTATAGTCTGTCCACTTTAGTCTTTCCACTTTAGTCTTTACACTATAGTCTCCACTTTATTCTGTCCACTACAGTCTTTCCACTTTAGTCTTTCCACTATTCTCTGTCCACTTTAGTCTTTCCATTATAGTCTCCACTTTATTCTGTCCCCTACAGTCTTTCCACTGTAGTCTTTCCACTATAGTCTGTCCACTTTATTCTTTCCACTATTCTCTTTCCACTTTAGTTTTTCCACTATAGTCTACACTGTATTCTGTCCACTACAGTCTTTCCACCATAGTCTTTCCACTATAGTCTGTCAACTTTAGTCTTTCCACTTTAGCTTTTCCACTTTATTCTGTCCACTTCAATCTTTCCACTATAGTCTTTCCACTATTCTCTGTCCACTTTAGTCTTTCCACTATAGTCTCCACTTTATTCTGTCCACTACAGTCTTTCCACTATAGTCTTTCCACTATAGTCTGTCCACTTTAGTCTCTCCAATATTCTCTGTCCACTTTAGTCTTTCCACTATAGTCTCCACTATATTCTGTCCACTACAGTCTTTCCACTATAGTCTTTCCACTATAGTCTGTCCACTTTAGTCTTTCCACTTTAGTCTTTCCACTATTCTCTGTCCACTTTAGTATTTCCACTTTAGTCTTTCCACTATAGTCTCCACTTTATTCTTTCCACTACAGTCTCTCCACTATAATCTTTCCACTATAGTCTGTCCACTTTAGTCTTTCCACTATTCTCTGTCCACTTTATTTTTTCCACTATACTCTCCGCTTTCTTTTGTCCACTACAGTCTTTCCACTATAGTCTGTCCACTTTAGTCTTTCCACTTTAGTCTTTCCATTTTAGTCTGTCCACTTTAGTCTTTCCACTATAGTCTGTCCACTTTATTCTTTCCACTATTCTCTGTCCACTTTAGTCTTTCCACTATAGTCTCCACTTTATTCTGTCCACTACAGTCTTTCCACTATAGTCTTTCCACTATAGTCTGTCCACTTTAGTCTTTCCACTATTCTCTGTCCACTTTAGTCTTTCCACTATAGTCTCCACTTTATTCTGTCCACTACAGTCTTTCCACTATAGTCTTTCCACTATACTCTGTCCACTTTAGTCTTTCCACTTTAGTCTTTCCACTATTCTCTGTCCACTTTAGTATTTCCACTTTAGTCTTTCCACTATAGTCTCCACTTTATTCTGTCCACTACAGTCTCTCCACTATAGTCTTTCCACTATAGTCTGTCCACTTTAGTCTTTCCACTATTCTCTGTCCACTTTATTCTTTCCACTATACTCTCCGCTTTATTCTGTCCACTACAGTCTTTCCACTATAGTCTGTCCACTTTAGTCTTTCCACATTAGTCTTTCCACATTAGTCTGTCCACTACAGTCTTTCCACTATAGTCTTTCCACTATAGTCTGTCCACTTCAGTCTTTCCACTATAGTCTCCACTTTATTCTGTCCACTACAGTCTTTCCACTATAGTCTTTCCACTATAGTCTGTCCACTTTAGTCTTTCCACTTTAGTTTTTCCACTTTAGTCTGTCCACTTTAGTCTTTCCACTTTAGTCTTTCCACATTATTCTGTCCACTTCAGTGTGTACACTTTAGTCTGTCCACTGAGTCTTCCAACTTCAGTCTTTCCACTATAGTCTGTCCACTTTAGTCTTTCCACTTTAGTCTTTCCATTTTAGTCTGTCCACTTTAGTCTTTCCACTATAGTCTGTCCACTTTAGTCTTTCCAGTATTCTCTGTCCACTTTAATCTTTCCACTATAGTCTCCACTTCATTCTGTCCACTACAGTCTTTCCACTATAGTCTTTCCACTATAGTCTGTCAACTATAGTCTTTCCACTTTATTCTGTCCACTACATTCTTTCCACTTTAGTCTTTCCACTATTCTCTGTCCACTTTAGTCTTTCCACTTTAATCTTTCCACTATAGTCTCCACTTTATTCTGTCCACTACAGTCTTTCCACTATAATCTTTCCACTATAGTCCGTCCACTTTAGTCTTTCCACTATTCTCTGTCCACTTTAGTCTTTCCACTATAGTCTTTCCACTATAATCTGTCCACTTAGTCTTTCCACTTTAGTCTTTCCACTTTATTCTGTCCACTTCAGTGTGTACACTTAAGTCTGTCCACTGAGTCTTTCAACTTCAGTCTTTCCACTATAGTCTCCACTTTATTTTGTCCACTACATTCTTTCCACTTAAGTCTTTCCACTATTCTCTGTCCACTTTAGTCTTTCCACTATTGTCTCCACTTTATTCTGTCCACTACAGTTTTTCCACCATAGTCTTTCCACTATAGTCTCCACTTTATTCTGTCCACTACAGTCTTTCCACTATAGTCTTTCCACTATAGTATTTCCACTTTAGTCTTTCCACTTTAGTCTATCCACTATAGTCTCCACTTTATTCTGTCAACTACAGTCTTTCCACTTTAGTCTTTCCACTATTATCTGTCCACTTTAGTCTTTCCACTTTAGTCTTTCCACTATAGTCTACACTTTATTCCGTCCACTACAGTCTTTCCACTATAGTCTTTCCACTACAGTCTTTCCACTTTAGTCTTTCCACTATTCTCTTTTCACTTTAGTCTTTCCACTTTAGTCTATCCACTATAGTCTCCACTTTATTCTGTGCACTACAGTCTTTCCACTTTAGTCTTTCGACTATTCTCTGTCCACTTTATTCTTTCCACTATAGTCTCCACTTTATTCTGTCCACTACATTCTTTCCACTTTAGTCTTTCCACTTTAGTCTTTCCACTTTAGTCTGTCCACTTTGGTCTTTCCGCTATAGTCTGTCCACTTTAGTCTTTCCACTATAGTCTTTCCACTTTAGTCTGTCCACTAAGTCTTTCCACTTCAGTCTTTCCACTATAGTCTGTCCACTTTAGTCTTTCCACTTTAGTCTTTACACTATAGTCTCCACTTTATTCTGTCCACTACAGTCTTTCCACTTTAGTCTTTCCACTATTCTCTGTCCACTTTAGTCTTTCCAGTATAGTCTCCACTTTATTCTGTCCACTACAGTCTTCCCACTGTAGTCTTTCCACTACAGATTTTCCACTATAGTCTTTCCACTATAATCTGTCCACTTTAGTCTTTCCACTATTCTCTGTCCACTTTAGTCTTTCCACTATAGTCTGTCCACTTTAGTCTTTCTACTTTAGTCTTTCCACTATTCTGTGTCCACTTTAGTCTTTCCACTATAATCTCCACTTTGTTCTGTCCACTACAGTCACTCCACTATAGTCTTTCCACTATAGTCTGTCCACTTTAGTCTTTCCACTATTCTCTGTCCACTTTAGTCTTTCCACTATAGTCTCCACTTTATTCTGTCCACTACATTCTTTCCACTTTAGTCTTCCTACTATAGTCTTTCCACTTCAGTTTGTCCACTTTAGTCTTTCCACTATAGTCTGTCCACTTTAGTCTTTCCACTATAGTCTTTCCACTTTAGGCCGTCCACTTAGTCTTTCCACTTCAGTCTTTCCACTATAGTCTGTCCACTTTAGTCTTTCCACTTTAGTCTTTACACTATAGTCTCCACTTTATTCTGTCCACTACAGTCTTTCCACTTTAGTCTTTCCACTATTCTCTGTCCACTTTAGTCTTTCCATTATAGTCTCCACTTTATTCTGTCCCCTACAGTCTTTCCACTGTAGTCTTTCCACTATAGTCTGTCCACTTTATTCTTTCCACTATTCTCTTTCCACTTTAGTTTTTCCACTATAGTCTATACTTTATTCTGTCCACTACAGTCTTTCCACCATAGTCTTTCCACTATAGTCTGTCCACTTTAGTCTTTCCACTTTAGCTTTTCCACTTTATTCTGTCCACTTCAATTTTTCCACTATAGTCTTTCCACTATTCTCTGTCCACTTTAGTCTTTCCACTATAGTCTCCACTTTATTCTGTCCACTACAGTCTTTCCACTATAGTCTTTCCACTATAGTCTGTCCACTTTAGTCGTTCCAATATTCTCTGTCCACTTTAGTCTTTCCACTATAGTCTCCACTTTATTCTGTCCACTACAGTCTTTCCACTATAGTCTTTCCACTATAGTCTGTCCACTTTAGTCTTTCCACTTTAGTCTTTCCACTATTCTCTGTCCACTTTAGTATTTCCACTTTAGTCTTTCCACTATAGTCTCCACTTTATTCTTTCCACTACAGTCTCTCCACTATAATCTTTCCACTATAGTCTGTCCAATTTAGTCTTTCCACTATTCTCTGTCCACTTTATTCTTTCCACTATACTCTCCGCTTTATTTTGTCCACTACAGTCTTTCCACTATAGTCTGTCCACTTTAGTCTTTCCACTTTAGTCTTTCCATTTTAGACTGTCCACTTTAGTCTTTCCACTATAGTCTGTCCACTTTATTCTTTCCACTATTCTCTGTCCACTTTAGTCTTTCCACTATAGTCTCCACTTTATTCTGTCCACTACAGTCTTTCCACTATAGTCTTTCCACTATAGTCTGTCCACTTTAGTCTTTCCACTATTCTCTGTCCACTTTAGTCTTTCCACTATAGTCTCCACTTTATTCTGTCCACTACAGTCTTTCCACTATAGTCTTTCCACTATACTCTGTCCACTTTAGTCTTTCCACTTTAGTCTTTCCACTATTCTCTGTCCACTTTAGTATTTCCACTTTAGTCTTTCCACTATAGTCTCCACTTTATTCTGTCCACTACAGTCTCTCCACTATAGTCTTTCCACTATAGTCTGTCCACTTTAGTCTTTCCACTATTCTCTGTCCACTTTATTCTTTCCACTATACTCTCCGCTTTATTCTGTCCACTACAGTCTTTCCACTATAGTCTGTCCACTTTAGTCTTTCCACATTAGTCTTTCCACATTAGTGTGTCCACTTTAGTATTTCCACTATAGTCTGTCCACTTTAGTCTTTCCACTATTCTCTGTCCACTTTAGTCTGTCCACTTTAGTCTTTCCACTATAGTCTCCACTTTATTCTGTCCACTACAGTCTTTCCACTATAGTCTTTCCAATATAGTCTGTCCACTTTAGTCTTTCCACTTTAGTCTTTCCACTTTAGTCTGTCCACTTTAGTCTTTCCACTATAGTCTGTCCACTATAGTCTTTCCACTTTAGTCTTTCCGCTTTAGTCTGTCCACTTAGTCTTTCCACTTCAGTCTTTCCACTAGAGTCTGTCCACTTTAGTCTTTCCACTTTATTCTGTCCACTTTAGTATGTCCACTTTAGTCTTTCCACTTTAGTCATTTCCACTATCGTCTGTCCACTTTAGTCTTTCCACTTTAGTCTTTCCACTTTAGTGTGTCCACTTTAGTCTTTCCACTAAAGTCTGTCCACTTTAGTCTTTCCACTTTAGTCTTTCCACTTTAGTCTTTCCACTATAGTCAGTCCACTTTAGTCTTTCCACTATTCTCTGTCCACTTCAGTCTTTCCACAATAGTCTCCACTTTATTCTGTCCACTACAGTCTTTCCAAGATGGTCTTTCCACTATAGTCTGTCCACTTTAGTCTTTCCACCTTAGTCTTACCACTCTAGTCTGTCCACTTTAGTCTTTCCACTATAGTCTTTCCACTATAATCTGTCCACTTAGTCTTTCCACTTTAGTCTTTCCACTTTATTCTGTCCACTTCAGTGTGTACACTTAAGTCTGTCCACTGAGTCTTTCAACTTCAGTCTTTCCACTATAGTCTCCACTTTATTTTGTCCACTACATTCTTTCCACTTAAGTCTTTCCACTATTCTCTGTCCACTTTAGTCTTTCCACTATAGTCTCCACTTTATTCTGTCCACTACAGTTTTTCCACCATAGTCTTTCCACTATAGTCTGTCCACTTTAGTCTTTCCACTATTCTCTTTCCACTTTAGTCTTTCCACTATAGTCTCCACTTTATTCTGTCCACTACAGTCTTTCCACTATAGTCTTTCCACTATAGTCTTTCCACTTTAGTCTTTCCACTTTAGTCTATCTACTATAGTCTCCACTTTATTCTGTCAACTACAGTCTTTCCACTTTAGTCTTTCCACTATTCTCTGTCCACTTTAGTCTTTCCGCTTTAGTCTTTCCACTATAGTCTACACTTTATTCCGTCCACTACAGTCTTTCCACTATAGTCTTTCCACTACAGTCTTTCCACTTTAGTCTTTCCACTATGCTCTTTCCACTTTAGTCTTTCCACTTTAGTCTATCCACTATAGTCTCCACTTTATTCTGTCCACTACAGTCTTTCCACTTTAGTCTTTCGACTATTCTCTGTCCACTTTAGTCTTTCCACTATAGTCTCCACTTTATTCTGTCCACTACATTCTTTCCACTTTAGTCTTTCCACTTTAGTCTTTCCACTTTAGTCTGTCCACTTTAGTCTTTCCGCTATAGTCTGTCCACTTTAGTCTTTCCACTATAGTCTTTCCACTTTAGTCTGTCCACTAAGTCTTTCCACTTCAGTCTTTCCACTATAGTCTGTCCACTTTAGTCTTTCCACTTTAGTCTTTACACTATCGTCTCCACTTTATTCTGTCCACTACAGTCTTTCCACTTTAGTCTTTCCACTATTCTCTGTCCACTTTAGTCTTTCCAGTATAGTCTCCACTTTATTCTGTCCACTACAGTCTTTCCACTGTAGTCTTTCCATTACAGATTTTCCACTATATTCTTTCCACTATAATCTGTCCACTTTAGTCTTTCCACTATTCTCTGTCCACTTTAGTCTTTCCACTATAGTCTGTCCACTTTAGTCTTTCTACTTTAGTCTTTCCACTATTCTCTGTCCACTTTAGTCTTTCCACTATAATCTCCACTTTGTTCTGTCCACTACAGTCACTCCACTATAGTCTTTCCACTATAGTCTGTCCACTTTAGTCTTTCCACTATTCTCTGTCCACTTTAGTCTTTCCACTATAGTCTCCACTTTATTCTGTCCACTACATTCTTTCCACTTTAGTCTTCCTACTATAGTCTTTCCACTTCAGTTTGTCCACTTTAGTCTTTCCACTATAGTCTGTCCACTTTAGTCTTTCCACTATAGTCTTTCCACTTTAGGCCGTCCACTTAGTCTTTTCACTTCAGTCTTTCCACTATAGTCTGTCCACTTTAGTCTTTCCACTTTAGTCTTTACACTATAGTCTCCACTTTATTCTGTCCACTACAGTCTTTCCACTTTAGTCTTTCCACTATTCTCTGTCCACTTTAGTCTTTCCATTATAGTCTCCACTTTATTCTGTCCCCTACAGTCTTTCCACTGTAGTCTTTCCACTATAGTCTGCCCACTTTATTCTTTCCACTATTCTCTTTCCACTTTAGTTTTTCCACTATAGTCTACACTTTATTCTGTCCACTACAGTCTTTCCACCATAGTCTTTCCACTATAGTCTGTCCACTTTAGTCTTTCCAATATTCTCTGTCCACTTTAATCTTTCCACTATAGTCTCCACTTCATTCTGTCCACTACAGTCTTTCCACTATAGTCTTTCCACTATAGTCTGTCAACTATAGTCTTTCCACTTTATTCTGTCCACTACATTCTTTCCACTTTAGTCTTTCCACTATTCTCTGTCCACTTTAGTCTTTCCACTTTAATCTTTCCACTATAGTCTCCACTTTATTCTGTCCACTACAGTCTTTCCACTATAGTCTTTCCACTATAGTATTTCCACTTTAGTCTTTCCACTTTAGTCTATCCACTATAGTCTCCACTTTATTCTGTCAACTACAGTCTTTCCACTTTAGTCTTTCCACTATTATCTGTCCACTTTAGTCTTTCCACTTTAGTCTTTCCACTATAGTCTACACTTTATTCCGTCCACTACAGTCTTTCCACTATAGTCTTTCCACTACAGTCTTTTCACTTTAGTCTTTCCACTTTAGTCTATCCACTATAGTCTCCACTTTATTCTGTGCACTACAGTCTTTCCACTTTAGTCTTTCGACTATTCTCTGTCCACTTTAGTCTTTCCACTATAGTCTCCACTTTATTCTGTCCACTACATTCTTTCCACTTTAGTCTTTCCACTTTAGTCTTTCCACTTTAGTCTGTCCACTTTGGTCTTTCCGCTATAGTCTGTCCACTTTAGTCTTTCCACTATAGTCTTTCCACTTTAGTCTGTCCACTAAGTCTTTCCACTTCAGTCTTTCCACTATAGTCTGTCCACTTTAGTCTTTCCACTTTAGTCTTTACACTATAGTCTCCACTTTATTCTGTCCACTACAGTCTTTCCACTTTAGTCTTTCCACTATTCTCTGTCCACTTTAGTCTTTCCAGTATAGTCTCCACTTTATTCTGTCCACTACAGTCTTCCCACTGTAGTCTTTCCACTACAGATTTTCCACTATAGTCTTTCCACTATAATCTGTCCACTTTAGTCTTTCCACTATTCTCTGTCCACTTTAGTCTTTCCACTATAGTCTGTCCACTTTAGTCTTTCTACTTTAGTCTTTCCACTATTCTGTGTCCACTTTAGTCTTTCCACTATAATCTCCACTTTGTTCTGTCCACTACAGTCACTCCACTATAGTCTTTCCACTATAGTCTGTCCACTTTAGTCTTTCCACTATTCTCTGTCCACTTTAGTCTTTCCACTATAGTCTCCACTTTATTCTGTCCACTACATTCTTTCCACTTTAGTCTTCCTACTATAGTCTTTCCACTTCAGTTTGTCCACTTTAGTCTTTCCACTATAGTCTGTCCACTTTAGTCTTTCCACTATAGTCTTTCCACTTTAGGCCGTCCACTTAGTCTTTCCACTTCAGTCTTTCCACTATAGTCTGTCCACTTTAGTCTTTCCACTTTAGTCTTTACACTATAGTCTCCACTTTATTCTGTCCACTACAGTCTTTCCACTTTAGTCTTTCCACTATTCTCTGTCCACTTTAGTCTTTCCATTATAGTCTCCACTTTATTCTGTCCCCTACAGTCTTTCCACTGTAGTCTTTCCACTATAGTCTGTCCACTTTATTCTTTCCACTATTCTCTTTCCACTTTAGTTTTTCCACTATAGTCTATACTTTATTCTGTCCACTACAGTCTTTCCACCATAGTCTTTCCACTATAGTCTGTCCACTTTAGTCTTTCCACTTTAGCTTTTCCACTTTATTCTGTCCACTTCAATTTTTCCACTATAGTCTTTCCACTATTCTCTGTCCACTTTAGTCTTTCCACTATAGTCTCCACTTTATTCTGTCCACTACAGTCTTTCCACTATAGTCTTTCCACTATAGTCTGTCCACTTTAGTCGTTCCAATATTCTCTGTCCACTTTAGTCTTTCCACTATAGTCTCCACTTTATTCTGTCCACTACAGTCTTTCCACTATAGTCTTTCCACTATAGTCTGTCCACTTTAGTCTTTCCACTTTAGTCTTTCCACTATTCTCTGTCCACTTTAGTATTTCCACTTTAGTCTTTCCACTATAGTCTCCACTTTATTCTTTCCACTACAGTCTCTCCACTATAATCTTTCCACTATAGTCTGTCCAATTTAGTCTTTCCACTATTCTCTGTCCACTTTATTCTTTCCACTATACTCTCCGCTTTATTTTGTCCACTACAGTCTTTCCACTATAGTCTGTCCACTTTAGTCTTTCCACTTTAGTCTTTCCATTTTAGACTGTCCACTTTAGTCTTTCCACTATAGTCTGTCCACTTTATTCTTTCCACTATTCTCTGTCCACTTTAGTCTTTCCACTATAGTCTCCACTTTATTCTGTCCACTACAGTCTTTCCACTATAGTCTTTCCACTATAGTCTGTCCACTTTAGTCTTTCCACTATTCTCTGTCCACTTTAGTCTTTCCACTATAGTCTCCACTTTATTCTGTCCACTACAGTCTTTCCACTATAGTCTTTCCACTATACTCTGTCCACTTTAGTCTTTCCACTTTAGTCTTTCCACTATTCTCTGTCCACTTTAGTATTTCCACTTTAGTCTTTCCACTATAGTCTCCACTTTATTCTGTCCACTACAGTCTCTCCACTATAGTCTTTCCACTATAGTCTGTCCACTTTAGTCTTTCCACTATTCTCTGTCCACTTTATTCTTTCCACTATACTCTCCGCTTTATTCTGTCCACTACAGTCTTTCCACTATAGTCTGTCCACTTTAGTCTTTCCACATTAGTCTTTCCACATTAGTGTGTCCACTTTAGTATTTCCACTATAGTCTGTCCACTTTAGTCTTTCCACTATTCTCTGTCCACTTTAGTCTGTCCACTTTAGTCTTTCCACTATAGTCTCCACTTTATTCTGTCCACTACAGTCTTTCCACTATAGTCTTTCCAATATAGTCTGTCCACTTTAGTCTTTCCACTTTAGTCTTTCCACTTTAGTCTGTCCACTTTAGTCTTTCCACTATAGTCTGTCCACTATAGTCTTTCCACTTTAGTCTTTCCGCTTTAGTCTGTCCACTTAGTCTTTCCACTTCAGTCTTTCCACTAGAGTCTGTCCACTTTAGTCTTTCCACTTTATTCTGTCCACTTTAGTATGTCCACTTTAGTCTTTCCACTTTAGTCATTTCCACTATCGTCTGTCCACTTTAGTCTTTCCACTTTAGTCTTTCCACTTTAGTGTGTCCACTTTAGTCTTTCCACTAAAGTCTGTCCACTTTAGTCTTTCCACTTTAGTCTTTCCACTTTAGTCTTTCCACTATAGTCAGTCCACTTTAGTCTTTCCACTATTCTCTGTCCACTTCAGTCTTTCCACAATAGTCTCCACTTTATTCTGTCCACTACAGTCTTTCCAAGATGGTCTTTCCACTATAGTCTGTCCACTTTAGTCTTTCCACCTTAGTCTTACCACTCTAGTCTGTCCACTTTAGTCTTTCCACTATAGTCTTTCCACTATAATCTGTCCACTTAGTCTTTCCACTTTAGTCTTTCCACTTTATTCTGTCCACTTCAGTGTGTACACTTAAGTCTGTCCACTGAGTCTTTCAACTTCAGTCTTTCCACTATAGTCTCCACTTTATTTTGTCCACTACATTCTTTCCACTTAAGTCTTTCCACTATTCTCTGTCCACTTTAGTCTTTCCACTATAGTCTCCACTTTATTCTGTCCACTACAGTTTTTCCACCATAGTCTTTCCACTATAGTCTGTCCACTTTAGTCTTTCCACTATTCTCTTTCCACTTTAGTCTTTCCACTATAGTCTCCACTTTATTCTGTCCACTACAGTCTTTCCACTATAGTCTTTCCACTATAGTCTTTCCACTTTAGTCTTTCCACTTTAGTCTATCTACTATAGTCTCCACTTTATTCTGTCAACTACAGTCTTTCCACTTTAGTCTTTCCACTATTCTCTGTCCACTTTAGTCTTTCCGCTTTAGTCTTTCCACTATAGTCTACACTTTATTCCGTCCACTACAGTCTTTCCACTATAGTCTTTCCACTACAGTCTTTCCACTTTAGTCTTTCCACTATGCTCTTTCCACTTTAGTCTTTCCACTTTAGTCTATCCACTATAGTCTCCACTTTATTCTGTCCACTACAGTCTTTCCACTTTAGTCTTTCGACTATTCTCTGTCCACTTTAGTCTTTCCACTATAGTCTCCACTTTATTCTGTCCACTACATTCTTTCCACTTTAGTCTTTCCACTTTAGTCTTTCCACTTTAGTCTGTCCACTTTAGTCTTTCCGCTATAGTCTGTCCACTTTAGTCTTTCCACTATAGTCTTTCCACTTTAGTCTGTCCACTAAGTCTTTCCACTTCAGTCTTTCCACTATAGTCTGTCCACTTTAGTCTTTCCACTTTAGTCTTTACACTATCGTCTCCACTTTATTCTGTCCACTACAGTCTTTCCACTTTAGTCTTTCCACTATTCTCTGTCCACTTTAGTCTTTCCAGTATAGTCTCCACTTTATTCTGTCCACTACAGTCTTTCCACTGTAGTCTTTCCATTACAGATTTTCCACTATATTCTTTCCACTATAATCTGTCCACTTTAGTCTTTCCACTATTCTCTGTCCACTTTAGTCTTTCCACTATAGTCTGTCCACTTTAGTCTTTCTACTTTAGTCTTTCCACTATTCTCTGTCCACTTTAGTCTTTCCACTATAATCTCCACTTTGTTCTGTCCACTACAGTCACTCCACTATAGTCTTTCCACTATAGTCTGTCCACTTTAGTCTTTCCACTATTCTCTGTCCACTTTAGTCTTTCCACTATAGTCTCCACTTTATTCTGTCCACTACATTCTTTCCACTTTAGTCTTCCTACTATAGTCTTTCCACTTCAGTTTGTCCACTTTAGTCTTTCCACTATAGTCTGTCCACTTTAGTCTTTCCACTATAGTCTTTCCACTTTAGGCCGTCCACTTAGTCTTTTCACTTCAGTCTTTCCACTATAGTCTGTCCACTTTAGTCTTTCCACTTTAGTCTTTACACTATAGTCTCCACTTTATTCTGTCCACTACAGTCTTTCCACTTTAGTCTTTCCACTATTCTCTGTCCACTTTAGTCTTTCCATTATAGTCTCCACTTTATTCTGTCCCCTACAGTCTTTCCACTGTAGTCTTTCCACTATAGTCTGCCCACTTTATTCTTTCCACTATTCTCTTTCCACTTTAGTTTTTCCACTATAGTCTACACTTTATTCTGTCCACTACAGTCTTTCCACCATAGTCTTTCCACTATAGTCTGTCCACTTTAGTCTTTCCAATATTCTCTGTCCACTTTAGTCTTTCCACTATAGTCTCCACTTTATTCTGTCCACTACAGTTTTTCCACCATAGTCTTTCCACTATAGTCTGTCCACTTTAGTCTTTCCACTATTCTCTTTCCACTTTAGTCTTTCCACTATAGTCTCCACTTTATTCTGTCCACTACAGTCTTTCCACTATAGTCTTTCCACTATAGTCTTTCCACTTTAGTCTATCTACTATAGTCTCCACTTTATTCTGTCAACTACAGTCTTTCCACTTTAGTCTTTCCACTATTCTCTGTCCACTTTAGTCTTTCCGCTTTAGTCTTTCCACTATAGTCTACACTTTATTCCGTCCACTACAGTCTTTCCACTATAGTCTTTCCACTACAGTCTTTCCACTTTAGTCTTTCCACTATGCTCTTTCCACTTTAGTCTTTCCACTTTAGTCTATCCACTATAGTCTCCACTTTATTCTGTCCACTACAGTCTTTCCACTTTAGTCTTTCGACTATTCTCTGTCCACTTTAGTCTTTCCACTATAGTCTCCACTTTATTCTGTCCACTACATTCTTTCCACTTTAGTCTTTCCACTTTAGTCTTTCCACTTTAGTCTGTCCACTTTAGTCTTTCCGCTATAGTCTGTCCACTTTAGTCTTTCCACTATAGTCTTTCCACTTTAGTCTGTCCACTAAGTCTTTCCACTTCAGTCTTTCCACTATAGTCTGTCCACTTTAGTCTTTCCACTTTAGTCTTTACACTATCGTCTCCACTTTATTCTGTCCACTACAGTCTTTCCACTTTAGTCTTTCCACTATTCTCTGTCCACTTTAGTCTTTCCAGTATAGTCTCCACTTTATTCTGTCCACTACAGTCTTTCCACTGTAGTCTTTCCATTACAGATTTTCCACTATATTCTTTCCACTATAATCTGTCCACTTTAGTCTTTCCACTATTCTCTGTCCACTTTAGTCTTTCCACTATAGTCTGTCCACTTTAGTCTTTCTACTTTAGTCTTTCCACTATTCTCTGTCCACTTTAGTCTTTCCACTATAATCTCCACTTTGTTCTGTCCACTACAGTCACTCCACTATAGTCTTTCCACTATAGTCTGTCCACTTTAGTCTTTCCACTATTCTCTGTCCACTTTAGTCTTTCCACTATAGTCTCCACTTTATTCTGTCCACTACATTCTTTCCACTTTAGTCTTCCTACTATAGTCTTTCCACTTCAGTTTGTCCACTTTAGTCTTTCCACTATAGTCTGTCCACTTTAGTCTTTCCACTATAGTCTTTCCACTTTAGGCCGTCCACTTAGTCTTTTCACTTCAGTCTTTCCACTATAGTCTGTCCACTTTAGTCTTTCCACTTTAGTCTTTACACTATAGTCTCCACTTTATTCTGTCCACTACAGTCTTTCCACTTTAGTCTTTCCACTATTCTCTGTCCACTTTAGTCTTTCCATTATAGTCTCCACTTTATTCTGTCCCCTACAGTCTTTCCACTGTAGTCTTTCCACTATAGTCTGCCCACTTTATTCTTTCCACTATTCTCTTTCCACTTTAGTTTTTCCACTATAGTCTACACTTTATTCTGTCCACTACAGTCTTTCCACCATAGTCTTTCCACTATAGTCTGTCCACTTTAGTCTTTCCACTTTAGCTTTTCCACTTTATTCTGTCCACTTCAATCTTTCCACTATAGTCTTTCCACTATTCTCTGTCCACTTTAGTCTTTCCACTATAGTCTCCACTTTATTCTGTCCACTACAGTCTTTCCACTATAGTCTTTCCACTATAGTCTGTCCACTTTAGTCTTTCCAATATTCTCTGTCCACTTTAGTCTTTCCACTATAGTCTCCACTTTATTCTGTCCACTACAGTCTTTCCACTATAGTCTTTCCACTATAGTCTGTCCACTTTAGTCTTTCCACTTTAGTCTTTCCACTATTCTCTGTCCACTTTCGTATTTCCACTTTAGTCTTTCCACTATAATCTCCACTTTATTCTTTCCACTACAGTCTCTCCACTATAATCTTTCCACTATAGTCTGTCCACTTTAGTCTTTCCACTATTCTCTGTCCACTTTATTCTTTCCACTATACTCTCCGCTTTATTTTGTCCACTACAGTCTTTCCACTATAGTCTGTCCACTTTAGTCTTTCCACTTTAGTCTTTCCATTTTAGTCTGTCCACTTTAGTCTTTCCACTATAGTCTGTCCACTTTATTCTTTCCACTATTCTCTGTCCACTTTATTCTTTCCACTATAGTCTCCACTTTATTCTGTCCACTACAGTCTTTCCACTATAGTCTTTCCACTATAGTCTGTCCACTTTAGTCTTTCCACTATTCTCTGTCCACTTTAGTCTTTCCGCTATAGTCTCCACTTTATTCTGTCCACTACAGTCTCTCCACTATAGTCTTTCCACTATAGTCTGTCCAGTTTAGTCTTTCCACTATGCTCTGTCCACTTTATTCTTTCCACTATACTCTCCGCTTTATTCTGCCCACTACAGTCTTTCCACTATAGTCTGTCCACTTTAGTCTTTCCACATTAGTCTTTCCACATTAGTCTGTCCACTTTAGTCTTTCAACTCTTCTCTGTCCACTTTAGTCTGTCCACTTTAGTCTTTCCACTATAGTCTCCACTTTATTCTGTCCACTACAGTCTTTCCACTATAGTCTTTCCAATATAATCTGTCCACTTTAGTCTTTCCACTTTAGTCTTTCCACTTTAGTCTGTCCACTTTAGTCTTTCCACTATAGTCTGTCCACTATAGTCTTTCCACTTTTGTCTTTCCGCTTTAGTCTGTCCACTTAGTCTTTCCACTTCAGTCTTTCCACTAGAGTCTGTCCACTTTAGTCTTTCCACTTTATTCTGTCCACTTTAGTATGTCCACTTTAGTCTTTCCACTTTAGTCATTTCCACTATCGTCTGTCCACTTTAGTCTTTCCACTTTAGTCTTTCCACTTTAGTGTGTCCACTTTAGTCTTTCCACTAAAGTCTGTCCACTTTAGTCTTTCCACTTTAGTCTTTCCACTATAGTCAGTCCACTTTAGTCTTTCCACTATTCTCTGTCCACTTCAGTCTTTCCACAATAGTCTCCACTTTATTCTGTCCACTACAGTCTTTCCAATATGGTCTTTCCACTATAGTCTGTCCACTTTAGTCTTTCCACCTTAGTCTTTCCACTCTAGTCTGTCCACTTTAGTCTTTCCACTATTGTCTGTCCACTTTAGTCTTTCCTCTATTCTCTGTCCACTTTAGTCTTTCCACTTTAGTCTTTCCACTATAGTCTCCACTTTATTCTGTCCACTATAGTCTTTCCACTATGGTCTTTCCACTATAGTGTGTCCACTTTAGTCTTTCCACTTTAGTCTTTCCACTTTAGTCGGTCCACTTTAGTCTTTCCACTATAGTCTGTCCACTTTAGTCTTTCCACTACAGTCTTTCCACTTTAGTCTTTCCACTTTAGTCTTTCCACTTTAGTCTGTCCACTTTAGTCTTTCCACTATAGTCTGTCCACTTTAGTCTTTCAACTTTAGTCTTTCCACTTTATTCTGTCCACTTCAGTGTGTACACTTTAGTTTGTCCACTGAGTCTTGCCGCTTCAGTCTTTCCACTATAGTCTGTCCACTTTAGTCTTTCCACTTTTGTCTTTCCACTATAGTCTTTTCACTTCAGTCTGTCCACTTTAGTCTTTCCACTATAGTCTTTCCACTTTAGTCTTTCCACTATCGTCTTTCCACTTTAGTCTGTCCACTTAGTCTTTCCACTTCAGTCTTTCCACTATAGTCTGCCCACTTTAGTCTTTCCGCTATTCTCTGTCCACTTTAGTCTTTCCACTTTGATCTTTCCACTATAGTCTCCACTTTATTCCGTCCACTACAGTCTTTCCACTATAGTCTTTCCACTACAGTCTTTCCACTTTAGTCTTTCCACTATTCTCTTTCCACTTTAGTCTTTCCACTTTAGTCTATCCACTATAGTCTCCACTTTATTCTGTCCACTACAGTCTTTCCACTTTAGTCTTTCGACTATTCTCTGTCCACTTTAGTCTTTCCACTATAGTCTCCACTTTATTCTGTCCACTACATTCTTTCCACTTTAGTCTTTCCACTTTAGTCTTTCCACTTTAGTCTGTCCACTTTGGTCTTTCCGCTATAGTCTGTCCACTTTAGTCTTTCCACCATAGTCTTTCCACTTTAGTCTGTCCACTAAGTCTTTCCACTTCAGTCTTTCCACTATAGTCTGTCCACTTTAGTCTTTCCACTTTAGTCTTTCCACTATTCTCTGTCCACTTTAGTCTTTCCAGTATAGTCTCCACTTTATTCTGTCCACTACAGTCTTTCCACTATAGTCTTTCCACTATAGTCTGTCCACTTTAGTCGTTCCAATATTCTCTGTCCACTTTAGTCTTTCCACTATAGTCTCCACTTTATTCTGTCCACTACAGTCTTTCCACTATAGTCTTTCCACTATAGTCTGTCCACTTTAGTCTTTCCACTTTAGTCTTTCCACTATTCTCTGTCCACTTTAGTATTTCCACTTTAGTCTTTCCACTATAGTCTCCACTTTATTCTTTCCACTACAGTCTCTCCACTATAATCTTTCCACTATAGTCTGTCCAATTTAGTCTTTCCACTATTCTCTGTCCACTTTATTCTTTCCACTATACTCTCCGCTTTATTTTGTCCACTACAGTCTTTCCACTATAGTCTGTCCACTTTAGTCTTTCCACTTTAGTCTTTCCATTTTAGTCTGTCCACTTTAGTCTTTCCACTATAGTCTGTCCACTTTATTCTTTCCACTATTCTCTGTCCACTTTAGTCTTTCCACTATAGTCTCCACTTTATTCTGTCCACTACAGTCTTTCCACTATAGTCTTTCCACTATAGTCTGTCCACTTTAGTCTTTCCACTATTCTCTGTCCACTTTAGTCTTTCCACTATAGTCTCCACTTTATTCTGTCCACTACAGTCTTTCCACTATAGTCTTTCCACTATACTCTGTCCACTTTAGTCTTTCCACTTTAGTCTTTCCACTATTCTCTGTCCACTTTAGTATTTCCACTTTAGTCTTTCCACTATAGTCTCCACTTTATTCTGTCCACTACAGTCTCTCCACTATAGTCTTTCCACTATAGTCTGTCCACTTTAGTCTTTCCACTATTCTCTGTCCACTTTATTCTTTCCACTATACTCTCCGCTTTATTCTGTCCACTACAGTCTTTCCACTATAGTCTGTCCACTTTAGTCTTTCCACATTAGTCTTTCCACATTAGTGTGTCCACTTTAGTATTTCCACTATAGTCTGTCCACTTTAGTCTTTCCACTATTCTCTGTCCACTTTAGTCTGTCCACTTTAGTCTTTCCACTATAGTCTCCACTTTATTCTGTCCACTACAGTCTTTCCACTATAGTCTTTCCAATATAGTCTGTCCACTTTAGTCTTTCCACTTTAGTCTTTCCACTTTCGTCTGTCCACTTTAGTCTTTCCACTATAGTCTGTCCACTATAGTCTTTCCACTTTAGTCTTTCCGCTTTAGTCTGTCCACTTAGTCTTTCCACTTCAGTCTTTCCACTAGAGTCTGTCCACTTTAGTCTTTCCACTTTATTCTGTCCACTTTAGTATGTCCACTTTAGTCTTTCCACTTTAGTCATTTCCACTATCGTCTGTCCATTTTAGTCTTTCCACTTTAGTCTTTCCACTTTAGTGTGTCCACTTTAGTCTTTCCACTAAAGTCTGTCCACTTTAGTCTTTCCACTTTAGTCTTTCCACTTTAGTCTTTCCACTATAGTCAGTCCACTTTAGTCTTTCCACTATTCTCTGTCCACTTCAGTCTTTCCACAATAGTCTCCACTTTATTCTGTCCACTACAGTCTTTCCAAGATGGTCTTTCCACTATAGTCTGTCCACTTTAGTCTTTCCACCTTAGTCTTACCACTCTAGTCTGTCCACTTTAGTCTTTCCACTATAGTCTTTCCACTATAATCTGTCCACTTAGTCTTTCCACTTTAGTCTTTCCACTTTATTCTGTCCACTTCAGTGTGTACACTTAAGTCTGTCCACTGAGTCTTTCAACTTCAGTCTTTCCACTATAGTCTCCACTTTATTTTGTCCACTACATTCTTTCCACTTAAGTCTTTCCACTATTCTCTGTCCACTTTAGTCTTTCCACTATAGTCTCCACTTTATTCTGTCCACTACAGTTTTTCCACCATAGTCTTTCCACTATAGTCTGTCCACTTTAGTCTTTCCACTATTCTCTTTCCACTTTAGTCTTTCCACTATAGTCTCCACTTTATTCTGTCCACTACAGTCTTTCCACTATAGTCTTTCCACTATAGTCTTTCCACTTTAGTCTTTCCACTTTAGTCTATCTACTATAGTCTCCACTTTATTCTGTCAACTACAGTCTTTCCACTTTAGTCTTTCCACTATTCTCTGTCCACTTTAGTCTTTCCGCTTTAGTCTTTCCACTATAGTCTACACTTTATTCCGTCCACTACAGTCTTTCCACTATAGTCTTTCCACTACAGTCTTTCCACTTTAGTCTTTCCACTATGCTCTTTCCACTTTAGTCTTTCCACTTTAGTCTATCCACTATAGTCTCCACTTTATTCTGTCCACTACAGTCTTTCCACTTTAGTCTTTCGACTATTCTCTGTCCACTTTAGTCTTTCCACTATAGTCTCCACTTTATTCTGTCCACTACATTCTTTCCACTTTAGTCTTTCCACTTTAGTCTTTCCACTTTAGTCTGTCCACTTTAGTCTTTCCGCTATAGTCTGTCCACTTTAGTCTTTCCACTATAGTCTTTCCACTTTAGTCTGTCCACTAAGTCTTTCCACTTCAGTCTTTCCACTATAGTCTGTCCACTTTAGTCTTTCCACTTTAGTCTTTACACTATCGTCTCCACTTTATTCTGTCCACTACAGTCTTTCCACTTTAGTCTTTCCACTATTCTCTGTCCACTTTAGTCTTTCCAGTATAGTCTCCACTTTATTCTGTCCACTACAGTCTTTCCACTGTAGTCTTTCCATTACAGATTTTCCACTATATTCTTTCCACTATAATCTGTCCACTTTAGTCTTTCCACTATTCTCTGTCCACTTTAGTCTTTCCACTATAGTCTGTCCACTTTAGTCTTTCTACTTTAGTCTTTCCACTATTCTCTGTCCACTTTAGTCTTTCCACTATAATCTCCACTTTGTTCTGTCCACTACAGTCACTCCACTATAGTCTTTCCACTATAGTCTGTCCACTTTAGTCTTTCCACTGTTCTCTGTCCACTTTAGTCTTTCCACTATAGTCTCCACTTTATTCTGTCCACTACATTCTTTCCACTTTAGTCTTCCTACTATAGTCTTTCCACTTCAGTTTGTCCACTTTAGTCTTTCCACTATAGTCTGTCCACTTTAGTCTTTCCACTATAGTCTTTCCACTTTAGGCCGTCCACTTAGTCTTTTCACTTCAGTCTTTCCACTATAGTCTGTCCACTTTAGTCTTTCCACTTTAGTCTTTACACTATAGTCTCCACTTTATTCTGTCCACTACAGTCTTTCCACTTTAGTCTTTCCACTATTCTCTGTCCACTTTAGTCTTTCCATTATAGTCTCCACTTTATTCTGTCCCCTACAGTCTTTCCACTGTAGTCTTTCCACTATAGTCTGCCCACTTTATTCTTTCCACTATTCTCTTTCCACTTTAGTTTTTCCACTATAGTCTACACTTTATTCTGTCCACTACAGTCTTTCCACCATAGTCTTTCCACTATAGTCTGTCCACTTTAGTCTTTCCACTTTAGCTTTTCCACTTTATTCTGTCCACTTCAATCTTTCCACTATAGTCTTTCCACTATTCTCTGTCCACTTTAGTCTTTCCACTATAGTCTCCACTTTATTCTGTCCACTACAGTCTTTCCACTATAGTCTTTCCACTATAGTCTGTCCACTTTAGTCTTTCCAATATTCTCTGTCCACTTTAGTCTTTCCACTATTCTCTGTCCACTTTATTCTTTCCACTATACTCTCCGCTTTATTTTGTCCACTACAGTCTTTCCACTATAGTCTGTCCACTTTAGTCTTTCCACTTTAGTCTTTCCATTTTAGTCTGTCCACTTTAGTCTTTCCACTATAGTCTGTCCACTTTATTCTTTCCACTATTCTCTGTCCACTTTATTCTTTCCACTATAGTCTCCACTTTATTCTGTCCACTACAGTCTTTCCACTATAGTCTTTCCACTATAGTCTGTCCACTTTAGTCTTTCCACTATTCTCTGTCCACTTTAGTCTTTCCACTATAGTCTCCACTTTATTCTGTCCACTACAGTCTCTCCACTATAGTCTTTCCACTATAGTCTGTCCAGTTTAGTCTTTCCACTATTCTCTGTCCACTTTATTCTTTCCACTATACTCTCCGCTTTATTCTGTCCACTACAGTCTTTCCACTATAGTCTGTCCACTTTAGTCTTTCCACATTAGTCTTTCCACATTAGTCTGTCCACTTTAGTATTTCCACTATAGTCTGTCCACTTTAGTCTTTCAACTCTTCTCTGTCCACTTTAGTCTGTCCACTTTAGTCTTTCCACTATAGTCTCCACTTTATTCTGTCCACTACAGTCTTTCCACTATAGTCTTTCCAATATAGTCTGTCCACTTTAGTCTTTCCACTTTAGTCTTTCCACTTTAGTCTGTCCACTTTAGTCTTTCCACTATAGTCTGTCCACTATAGTCTTTCCACTTTTGTCTTTCCGCTTTAGTCTGTCCACTTAGTCTTTCCACTTCAGTCTTTCCACTAGAGTCTGTCCACTTTAGTCTTTCCACTTTATTCTGTCCACTTTAGTATGTCCACTTTAGTCTTTCCACTTTAGTCATTTCCACTATCGTCTGTCCACTTTAGTCTTTCCACTTTAGTCTTTCCACTTTAGTGTGTCCACTTTAGTCTTTCCACTAAAGTCTGTCCACTTTAGTCTTTCCACTTTAGTCTTTCCACTATAGTCAGTCCACTTTAGTCTTTCCACTATTCTCTGTCCACTTCAGTCTTTCCACAATAGTCTCCACTTTATTCTGTCCACTACAGTCTTTCCAATATGGTCTTTCCACTATAGTCTGTCCACTTTAGTCTTTCCACCTTAGTCTTTCCACTCTAGTCTGTCCACTTTAGTCTTTCCACTATTGTCTGTCCACTTTAGTCTTTCCTCTATTCTCTGTCCACTTTAGTCTTTCCACTTTAGTCTTTCCACTATAGTCTCCACTTTATTCTGTCCACTATAGTCTTTCCACTATGGTCTTTCCACTATAGTGTGTCCACTTTAGTCTTTCCACTTTAGTCTTTCCACTTTAGTCGGTCCACTTTAGTCTTTCCACTATAGTCTGTCCACTTTAGTCTTTCCACTACAGTCTTTCCACTTTAGTCTTTCCACTTTAGTCTTTCCACTTTAGTCTGTCCACTTTAGTCTTTCCACTATAGTCTGTCCACTTTAGTCTTTCAACTTTAGTCTTTCCACTTTATTCTGTCCACTTCAGTGTGTACACTTTAGTTTGTCCACTGAGTCTTGCCGCTTCAGTCTTTCCACTATAGTCTGTCCACTTTAGTCTTTCCACTTTTGTCTTTCCACTATAGTCTTTTCACTTCAGTCTGTCCACTTTAGTCTTTCCACTATAGTCTTTCCACTTTAGTCTTTCCACTATCGTCTTTCCACTTTAGTCTGTCCACTTAGTCTTTCCACTTCAGTCTTTCCACTATAGTCTGCCCACTTTAGCCTTTCCGCTATTCTCTGTCCACTTTAGTCTTTCCACTTTGATCTTTCCACTATAGTCTCCACTTTATTCTGTCCACTACAGTCTTTCCACTATAATCTTTCGATTATAGTCTGTCCACTTTAGTCTTTCCACTATTCTCTGTCCACTTTAGTCTTTCCACTATAGTCTCCACTTTATTATTTCCACTACAGTCTTTGCACTATAGTCTTTCCTCTATAGTCTTTCCACTATAGTCTGTCCACTTTAGTCTTTCCACTATAATCTCCACTTTATTCTGTCCACTACAGTCTTTCCACTATAGTCTTTCCACTATAGTCTCCACTTTATTCTGTCCACTACAGTCTTTCCACTACAGTCTTTCCACTATAGTCTTTCCACTTTATTCTGTCCACTTCAGTTTGTACACTTTAGTCTGTCCACTGAGTCTTTCCACTTCAGTCTTTCCACTACAGTCTGTCCACTTTAGTCTTTCCACTTTATTCTTTCCACTATAGTCTCCACTTTATTATGTCCACTACAGTCTTTCCACTATAATCTTTCCACTATAGTCTGTCCACTTTAGTCTTTCCACTAGTCTCTGTCCACTTTAGTCTTTCCACTATAGTCTCCACTTTATTATGTCCACTACAGTCTTTCCACTATAGTCTTTCCACTATAGTCTGTCCACTTTAGTCTTTCCACTATAGTCTCCACTTTATTCTGTCCACTACAGTCTTTCCACTATAGTCTTTCCACTATAGTCTGTCCACTTTAGTCTTTCCACTTTAGTTTTTCCACTTTAGTCTGTCCACGTTAGTCTTTCCACTATTGTCTTTCCACTATATTCTGTCCACTTTAGTCTTTCCACTATTCTCTGTCCACTTTAGTCTTTCCACTATAGTCTGTCAACTTTAGTCTTTCCACTATTCTCTGTCCACTTTAGTCTTTCCACTATAGTCTCCACTTTATTATGTCCACTACAATCTTTCCACTGTAGTCTTTCCCCTATAGTCTGTCCACTTTAGTCTTTCCACTATAGTCTCCACTTTATTCTGTCCACGACAGTCTTTCCACTATAGTCTTTCCACTATAGTCTGTCCACTTTAGTCTTTCCACTTTAGTTTTTCCACTTTAGTCGGTCCACTTTAGTCTTTCCACTATAGTCTGTCCACTTTAGTCTTTCCACTTTAGTCTTTCCACTTTATTCTGTCTACTTTAGTGTTTACACTTTAGTGTGTCCACTGAGTCTTTCAACTTCAGTCTTTCCACTATAGTCTGTCCACTTTAGTCTTTCCACTTTAGTCTTTCCACTATAGTCTCCACTTGATTCTTGTCCACTTTAGTCTTTCCACTATAGTCTGTCCACTCTAGTCTTTCCACTTTAGTCTTTCCGCTTTAGTCTGTCCACTTAGTCTTTCCACTTCAGTCTTTCCACTAGAGTCTGTCCACTTTAGTCTTTATACTTTAGTCTGTCCACTTTAGTATGTCCACTTTAGTCTTTCCACTTTAGTCATTTCCACTATCGTCTGTCCACTTTAGTCTTTCCACTAAAGTCTGTCCACTTTAGTCTTTCCACTTTAGTCTTTCCACTTTAGTCTTTCCACTATAGTCTGTCCACTTTAGTCTTTCCACTATAGTCTGTCCACTTTAGTCTTTCCTCTATTCTCTGTCCACTTTATTCTGTCCACTTTATTCTGTACACTACAGTCTTTCCACTATAATCTTTCCAATATAGTCAGTCCACTTTAGTCTTTCCACTATTCTCTGTCCACTTTAGCCTTTCCACTATAGTCTCCACTTTATTATTTCCACTACAGTCTTTCCACTATAGTCTTTCCACTATAGTCTTTCCACTATAGTCTGTCCACTTTAGTCTTTCCACTATAGTCTCCACTTTATTCTGTCCACTACAGTCTTTCCACTATAGTCTTTCCACTATAGTCTCCACTTTATTCTGTCCACTACAGTCTCTCCACTATAGTCTTTCCACTATAGTCTTTCCACTTTATTCTGTCCACTTCAGTGTGTACACTTTAGTCTGTCCACTGAGTCTTTCCACTTCAGTCTTTCCACCACAGTCTGTCCACTTTAGTCTTTCCACTTTATTCTTTCCACTATAGTCTCCACTTTATTATGTCCACTACAGTCTTTCCACTATAATCTTTCCACTATAGTCTGTCCACTTTAGTCTTTCCACTAGTCTCTGTCCACTTTAGTCTTTCCACTATAGTCTCCACTTTATTATGTCCACTACAGTCTTTCCACTATAGTCTTTCCACTATAGTCTGTCCACTTTAGTCTTTCCACTATAGTCTCCACTTTATTCTGTCCACTACAGTCTTTCCACTATAGTCTTTCCACTATAGTCTGTCCACTTTAGTCTTTCCACTTTAGTTTTTCCACTTTAGTCTGTCCACGTTAGTCTTTCCACTATTGTCTTTCCACTATAGTCTGTCCACTTTAGTCTTTCCACTATTCTCTGTCCACTTTAGTCTTTCCACTATAGTCTGTCCACTTTAGTCTTTCCACTATTCTCTGTCCACTTTAGTCTTTACACTATAGTCTCCACTTTATTATGTCCACTACAATCTTTCCACTGTAGTCTTTCCCCTATAGTCTTTCCACTTTAGTCTTTCCACTATAGTCTCCACTTTATTCTGTCCACGACAGTCTTTCCACTATAGTCTTTCCACTATAGTCTGTCCACTTTAGTCTTTCCACTTTAGTCTTTCCACTTTATTCTGTCTACTTTAGTGTTTACACTTTAATGTGTCCACTGAGTCTTTCAACTTCAGTCTTTCCACTATAGTCTGTCCACTTTAGTCTTTCCACTTTAGTCTTTCCACTATAGTCTCCACTTGATTCTGTCCACTACATTCTTTCCACTTTCGTCTTTCCACTATTCTCTGTCCACTTTAGTCTTTCCACTATAGTCTCCACTTTATTCTGTCCACTACAGTCTTTCCACTATAGTCTTTCCACTATAGTCTGTCCACTTTAGTCTTTCCACTATTCTCTGTCCACTTTAGTCTTTCCACTATAGTCTCCACTTTATTCTGTCCACTACAGTCTTTCCACTCTAGTCTTTCCACTATAGTCTGTCAACTTTAGTCTTTCCACTATTCTCTGTCCACTTTAGGCTTTCCACTATAGTCTCCACTTTATTCTGTCCACTACAGTCTTTCCACTATAGTCTTTCCACTATAGTGTGTCCACTTTAGTCTTTCCACTTTAGTCTATCCACTATAGTCTCCACTTTATTCTGTCCACTACAGTCTTTCCACTATTCTCTGTCCACTTTAGTCTTTCCACTTTAGTCTTTCCACTATAGTCTCCACTTTATTCCGTCCACTACAGTTTTTCCACTATAGTCTTTCCACTATAGTCTGTCCACTTTAGTCTTTCCACTATAGTCTCCACTTTATTCTGTCCACTACATTCTTTCCACTTTAGTCTTCCTACTATAGTCTTTCCACTTCAGTCTGTCCACTTTAGTCTTTCCACTATAGTCTGTCCACTTTAGTCTTTCCACTATAGTCTTTCCACTTTAGTCCGTCCACTTAGTCTTTCCACTTCAGTCTTTCCACTATAGTCTGTCCACTTTAGTCTTTCCACTTTAGTCTTTACACTATAGTCTCCACTTTATTCCGTCCACTACAGTCTTTCCACTTTAGTCTTTCCACTATTCTCTGTCCACTTTAGTCTTTCCATTACAGTCTCCATTTTATTCTGTCCACTACAGTCTTTCCACTGTAGTCTTTCCACTATAGTCCGTCCACTTTATTCTTTCCACTATTCTCTGTCCACTTTAGTCTTTCCACTATAGTCTACACTTTATTCTGTCCACTACAGTCTTTCCACTATAGTCTTTCCACTATAGTCTGTCCACTTTAGTCTATCCACTTTAGCTTTTCCACTTTAGTCCGTCCACTTCAATCTTTCCACTATAGTCTTTCCACTATTCTCTGTCCACTTTTGTCTTTCCACTATAGTCTTTTCACTTCAGTCTGTCCACTTTAGTCTTTCCACTATAGTCTTTCCACTTTAGTCTTTCCACTATCGTCTTTCCACTTTAGTCTGTCCACTTAGTCTTTCCACTTCAGTCTTTCCACTATAGTCTGCCCACTTTAGTCTTTCCGCTATTCTCTGTCCACTTTAGTCTTTCCACTTTGATCTTTCCACTATAGTCTCCACTTTATTCTGTCCACTACAGTCTTTCCACTATAATCTTTCCACTATAGTCTGTCCACTTTAGTCTTTCCACTATTCTCTGTCCACTTTAGTCTTTCCACTATAGTCTCCACTTTATTATGTCCACTACAGTCTTTCCACTATAGTCTTTCCACTATAGTCTGTCCACTTTAGTCTTTCCACTATCGTCTCCACTTTATTTTGTCCACTACAGTCTTTCCACTATAGTTTTTCCACTATAGTCTGTCCACTTTAGTCTTTCCACTTTAGTTTTTCCACTTTAGTCTGTCCACTTTAGTCTTTCCACTATTGTCTTTCCACTATAGTCTGTCCACTTTAGTCTTTCCACTATTCTCTGTCCACTTTAGTCTTTCCACTATAGTCTATCCACTTTAGTCTTTCCACTATTCTCTGTCCACTTTAGGCTTTCCACCATAGTCTCCACTTTATTCTGTCCACTACAGTCTTTCCACTATAGTCTTTCCACTATAGTGTGTCCACTTTAGTCTTTCCACTTTAGTCTATCCACTATAGTCTCCACTTTATTCTGTCCACTACAGTCTTTCCACTATTCTCTGTCCACTTTAGTCTTTCCACTTTAGTCTTTCCACTATAGTCTCCACTTTATTCCGTCCACTACAGTTTTTCCACTATAGTCTTTCCACTATAGTCTGTCCACTTTAGTCTTTCCACTATAGTCTCCACTTTATTCTGTCCACTACATTCTTTCCACTTTAGTCTTCCTACTATAGTCTTTCCACTTCAGTCTGTCCACTTTAGTCTTTCCACTATAGTCTGTCCACTTTAGTCTTTCCACTATAGTCTTTCCACTTTAGTCCGTCCACTTAGTCTTTCCACTTCAGTCTTTCCACTATAGTCTGTCCACTTTAGTCTTTCCACTTTAGTCTTTACACTATAGTCTCCACTTTATTCTGTCCACTACAGTCTTTCCACTTTAGTCTTTCCACTATTCTCTGTCCACTTTAGTCTTTCCATTACAGTCTCCATTTTATTCTTTCCACTACAGTCTTTCCACTGTAGTCTTTCCACTATAGTCCGTCCACTTTATTCTTTCCACTATTCTCTGTCCACTTTAGTCTTTCCACTATAGTCTACACTTTATTCTGTCCACTACAGTCTTTCCACTATAGTCTTTCCACTATAGTCTGTCCACTTTAGTCTATCCACTTTAGCTTTTCCACTTTAGTCTGTCCACTTCAATCTTTCCACTATAGTCTTTCCACTATTCTCTGTCCACTTTTGTCTTTCCACTATAGTCTTTTCACTTCAGTCTGTCCACTTTAGTCTTTCCACTATAGTCTTTCCACTTTAGTCTTTCCACTATCGTCTTTCCACTTTAGTCTGTCCACTTAGTCTTTCCACTTCAGTCTTTCCACTATAGTCTGCCCACTTTAGTCTTTCCGCTATTCTCTGTCCACTTTAGTCTTTCCACTTTGATCTTTCCACTATAGTCTCCACTTTATTCTGTCCACTACAGTCTTTCCACTATAATCTTTCCACTATAGTCTGTCCACTTTAGTCTTTCCACTATAGTCTCCACTTTATTATTTCCACTACAGTCTTTCCACTATAGTATTTCCACTATAGTCTTTCCACTATAGTCTGTCCACTTTAGTCTTTCCACTATAGTCTCCACTTTATTCTGTCCACTACAGTCTTTCCACTATAGTCTTTCCACTATAGTCTGTCCACTTTAGTCTTTCCACTTTAGTTTTTCCACTTTAGTCTGTCCACTTTAGTCTTTTCACTATAGTCTGTCCACTTTAGTCTTTCCACTTTAGTCTTTCCACTTTATTCTGTCGACTTCAGTGTGTACACTTTAGTCTGCCCACTGAGTCTTTCCACTTCAGTCTTTTCACTATAGTCTTTCCACTAAAGTCTGTCCACTTTAGTCTTTCCACTTTAGTCTTTCCACTTTAGTCTTTCCACTATAGTCTGTCCACTTTAGTCTTTCCACTATAGTCTGTCCACTTTAGTCTTTCCTCTATTCTCTGTCCACTTTATTCTGTCCACTTTATTCTGTACATTACAGTCTTTCCACTATAATCTTTCCAATATAGTCAGTCCACTTTAGTCTTTCCACTATTCTCTGTCCACTTTAGTCTTTCCACTATAGTCTCCACTTTATTATTTCCACTACAGTCTTTCCACTATAGTCTTTCCACTATAGTCTTTCCACTATAGTCTGTCCACTTTAGTCTTTCCACTATAGTCTCCACTTTATTCTGTCCACTACAGTCTTTCCACTATAGTCTTTCCACTATAGTCTCCACTTTATTCTGTCCACTACAGTCTCTCCACTATAGTCTTTCCACTATAGTCTTTCCACTTTATTCTGTCCACTTCAGTGTGTACACTTTAGTCTGTCCACTGAGTCTTTCCACTTCAGTCTTTCCACCACAGTCTGTCCACTTTAGTCTTTCCACTTTATTCTTTCCACTATAGTCTCCACTTTATTATGTCCACTACAGTCTTTCCACTATAATCTTTCCACTATAGTCTGTCCACTTTAGTCTTTCCACTAGTCTCTGTCCACTTTAGTCTTTCCACTATAGTCTCCACTTTATTATGTCCACTACAGTCTTTCCACTATAGTCTTTCCACTATAGTCTGTCCACTTTAGTCTTTCCACTATAGTCTCCACTTTATTCTGTCCACTACAGTCTTTCCACTATAGTCTTTCCACTATAGTCTGTCCACTTTAGTCTTTCCACTTTAGTTTTTCCACTTTAGTCTGTCCACGTTAGTCTTTCCACTATTGTCTTTCCACTATAGTCTGTCCACTTTAGTCTTTCCACTATTCTCTGTCCACTTTAGTCTTTCCACTATAGTCTGTCCACTTTAGTCTTTCCACTATTCTCTGTCCACTTTAGTCTTTACACTATAGTCTCCACTTTATTATGTCCACTACAATCTTTCCACTGTAGTCTTTCCCCTATAGTCTTTCCACTTTAGTCTTTCCACTATAGTCTCCACTTTATTCTGTCCACGACAGTCTTTCCACTATAGTCTTTCCACTATAGTCTGTCCACTTTAGTCTTTCCACTTTAGTCTTTCCACTTTATTCTGTCTACTTTAGTGTTTACACTTTAATGTGTCCACTGAGTCTTTCAACTTCAGTCTTTCCACTATAGTCTGTCCACTTTAGTCTTTCCACTTTAGTCTTTCCACTATAGTCTCCACTTGATTCTGTCCACTACATTCTTTCCACTTTCGTCTTTCCACTATTCTCTGTCCACTTTAGTCTTTCCACTATAGTCTCCACTTTATTCTGTCCACTACAGTCTTTCCACTATAGTCTTTCCACTATAGTCTGTCCACTTTAGTCTTTCCACTATTCTCTGTCCACTTTAGTCTTTCCACTATAGTCTCCACTTTATTCTGTCCACTACAGTCTTTCCACTCTAGTCTTTCCACTATAGTCTGTCAACTTTAGTCTTTCCACTATTCTCTGTCCACTTTAGGCTTTCCACTATAGTCTCCACTTTATTCTGTCCACTACAGTCTTTCCACTATAGTCTTTCCACTATAGTGTGTCCACTTTAGTCTTTCCACTTTAGTCTATCCACTATAGTCTCCACTTTATTCTGTCCACTACAGTCTTTCCACTATTCTCTGTCCACTTTAGTCTTTCCACTTTAGTCTTTCCACTATAGTCTCCACTTTATTCCGTCCACTACAGTTTTTCCACTATAGTCTTTCCACTATAGTCTGTCCACTTTAGTCTTTCCACTATAGTCTCCACTTTATTCTGTCCACTACATTCTTTCCACTTTAGTCTTCCTACTATAGTCTTTCCACTTCAGTCTGTCCACTTTAGTCTTTCCACTATAGTCTGTCCACTTTAGTCTTTCCACTATAGTCTTTCCACTTTAGTCCGTCCACTTAGTCTTTCCACTTCAGTCTTTCCACTATAGTCTGTCCACTTTAGTCTTTCCACTTTAGTCTTTACACTATAGTCTCCACTTTATTCCGTCCACTACAGTCTTTCCACTTTAGTCTTTCCACTATTCTCTGTCCACTTTAGTCTTTCCATTACAGTCTCCATTTTATTCTGTCCACTACAGTCTTTCCACTGTAGTCTTTCCACTATAGTCCGTCCACTTTATTCTTTCCACTATTCTCTGTCCACTTTAGTCTTTCCACTATAGTCTACACTTTATTCTGTCCACTACAGTCTTTCCACTATAGTCTTTCCACTATAGTCTGTCCACTTTAGTCTATCCACTTTAGCTTTTCCACTTTAGTCTGTCCACTTCAATCTTTCCACTATAGTCTTTCCACTATTCTCTGTCCACTTTTGTCTTTCCACTATAGTCTTTTCACTTCAGTCTGTCCACTTTAGTCTTTCCACTATAGTCTTTCCACTTTAGTCTTTCCACTATCGTCTTTCCACTTTAGTCTGTCCACTTAGTCTTTCCACTTCAGTCTTTCCACTATAGTCTGCCCACTTTAGTCTTTCCGCTATTCTCTGTCCACTTTAGTCTTTCCACTTTGATCTTTCCACTATAGTCTCCACTTTATTCTGTCCACTACAGTCTTTCCACTATAATCTTTCCACTATAGTCTGTCCACTTTAGTCTTTCCACTATTCTCTGTCCACTTTAGTCTTTCCACTATAGTCTCCACTTTATTATGTCCACTACAGTCTTTCCACTATAGTCTTTCCACTATAGTCTGTCCACTTTAGTCTTTCCACTATCGTCTCCACTTTATTTTGTCCACTACAGTCTTTCCACTATAGTTTTTCCACTATAGTCTGTCCACTTTAGTCTTTCCACTTTAGTTTTTCCACTTTAGTCTGTCCACTTTAGTCTTTCCACTATTGTCTTTCCACTATAGTCTGTCCACTTTAGTCTTTCCACTATTCTCTGTCCACTTTAGTCTTTCCACTATAGTCTATCCACTTTAGTCTTTCCACTATTCTCTGTCCACTTTAGGCTTTCCACTATAGTCTCCACTTTATTCTGTCCACTACAGTCTTTCCACTATAGTCTTTCCACTATAGTGTGTCCACTTTAGTCTTTCCACTTTAGTCTATCCACTATAGTCTCCACTTTATTCTGTCCACTACAGTCTTTCCACTATTCTCTGTCCACTTTAGTCTTTCCACTTTAGTCTTTCCACTATAGTCTCCACTTTATTCCGTCCACTACAGTTTTTCCACTATAGTCTTTCCACTATAGTCTGTCCACTTTAGTCTTTCCACTATAGTCTCCACTTTATTCTGTCCACTACATTCTTTCCACTTTAGTCTTCCTACTATAGTCTTTCCACTTCAGTCTGTCCACTTTAGTCTTTCCACTATAGTCTGTCCACTTTAGTCTTTCCACTATAGTCTTTCCACTTTAGTCCGTCCACTTAGTCTTTCCACTTCAGTCTTTCCACTATAGTCTGTCCACTTTAGTCTTTCCACTTTAGTCTTTACACTATAGTCTCCACTTTATTCTGTCCACTACAGTCTTTCCACTTTAGTCTTTCCACTATTCTCTGTCCACTTTAGTCTTTCCATTACAGTCTCCATTTTATTCTTTCCACTACAGTCTTTCCACTGTAGTCTTTCCACTATAGTCCGTCCACTTTATTCTTTCCACTATTCTCTGTCCACTTTAGTCTTTCCACTATAGTCTACACTTTATTCTGTCCACTACAGTCTTTCCACTATAGTCTTTCCACTATAGTCTGTCCACTTTAGTCTATCCACTTTAGCTTTTCCACTTTAGTCTGTCCACTTCAATCTTTCCACTATAGTCTTTCCACTATTCTCTGTCCACTTTTGTCTTTCCACTATAGTCTTTTCACTTCAGTCTGTCCACTTTAGTCTTTCCACTATAGTCTTTCCACTTTAGTCTTTCCACTATCGTCTTTCCACTTTAGTCTGTCCACTTAGTCTTTCCACTTCAGTCTTTCCACTATAGTCTGCCCACTTTAGTCTTTCCGCTATTCTCTGTCCACTTTAGTCTTTCCACTTTGATCTTTCCACTATAGTCTCCACTTTATTCTGTCCACTACAGTCTTTCCACTATAATCTTTCCACTATAGTCTGTCCACTTTAGTCTTTCCACTATAGTCTCCACTTTATTATTTCCACTACAGTCTTTCCACTATAGTATTTCCACTATAGTCTTTCCACTATAGTCTGTCCACTTTAGTCTTTCCACTATAGTCTCCACTTTATTCTGTCCACTACAGTCTTTCCACTATAGTCTTTCCACTATAGTCTGTCCACTTTAGTCTTTCCACTTTAGTTTTTCCACTTTAGTCTGTCCACTTTAGTCTTTTCACTATAGTCTGTCCACTTTAGTCTTTCCACTTTAGTCTTTCCACTTTATTCTGTCGACTTCAGTGTGTACACTTTAGTCTGCCCACTGAGTCTTTCCACTTCAGTCTTTTCACTATAGTCTTTCCACTATAGTCTGTCCACTTTAGTCTTTCCACTTTAGTTTTTCCACTTTAGTCTTTCCACTATAGTATTTCCACTATAGTCTTTCCACTATAGTCTGTCCACTTTAGTCTTTCCACTATAGTCTCCACTTTATTATGTCCACTACAGTCTTTCCACTATAATCTTTCCACTATAGTCTGTCCACTTTAGTCTTTCCACTAGTCTCTGTCCACTTTAGTCTTTCCACTATAGTCTCCACTTTATTATGTCCACTACAGTCTTTCCACTATAGTCTTTCCACTATAGTCTGTCCACTTTAGTCTTTCCACTATCGTCTCCACTTTATTTTGTCCACTACAGTCTTTCCACTATAGTTTTTCCACTATAGTCTGTCCACTTTAGTCTTTCCACTTTAGTTTTTCCACTTTAGTCTGTCCACTTTAGTCTTTCCACTATTGTCTTTCCACTATAGTCTGTCCACTTTAGTCTTTCCACTATTCTCTGTCCACTTTAGTCTTTCCACTATTCTCTGTCCACTTTAGTCTTTCCACTATAGTCTCCACTTTATTATGTCCACTACAGTCTTTCCACTGTAGTCTTTCCACTATAGTCTGTCCACTTTAGTCTTTCCACTATAGTCTCCACTTTATTCTGTCCACGACAGTCTTTCCACTATCGTCTTTCCACTATAGTCTGTCCACTTTAGTCTTTCCACTTTAGTTTTTCCACTTTAGTCGGTCCACTTTAGTCTTTCCACTATAGTCTGTCCACTTTAGTCTTTCCACTCTAGTCTTTCCATTTTATTCTGTCCACTTTAGTGTTTACACTTTATTGTGTCCACTGAGTCTTTCAACTTCAGTCTTTCCACTATCGTCTTTCCACTATTCTCTGTCCACTTTAGTCTTTCCACTATAGTCTTTCCACTATAGTCTTTCCACTATAGTCTGTCAACTTTAGTCTTTCAACTATTCTCTGTCCACTTTAGGCTTTCCACTATAGTCTCCACTTTATTCTGTCCACTACAGTCTTTCCACTATAGTCTTTCCACTATAGTCTGTCCACTTTAGTCTTTCCACTTTAGCCTATCCACTATAGTCTCCACTTTATTCTGTCCACTACAGTCTTTCCACTATTCTCTGTCCACTTTAGTCTTTCCACTTTAGTCTTTCCACTATAGTCTCCACTTTATTCTGTCCACTACATTCTTTCCACTTTAGTCTTCCTACTATAGTCTTTCCACTTCAGTCTGTCCACTTTAGTCTTTCCACTATAGTCTTTCCACTTTAGTCCGTCCACTTAGTCTTTCCACTTCAGTCTTTCCACTATAGTCTGTCCACTTTAGTCTTTCCACTATAGTCTCCACTTTATTCTGTCCACTACAGTCTTTCCACTTTAGTCTTTCCACTATTCTCTGTCCACTTTAGTCTTTCCATTATAGTCTCCACTTTATTCTGTCCACTACAGTCTTTCCACTGTAGTCTTTCCACTATAGTCTGTCCACTTTATTCTTTCCACTATTCTCTGTCCACTTTAGTCTTTCCACTATAGTCTACACTTTATTCTGTCCACTACAGTCTTTCCACTATAGTCTTTCCACTATAGTCTGTCCACTTTAGTCTTTCCACTTTAGCTTTTCCACTTTAGTTGGTCCACTTCAATCTTTCCACTATAGTCTTTCCACTCTTCTCTGTCCACTTCAGTCTTTCCACTATAGTCTCCACTTTATTCTGTCCACTACAGTCTTTCCACTATAGTCTTTCCACTATAGTCTGTCCACTTTAATCTTTCCACTATTCTCTGTCCACTTTAGTCTTTCCACTATAGTCTCCACTTTATTCTGTCCACTACAGTCTTTCCACTATAGTCTTTCCACTATAGTCTGTCCTTTCCACTTTAGTCTTTCCACTATTCTCTGTCGACTTTAGTATTTCCACTTTAGTCTTTCCACTATAGTCTCCACTTTATTCTGTCCACTACAGTTTCTCCACTATAGTCTTTCCACTATAGTCTGTCCACTTTAGTCTTTCCACTATTCTCTGTCCACTTTAGTCTTTCCACTATAGTCTCCACTTTATTCTGTCCACTACAGTCTTTCCACTTTAGTCTTTCCACTATAGTCTGTCCACTTTAGTCTTTCCACTTTATTCTGTCCACTACAGTCTTTCCACTTTAGTCTTTCCACTATAGTCTCCACTTTATTCCGTCCACTACAGTTTTTCCACTATAGTCTTTCCACTATAGTCTGTCCACTTTAGTCTTTCCACTATAGTCTGTCCACTTTAGTCTTTCCGCTTTATTCTGTCCACTACAGTCTTTCCACTTTAGTCTTTCCACTATTCTCTGTCCACTTTAGTCTTTCCACGTTGATCTTTCCACTATAGTCTCCACTTTATTCTGTCCACTACAGTCTTTCCACTTTAGTCTTTCCACTATTCTCTGTCCACTTTAGTCTTTCCACTATCGTCTCCACTTTATTCCGTCCAATACAGTCTTTCCACTATAGTCTTTCCACTATAGTCTGTCCACTTTAGTCTTTCCACTATTCTCTGTCCAGTTTAGTCTTTCCACTATAGTCTCCACTTTATTCTGTCCACTACATTCTTTCCACTTTAGTCTTTCCACTATAGTCTTTCCACTTCAGTCTGTCCACTTTAGTCTTTCCACTATAGTCTGTCCACTTTAGTCTTTCCACTATAGTCTTTCCACTTTAGTCTGTCCACTTAGTCTTTCCACTACAGTCTTTCCACTATAGTCTGTCCACTTTAGTCTTTCCACTTTAGTCTTCACACTATAGTGTCCACTTTATTCTGTCCACTACAGTCTTTCCACTTTAGTCTTTCCACTATTCTCTGTCCACTTTAGTCTTTCCACTATATTCTCCACTTTATTCTGTCCACTACAGTCTTTCCACTGTAGTCTTTCCACTATAGTCTGTCCACTTTATTCTTTCCACTATTCTCTGTCCTATAGTGGAAAGACTGTAGTGGACGGAATAAAGTGGAGACTATAGTGGAAAGACTAAAGTGGACAGAGAATAGTGGAAAGACTAAAGTGGAAAGACTGTAGTGGACAGAATAAAGTGGAGACTATAGTGGAAAGATCAAAGTGGAAAGACTAAAGTGGTCTTTCCACTATAGTCTCCACTTTATTCTGTCCACTACATTCTTTAAACTTTAGTCTTTCCACTATAGTCTTTCCACTTCAGTCTGTCCACTTTAGTCTTTCCACTATAGTCTGTCCACTTTAGTCTTTCCACTATAGTCTTTCCACTTTAGTCTGTCCACTTAGTCTTTCCACTACAGTCTTTCCACTATAGTCTTTCCACTATAGTCTGTCCACTTTAGTCTTTCCACTTTAGTCTTCACACAATAGTCTACACTTTATTCTGTCCAATACAGTCTTTCCACTATAGTCTTTCCACTATAGTCTGTCCACTTTAGTCTTTCCACTTTAGTTTTTCATTTTTAGTCTGTCCACTTCAGTCTGTCCACTACAGTCTTTCCACTATAGTCTTTCCACTATAGTCTGTCCACTTTAGTCTTTCCACTATTCTCTGTCCACTTTAGTCTTTCCACTATAGTCTCCACTTTCTTCTGTCCACTACAGTCTTTCCACTATAGTCTTTCCACTATAGTCTGTCCATTTTAGTCTTTCCACTTTAGTCTTTCCACTATTCTCTGTCCACTTTAGTATTTCCACTTTAGTCTTTCCACTATAGTCTGTCCACTTTAGTCTTTCCACTATAGTCTTTCCACTTTAGTCCGTCCACTTAGTTTTTCCACTTCAGTCTTTCCACTATAGTCTGTCCACTTTAGTCTTTCCACTTTAGTCTTTACACTATAGTCTCCACTTTATTCTGTCCACTACAGTCTTTCCACTTTAGTCTTTCCACTATTCTCTGTCCACTTTAGTCTTTCCATTATAGTCTCCACTTTATTCTGTCCACTACAGTCTTTCCACTGTAGTCTTTCCACTATAGTCTGTCCACTTTATTCTTTCCACTATTCTCTGTCCACTTTAGTCTTTCCACTATAGTCTACACTTTATTCTGTCCACTACAGTCTTTCCACTATAGTCTTTCCACTATAGTCTGTCCACTTTAGTCTTTCCACTTTAGCTTTTCCACTTTAGTCTGTCCACTTCAATCTTTCCACTATTGTCTTTCCACTCTTCTCTGTCCACTTCAGTCTTTCCACTATAGTCTCCACTTTATTCTGTCCACTACAGTCTTTCCACTATAGTCTTTCCACTATAGTCTGTCCACTTTAATCTTTCCACTATTCTCTATCCACTTTAGTCTTTCCACTATAGTCTCCACTTTATTCTGTCCACTACAGTCTTTCCACTATAGTCTTTCCACTATAGTCTGTCCTTTCCACTTTAGTCTTTCCACTATTCTCTGTCGACTTTAGTATTTCCACTTTAGTCTTTCCACTATAGTCTTCACTTTATTCTGTCCACGACAGTCTCTCCACTATAGTCTTTCCACTATAGTCTGTCCACTTTAGTCTTTCCACTATTCTCTGTCCACTTTAGTCTTTCCACTATAGTCTCCACTTTATTCTGTCCACTACAGTCTTTCCACTTTAGTCTTTCCACTATAGTCTGTCCACTTTAGTCTTTCCACTTTATTCTGTCCACTACAGTCTTTCCACTTTAGTCTTTCCACTATAGTCTCCACTTTATTCCGTCCACTACAGTTTTTCCACTATAGTCTTTCCACTATAGTCTGTCCACTTTAGTCTTTCCACTATAGTCTGTCCACTTTAGTCTTTCCACTTTATTCTGTCCACTACAGTCTTTCCACTTTAGTCTTTCCACTATTCTCTGTCCACTTTAGTCTTTCCACTTTGATCTTTCCACTATAGTCTCCACTTTATTCTGTCCACTACAGTCTTTCCAATTTAGTCTTTCCACTATTCTCTGTCCACTTTAGTCTTTCCACTATCGTCTACACTTTATTCCGTCCACTACAGTCTTTCCACTATAGTCTTTCCACTATAGTCTGTCCACTTTAGTCTTTCCACTGTTCTCTGTCCACTTTAGTCTTTCCACTATAGTCTCCACTTTATTCTGTCCACTACATTCTTTCCACTTTAGTCTTTCCTCTATAGTCTTTCCACTTCAGTCTGTCCACTTTAGTCTTTCCACTATAGTCTGTCCACTTTAGTCTTTCCACTATAGTCTTTCCACTTTAGTCTGTCCACTTAGTCTTTCCACTACAGTCTTTCCACTATAGTCTGTCCACTTTAGTCTTTCCACTTTAGTCTTCACACTATAGTGTCCACTTTATTCTGTCCACTACAGTCTTTCCACTGTAGTCTTTCCACTATAGTCTGTCCACTTTATTCTTTCTACTATTCTCTGTCCTATAGTGGAAAGACTGTAGTGGACGGAATAAAGTGGAGACTATAGTGGAAAGACTAAAAGGGACAGAGAATAGTGGAAAGACTAAAGTGGAAAGACTGTAGTGGACAGAATAAAGTGGAGACTATAGTGGAAAGATCAAAGTGGAAAGACTAAAGTGGTCTTTCCACTATAGTCTCCACTTTATTCTGTCCACTACATTCTTTCCACTTTAGTCTTTCCACTATAGTCTTTCCACTTCAGTCTGTCCACTTTAGTCTTTCCACTATAGTCTTTCCACTATAGTCTGTCCACTTTAGTCTTTCCACTTTAGTCTTCACACAATAGTCTACACTTTATTCTGTCCAATACAGTCTTTCCACTATAGTCTTTCCACTATAGTCTGTCCACTTTAGTCTTTCCACTTTAGTTTTTCAACTTTAGTCTGTCCACTTCAGTCTTTCCACTATAGTCTTTCCACTTTAGTCTTTCCACTTTAGTCTTTCCACTATAGTCTCCACTTTATTCTGTCCACTACAGTCTTTCCACTATAGTCTTTCCACTATAGTCTGTCCACTTTAGTCTTTCCACTATTCTCTGTCCACTTTAGTCTTTCCACTATAGTCTCCACTTTCTTCTGTCCACTACAGTCTTTCCACTATAGTCTTTCCACTATAGTCTGTCCATTTTAGTCTTTCCACTTTAGTTTTCCACTATTCTCTGTCCACTTTAGTATTTCCACTTTAGTCTTTCCACTATAGTCTCCACTTTATTCTGTCCACTACAGTCTCTCCACTATAGTCTTTGCACTACAGTCTGTCCACTTTAGTCTTTCCACTATTCTCTGTCCAGTTTATTCTTTCCACCATACTCTCCATTTTCTTCTGTCCACTACAGTCTTTCCACTATAGTCTGTCCACTTTAGTCTTTCCACTTTAGTCTTTCCACTTTAGTCTTTCCATTATAGTCTGTCCACTTTAGTCTTTCCACTTTAATCTTTCCACATTATTCTGTCTACTTCAGTGTGTACACTTTAGTCTGTCCACTGAGTCTTTCCACTTCAGTCTTTCCACTATAGTCTGTCCACTTTAGTCTTTCAACTTTAGTCTTTCCACTATAGTCTCCACTTTATTCTGTCCACTACATTATTTCCACTTTAGTCTTTCCGCTATTCTCTGTCCACTTTAGTCTTTCCACTTTGATCTTTTCACTATAGTCTCCACTTTATTCTGTCCACTACAGTCTTTCCACTTTAGTCTTTCCACTATTCTCTCTCCACTTTAGTCTTCCACTATAGTCTCCACTTTATTCCGTCCACTACAGTCTTTCCACTATAGGACAGAGAATAGACTGTCCACTTTAGTCTTTCCACTTTAGTTTTTCCACTTTAGTCTGTCCACTTCAGTCTTTCCACTATAGTCTGTCCACTTTAGTCTTTCCACTTTAGTCTTTCCACTATAGTCTCCACTTTATTCTGTCCACTACAGCCTTTCCACTATAGTCTTTCCACTATAGTCTGTCCACTTTAGTCTTTCCACTATTCTCTGTCCACTTTAGTCTTTCCACTATAGTCTCCACTTTATTCTGTCCACTACAGTCTTTCCACTATAGTCTTTCCACTATAGTCTGTCCACTTTAGTCTTTCCACTTTAGTCTTTCCACTTTAGTCTTTCCACTATAGTCTCCACTTTACTCTGTCCACTACAGTCTCTCCACTATAGTCTTTCCACTATAGTCTGTCCACTTTAGTCTTTCCACTATTCTCTGTCCAGTTTATTCTTTCCACTATACTCTCCACTTTATTCTGTCCACTACAGTCTTTCCACTATAGTCTGTCCACTTTAGTCTTTAAACTTTAGTCTTTCCATTTTAGTCAGTCCACTTTAGTCTTTCCACTATAGTCTGACCACTTTAGTCTTTCCACTATTCTCTGTCCACTTTATTCTTTCCACTGTACTCTCCACTCTATTCTGTCCACTACAGTCTTTCCACTACAGTCTTTCCACTATAGTCTTTCCACTATAGTCTGTCCACTTCAGTCTTTCCACTATAGTCTCCACTTTATTCTGTCCACTACAGTCTTTCCACTATAGTCTTTCCACTATAGTCTGTCCACTTTAGTCTTTCCACTTTAGTTTTTCCACTTTAGTCTGTCCACTTTAGTCTTTCAACTTTAGTCTTTCCACATTATTCTGTCCACTTCAGTGTGTACACTTTAGTCTGTCCACTGAGTCTTCCAACTTCAGTCTTTCCACTATAGTCTGTCCACTTTAGTCTTTCCATTTTAGTCTGTCCACTTTAGTCATTCCACTATAGTCTGTCCACTTTAGTCTTTCCAGTATTCTCTGTCCACTTTAATCTTTCCACTATAGTCTCCACTTCATTCTGTCCACTACAGTCTTTCCACTATAGTCTTTCCACTATAGTCTGTCAACTTTAGTCTTTCCACTTTATTCTGTCCACTACATTCTTTCCACTTTAGTCTTTCCACTATTCTCTGTCCACTTTAGTCTTTCCACTTTAGTCTTTCCACTTTATTCTGTCCACTTCAGTGTGTACACTTTAGTCTGTCCACTGAGTCTTTCAACTTCAGTCTTTCCACTATAGTCTCCACTTTATTTTGTCCACTACATTCTTTCCACTTAAGTCTTTCCACTATTCTCTGTCCACTTTAGTTTTTCCACTATAGTCTCCACTTTATTCTGTCCACTACAGTTTTTCCACTATAGTCTTTCCACTAAAGTCTGTCCACTTTAGTCTTTCCACTATTCTCTTTCCACTTTAGTCTTTCCACTATAGTCTCCACTTTATTCTGTCCACTACAGTCTTTCCACTTTAGTCTTTCCACTATTCTCTGTCCACTTTAGTCTTTCCACTTTAGTCTTTCCACTATAGTCTACACTTTATTCCGTCCACTACAGTCTTTCCACTATAGTCTTTCAACTACAGTCTTTCCACTTTAGTCTTTCCACTATTCTCTTTCCACTTTAGTCTTTCCACTTTAGTCTATCCACTATAGTCTCCACTTTATTCTGTCCACTACAGTCTTTCCACTTTAGTCTTTCGACTATTCTCTGTCCACTTTAGTCTTTCCACTATAGTCTCCACTTTATTCTGTCCACTACATTCTTTCCACTTTAGTCTTTCCACTTTAGTCTTTCCACTTTAGTCTGTCCACTTTAGTCTTTCCGCTATAGTCTGTCCACTTTAGTCTTTCCACTATAGTCTTTCCACTTTAGTCTGTCCACAAAGTCTTTCCACTTCAGTCTTTCCACTATAGTCTGTCCACTTTAGTCTTTCCACTTTAGTCTTTACACTATAGTCTCCACTTTATTCTGTCCACTACAGTCTTTCCACTTTAATCTTTCCACTATTCTCTGTCCACTTTAGTCTTTCCAGTATAGTCTCCACTTTATTCTGTCCACTACAGTCTTTCCACTGTAGTCTTTCAACTACAGATTTTCCACTATAGTCTTTCCACTATAGTCTGTCCACTTTAGTCTTTCCACTATTCTCTGTCCACTTTAGTCTTTCCACTATAGTCTGTCCACTTTAGTCTTTCTACTTTAGTCTTTCCACTATTCTCTGTCCACTTTAGTCTTTCCACTATAATCTCCACTTTGTTCTGTCCACTACAGTCACTCCACTATAGTCTTTCCACTATAGTCTGTCCACTTTAGTCTTTCCACTATTCTCTGTCCACTTTATTCTTTCCACTATACTCTCCACTTTATTCTGTCCACTACAGTCTTTCCACTACAGTCTTTCAATTATAGTCTTTCCACTATAGTCTGTCCACTTTAGCTTTTCCACTATAGTCTCCACTTTATTCTGTCAACTACAGTCTTTCCACAATAGTCTTTCCACTATAGTCTGTCCACTTTAGTCTTTCCACTTTAGTTTTTCCACTTTAGTCTGTCCACTTTAGTCTTTCCACTATAGTCTGTCCACTTTAGTCTTTCCACTTTAGTCTATCCACTATAGTCTCCACTTTATTCTGTCCACTACAGTCTTTCCACTTTAGTCTTTCCACTATTCTCTTTCCACTTTAGTCTTTCCACTTTAGTCTATCCACTATAGTCTCCACTTTATTCTGTCCACTACAGTCTTTCCACTTTAGTCTTTCGACTATTCTCTGTCCACTTTAGTCTTTCCACTATAGTCTCCACTTTATTCTGTCCACTACATTCTTTCCACTTTAGTCTTTCCACTTTAGTCTTTCCACTTTAGTCTGTCCACTTTAGTCTTTCCGCTATAGTCTGTCCACTTTAGTCTTTCCACTATAGTCTTTCCACTTTAGTCTGTCCACAAAGTCTTTCCACTTCAGTCTTTCCACTATAGTCTGTCCACTTTAGTCTTTCCACTTTAGTCTTTACACTATAGTCTCCACTTTATTCTGTCCACTACAGTCTTTCCACTTTAATCTTTCCACTATTCTCTGTCCACTTTAGTCTTTCCAGTATAGTCTCCACTTTATTCTGTCCACTACAGTCTTTCCACTGTAGTCTTTCCACTACAGATTTTCCACTATAGTCTTTCCACTATAGTCTGTCCACTTTAGTCTTTCCACTATTCTCTGTCCACTTTAGTCTTTCCACTATAGTCTGTCCACTTTAGTCTTTCTACTTTAGTCTTTCCACTATTCTCTGTCCACTTTAGTCTTTCCACTATAATCTCCACTTTGTTCTGTCCACTACAGTCACTCCACTATAGTCTTTCCACTATAGTCTGTCCACTTTAGTCTTTCCACTATTCTCTGTCCACTTTATTCTTTCCACTATACTCTCCACTTTATTCTGTCCACTACAGTCTTTCCACTACAGTCTTTCAATTATAGTCTTTCCACTATAGTCTGTCCACTTTAGCTTTTCCACTATAGTCTCCACTTTATTCTGTCAACTACAGTCTTTCCACAATAGTCTTTAAACTATAGTCTGTCCACTTTAGTCTTTCCACTTTAGTTTTTCCACTTTAGTCTGTCCACTTTAGTCTTTCCACTATAGTCTGTCCACTTTAGTCTTTCCACTTTAGTCTTTCCACTTTATTCTGTCCACTTCAGTGTGTACACTTTAGTCTGTCCACTGAGTCTTTCCACTTCAGTCTTTCCACTATAGTCTGTCCACTTTAGTCCGTCAACTTTAGTCTTTCCACTATAGTCTCCACTTTATTCTGTCCACTACATTCTTTCCACTTTAGTCTTTCCGCTATTCTCTGTCCACTTTAGTCTTTCCACTTTGATCTTTCCACTATAGTCTCCACTTTATTGTGTCCACTACAGTCTTTCCACTTTAGTCTTTCCACTATTCTCTGTCCACTTTAGTCTTTCCACTTTAGTCTTTCCACTATAGTCTCCACTTTATTCCGTCCACTACAGTCTTTCCACTATAGTCTTTCCACTATAGTCTGTCCACTTTAGTCTTTCCACTATTCTCTGTCCACTTTAGTCTTTCCACTATAGTCTCCACTTTATTCTGTCCACTACATTCTTTCCACTTTAGTCTTTCCACTATAGTCTTTCCACTTCAGTCTGTCCACTTTAGTCTTTCCACTATAGTCTCCACTTTATTCTGTCCACTACAGTCTCTCCACTATAGTCTTTCCATTATAGTCTGTCCACTTTAGTCTTTCCACTTTAGTCTTTCCATTTTAGTCTGTCCACTTTAGTCTTTCCACTATAGTCTGTCCACTTTATTCTTTCCACTATTCTCTGTCCACTTTAGTCTTTCCACTATAGTCTCCACTTTATTCTGTCCACTACAGTCTTTCCACTTTAGTCTTTCCACTATAGTCTGTCCACTTTAGTCTTTCCACTTTATTCTGTCCACTACAGTCTTTCCACTTTAGTCTTTCCACTATAGTCTCCACTTTATTCCGTCCACTACAGTTTTTCCATTATAGTCTTTCCACTATAGTCTGTCCACTTTAGTCTTTCCACTATAGTCTGTCCACTTTAGTCTTTCCACTTTATTCTGTCCACTACAGTCTTTCCACTTTAGTCTTTCCACTATTCTCTGTCCACTTTAGTCTTTCCACTTTGATCTTTCCACTATAGTCTCCACTTTATTCTGTCCACTACAGTCTTTCCACTTTAGTCTTGCCACTATTCTCTGTCCACTTTAGTCTTTCCACTATCGTCTCCACTTTATTCCGTCCACTACAGTCTTTCCACTATAATCTTTCCACTATAGTCTGTCCACTTTAGTCTTTCCACTATTCTCTGTCCACTTTAGTCTTTCCACTATAGTCTCCACTTTATTCTGTCCACTACATTCTTTCCACTTTAGTCTTTCCACTATAGTCTTTCCACTTCAGTCTGTCCACTTTAGTCTTTCCACTATAGTCTGTCCACTTTAGTCTTTCCACTATAGTCTTTCCACTTTAGTCTGTCCACTTAGTCTTTCCACTACAGTCTTTCCACTATAGTCTGTCCACTTTAGTCTTTCCACTTTAGTCTTCACACTATAGTCTCCACTTTATTCTGTCCACTACAGTCTTTCGACTTTAGTCTTTCCACTATTCTCTGTCCACTTTAGTCTTTTCACTATAGTCTCCACTTTATTCTTTCCACTACAGTCTTTCCACTGTAGTCTTTCCACTATAGTCTGTCCACTTTATTCTTTCCACTATTCTCTGTCCACTTTAGTCTTTCCACAATAGTCTACACTTTATTCTGTCCAATACAGTCTTTCCACTATAGTCTTTCCACTAGAGTCTGTCCACTTTAGTCTTTCCACTTTAGTTTTTCAACTTTAGTCTGTCCACTTCAGTCTTTCCACTATAGTCTTTCCACTTTAGTCTTTCCACTTTAGTCTTTCCACTATAGTCTCCACTTTATTCTGTCCACTACAGTCTTTCCACTATAGTCTTTCCACTATAGTCTGTCCACTTTAGTCTTTCCACTATTCTCTGTCCACTTTAGACACTGTCCACTTGTCCACTTGTGGACAGAGAATAGTCTGTCCACTTAGTCTTTCCACTTTAGTCTGTCCACTTAGTCTTTCCACTTCAGTCTTTCCACTATAGTCTGTCCACTTTAGTCTTTCCACTTTATTCTTCACACTATAGTCTCCACTTTATTCTGTCTATAGTGAAGACTTCTGTCCACTACAGTCTCTCCACTATAGTCTTTCCACTATAGTCTGTCCACTTTAGTCTTTCCACTATTCTCTGTCCAGTTTATTCTTTCCACTATACTCTCCACTTTATTCTGTCCACTACAGTCTTTCCACTATAGTCTGTCCACTTTAGTCTTTCCACTTTAGTCTTTCCATTTTAGTCTGTCCACTTTAGTCTTTCCACTATAGTCTGTCCACTTTAGTCTTTCCACTATTCTCTGTCCACTTTAGTCTTTCCACTATAGTCTTTCCACTATAGTCTGTCCACTTTATTCTTTCCACTATTCTCTGTCCAGTTTATTCTTTCCACTATACTCTCCACGTTATTCTGTCCACTACAGTCTTTCAACTATAGTCTTTCCACTATAGTCTGTCCACTTTAGCTTTTCCACTATAGTCTCCACTTTATTCTGTCAACTACAGTCTTTCCACAATAGTCTTTCCACTATAGTCTGTCCACTTTAGTCTTTCCACTTTAGTTTTTCCACTATAGTCTGTCCACTTTATTCTTTCCACTTTATTCTTTCCACTTTATTCTGTCCACTTCAGTGTGTGCACTTTAGTCTGTCCACTGAGTCTTTCCACTTCAGTCTTTCCACTATAGTCTGTCCACTTTAGTCTGTCCACTACAGTCTTTCCACTATAGTCTTTCCACTATAGTCTGTCCACTTTAGTCGTTCCACTTTAGTTTTTCCACTTTAGTCTGTCCTTTTTAGTCTTTCCACTATAGTCTGTCCACTTTAGTCTTTCCACTATAGTCTCCACTTTATTCTGTCCACTAGAGTCTCTCCACTATAGTCTTTCCACTATAGTCTGTCCACTTTAGTCTTTCCACTATTCTCTGTCCACTTTATTCTTTCCACTATACTCTCCACTTTATTCTGTCCACTACAGTCTTTCCACTACAGTCTTTCAACTATAGTCTTTCCACTATAGTCTGTCCACTTTAGCTTTTCCACTATAGTCTCCACTTTATTCTGTCAACTACAGTCTTTCCACAATAGTCTTTCCACTATAGTCTGTCCACTTTAATCTTTCCACTTTAGTTTTTCCACTTTAGTCTGTCCACTTTAGTCTTTCCACTATAGTCTGTCCACTTTAGTCTTTCCACTTTAGTCTTTCCACTTTATTCTGTCCACTTCAGTGTGTACACTTTAGTCTGTCCACTGAGTCTTTCCACTTCAGTCTTTCCACTATAGTCTGTCCACTTTATTCTGTCCACTACAGTCTTTCCACTATAGTCTTTCCACTATAGTCTGTCCACTTTAGTCGTTCCACTTTAGTTTTTCCACTTTAGTCTGTCCTTTTTAGTCTTTCCACTATAGTCTGTCCACTTTAGTCTTTCCACTATAGTCTCCACTTTATTCTGTCCACTACAGTCTCTCCACTATAGTCTTTCCACTATAGTCTGTCCACTTTAGTCTTTCCACTATTCTCTGTCCACTTTATTCTTTCCACTATATTCTCCACTTTATTCTGGCCACTACAGTCTTTCCACTACAGTCTTTCAACTATAGTCTTTCCACTATAGTCTGTCCACTTTAGCTTTTCCACTATAGTCTCCACTTTATTCTGTCAACTACAGTCTTTCCACAATAGTCTTTCCACTATAGTCTGTCCACTTTAGTCTTTCCACTTTAGTTTTTCCACTTTAGTCTGTCCACTTTAGTCTTTCCACTATAGTCTGTCCACTTTAGTTCTTCCACTTTAGTCTTTCCACTTTATTCTGTCCACTTCAGTGTGTACACTTTAGTCTGTCCACTGAGTCTTTCCACTTCAGTCTTTCCACTATAGTCTGTCCACTTTAGTCTGTCAACTTTAGTCTTTCCACTATAGTCTCCACTTTATTCTGTCCACTACATTCTTTCAACTTTAGTCTCTCCGCTATTCTCTGTCCACTTTAGTCTTTCCACTTTGATCTTTCCACTATGGTCTCCACTTTATTCTGTCCACTACAGTCTTTCCACTTTAGTCTTTCCACTATTCTCTGTCCACTTTAGTCTTTCCACTTTAGTCTTTCCACTATGGTCTCCACTTTATTTCGTCCACTACAGTCTTTCCACTATAGTCTTTCCACTATAGTCTGTCCACTTTAGTCTTTCCACTATTCTCTGTCCACTTTAGTCTTTCCACTTTAGTCTTTCCACTATAGTCTCCACTTCATTCTGTCCACTACAGTCTTTCCACTATAGTCTTTCCACTATAGTCTGTCCACTTTAGTCTTTCCACTTTATTCTTTCCACTACATTCTTTCCACTTTAGTCTTTCCACTATTCTCTGTCCACTTTAGTCTTTCCACTTTAATCTTTCCACTATAGTCTCCACTTTATTCTGTCCACTACAGTCTTTCCACTATAGTCTTTCCACTATAGTCTGTCCACTTTAGTCGTTCCACTTTAGTTTTTCCACTTTAGTCTGTCCTTTTTAGTCTTTCCACTATAGTCTGTCCACTTTAGTCTTTCCACTTTAGTCGTTCCACTTTATTCTGTCCACTTCAGTGTGTACACTTTAGTCTGTCCACTGAGTCTTTCAACTTCAGTCTTTCCACTATAGTCTGTCCACTTTAGTCTTTCCACTATAGTCTCCACTTTATTCTGTCCACTACATTCTTTCCACTTTAGTCTTTCCACTATTCTCTGTCTTCTTAGTCTTTCCACTATAGTCTCCACTTTATTCTGTCCACTACAGTTTTTCCACTATAGTCTTTCCACTATAGTCTGTCCACTTTAGTCTTTCCACTAGTCTCTGTCCACTTTAGGCTTTCCAGTATAGTCTCCACTTTATTCTGTCCACTACAGTCTTTCCACTATAGTCTTTCCACTATAGTCTGTCCACTTTAGTCTTTCCACTTTAGTCTATCCACTATAGTCTCCACTTTATTCTGTCCACTACAGTCTTTCCACTTTAGTCTTTCCACTATTCTCTGTCCACTTTAGTCTTTCCACTTTAGTCTTTCCACTATAGTCTACACTTTATTCCGTCCACTACAGTCTTTCCACTATAGTCTTTCCACTATAGTCGTTCCACTTTAGTCTTTCCACTATTCTCTGTCCACTTTAGTCTTTCCACTATAGTCACCACTTTATTCTGTCCACTACATTCTTTCCACTTTAGTCTTTCCACTTTAGTCTTTCCACTTCAGTCTGTCCACTATAGTCTTTCCACTATAGTCTGTCCACTTTAGTCATTCCACTATAGTCTCCACTTTATTCTGTCCACTACAGTCTTTCCACTATAGTCTTTCCACTATAGTCTGTCCACTTTAGTCGTTCCACTTTAGTTTTTCCACTTTAGTCTGTCCTTTTTAGTCTTTCCACTATAGTCTGTCCTCTTTAGTCTTTCCACTATAGTCTCCACTTTATTCTGTCCACTACAGTCTCTCCACTATAGTCTTTCCACTATAGTCTGTCCACTTTAGTCTTTCCACTATTCTCTGTCCACTTTATTCTTTCCACTATACTCTCCACTTTATTCTGTCCACTACAGTCTTTCCACTACAGTCTTTCAACTATAGTCTTTCCACTATAGTCTGTCCACTTTAGCTTTTCCACTATAGTCTCCACTTTATTCTGTCAACTACAGTCTTTCCACAATAGTCTTTCCACTATAGTCTGTCCACTTTAGTCTTTCCACTTTAGTTTTTCCACTTTAGTCTGTCAACTTTAGTCTTTCCACTATAGTCTGTCCACTTTAGTCTTTCCACTTTAGTCTTTCCACTTTATTCTGTCCACTTCAGTGTGTACACTTTAGTCTGTCCACTGAGTCTTTCCACTTCAGTCTTTCCACTATAGTCTGTCCACTTTAGTCTGTCAACTTTAGTCTTTCCACTATAGTCTCCACTTTATTCTGTCCACTACATTCTTTCCACTTTAGTCTCTCCGCTATTCTCTGTCCACTTTAGTCTTTCCACTTTGATCTTTCCACTATAGTCTCCACTTTATTCTGTCCACTACAGTCTTTCCACTTTAGTCTTTCCACTATTCTCTTTCAACTTTAGGCTTTCCAGTATAGTCTCCACTTTATTCTGTCCACTACAGTCTTTCCACTTTAGTCTCTCCGCTATTCTCTGTCCACTTTAGTCTTTCCACTTTGATCTTTCCACTATAGTCTGTCCACTTTAGTCTTTCCACTATAGTCTGTCCACTTTAGTCTTTCCACTTTAGTCTTTCCACTTTATTCTGTCCACTTCAGTGTGTACACTTTAGTCTGTCCACTGAGTCTTTCCACTTCAGTCTTTCCACTATAGTCTGTCCACTTTAGTCTGTCAACTTTAGTCTTTCCACTATAGTCTCCAGTTTATTCTGTCCACTACATTCTTTCCACTTTAGTCTCTCCGCTATTCTCTGTCCACTTTAGTCTTTCCACTTTGATCTTTCCACTACAGTCTCCACTTTATTCTGTCCACTACAGTCTTTCCACTTTAGTCTTTCCCCTATAGTCTGTCCACTTTGGTCTTTCCACTATTCTCTGTCCACTTTAGTCTTTCCACTATAGTCTTCACTTTATTCTGTCCACTACATTCTTTCCACTTTAGTCTTTCCGCTATAGTCTTTCCACTTAAGTCTGTCCACTTTAGTCTTTCCACTATAGTCTGTCCACTTTAGTCTTTCCACTATAGTCTTTCCACTTTAGTCTGTCCACTTAGTCTTTCCACTTCAGTCTTTCCACTATAGTCTGTCCACTTTAGTCTTTCCAGTTTAGTCTTCACACTATAGTCTCCACTTTATTCTGTCCACTACAGTCTTTCTACTTTAGTCTTTCCACTATTCTCAGTCCAGTTTAGTCTTTCCACTATAGTCTCCACTTTATTCTGTCCACTACAGTCTTTCCACTATAGTCTTTCCACTATAGTCTGTCCACTTCAGTCTTTCCACTATAGTCTGTCCACTTTAGTCTTTCCACTTTAGTCTTTCCACTATAGTCTCCACTTCATTCTGTCCACTACAGTCTTTCCACTATAGTCTTTCCACTATAGTCTGTCCACTTTAGTCTTTCCACTTTATTCTGTCCACTACAGTCTTTCCACTTTAGTCTTTCCACTATTCTCTGTCCACTTTAGTCTTTCCACTTTAGTGTTTCCACTATAGTCTCCACTTTATTCTGTCCACTACAGTCTCTCCACTATAGTCTGTCCACTTTAGTCTTTAAACTTTAGTCTTTCCATTTTAGTCTGTCCACTTTTGTCTTTCCACTATAGTCTGTCCACTTTAGTCTTTCCACTATTCTCTGTCCACTTTAGTCTTTCCACTATAGTCTCCACTTCATTCTGTCCACTACAGTCTTTCCACTATAGTCTGTCCACTTTAGTCTTTCCACTATAGTCTCCACTTTATTCTGTCCACTACAGTCTTTCCACTATAGTCTTTCCACTATAGTCTGTCCACTTTAGTCTTTCCACTTTAGTTTTTCCACTTTAGTCTGTCCACTTTAGTCTTTCCACTTTAGTCTTTCCAAATTATTCCTTCCACTTCAGTGTGTACACTTTAGTCTGTCCACTTTAGTCTTTCCACTATAGTCTCCACTTTATTCTGTCCACTACAGTCTTTCCACTATAGTCTTTCCACTATAGTCTGTCCACTTTAGTCTTTCCACTATAGTCTCCACTTTATTCTGTCCACTACAGTCTTTCCACTATAGTCTTTCTACTATAGTCTGTCCACTTTAGTCTTTCCACTTTAGTTTTTCCACTTTAGTCTGTCCACTATAGTCTTTCCACTATAGTCTGTCCACTTTAGTTCCACTTTATTCTGTCCACTACAGTCTTTCCACTTTAGTCTTTCCACTATTCTCTGTCCACTTTAGTCTTTCCACTTTAGTGTTTCCACTATAGTCTCCACTTTATTCTGTCCACTACAGTCTTTCCACTATAGTCTTTCCACTATAGTCTGTCCACTTTAGTCTTTCCACTTTAGTCTTTCCACTATTCTCTGTCCACTTTAGTATTCCCACTTTAGTCTTTCCACTATAGTCTCCACTTTATTCTGTCCACTACAGTCTCTCCACTATAGTCTTTCCACTATAGTCTGTCCACTTTAGTCTTTCCACTATTCTCTGTCCAGTTTATTCTTTCCACTATACTCTTCACTTTATTCTGTCCATTACAGTCTTTCCACTATAGTCTGTCCACTTTAGTCTTTAAACTTTAGTCTTTCCATTTTAGTCTGTCCACTTTTGTCTTTCCACTATAGTCTGTCCACTTTAGTCTTTCCACTATTCTCTGTCCACTTTAGTCTTTCCACTATAGTCTCCACTTCATTCTGTCCACTACAGTCTTTCCACTATAGTCTTTCCAATATAGTCCGTCCACTTTAGTCTTTCCACTTTATTCTGTCCACTACAGTCTTTCCACTTTAGTCTTTCCACTATTCTCTGTCCACTTTAGTCTTTCCACTTTAGTGTTTCCACTATAGTCTCCACTTTATTCTGTCCACTACAGTCTCTCCACTATAGTCTTTCCACCATAGTCTGACCACTTTAGTCTTTCCACTATTCTCTGTCCACTTTATTCTTTCCACTGTACTCTCCACTTTATTCTGTCCACAACAGTCTTTCCACTACAGTCTTTCCACTATAGTCTTTCCACTATAGTCTGTCCACTTTAGTCTTTCCACTATAGTCTCCACTTTATTCTGTCCACTACAGTCTTTCCACTATAGTCTTTCCACTATAGTCTGTCCACTTTAGTCTTTCCACTTTAGTCTTTCCACTTTAGTCTTTCCATTTTAGTCTGTCCACTTTAGTCTTTCCACTATAGTCTGTCCACTTTAGTCTTTCCACTATTCTCTGTCCACTTTAGTCTTTCCACTATAGTCTCCACTTCATTCCGTCCACTACAGTCTTTCCACTATAGTCTTTCCACTATAGTCTGTCCACTTTAGTCTTTCCACTTTATTCTGTCCACTACATTCTTTCCACTTTAGTCTTTCCAATATTCTCTGTCCACTTAGTCTTTCCACTTTAGTCTTTCCAAATTATTCTGTCCACTTCAGTGTGTATCCTTTAGTCTGTCCACTGAGTCTTCCAACTTCAGTCTTTCCACTATAGTCTGTCCACTTTAGTCTTTCCACTTTAGTCTTTCCCTTATAGTCTCCACTTTATTCTGTCCACTACAGTCTTTCCACTATGATCTTTCCACTATAGTCCGTCCACTTTAGTCTTTCCACTATTCTCTGTCCACTTTAGTCTTTCCACTATAATCTTTCCACTATAATCTGTCCACTTAGTCTTTCCACTTTAGTCTTTCCAAATTATTCTGTCCACTTCAGTGTGTACCCTTTAGTCTGTCCACTGAGTCTTCCAACTTCAGTCTTTTCACTATACTCTGTCCACTTTAGTCTTTCCACTTTAGTCTTTCCACTATAGTCTCCACTTTATTCTGTCCACTACAGTCTTTCCACTATAATCTTTCCACTATAGTCCGTCCACTTTAGTCTTTCCACTATTCTCTGTCCACTTTAGTCTTTCCACTATAGTCTCCACTTTATTCTGTCCACTACATTCTTTCCACTTCCACTGTCCACTTTAGTCTTTCCACTATAGTCTCCACTTTATTCTGTCCACTACATTCTTTCCACTTTAGTCTTTCCACTTTAGTCTTTCCACTTTAGTCTGTCCACTTTAGTCTTTCCGCTATACTCTGTCCACTTTAGTCTTTCCACTATAGTCTTTCCACTTTAGTCTGTCCACTAAGTCTTTCCACTTCAGTCTTTCCACTATAGTCTGTCCACTTTAGTCTTTCCACTTTAGTCTTTACACTATAGTCTCCACTTTATTCTGTCCCACTACAGTCTTTCCACTTTAGTCTTTCCACTATTCTCTGTCCACTTTAGTCTTTCCAGTATAGTCTCCACTTTATTCTGTCCACTACAGTCTTTCCACTGTAGTCTTTCCACTACAGTCTTTCCACTATAGTCTTTCCACTATAGTCTGTCCACTTTAGTCTTTCAACTATTCTCTGTCCACTTTAGTCTTTCCACTATAGTCTGTCCACTTTAGTCTTTCTACTTTAGTCTTTCCACTATTCTCTGTCCACTTTAGTCTTTCCACTATAATCTCCACTTTATTCTGTCCACTACAGTCACTCCACTATAGTCTTTCCACTATAGTCTGTCCACTTTAGTCTTTCCACTATTCTCTGTCCACTTTACTCTTTCCACTATACTCTCCACTTTATTCTGTCCACTAAAGTCTTTCCACTACAGTCTTTCAACTATAGTCTTTCCACTATAGTCTGTCCACTTTAGCTTTTCCACTATAGTCTCCACTTTATTCTGTCAACTACAGTCTTTCCACAATAGTCTTTCCACTATAGTCTGTCCACTTTAGTCTTTCCACTTTAGTTTTTCCACTTTAGTCTGTCCACTTTAGTCTTTCCACTATAGTGTGTCCACTTTAGTCTTTCCACTTTAGTCTTTCCACTTTATTCTGTCCACTTCAGTGTGTACACTTTAGTCTGTCCACTGAGTCTTTCCACTTCAGTCTTTCCACTATAGTCTGTCCACTTTAGTCTGTCAACTTTAGTCTTTCCACTATAGTCTCCACTTTATTCTGTCCACTACATCCTTTCCACTTTAGTCTCTCCGCTATTCTCTGTCCACTTTAGTCTTTCCACTTTGATCTTTCCACTATAGTCTCCACTTTATTCTGTCCACTACAGTCTTTCCACTTTAGTCTTTCCACTATAGTCTGTCCACTTTGGTCTTTCCACTATTCTCTGTCCACTTTAGTCTTTCCACTATAGTCTTCACTTTATTCTGTCCACTACATTCTTTCCACTTTAGTCTTTCCACTATAGTCTTTCCACTTAAGTCTGTCCACTTTAGTCTTTCCACTATAGTCTGTCCACTTTAGTCTTTCCACTATAGTCTTTCCACTTTAGTCTGTCCACTTAGTCTTTCCACTTTAGTCTGTCCACTTAGTCTTTCCACTTCAGTCTTTCCACTATAGTCTGTCCACTTTAGTCTTTCCACTTTATTCTTCACACTATAGTCTCCACTTTATTCTGTCTATAGTGAAGACTTCTGTCCACTACAGTCTCTCCACTATAGTCTTTCCACTATAGTCTGTCCACTTTAGTCTTTCCACTATTCTCTGTCCAGTTTATTCTTTCCACTATACTCTCCACTTTATTCTGTCCACTACAGTCTTTCCACTATAGTCTGTCCACTTTAGTCTTTCCACTTTAGTCTTTCCATTTTAGTCTGTCCACTTTAGTCTTTCCACTATAGTCTGTCCACTTTAGTCTTTCCACTATTCTCTGTCCACTTTAGTCTTTCCACTATAGTCTTTCCACTATAGTCTGTCCACTTTATTCTTTCCACTATTCTCTGTCCAGTTTATTCTTTCCACTATACTCTCCACTTTATTCTGTCCACTACAGTCTTTCAACTATAGTCTTTCCACTATAGTCTGTCCACTTTAGCTTTTCCACTATAGTCTCCACTTTATTCTGTCAACTACAGTCTTTCCACAATAGTCTTTCCACTATAGTCTGTCCACTTTAGTCTTTCCACTTTAGTTTTTCCACTATAGTCTCTCCACTTTATTCTTTCCACTTTATTCTTTCCACTTTATTCTGTCCACTTCAGTGTGTGCACTTTAGTCTGTCCACTGAGTCTTTCCACTTCAGTCTTTCCACTATAGTCTGTCCACTTTAGTCTGTCCACTACAGTCTTTCCACTATAGTCTTTCCACTATAGTCTGTCCACTTTAGTCGTTCCACTTTAGTTTTTCCACTTTAGTCTGTCCTTTTTAGTCTTTCCACTATAGTCTGTCCACTTTAGTCTTTCCACTATAGTCTCCACTTTATTCTGTCCACTAGAGTCTCTCCACTATAGTCTTTCCACTATAGTCTGTCCACTTTAGTCTTTCCACTATTCTCTGTCCACTTTATTCTTTCCACTATACTCTCCACTTTATTCTGTCCACTACAGTCTTTCCACTACAGTCTTTCAACTATAGTCTTTCCACTATAGTCTGTCCACTTTAGCTTTTCCACTATAGTCTCCACTTTATTCTGTCAACTACAGTCTTTCCACAATAGTCTTTCCACTATAGTCTGTCCACTTTAATCTTTCCACTTTAGTTTTTCCACTTTAGTCTGTCCACTTTAGTCTTTCCACTATAGTCTGTCCACTTTAGTCTTTCCACTTTAGTCTTTCCACTTTATTCTGTCCACTTCAGTGTGTACACTTTAGTCTGTCCACTGAGTCTTTCCACTTCAGTCTTTCCACTATAGTCTGTCCACTTTATTCTGTCCACTACAGTCTTTCCACTATAGTCTTTCCACTATAGTCTGTCCACTTTAGTCGTTCCACTTTAGTTTTTCCACTTTAGTCTGTCCTTTTTAGTCTTTCCACTATAGTCTGTCCACTTTAGTCTTTCCACTATAGTCTCCACTTTATTCTGTCCACTACAGTCTCTCCACTATAGTCTTTCCACTATAGTCTGTCCACTTTAGTCGTTCCACTATTCTCTGTCCACTTTATTCTTTCCACTATATTCTCCACTTTATTCTGGCCACTACAGTCTTTGCACTACAGTCTTTCAACTATAGTCTTTCCACTATAGTCTGTCCACTTTAGCTTTTCCACTATAGTCTCCACTTTATTCTGTCAACTACAGTCTTTCCACAATAGTCTTTCCACTATAGTCTGTCCACTTTAGTCTTTCCACTTTAGTTTTTCCACTTTAGTCTGTCCACTTTAGTCTTTCCACTATAGTCTGTCCACTTTAGTTCTTCCACTTTAGTCTTTCCACTTTATTCTGTCCACTTCAGTGTGTACACTTTAGTCTGTCCACTGAGTCTTTCCACTTCAGTCTTTCCACTATAGTCTGTCCACTTTAGTCTGTCAACTTTAGTCTTTCCACTATAGTCTCCACTTTATTCTGTCCACTACATTCTTTCCACTTTAGTCTCTCCGCTATTCTCTGTCCACTTTAGTCTTTCCACTTTGATCTTTCCACTATGGTCTCCACTTTATTCTGTCCACTACAGTCTTTCCACTTTAGTCTTTCCACTATTCTCTGTCCACTTTAGTCTTTCCACTTTAGTCTTTCCACTATGGTCTCCACTTTATTTCGTCCACTACAGTCTTTCCACTATAGTCTTTCCACTATAGTCTGTCCACTTTAGTCTTTCCACTATTCTCTGTCCACTTTAGTCTTTCCACTTTAGTCTTTCCACTATAGTCTCCACTTCATTCTGTCCACTACAGTCTTTCCACTATAGTCTTTCCACTATAGTCTGTCCACTTTAGTCTTTCCACTTTATTCTTTCCACTACATTCTTTCCACTTTAGTCTTTCCACTATTCTCTGTCCACTTTAGTCTTTCCACTTTAATCTTTCCACTATAGTCTCCACTTTATTCTGTCCACTACAGTCTTTCCACTATAATCTTTCCACTATAGTCTGTCCACTTTAGTCTTTCCACTATTCTCTGTCCACTTTAGTCTTTCCACTATAGTCTCCACTTTATTCTGTCCACTACAGTCTTTCCACTATAGTCTTTCCACTATAGTCTGTCCACTTTAGTCGTTCCACTTTAGTTTTTCCACTTTAGTCTGTCCTTTTTAGTCTTTCCACTATAGTCTGTCCACTTTAGTCTTTCCACTTTAGTCGTTCCACTTTATTCTGTCCACTTCAGTGTGTACACTTTAGTCTGTCCACTGAGTCTTTCAACTTCAGTCTTTCCACTATAGTCTGTCCACTTTAGTCTTTCCACTATAGTCTCCACTTTATTCTGTCCACTACATTCTTTCCACTTTAGTCTTTCCACTATTCTCTGTCTTCTTAGTCTTTCCACTATAGTCTCCACTTTATTCTGTCCACTACAGTTTTTCCACTATAGTCTTTCCACTATAGTCTGTCCACTTTAGTCTTTCCACTAGTCTCTGTCCACTTTAGGCTTTCCAGTATAGTCTCCACTTTATTCTGTCCACTACAGTCTTTCCACTATAGTCTTTCCACTATAGTCTGTCCACTTTAGTCTTTCCACTTTAGTCTATCCACTATAGTCTCCACTTTATTCTGTCCACTACAGTCTTTCCACTTTAGTCTTTCCACTATTCTCTGTCCACTTTAGTCTTTCCACTTTAGTCTTTCCACTATAGTCTACACTTTATTCCGTCCACTACAGTCTTTCCACTATAGTCTTTCCACTATAGTCGTTCCACTTTAGTCTTTCCACTATTCTCTGTCCACTTTAGTCTTTCCACTATAGTCACCACTTTATTCTGTCCACTACATTCTTTCCACTTTAGTCTTTCCACTTTAGTCTTTCCACTTCAGTCTGTCCACTATAGTCTTTCCACTATAGTCTGTCCACTTTAGTCATTCCACTATAGTCTCCACTTTATTCTGTCCACTACAGTCTTTCCACTATAGTCTTTCCACTATAGTCTGTCCACTTTAGTCGTTCCACTTTAGTTTTTCCACTTTAGTCTGTCCTTTTTAGTCTTTCCACTATAGTCTGTCCTCTTTAGTCTTTCCACTATAGTCTCCACTTTATTCTGTCCACTACAGTCTCTCCACTATAGTCTTTCCACTATAGTCTGTCCACTTTAGTCTTTCCACTATTCTCTGTCCACTTTATTCTTTCCACTATACTCTCCACTTTATTCTGTCCACTACAGTCTTTCCACTACAGTCTTTCAACTATAGTCTTTCCACTATAGTCTGTCCACTTTAGCTTTTCCACTATAGTCTCCACTTTATTCTGTCAACTACAGTCTTTCCACAATAGTCTTTCCACTATAGTCTGTCCACTTTAGTCTTTCCACTTTAGTTTTTCCACTTTAGTCTGTCCACTTTAGTCTTTCCACTATAGTCTGTCCACTTTAGTCTTTCCACTTTAGTCTTTCCACTTTATTCTGTCCACTTCAGTGTGTACACTTTAGTCTGTCCACTGAGTCTTTCCACTTCAGTCTTTCCACTATAGTCTGTCCACTTTAGTCTGTCAACTTTAGTCTTTCCACTATAGTCTCCACTTTATTCTGTCCACTACATTCTTTCCACTTTAGTCTCTCCGCTATTCTCTGTCCACTTTAGTCTTTCCACTTTGATCTTTCCACTATAGTCTCCACTTTATTCTGTCCACTACAGTCTTTCCACTTTAGTCTTTCCACTATTCTCTTTCAACTTTAGGCTTTCCAGTATAGTCTCCACTTTATTCTGTCCACTACAGTCTTTCCACTTTAGTCTCTCCGCTATTCTCTGTCCACTTTAGTCTTTCCACTTTGATCTTTCCACTATAGTCTGTCCACTTTAGTCTTTCCACTATAGTCTGTCCACTTTAGTCTTTCCACTTTAGTCTTTCCACTTTATTCTGTCCACTTCAGTGTGTACACTTTAGTCTGTCCACTGAGTCTTTCCACTTCAGTCTTTCCACTATAGTCTGTCCACTTTAGTCTGTCAACTTTAGTCTTTCCACTATAGTCTCCAGTTTATTCTGTCCACTACATTCTTTCCACTTTAGTCTCTCCGCTATTCTCTGTCCACTTTAGTCTTTCCACTTTGATCTTTCCACTATAGTCTCCACTTTATTCTGTCCACTACAGTCTTTCCACTTTAGTCTTTCCACTATAGTCTGTCCACTTTGGTCTTTCCACTATTCTCTGTCCACTTTAGTCTTTCCACTATAGTCTTCACTTTATTCTGTCCACTACATTCTTTCCACTTTAGTCTTTCCGCTATAGTCTTTCCACTTAAGTCTGTCCACTTTAGTCTTTCCACTATAGTCTGTCCACTTTAGTCTTTCCACTATAGTCTTTCCACTTTAGTCTGTCCACTTAGTCTTTCCACTTCAGTCTTTCCACTATAGTCTGTCCACTTTAGTCTTTCCACTTTAGTCTTCACACTATAGTCTCCACTTTATTCTGTCCACTACAGTCTTTCTACTTTAGTCTTTCCACTATTCTCAGTCCAGTTTAGTCTTTCCACTATAGTCTCCACTTTATTCTGTCCACTACAGTCTTTCCACTATAGTCTTTCCACTATAGTCTGTCCACTTCAGTCTTTCCACTATAGTCTGTCCACTTTAGTCTTTCCACTTTAGTCTTTCCACTATAGTCTCCACTTTATTCTGTCCACTACAGTCTTTCCACTATAGTCTTTCCACTATAGTCTGTCCACTTTAGTCTTTCCACTATTCTCTGTCCAGTTTATTCTTTCCACTATACTCTCCACTTTTTTCTGTCCACTACAGTCTTTCCACTATAGTCTGTCCACTTTAGTCTTTCCACTTTAGTCTCCACTTTATTCTGTCCACTACAGTCTCTCCACTATAGTCTTTCCACTATAGTCTGTCCACTTTAGTCTTTCCACTATTCTCTGTCCAGTTTATTCTTTCCACTATACTCTCCACTTTATTCTGTCCACTACAGTCTTTCCACTATAGTCTGTCCACTTTAGTCTTTCCACTTTAGTCTTTCCATTTTAGTCTGTCCACTTTAGTCTTTCCACTATAGTCTGTCCACTTTAGTCTTTCCACTATTCTCTGTCCACTTTAGTCTTTCCACTATAGTCTTTCCACTATAGTCTGTCCACTTTATTCTTTCCACTATTCTCTGTCCAGTTTATTCTTTCCACTATACTCTCCACTTTATTCTGTCCACTACAGTCTTTCAACTATAGTCTTTCCACTATAGTCTGTCCACTTTAGCTTTTCCACTATAGTCTCCACTTTATTCTGTCAACTACAGTCTTTCCACAATAGTCTTTCCACTATAGTCTGTCCACTTTATTCTTTCCACTATTCTCTGTCCAGTTTATTCTTTCCACTATACTCTCCACTTTATTCTGTCCACTACAGTCTTTCAACTATAGTCTTTCCACTATAGTCTTTCCACTTTAGTTTTTCCACTATAGTCTGTCCACTTTAGTCTTTCCACTTTATTCTTTCCACTTTATTCTGTCCACTGAGTCTTTCCACTTCAGTCTTTCCACTATAGTCTGTCCACTTTAGTCTGTCCACTACAGTCTTTCCACTATAGTCTTTCCACTATAGTCTGTCCACTTTAGTCGTTCCACTTTAGTTTTTCCACTTTAGTTTGTCCTTTTTAGTCTTTCCACTATAGTCTGTCCACTTTAGTCTTTCCACTATAGTCTCCACTTTATTCTGTCCACTAGAGTCTCTCCACTATAGTCTTTCCACTTTAGTCTGTCCACTTTAGTCTTTCCACTATTCTCTGTCCACTTTATTCTTTCCACTATACTCTCCACTTTATTCTGTCCACTACAGTCTTTCCACTACAGTCTTTCAACTATAGTCTTTCCACTATAGTCTGTCCACTTTAGCTTTTCCACTATAGTCTCCACTTTATTCTGTCAACTACAGTCTTTCCACAATAGTCTTTCCACTATAGTCTGTCCACTTTAGTCTTTCCACTTTAGTTTTTCCACTTTAGTCTGTCCACTTTAGTCTTTCCACTATAGTCTGTCCACTTTAGTCTTTCCACTTTAGTCTTTCCACTTTATTCTGTCCACTTCAGTGTGTACACTTTAGTCTGTCCACTGAGTCTTTCCACTTCAGTCTTTCCACTATAGTCTGTCCACTTTAGTCTGTCAACTTTAGTCTTTCCACTATAGTCTCCACTTTATTCTGTCCACTACATTCTTTCCACTTTAGTCTCTCCGCTATTCTCTGTCCACTTTAGTCTTTCCACTTTGATCTTTCCACTATAGTCTCCACTTTATTCTGTCCACTACAGTCTTTCCACTTTAGTCTTTCCACTTTAGTCTGTCCACTTTGGTCTTTCCACTATTCTCTGTCCACTTTAGTCTTTCCACTATAGTCTTCACTTTATTCTGTCCACTACATTCTTTCCACTTTAGTCTTTCCACTATAGTCTTTCCACTTAAGTCTGTCCACTTTAGTCTTTTCACTATAGTCTGTCCACTTTAGTCTTTCCACTATAGTCTTTCCACTTTAGTCTGTCCACTTAGTCTTTCCACTTTAGTCTGTCCACTTAGTCTTTCCACTTCAGTCTTTCCACTATAGTCTGTCCACTTTAGTCTTTCCACTTTATTCTTCACACTATAGTCTCCACTTTATTCTGTCTATAGTGGAGACTTCTGTCCACTACAGTCTCTCCACTATAGTCTTTCCACTATAGTCTGTCCACTTTAGTCTTTCCACTATTCTCTGTCCAGTTTATTCTTTCCACTATACTCTCCACTTTATTCTGTCCACTACAGTCTTTCCACTATAGTCTGTCCACTTTAGTCTTTCCACTTTAGTCTTTCCATTTCCTTTTTAGTCTTTCCACTATAGTCTGTCCACTTTAGTCTTTCCACTATAGTCTCCACTTTCTTCTGTCCACTAGAGTCTCTCCACTATAGTCTTTCCACTATAGTCTGTCCACTTTAGTCTTTCCACTATTCTCTGTCCACTTTATTCTTTCCACTATACTCTCCACTTTATTCTGTCCACTACAGTCTTTCCACTACAGTCTTTCAACTATAGTCTTTCCACTATAGTCTGTCCACTTTAGCTTTTCCACTACAGTCTCCACTTTATTCTGTCAACTACAGTCTTTCCACAATAGTCTTTCCACTATAGTCTGTCCACTTTAATCTTTCCACTTTAGTTTTTCCACTTAAGTCTGTCCACTTTAGTCTTTCCACTATAGTCTGTCCACTTTAGTCTTTCCACTTTAGTCTTTCCACTTTATTCTGTCCACTTCAGTGTGTACACTTTAGTCTGTCCACTGAGTCTTTCCACTTCAGTCTTTCCACTATAGTCTGTCCACTTTATTCTGTCCACTACAGTCTGTCCACTTTAGTCGTTCCACTTTAGTTTTTCCACTTTAGTCTGTCCTTTTTAGTCTTTCCACTATAGTCTGTCCACTTTAGTCTTTCCACTATAGTCTCCACTTTATTCTGTCCGCTACAGTCTCTCCACTCTAGTCTTTCCACTATAGTCTGTCCACTTTAGTCTTTCCACTATTCTCTGTCCACTTTATTCTTTCCACTATATTCTCCACTTTATTCTGTCCACTACAGTCTTTCCACTACAGTCTTTCAACTATAGTCTTTCCACTATAGTCTGTCCACTTTAGCTTTTCCACTATAGTCTCCACTTTATTCTGTCAACTACAGTCTTTCCACAATAGTCTTTCCACTATAGTCTGTCCACTTTAGTCTTTCCACTTTAGTTTTTCCACTTTAGTCTGTCCACTTTAGTCTTTCCACTATAGTCTGTCCACTTTAGTCTTTCCACTTTAGTCTTTCCACTTTATTCTGTCCACTTCAGTGTGTACACTTTAGTCTGTCCACTGAGTCTTTCCACTTCAGTCTTTCCACTATAGTCTGTCCACTTTAGTCTGTCAACTTTAGTCTTTCCACTATAGTCTCCACTTTATTCTGTCCACTACATTCTTTCCACTTTAGTCTCTCCGCTATTCTCTGTCCACTTTAGTCTTTCCACTTTGATCTTTCCACTATAGTCTCCACTTTATTCTGTCCACTACAGTCTTTCCACTTTAGTCTTTCCACTATTCTCTGTCCACTTTAGTCTTTCCACTTTAGTCTTTCCACTATGGTCTCCACTTTATTTCGTCCACTACAGTCTTTCCACTATAGTCTTTCCACTATAGTCTGTCCACTTTAGTCTTTCCACTATTCTCTGTCCACTTTAGTCTTTCCACTTTAGTCTTTCCACTATAGTCTCCACTTCATTCTGTCCACTACAGTCTTTCCACTATAGTCTTTCCGCTATAGTCTGTCCACTTTAGTCTTTCCTCTTTATTCTTTCCACTACATTCTTTCCACTTTAGTCTTTCCACTATTCTCTGTCCACTTTAGTCTTTCCACTTTAATCTTTCCACTATAGTCTCCACTTTATTCTGTCCACTACAGTCTTTCCACTATAATCTTTCCACTATAGTCTGTCCACTTTAGTCTTTCCACTATTCTCTGTCCACTTTAGTCTTTCCACTATAGTCTCCACTTTATTCTGTCCACTACAGTCTTTCCACTATAGTCTTATAGTCTGTCCACTTTAGTCGTTCCACTTTAGTTTTTCCACTTTAGTCTGTCCTTTTTAGTCTTTCCACTATAGTCTGTCCACTTTAGTCTTTCCACTTTAGTCGTTCCACTTTATTCTGTCCACTTCAGTGTGTACACTTTAGTCTGTCCACCGAGTCTTTCAACTTCAGTCTTTCCACTATAGTCTGTCCACTTTAGTCTTTCCACTATAGTCTCCACTTTATTCTGTCCACTACATTCTTTCCACTTTAGTCTTTCCACTATTCTCTGTCCACTTAGTCTTTCCACTATAGTCTCCACTTTATTCTGTCCACTACAGTTTTTCCACTATAGGGTTTCCACTATAGTCTGTCCACTTTAGTCTTTCCACTAGTCTCTGTCCACTTTAGGCTTTCCAGTATAGTCTCCACTTTATTCTGTCCACTACAGTCTTTCCACTATAGTCTTTCCACTATAGTCTGTCCACTTTAGTCTTTCCACTTTAGTCTATCCACTATAGTCTCCACTTTATTCTGTCCACTACAGTCTTTCCACTTTAGTCTTTCCACTATTCTCTGTCCACTTTAGTCTTTCCACTTTAGTCTTTCCACTATAGTCTACACTTTATTCCGTCCACTACAGTCTTTCCACTATAGTCTTTCCACTACAGTCGTTCCACTTTAGTCTTTCCACTATTCTCTGTCCACTTTAGTCTTTCCACTATAGTCACCACTTTATTCTGTCCACTACATTCTTTCCACTTTAGTCTTTCCACTTTAGTCTTTCCACTTCAGTCCGTCCACTATAGTCTTTCCACTATAGTCTGTCCACTTTAGTCATTCCACTATAGTCTACACTTTATTCTGTCCACTACAGTCTTTCCACTATAGTCTTTCCACTATAGTCTGTCCACTTTAGTCGTTCCACTTTAGTTTTTCCACTTTAGTCTGTCCTTTTTAGTCTTTCCACTATAGTCTGTCCACTTTAGTCTTTCCACTATAGTCTCCACTTTATTCTGTCCACTACAGTCTCTCCACTATAGTCTTTCCACTATAGTCTGTCCACTTTAGTCTTTCCAATATTCTCTGTCCACTTTATTCTTTCCACTATACTCTCCACTTTATTCTGTCCACTACAGTCTTTCCACTACAGTCTTTCAACTATAGTCTTTCCACTATAGTCTGTCCACTTTAGCTTTTCCACTATAGTCTCCACTTTATTCTGTCAACTACAGTCTTTCCACAATAGTCTTTCCACTATAGTTTGTCCACTTTAGTCTTTCCACTTTAGTTTTTCCACTTTAGTCTGTCCACTTTAGTCTTTCCACTATAGTCTGTCCACTTTAGTCTTTCCACTTTAGTCTTTCCACTTTATTCTGTCCACTTCAGTGTGTACACTTTAGTCTGTCCACTGAGTCTTTCCACTTCAGTCTTTCCACTATAGTCTGTCCACTTTAGTCTGTCAACTTTAGTCTGTCAACTTTAGTCTTTCCACTATAGTCTCCACTTTATTCTGTCCACTACATTCTTTCCACTTTAGTCTCTCCGCTATTCTCTGTCCACTTTAGTCTTTCCACTTTGATCTTTCCACTATAGTCTCCACTTTATTCTGTCCACTACAGTCTTTCCACTTTAGTCTTTCCACTATAGTCTGTCCACTTTGGTCTTTCCACTATTCTCTGTCCACTTTAGTCTTTCCACTATAGTCTTCACTTTATTCTGTCCACTACATTCTTTCCACTTTAGTCTTTCCACTATAGTCTTTCCACTTAAGTCTGTCCACTTTAGTCTTTCCACTATAGTCTGTCCACTTTAGTCTTTCCACTATAGTCTTTCCACTTTAGTCTGTCCACTTAGTCTTTCCACTTTAGTCTGTCCACTTAGTCTTTCCACTTCAGTCTTTCCACTATAGTCTGTCCACTTTAGTCTTTCCACTTTATTCTTCACACTATAGTCTCCACTTTATTCTGTCTATAGTGGAGACTTCTGTCCACTACAGTCTCTCCACTATAGTCTGTCCACTTTAGTCTTTCCACTATTCTCTGTCCAGTTTATTCTTTCCACTATACTCTCCACTTTATTCTGTCCACTACAGTCTTTCCACTATAGTCTGTCCACTTTAGTCTTTCCACTTTAGTCTTTCCATTTTAGTCTGTCCACTTTAGTCTTTCCACTATAGTCTGTCCACTTTAGTCTTTCCACTATTCTCTGTCCACTTTAGTCTTTCCACTATAGTCTTTCCACTATAGTCTGTCCACTTTATTCTTTCCACTATTCTCTGTCCAGTTTATTCTTTCCACTATACTCTCCACTTTATTCTGTCCACTACAGTCTTTCAACTATAGTCTTTCCACTATAGTCTGTCCACTTTAGCTTTTCCACTATAGTCTCCACTTTATTCTGTCAACTACAGTCTTTCCACAATAGTCTTTCCACTATAGTCTGTCCACTTTAGTCTTTCCACTTTAGTTTTTCCACTATAGTCTGCCCACTTTAGTCTTTCCACTTTATTCTTTCCACTTTATTCTGTCCACTTCAGTGTGTGCACTTTAGTCTGTCCACTGAGTCTTTCCACTTCAGTCTTTCCACTATAGTCTGTCCACTTTAGTCTGTCCACTACAGTCTTTCCACTATAGTCTTTCCACTATAGTCTGTCCACTTTAGTCGTTCCACTTTAGTTTTTCCACTTTAGTCTGTCCTTTTTAGTCTTTCCACTATAGTCTGTCCACTTTAGTCTTTCCACTATAGTCTCCACTTTATTCTGTCCACTAGAGTCTCTCCACTATAGTCTTTCCACTATAGTCTGTCCACTTTAGTCTTTCCACTATTCTCTGTCCACTTTATTCTTTCCACTATACTCTCCACTTTATTCTGTCCACTACAGTCTTTCCACTACAGTCTTTCAACTATAGTCTTTCCACTATAGTCTGTCCACTTTAGCTTTTCCACTATAGTCTCCACTTTATTCTGTCAACTACAGTCTTTCCACAATAGTCTTTCCACTATAGTCTGTCCACTTTAATCTTTCCACTTTAGTTTTTCCACTTTAGTCTGTCCACTTTAGTCTTTCCACTATAGTCTGTCCACTTTAGTCTTTCCACTTTAGTCTTTCCACTTTATTCTGTCCACTTCAGTGTGTACACTTTAGTCTGTCCACTGAGTCTTTCCACTTCAGTCTTTCCACTATAGTCTGTCCACTTTATTCTGTCCACTACAGTCTTTCCACTATAGTCTTTCCACTATAGTCTGTCCACTTTAGTCGTTCCACTTTAGTTTTTCCACTTTAGTCTGTCCTTTTTAGTCTTTCCACTATAGTCTGTCCACTTTAGTCTTTCCACTATAGTCTCCACTTTATTCTGTCCACTACAGTCTCTCCACTATAGTCTTTCCACTATAGTCTGTCCACTTTAGTCTTTCCACTATAGTCTCCACTTTATTCTGTCCACTACAGTCTCTCCACTTTAGTTTTTCCACTATAGTCTGTCCACTTTAGTCTTTCCACTTTATTCTTTCCACTTTATTCTGTCCACTTCAGTGTGTGCACTTTAGTCTGTCCACTGAGTCTTTCCACTTCAGTCTTTCCACTATAGTCTGTCCACTTTAGTCTGTCCACTACAGTCTTTCCACTATAGTCTTTCCACTATAGTCTGTCCACTTTAGTCGTTCCACTTTAGTTTTTCCACTTTAGTCTGTCCTTTTTAGTCTTTCCACTATAGTCTGTCCACTTTAGTCTTTCCACTATAGTCTCCACTTTATTCTGTCCACTAGAGTCTCTCCACTATAGTCTTTCCACTATAGTCTGTCCACTTTAGTCTTTCCACTATTCTCTGTCCACTTTATTCTTTCCACTATACTCTCCACTTTATTCTGTCCACTACAGTCTTTCCACTACAGTCTTTCAACTATAGTCTTTCCACTATAGTCTGTCCACTTTCGCTTTTCCACTATAGTCTCCACTTTATTCTGTCAACTACAGTCTTTCCACAATAGTCTTTCCACTATAGTCTGTCCACTTTAGTCTTTCCACTTTAGTTTTTCCACTTTAGTCCGTCCACTTTAGTCTTTCCACTATAGTCTGTCCACTTTAGTCTTTCCACTTTAGTCTTTCCACTTTATTCTGTCCACTTCAGTGTGTACACTTTAGTCTGTCCACTGAGTCTTTCCACTTCAGTCTTTCCACTATAGTCTGTCCACTTTAGTCTGTCAACTTTAGTCTTTCCACTATAGTCTCCACTTTATTCTGTCCACTACATTCTTTCCACTTTAGTCTCTCCGCTATTCTCTGTCCACTTTAGTCTTTCCACTTTGATCTTTCCACTATAGTCTCCACTTTATTCTGTCCACTACAGTCTTTCCACTTTAGTCTTTCCACTATTCTCTGTCCACTTTAGTCTTTCCACTTTAGTCTTTCCACTATGGTCTCCACTTTATTTCGTCCACTACAGTCTTTCCACTATAGTCTTTCCACTATAGTCTGTCCACTTTAGTCTTTCCACTATTCTCTGTCCACTTTAGTCTTTCCACTTTAGTCTTTCCACTATGGTCTCCACTTCATTCTGTCCACTACAGTCTTTCCACTATAGTCTTTCCACTATAGTCTGTCCACTTTAGTCTTTCCACTTTATTCTTTCCACTACATTCTTTCCACTTTAGTCTTTCCACTATTCTCTGTCCACTTTAGTCTTTCCACTTTAATCTTTCCACTACAGTCTCCACTTTATTGGGATCGACTAAAACCAGGAAGGGAAGGGAACGCGAGAAAAACAGGAACGCATACTAAAACCAGGAAGGGCATGCTAAAACGAGGAAGGATGTCGCCCGAATTCGACGCTCCGTTCCCTTCCTCTGTTTAGTATTTTTCGAGGGGTCGGCAACTTTACAAAACCAAAGTTCACCATCCCTTCCTCGTTTTAGTATCCTGACATTGGTAGGCGTTAAGTTCAGTGAGGGGTCGGCAACTATAAAAATTGTAATTCACCTTTTCATTCTCGTTCAGACGGTAGGCGACTAACCAGGAAGGGCATACTAAAACGAGGAAGGGCTTCCTAAAACCAGGAAGGCTGTCTCCAGAATTCGCAGCACCGTTCCCTTTCTCTATCTAGTATTATTTGAGGGGTCGGCAACTTTTCAAATTCAAAGTTCACCATCCCTTCCTCGTTTTAGTCTCCTGACATGGGTAGGCATTAAGTTCAGTGAGGGGTCTGCAACTATGAAAACTGTAATTCACCTTTTCATTTCTTGTTCTGACGGTAGGCGACTAACCAGGAAGGTCATACTAAAACGAGGAAGGCTATCGCCAGAATTCGCAGCACCGTTCCCTTCCTCTATTTAGTATTATTTGAGGGGTCGGCAACTTTTCAAATTCAAAGTTCACCATCCCTTCCTCGTTTTAGTCTCCTGACATGGGTAGGCATTAAGTTCAGTGAGGGGTCGGCAACTATGAAAACTGTAATTCACCTTTTCATTTCTTGTTCTGACGGTAGGCGACTAACCAGGAAGGTCATACTAAAACGAGGAAGGCTGTCGCCAGAATTCGCAGCACCGTTCCCTTCCTCTATTTAGTATTATTTGAGGGGTCGGCAACTTTTCAAATTCAAAGTTCACCATCCCTTCCTCATTTTAGTCTCCTGACATGGGTAGGCATTAAGTTCAGTGAGGGGTCGGCAACTTTAAAAATTGAAATTCACCTTTTCATTTCTCATTCTGACGGTCGGCGACGAACCAGGAAGGTCATACTAAAACGAGGAAGGCTGTCGCCAGAATTCGCAGCACCGTTCCCATCCTCTATTTAGTATTATTTGAGGGGTCGGCAACTGTTCAAATTCAAAGTTCACCATCCCTTCCTCGTTTTAGTCTCCTGACATGGGTAGGCATTAAGTTCAGTGAGGGGTCGGCAACTATGAAAACTGTAATTCACCGTTTCATTTCTCGTTCTGACGGTCGGCGACGAACCAGGAAGGTCATACTAAAACGAGGAAGGCTGTCGCCAGAATTCGCAGCACCGTTCCCTTCCTCTAGTTAGTATTATTTGAGGGGTCGGCAACTGTTCAAATTCAAAGTTCACCATCCCTTCCTCGTTTTAGTCTCCTGACATGGGTAGGCATTAAGTTCAGTGAGGGGTCGGCAACTTTTCAAATTCAAAGTTCACCATCCCTTCCTCGTTTTAGTCTCCTGACATGGGTAGGCATGAAGTTCAGTGAGAGGTCGGCAACTTTAAAAATTGAAATTCACCTTTTCATTTCTCGTTCTGACGGTCGGCGACGAACCAGGAAGGGCATACTAAAACAAGCAAGGCTGTCGCCAGAATTCGCAGCACCGTTCCCATCCTCTATTTAGTTTTATTTGAGGGGTCGGCAACTGTTCAAAATCAATGTTCACCATCCCTTCCTCGTTTTAGTCTCCTGCCATGGGTAGACACTAAGTTCAGTGAGGGGTCGGCAACTATAAACTTCTAATTCACCTTTTCATTTCTCTTTCTGACGGTAGGCGGCTAACCAGGAAGGGCATACTAAAACCATGAAGGCTGTCGCCAGAATTCGCAGCACGGTTCCCTTACTCTATTTAGTATTATTTGGGATGTCGGCAACTGTTCAAAATCAAAGTTCACCATCCCTTCCTCGTTTTAGTATCCTGACATGGGTAGGCATTAAGTTCAGTGAGGGGTCGGCAACTATAAAAATTGAATTTCACCTTTTCATTTCTCGTTCTGGCGGTAGGCGACAAAAATCCTCAAGAGGCCAGCGAGGAGTCGGCCGCCAAGATATTTTAAGTCCCACCATTTTCTTCCTCGTTTTAGTACCGTGAAAGTAATAAAACGAGGAAGGAAATTTTAAATTAGTCTTCTTTGCAACATCGTCAACTAAAATCCTCCCAGCCCAGCGAGGGGTCGGCAACTATAAAAATTGTGATTAACCTTTTCATTTCTCGTTGAGACGGTAGTCGATTCAAATCCTCAGAGTCCAGCGAGGTGTCGGCAACTAAGATATTTCAAGTCCACCATTTCCTTCCTCATTTTAGTACCTTGAAAGTACTAAACGTGGAAGGACAAGTAAATTACTCTTATTTAGCAAATATCGAATTATAGATTCCACCAGTTCTTTCATCTGTTTAGTATCTTGGCTCGGATCGTACAAGTACTAAAAAGAGGAAGTAATGGTGGATTCTCAATTAAAAGTCGTTGAGGTTTCGGCATCTTTAAAAATTGTAATTAACCTTTTCATTCTTCGTTTTAATAGCTGGTCAAGGACTAAAAACAGGAAGAAAATGGTGTATTCTGTGAAGTCCTTGAGGGGTCAGCAATAATCATAAGCTAAGTCCACCGAAGTTCTTATTTCAACCTTTCCTTCCTCATTTTGACCCTTTTTTTCTTTTGACATTAATATCTTGTCATAGGTATTCATACAACGTTTTTTCTTTCTTAATTTGCTTGTGGTGTCGGGAAATAACTTTAGTATAATTTCAACTACACTGTCAGAAGTTGCATATCAGACAATACAAGGATTCGCGGTTTCAACAGCAAATGCGTCACAAATAACACTTGAAATGTTATCTGTTGTGTTTGAAAACGTTATGCATGAAATGGTGTGCATAACAATCTTTCTTAGAAAGAGCCAAAAAAGCATCTACCGACTTTATTCTTTATCGTCATGATGTCAGAAAACTCAGCAGTACCTTTTTGGCGGTTTTTCGGCTTTTCCTGACGGTAATGCATATTATGCATAACATTTTGAATATCAGCCGAAGGGTTTATCTCTCACGCATTATCTGTTGAAACCGTACATCCTTGCGTTATCCGTTATGAAACTTCTGACAGTGTAATGCCACTAATTTCTTGATTTTAGCGAGAGCTAGGTAGCTAGTACATTCAAAGTTTACCATACCTTTCTTCCTGTTGGCTGCTTTCGATTTGAGTATTTCTTGTCTCAGTCCCTACATCGTGTTACTGCCTTGTCACTGTTTAAAGCCGTTTTTATTAGTCTTGCCAGTCAATACAACGGTCGAGCATAACAAATAAAACGCAGTCGAGAAATCTACATAATCGAAACTTGCTCCCTGATCATGTCGTCATTCAAGGCGCCCTGTGACAGGGCTCTGACAATTGTCAGCTTGACATGACAAATAAAACGACATTAAGCAGACAAGACAGTTTAACAAAATTGCATTTTGCTGACAGGGCTGAGACAAGGTTAAGTCGAATGCGGCTATAGTATCCCCTTAACGTTCACTGTTCCTTTCCAGTGATTCTTCTACCTGTGATCTCGAGTGATGTCATTCGTCGATTTCTGCAAGCAGGACCGCATCCGAGAAGGAGATGCGCGATTGCAAACCTTTGAACCGAGCAGAAATCGCGAAAGCAAATCTTAAAGCAACACTGCCAGAAGTTTTGTGTCGCAGCCGTGTGTTAAATGTTATGAGACAATATTATACCCCTTGTAAGTTCTTGTTCAATAATAGCTGGTCTTAGCTGGAACAATCTGTATCTTTGAAACTTTGTGCTCTTGTCATACCTCTTATCGCCTAGCCGCTTGAAAAGGACGATGATGTAAAAGGGTTCGTTGAAGTTTCGTGCTAGAGATTAACTTGGAAGTTAACTTGGAAGAAAAGGAAATGTTAAGAGGTTGAAATTTGTTAGCTCTCCTCCAGTTTCTGGTAATTCCTTATTATGATCTAGAACATTCCCATGTTGGTTCTTTATGAGCTTTCAACCTCTTTTGATCTCAATTTCTTTCTTTACAGATCTTCATCGACCAAAAATGTGAAGGAAACGAAATGCCTGTACTAAGATAAATGATTGTAATTAAACCAGTATATCTTATAAAAGTTATAAAAACCTTCCACAGCTCCTGTGCTTCCTCTTGATGTAGTTTGCCTCCAAATAATGAGAGGTAAATCTACTGTAATTGCATGGATTCTCAATCTTTAGATATCATGCATTCAATTGCATTGCAAAATATAACTGATGACAAAGGCATTTTACTAAAACTTCATAAGATCACTTTATAGATGTTACTCGAACTTATTATTTTTAATATTTATTCTTCCATGATGTGACTCAAGTCACATATTGAATTTCTTTCTTCCATCACGGAACTATTCATTTCCAAAGAAAATCTTCCATGCAATTAATTATATATTTCTTGTTGTTCCATCGTTGACCATTCTAAGACGGGACTTTTGACGTCTCGTAGTACCTCGGCCTGCAAATTGTTAATCGTTAGCCTATGTCTGCCGTAACTTCTACGAGTTTTATACTGTCTCGTATGCGGTTAGATTCGATAAATTCCAGTTCTTGTAGATCAGAGGTTCGCCTTGCTTGTTACAACTGATACATTGCCTATTACTCTAGTGAACGTATATGTATCACGAGTCTTGATCTCACGCTTATTTTCTTCTAGCTTCTACTGTCTGTGATAACGTAATATCCATTAATGTTGACAAGAGCCCTCGTGCTCGTGTCGATTTCTTTCTTCTTGCAACTTCTGCTCTCGGTAAGTCCCTTAACCTACTTCACTAACCTAGCGTATTTGCCCTTAAAACGAAGTCAATGTAGAGCACCAAATTTAGTCTCATTGTTTAGATCATATTTTTACTTCCCTACTAGTTCCGGGTTTCATAACTACAGACATCATTGAAACCAGCAAGCAACAGACATTCCAGACTTTCAGAGCAAAACTTTCACTAAAGGGTGAAACCTGAGTGGGAAGAGGTCATGGTAGTACGATGCCTTTTTTGCCTCTTGTGGGTGGTGATAACTCAAGTTCTAAGGTAAGGTTCAGTCTACCACTACATGGAAAAATGGAACCCCCAGCAATAACAAAACGCGTAAAAAAATGTCAGTCCTCTGCTGTTTTCTCATCTTCTCTTGAGTATGAACTCTCGAGGACTCTTGCCACGAAGTGCCGAAACATTTCTGATATAGCATCGTAGCTGACATCCGTTTTATGCATTCCTTGAATAGATTTACTCAGAACAACAGTGTCGCTGAACCGCACTGTCCCTGAACCGCAAATAATAAATTGATTGCCACTAGCATAGACTTAAATAAAAAAAATCTTAGCAAAGTCGAATCACATCAAGGTAGATTAAACATCGCCGGCCACTAAAACTTCATAGCTTAAGAATCCCGTCGTCACCGAAGCGCACCGGTTTTCTACATTAACGATACACACCCATCATCGTATGATGATATTTTATTTCCCTAAAACAGTCTGAAAAAGGAAATCTCACGTACTCTCCACCGATGACTGATCCAAACACATGAATGCCCCGTTTTTGGTCTAACCACGTATTAATTTTCCTTGGAACAGCATCAATTGTGGCAAAAATACGAGAAACTTCACTCCCCCCCGCTCCCTCACCGACGTCAGATCCGGACCGGTGCTCAGCTCTACCAGGCTAATATATTCAAGCAACTTACCTTAAAGAGTTTTGTGCTGTTTGTATTGGAAGCCTAATGTAATTGCAAGTAGTTTTATTCTCACTAGCTTTGATTAGTAGAATTATTTAGACCAGATTGTGTGCTTAGTGATTTAGTACCTTTCCATATTCAAAACTTCTTATTTACCCTATTTTCCATGATTAACTAGTACTTGAGTGATTAACTTTTACCATGTGAACAGACTATTTTTCTACTCAAATTTCTCGGACAAATTATTCGCTTCCTTGCAATTACATGTTTAGCTGCCCCTCCATAGGTTTCCATGTGTATCATCTGTCGACGAATCTACTGACGTAGCTGCATACACCGACCTGCAAATTTAAGTATGACAGTTCGTGTTTTCCGAATCATAATATGATTTCTCATTTACATTATGAGATCAGTTTCTTTACTAACTACATTATCTTTGTAGTTCCGAGATACAGAGTTTCGACAGCCGATACATAGGATGTCCACGGCCCCGCTACGTGACAATATAAAACACCCAGTTCAACGTTCAGTTTACGCTGAAACTGGAAAGTGGAACTTGTGAACAAACAAATTAAAGATTCTAGCTTAGCTTTAAATATTTGAATTTTGTTATTCCCTTTGGGAGAGTTGCTTGTAGTTGATAAGGTTGCTGCTATATTTGGACACGGCTGCAGCATTGGTGAGTTCTATTTCCCAAGAATTTGCAGAATTAACCATGAGAATAACTGAGCAATTTGCCTTCAGCATACCCCCAACGAATCTCCGTTTTTACAAACGTTATATTGACGATGGCTTTACAGCGTGTTAGAGTAAAAATAACAGAAACTGTTGCGTTTGTCGACGTTCTAGTCGAACCAACAATCCAGTTCAACACCAAAATTGAGAATGACGACCTAAAGCTAAAATATTTATACGTGTTGATACGACCACGTACAAACTAATTTTAGTTGTTCGGTATACAGGTAACTCACTCACAGCGACAAATAGTCTGTTACGATTCGTAACAACCAGAATACTAGGATTTCATACGAAACACTCCCAGACAATGAACCTCATTCGGGACGTACTTCAGACAAAAAATATCGCATTCCGCTGGTCGAAGACAATAATTCGAAGGAGACTCAAGATTCATTCGGCCTCCAAACAGACCCTGACCAAAAACAGTCTACTGTCGTACCTTAACACCGGCGAAGATGAATCTCCAAACCAAAACCAACGAGGTTTTTATTTGATACCCTGCTACTGTGATTTGCGCTATGTCGGCAAGTCAGAGAACTTTCGAAAAAATGCTCGCAGAACATGACCATGAGATCGACCACGACTTTTTCAATGGACAACGAACAAACGAACAACGAACAAACTCTTCCAACTGGGACTGGCAGAACCCATTTTCGATTCCAATTTAGACAGAGACACACAATCGAGCACTAAATACGAATAAAATTTAGACCAAGAAAATCATCGATTTGTTCTCTACGATTTGTCGGCCACTCTCCTATCGTGTTTCTATCCCGAAAGATATCAACGCGAGTACCAGAGAAGCGAATTTGCAGATAGTTCCTTCGTATAGCGCGTTTAACCCCTGGCGTTTTTTCTTATGGCCAACGTGACCTTAAGATTTTGACGCACGAGTCGCAGCACACAACTCACTGAACAGTCTACTGTACGCTAGAAGTTATTTCCGCGGCAAACGGTCAAAATGTGCCACTCTCCTAGCGTGTTTTTATCTTTGACACTCGACAGGAGGGCCGAAAGATATCAACACGCGCATCGGAGAAGCGAATTACAGATAGTTCCTTCGTATAGCGCGTTCAACCCCTGGCGTTTTTCTTAAGGAGAAAAACCCAGGAGCAGCACACAACTCAATGAACAGTCTACCATACGCTTAGAAATTATTTTCCGCGGCAACTGCAAATCGACGATTTTTTTCTGTGAAACCAGGTGGGTCAGAACACATTAACGCACCAGAATCATGAAGCGGCATCATCAGCGGAAGGAAATTCAGACCACCAAAAATCAGCGATTTGCTCAGTAAAGTTATTCTGTCAATCTCCTATCTTGTTTTTACCTTTGGCACGCGACAGGAGGGCCGAAAGATATCAACGCACGGAGAAGCGAATCGCAGATAGTTCCTTCGTATAGCGCGTTTAACCCCTGGCGTGTTTCTTGCACACGACGAAGCAGCACACAACTCAATGAACAGTCTACTATACGCTTATAAATTATTTCCGCTGCAACTGCAAATCGGCAATTTTTTTCTGAAAAAACAGGGGAGCTAAAAAACAAGCTCTCTCTACAGCAAGGCCAAGGTCAACTCGATTGCTGATAAAACAATACCCCATCAACGGTCCAATCGAGAAGAAAAGCAGCAGCTGTGTCCGAATTGAAATCATAACATCCTTTTCAACTCCAATGATTCGTCTGATGTTTAAAGCTAAGCTATAACCTTTACTTTGTTTATTTTTTATTCCCAAGTTCATTTTCGCTGCAAAAGGTCAAGATGTCCCGCTGCAGATGTTAAAAAATCGGCCATTTCGAATACTTTTCGCAACACCAGAAACTAGTCTTCAGCTAGTTACATCAGTCCTCTGCTGTTTTCTCATCATTTCTCATAAGTTTGAAGCTACTGAATTGAACAGTACTGCCATGGAGCATTTCAGTTTTAATATTTACATAATCTTTAAGCTTGGTATCCACTTTATTCATAGAATCTTTGATTGCTAATTGGAAGTCAAATTGCTCTATGGCAGTTTTCATTGATAAATGTGTCTTACTCGCTTTTAATGGCAATCAGCTTTCCTGGTACTTCGAAGACACTGGATTCCTTAATGGTGTTAGATCGTTCGCCCAAGTACGTCGACTTTGATTCCTGAAATGAGATATTTGCTAAGTAAGTGTTCTAACTAAATGTATAAGTATATCCAAGAACCTGAAATAGTAGAACCTCTGGCTCTTGTCCATGCAACGGCCATCAATGTTTCGCTCGCAATTATATATCGTGCATTAGGAACCATCTCATGGACTCGCTCTGCTCTCTTCCTTCTTTGCATGGAGATACCGTTGGATCTCTGTCTTTGTTCCCACGCAGCGGCTTCGGATACCCCGTCAGAACTGATCTTAGCTAGATGTCTTGCTCGAGCTTTGAGTTGATGCACGTCTACTTCCCTCTTCGAGTCTGCGCATATAACTGGAAAAAGCACTAGAGGCGCTGTGACCTGCTCCCTCGCGCTTTCGTCCACTACTTTGAAACTTATTTCTCATAGACTTTACTTCGGGTTTACGTCGGCGGTGACGCTATTACCAAATTAACTAAAATGGGAATGTTGCATCTTTAAAAGGGCCTACGACAGAAACCAAACCAGTAAATATCTTGAAGAACGATAAACGTCGTCCAAACGACGACTCAAATTTTTCGTCAACCAATCAACGACGTTTGCTGCTGAGAGCTGATCGGTGATGCTATTAGTGTTGGTTATCAACATTACTAATCACAAGACTGACTATACTCGGTATTTCGCAACTATATATCGTGCATTAGGAACCATATAATGAACTATAGCTCCGCTCTCTTCCTTCTTTGCATGGAGATACCGTTGGATCTCTGTCTTTGTTCCCACGCAGCGACTTTGGATACCCCGACAGAACTGATCTTAGCTAGATGTCTTGCTCGAGCTTTGAGTTGATGCACGTTTTTTTGGAAACCAATCGACGGTGTTGGCTGCTGAAAGATGCGTTGATGATGTAAGAACGAAAACTTTGCCAGTTAAACAAACACAATCTACCCATCGTTGCAAGTTTCTCCTTGCAATATTTTATTCTTTTCTGCTCATAGCGTTGGTTATCAAGAGGACTAACTTAACTCGGAGTTTTGTATCTCAAATTTTTTGTCGACCAATCAACAGCGTTGGCTGGGGAGAACTGCGGTGACGCCATTGCCGAATTAACTAAAGTCGGAATTTTAAATCTTTAAAAGGGCAAAAACACGCCATTGAATGTCAGGAGCAAGACACGTCGCCCAAACGACGACTCCAATTCTGTGTCAACCAATCAACGG